>JAJKLA010000010.1:0-600000 GCA_022432515.1 Hypoxylon sp. NC0597
GCCATGGAAGCAAACATACGATAATTTCTGGGAATTAAAAAGGACGCACATGTGATACAGTAGATAGGACGGGAATCATCAATGGTGAGCGATCAGCAGATAAGGGAATAGGTATCAAGATGATTGAGTTAACTGAGATGGAGGTAGGATGCTCCATAATATGTGCTAATTGGAGCACTAAAAAGTGCCTGAGTGCCTTCCGCGAAATTCCAATAGCGGGTCCTATAGCGTCCGTTGTGCCACTATCGATAAAGGGATTTAGTGGATGGCTTAGTGGATACATCGGCGGCGCTAATAGCGGGTTAATCGGTGCAAGTCGCGTCATTATGGGGGCACTGTTCACCTAGAGTCATCAATGATGTCTTGTGACTGGACTCAGAGTCAACATTCAAAGACGCAGAACCTCCTGGGACCTCCACTTTCCTTTCTTTACCTGTAGAAACTGTTAACATCAACTTACCGACCACTTAACTCCTGACTTGATTTGACTCACCTACGTAATTACTTCATTACACTACACTCGTCGTTCCATCCTTTTACCAACATTCTCTTTGCCAATATCTCTTTCCTCGTCGCATTCAAAAATCTCTAGTATCCCGAAATACGAACCCGAACCCGCCCGCCGCTCTTGTCACTACTACTTAACCGATACGTAACTTTGGACATCATTTCCCTTGAACAAAGGACATTATTTTCAATCCCGATAGCGGAGGAAACCACTTTATAAGTTTCCAGGCGGCGACAAACGAATCTCGCGAGACACCAGAGGGGAAAAGAATACATACCCAAGAAGCTCCCAGCCGCAGAGGTACAACATGAGTAGCCCACGCAGACGAATCGAGACAGATGTAAGTTCCCCTTGACACGTCCTACCTTTTAAACGCGAAAAACACTAACTGGGCCTTGAAACAAGGTCATGAAGTACGTAATGATCTTATCTGTTTGTTCAACGGCTCTACTAACTGTTATAGGATGTATGATAATCACCGCTGACCAACCCTGATTTCCCAAACTAACCGCCTCAGGCTCATGTCCGACTATGAGGTCACTCTAGTCAACGACAATAGTATATCTACCCTACACATTCCCCTGTCTAACATGGTACTAACTAGGCCGTCGCAGTGTAAGCGAGCTTGTCATCCTGACACCTTTGTTCTCCGATTCCTCACACGCTCCCAGGCAAGAGTTCTACGTCCGATTCAAGGGGCCCGCCGAAAGTCAGTATAACCAAGAAACCGATTCTCGCTCCAGACGCCTCTAACCCGTTATCTAGCGCCATTCGAAAATGGCATTTGGAAGGTTCACGTCGAGCTCCCCGACCAATACCCGTACAAGTCACCGAGCATCGGCTTTGTCAACCGTATCTTCCACCCGAATATCGATGAGCTGTAAGTCACTTGGGACTTGGTCATGTTATTGCTATATACCTCCCGGAGTTGGTTTTGAGGTTTAGGACAAGGCTAAAGAGGTAAAATCGTAAAATAGGTCCGGGTCGGTCTGCTTGGACGTCATTAACCAGACGTGGTCGCCGATGTTCGATATGATCAACATTTTCGAGGTCTTCTTACCACAGTTGCTCCGATACCCCAACCCCGCCGACCCCCTGAACGGCGAAGCCGCCGCCCTACTCATGCGCGAACCCAAGAGTTACGATGCCAAGGTCAAGGGTATGTCTCCACCTATATTTCTAGACTAGAGAGAAAGAGTTGGCTAAAGTAGGAAGCAGAATACGTTCAGAAATACGCCAGCAAGGATGCCGCAGACGAGGCCGGAGCCGAAAGCGAAGACGACGATGACATGTCCTCAGTAGCGAGCTTTGGGGACGAAGAGGACGAGCCAGCTGGCCAGATGGATGACGTATAGGTAGCCATTCCGACGCCCATTCCCTTACGTCTCACAAATCTCTCCACCCAATAAATACATGCACTGCGTTCTCTGGATTACGGAGTATTACGGGATTCAGGTAGTTACGGATGGTATTTGGTGTCGTTGCCTTGAATTTGCATAAAGGATTGCGCCGGCCACTGGAATTCTAATCCTTCTCAACCGGCTAGCATTGGCTTGCTTTGCACACTTCCGATGATGATTTTTTGGTCTGCTTGGGGTTTTAGCTTTGAATCACGGAAACGAGCACTCTATGAATTGCTCTCATAGTCCTCCATAGAAGAGGTATCAATGATAAACAGACAAATCAACACGACTACGCCTTTCTATGCTATTTTTCATGCTATAATCCGGGTATCTCTTGAAATGACCGAAACCAAGCCGTCCAGACGCCATAATTAATGTAGTGATGATGCCTTAATCCGAATCATACTCCACCAACGCCGTCAATGATGCAGTACCTTTTCCTTCAATTCCTGTATTAGTTTTGCTCCCCCTTTCCGAATGTAGTTCGTTCTCCTGTTCCAGTTCTGGCTCCGGCTCCGACTCTAACTTTTTCCTCTTTATACCGCGAATCCTAGGAAGACTCTTGGGAGTATCTCCATTGCTACGATCCAGAGACAAGAATGGGTCCTGAGCCAGTCGAGTATTGCCCACGATCTCCGACACCAGGTTATCCCGCATCTGCGCGGCAGCAACCGCGGACTTCAGCCTCTTATTTTTACTCTTCGCCGTTGTCTTCTTCCCGTCTTCCTTCGGATCTGATCCGGTACTACTACTACGCGCACTCGCAGCAAACAACGGCTTCGCCAGCGCCTTCCTGGCCATCTCGCCGTCTTCGACCGCGGACGAGGGCCCAAAGTCCACGAGCGCGGCCCGCCGCGCGTCCTCCTCGCTCGCAGCTAACAGGTCGATGCCGAGGCTCATGCGATCGCGCAGGTCTTCCGTCGTCGCGGCATCGCGCTCGCGCTCCTTGCGCCCGACCCGGAACGCGGCTCGCAGCCGGCGGTTCTGCTCGTACGGGTCCTCCCACCTGCGCGCGCTATCCTGCTCCAGCTCGCCGATGCGTTCTTTCGCCTGCTCCAGTATTTTGCGGTCTTCGATCGTCTTCTCGAGTTTCGCGAACGCGTTCGTCCTCAATGCTTCCCGCTCCTTGTCCGTCAGGATCGGTTCTATTATCCCCCCTGCCCCTGCCCCGGCCAAAGACAGCGGATCTTCCCCCGTATCCCGCTTCCGCGCGCCTTCGGCGACGGTGTAGGTGGTGTTCTGGGGGTCGGTGCGGATCTCGATTTCGCCGCCGCACTCGCCGTGCCGCATGCGGAAGGCGAAGATGGGCGTGCTGTGGTAGGCGCCGACCTTGCGCTTCGTCGCGTTGAAGCGCACGCCCTGCGCGATGAGCGTGGGTTTCGGGCAGTGCGCGCACCATATCGCGAACGGCATCTCGAAGCGGATCGTCTGCTGCGTGCCGTCGCGCGAGAAGCCCGGCGGGCGCTTCTTGTGCAGCTTGTTGCCTGTCGTCGTGCCCTCGACGTCGGGCGGGACGTACCGCCCCATGTTGAAGCCCTGCATCTTGACGGGCAGGCAGTTATGATTTTTTTTAATTCGTCACCAGGCTGATTACGTTTTATATCTCTTGTGCCTCGTTAGTGGCTAATGAATTCTCGTGCGTACCTAAGGTAACTAAAAAGCTCGGTTGCTCTAGGAAAGGTACCTATGATGATGTAAGACCGTTCGCACCCGATAAGATAATAAGCACGGTGCCTACTTAAATATGTGTTAAAGTGAAAAATAACCCCACCCTCTTACATGCATGTAGAGGTTTATATTTTACTCCTATTAGATCCCCATCTAGACATGTTCTCCTTTCACCAAATCTCGTGTCCATGAAGATTCCTTCGATAGAGTTCGTGCTTCCAACTGGGAGCCTGAGCTGCGACTTCTCAACGTCGACCAGCATATGTCTAGCACGCTCGAAGTGAACCCTATTCCCCATTGGCGGGGTTCCTCGAAGCCATCGCCAGCTTCCAGCTTATGAACAACTCTCTTTAAGGTAGGTATGCAACGGGTATACACTCGGTGCATGACGCTTATTCTTAATACCTAATTTCTCAGAACTCGTAAATTGACAGATATAGCGGAGTTTGGATACCAGCAGCAAATTCTCCCTGAGCCGTAGGGGGCTAAAACGCCGTATTAGTTGGATCCTATCATACTGGAAACGTTCCATGATTATTAGTCTTGCCCTGCTCCTTAACCACCGCTCGGGTAAAGTTGACTAGTTGAGCCTCGATTGCTGTCGCGAATGTTTCAGTTGCTTTCATACGGTCTGGTGGCCGAGGTACCTTCCTTGAGTCCATAGCTCCGGGGTTCTCTGCGCGGCCCTGATAGTCGTATCTAACATCTTTAATCGTGCTGGCCGTGGCGTCTAGATTGTTGTCCGGTGTTGATGGTTGTTACCTGCGCGTTTCTGCAGGGCCTGAGCGCTTCATATCGATTATGTTATGAAACATAGCGAAACTAAGGGCATTGCTGGCAGATCCGTTCAGTGCCACCTGCATGAACCTCTAGAGGGATATGTTCTTTCAATAGAACAAACCGCTTGTGGTGGTCTATCTCGCGGGTAATTAGAAATGCCTCTTTAGGAACACGGAACAAGCCAATATAATGGACGAGATATGAGATGTGTGGAGAGATTGGGAACGTGTCAAGGTCTTAGTAAGACTCTTGCTGAGCTTAAAAGGCAGGGGGCTTACGATCCTAGCAAATATTTGCAGTAGTATGAGGCCATTCGGGGCTTCGATTAAAGTTGAATGTTGATAAAGACGCATGTTGACTCATATGCTTGGCTATGTGGTAGATATAGGTCCTAATAGTTGCTTAGATCATCTTCATAAATGCAGTTAATCGTAACATGAATGAAGCCGCATTATCCGCGTATCCCCAGTATTGCCTCCCCTTGGGATATCTAGGTAATTTTCCTATGGTAACATCTCGTACCTCAATACCCGGTATTCAATGTTCTGTGTTGAATGCTATCAGCAACTTACTAGATGGCCTCGAGAATGAACAAACCTAAGGTGCTAAGGCGTAACGAAATATACCCGATTTCCGATCCGACATCACTTGAATATATCTGACCTATACATAGTTCTATAAGCCCCCTATAAAGTAGAGTTTAACGGTACTGAAATATTACACCAATTCATCCCAATACCGCACTACCTACTACGGGATTACTCTGCAAGTTTTCTTAGAGTATCAGGGGTGAGCTAGAATGTAGATTTATGTTGACGCCATTCTACTTACCCGCCTAATTTACATTAGCAGTACAGGAAGCTCGTTCACGACTCGCCAAGACCTCTATAAGGTACCTACGCATTAGGTATATTAAGTTTAAACGACGTGCATAAGGGTCTATATTTACCCATCTTATCATCCAAGAAAATACAGCTATAAAGGCTTGCTGACGTGCTGAGGCTCAAGCTAGACCTGCAGGTCCAGGGAAAAGTGTAACATTGCAATCTTGCAGTGAACTTTGAAGTTCCCCAGTTCTATTTTAGTCACCACAATGTCGTCTGGGGTATAGCGCTGATCCCGTCTAAATAGGATTAGGTGAAGGATTGAAAGGGGCTTCTAGTCTCTTACTTTCCTCGGTGTGCCTATCAGCCGCACCGGGCAGTAGATCTCCTTAAAAGATACGATGCTGCTTAAAATGGTAGGTTCTAGCTCTAATTGTGGATAGATGGATTGTCACTCTACATGTTGATGTGCAGGTGCTGACACCATCACGACATGAGGCTGTAACTGTAACCGCCAGCTAGGACTTCCAGGTAGGCCTCATGAAGACAAGGAGATAAAACCTTCGTACCGACTATCAAGACAAGTATATTAAGAGTAGATCATTCGCCGGGTTTTCTTGTATTTTCTCTTGTAGATCATCTCCTACTACTTCAAGTTTCCTTGTTCTACCTTTCCTTTTCATCGCGACCTTCGGAATGATCGTGTCACTCCTTACTCTCGTTCTTTTCTCAAACTCCGTAACGGCACTCCCGGCCGATACAAGTCCGGCGCATGGCTTCCTCCATCGCCGCTGTGGAACGGTCTCGCAGTTCTACAACCAAAAGCAGTCCGACTGGCAGAGTCACAACGTGGACCAATGGCTCTCCAGCTGGATCAGCAACCACAGCAGCGACATATCGAACAACCCGTACGGCTTTGCAGGTGCCTTCGGTAACTGGGCCATCGGCAACCCGGACTGGTCGTGCCGCGACGACGGGTCGTCCAGCTCGTGCGATCTGGACCCGTGCGACAACCGCGTGCTTAACAGCCTCGGCGACGACATCCGCCCTGCGTACTATGTTCTTGAGTCCATAAACCGGCTGCACAGCTACTTCATGGGCATGTCACAGTCCTTCTCTACGAGCTCCATCGGCGCGTCGTTGAAAAAGGAGTCCTGGTCCACGACATTTTACCAGCCCAAGAACAACGATAAGACCATCTCGACCATCAGGGAGATTCTTAATGCCGTCACCGCCGTTGTCGGTGTTGCCATTGCATTCGCCACTGCTGGTGCAGCTCCGGTCGTTGCTGCCTCGGCAGCGGCCATGTCAACTGCCGTTGGCGCTGGTATGAGTGCTGGTTCGATTCAACTACAGGCAGAGTAAGTCCTTGCGTCAACGTATTCTCGCGACAAGACACTTGATCCTAACATGCCATATAGGAAGGACGACACTCTAGAAAAGGACGCACAACTCGGCGACGTGCTCGGCAACATCGTGGTTGGCTCATTGAAGACTTTCACAGCGATCAATAACGACCTCATGGCGGGCAAGAACTACAATAACCAGGGCGATATCACATCGTACATAAAGAATGGCGCATTCGTAGACTTCGGTGGCGTGGACAAGAATGGCGTTATCGACGTCATAAATGCTTTCCTCATTGGTAACGCCGTCAACGAGTTGTGGCGACAGCAAAAGATCTTCATTCTGGGTGGTGGAAAGTGCGGCGACGGTGAGGGCATCGGCAGCGGCCCTAAGGATTACAGTATCTGCCGTGACGGAAAGGCTTGGTATCTGTACTATTGGCACGAGGGCAATGGTGACCCTTTCTCGGCCAAGCAATGGGGTTACGTTACGATGCCACCCGGAGCCGACAAGCTTGGTCAGGGCGACTACAAGGATGTTACCATCGCTAATGTAATCAACTCGTCCATCGACTCGTACAATGTTGCCGAATACAAGTACGACGCCAGCAAGGCACAGGAGCGCGTGAAGGAAGCTATTGAAGGTGCATGGAGAAACCCGGGCTATCAGGGCACTTCGTGGGAAGGCACCTTTACGATCCCTGTATGCGATGTTAGCGGTGCCGTCGGCCAGAACTGGGAAGGCAAGGAGTACATTCTCCAGGAGTACGACGCCAATGCCAGGCCGGTTTGGTGTGGTCCCATTTGCAGCAACGACTGGGACAAGACGAGCCGGTTCATCAACGCGGCCAACATGGGTGGTTTCAAGAGCCCGAAGCATTTCTGCCTGGAGGATGGTATCGCAATCCACTATTAGCCTAGGAGCATCGAGGCTGCTTGAATTCTATAGATCTTTGCATAGCAATTTAATCTTTATATCTGTAGAGTAAGATTCATAGGTGTAGTTTTTGTAAATTTCTTGACACTCGCCAGTTTCAATATCGAGGCGTGCCTGATAAGTGTTGAGCCGAGTGCACTAATATAGGCGCCTGTGAAGTTATACACCCAGAACTCTCCATTTGGAACCAGAGCATGTCGCTGGGCCGAAGTCAGGAAGTAGGTCGGAACTCATCTTAAAAACATCGGTCCGAAAAGTCCCTGTTATCGCTTAAAAATGAGCTGAGGGCTACAACGGCATGTACCTTGTAACATAACGCTCACAATCTTAAGAATTCACTGGGGAATAGAGTAAGGCGAGAGTATTGAGGCAGACGCGCATAGTGCGGCGAGTTCAGCGTGATCATCTCAGAGCCATCCAAGTGTTGTGAAGCCCAGCACAAAGCACTGTTCCCCATCAAGTCCTTCTTATCTTAAGTCTTAACCTAAATGCATCGATCTGCGATGGCGGCATATCACCAGAGGATGGACGTCAGATTGTAAAGTGCAATACAACTACGCCATCGTGAAGAGCATAGGTGAAGATATGCCGGCTGAGGAGACATAACCGCGCTGTGAGCAATGAGCGCCAAACGCTGCTTTGCGTAGCACTGAATAAGCATCACGATCGACCAGGCCGACACGAGTACCTCGTGTGTGTAGTAGCCACATGGTTACCTCATAGTTCCTAATTACGACATGCATTAGCAGCGCACACCCATCGCCGTTTGTCGTTGCAGTCTTCTCCTTGCTCCAGCCATATGTAGACCATTCACTCGTGCCTACTCCTAACCGCGACGCACAGGTTGCCGAACCATTCCACGTCTCTCTATGATAGATGTGCTAGCGGTCCGAACTCATGCAACTGGGCAGGGCGCCAGTGTCTTAAGAGCTGCCTCATAGTGTCAGAGAAGCGGGACATCTGAAGCCCGATCGATGTAGCCGTCTGAAGGAGAAGAGACTGTTCTACTTTCTAGGTATCGATGCTAATTGTGATACCCCCGAGGGTGAGTCTCGTAGCAAGTATAGCGGCAAAGGGAGAATTAATGACGAGTCTGCGTTGAACATGGAACCATCTATTGAATCAAGACCCCGTAACCTAATGCTTCTGAGGTCTATATGAGTGTATGAGAAGCCTGGTTCGAACTGCAGCCAGCCTGAAAAGAGCCCATAAGTGCAGGGATCGCATACGCCGTACAAAGCTACATCTGGATGATGGAATAGCGGCGATAGCGGCCCTGTCTAATCCCGAATGCCACCTATAGGCGCTCCAGGACTTAGATTAAGACCATCATAGTTTTTCATCATCGGCGGCAGTAACTCGAATATTAACTGATGATCTCATCTCAGGAGGGCTCGAATTCGATGTTGTGGAGAATTAAAAAGATACAAGAGTACTTCCACCCGAGGTACTTTGGATGTTCTAATTTTGGCCGCAATCGATGTTCCTTCTAGGTTTAGCGTGTCACAAAATGCGTCACAAAAGCCTGCAGCAATCCACTGTCACCAGCGCGATGTTACCAAAGCTACATTCTATATTAGCGCGGGGACCTGTACCTGCATTAGGTACATTGCACAGTTGACAGTAGACTCTGTTGAGAGAAGAACTTGGTAGCAAATTTTGTATTGGCTTGTTCAATATACACCAGTATCAAGCCATGGCCGAAAGCAATATGCACATAATACAGTTGTGCTAGTAGGAGCCAATCCGCATACGTCTTCAATCACGGAAAGACAAGGAACATCTCAAAAAAGAACAGGTTACATCAGCTCGAGAGTCGAAGTAGACCTGATCTCCTCATATTCCCCTGAATGCAGAAACAGACATAACGCACATTCTAGTACACATACAAACTCATTACCATTTCCTCTCCCTATTTACCAAAGCTTCCTCAAAACTAAGCCTTATAGCACAAACATGCCTACGCCAGAGACCAGTGCAGTGATTATATAGGCAGCAAAGAAAGCCTTGCCATAGTTGAAGAAGGCGGGTGCGGACATGGCGCTAGCCGCAGCACCGTGGGATGAACTGCTGGCGGCGGCGGTGCCCTGTTGTCCAGTTGGGCTGGGTACAGTTCCCTCGCCATTGGTACCAGCTGCCGAGATTAAAGCTTCGCAGCCTGCCGAAGTTGTAGGGCTCTGTGTCTTGGCTAATCCGTTGAAGTCGCAAGCGCTTTCCTTGTTGCTGCTACCCTGGTAGTACTGGTTGGCAACCCAGGCAAGCTGCTGCTTGGGAGAACATCCACCGAGTGCACCGTAATCTCCAGTCGTAGCATTATGGGAGATACCAGCGCAGTAATCCTGGTTTGCGCCACAGATGTAGTTAAAGACGTCCGCATATGACGATTCATCGTCAGAATCAACGGTGCACTGCAAGTTAGCGACCTCGCAACTGCAGAGCTGAGGGTTGACTGCAGGAGGCAAAGGCGATGCAACGGCAGCCCATGTAGTGCCACCAACGGTAGGGCAAGCAGGCGCAGAGTTGGAAGGCGTGTAGGCGCTCGATTGAGTGATGCTTGGGGTAACCCTGGCCAATTGCGAACTAAGGGACGTGAAATCAGGGTACGGCGAGACGCTGTTGTCGTTAATCTCAACCAGACCGTACTGGTTCTCTGAGTAGAACCACTCGTAGACGATACCGCCGGAGAAGACAGATGTCATGTTACCGTAGAGGACAGCAACCTCGGTGAAAGGCCTATGAGTTGGGCCACCATCGACACCCTCAATACAACCGTACTCGGCAAAGAATACAGGAACGGGATAGTCCCGGAAGAATTCCACACGTTCGCCGTACGAAGAGCTTACGTAATTGCTGTCGCCGCACCAAGAGTACACGTTGTAGCCCCAGAAATCAATTGAGGTAGTAGAGCCATCTTCAGGTTCGCAGGCGAAGTAATGGGCCAATTCATCCCTGCTAGGAACATCGGCAGTCGCATAGCCTACACCCAGAGTTTGACGGTAGTTCATCTGCTTAATGTAGGCCTTCGTGTCACGGACAGCAGCCTTGACAAAAGCAGCGGCAGCGGTCTGGTTCTGGGCGCTCACGACTTCGTTGCCAGCAAAGAAGCCAATGACGTTCTTGTATTTGCTTAGAGAATCAACGACAGCAGTGTAACGGGTGTAGAGAGCAACGTCCCAGGAGGGATCATTGCTGTCAATAGAAGTACCCGGTTCGCCAAGATCGGCGATAACGTAGATATCGTTAGAGGCTAGCTGCTCCATACAATCATCATGGTTCTGGGTGGGGTCGATGGCGTAGACTCGAATGACGTTGGTGAAGATCTGCTTCATGAAGGGAATGTCACGCGAACACTTGGAGGAGTCGGCCAAGGGGTCTGTGTACTGAGTATTGGCATTGTTGGTGCCATTAGGATTATAGTTCTCTTGGTAAGCGACACCCTTCAGATAGCTGGTGGTGGTCAGTTAGCGCTCGGATCCGCCAAGACAACATACGATAGACGGAACGGCACGTCAAACTTACAATTGAGATCCATTGTTGCTGTAGAAGAAGTGCTGGCCGACGGCCTTGATTTCCGGAATGTCGTTGTAACTTTGAGCGAGCGTACCAGACAATGCAGCCAATCCCAAGGTGAGGGACGGCAGAGCCGAAGACCACATTGTGACGGTGTTTTGCGATGTTAAACGAAAGATTTCCAGGAAAACCAGCCGTGAAAGAATAAATCAGAAAATGTTCGGGGGGTTTTCGTGTAGTCACCGAAATCAATAAACGAGCGTGTCGGTGATGATTAGTGAGTGTCGTTGATGATTGTGGTGATACAGTGCACAAGAAAATGGAATGTAGGAAGTTTGGTTTGTGACAGGAGAAAGAAATAAAGGTAAAAAACTGGTGAACGCGCAAGCAGAGAGAACAAAAGAATGAGGTGTGGATGTTAAACCGAATCAAGATCCTTCGTCTTGAACCAATGGCTTGGTTTCAAAATTGGAGAACCAAACCAGGCGTGCGAGGAGAGAGGCGTAAGACTAGGAACAGGACACGGCCCTAGAATCAACAGTGCGAAATTCGGATAACCAGGGACGTATTTTTTTTTTAAGACTGACGCAAGATTCTGATAGGTTAAAAGACTGAGAATACGAAGTAACACAGGGCCAGGTGAGGGACTGGAAGGACCAGAATTTCGGGGCCTAAACTGGATCGCGCTTACTACCGTTATTATCAGACTGCTTCAATTTCCTGTATCAGAAGGAAGCTGATGTGGCCGAAGGTGGCTATGCGAAGCAACTAAAATGAAGGTGAGGGGCTGAAATGGGTTAGAACGCGTTAGAATGAGGCGTGTGTTTATTAATGGCCCCTCCAAGGTGTCACATAGGTGACGTTTACTCCGATTTGACTGGCTTGGCGATTCCGACTTATCCGCCCACTATGCTGTATTGGGGGCCAATCAATGGAGACCAAACGCCCTACAAGAAAGCTTAGCCAACTTGGCAGGCTAAGAATTTCGAATACATAAATAAATGCTGGAGTAGCCCGAGATCGACAAAACTTCTGGAATATTGATGATGTCAATGCAAGATCGTCGGCAATGCAACAATGAAGTATTAGTGTGTGCGCTTCTTCAACAAATGCCACCAACCCAAAGAAGGGAGAAAAAATTACCGTGGAATAATAATTCCCTTATGGTCCAGCCACCCTTAAATCTGAGACATCAAAATAGGGGTAAAACGCATCGTAGCGGTCAAAGTTCCACAAGCTAACCTCCATGTCACTCGCTCGTGACTTACACGATATAAAACTTTGGTTGGTTGGTTTATTTCATAGTTCACTTCCCAGTTATGAATCTCTAAAAAGCAATGTCTTAAACTAAAAGCTCCCCATATTCTCGGGTATCAAGGTGGAATCTTGAAGCTGTTGACGAAAGCACCACTCTTAGTGTTAACCAATAATAACACCATGCTTCACATGAGATAACAATTGAATAGGAATAGAAGACAAAAAATGTTGGCAAGAATCAACTTGAGGTATCAAACACCCGAGTACGAAGTCCTAAGTATACCTCTCATCGAAAGCAACTCAGAAGTACCCAACTCAAATCGAGGAGCACAGCTGTAGTACTGGCTTACTGATCACTCAACGCGATGATGAAGCAAACACTGTTCCCGTCGTCGTTGTTGAAGTTTACCCCGAGAATAACTATTAATGATGAATAGGTAGTACCGCCTCATTGATCATGAACATTAAAGCATGAGAGTGCCTCACTCAAGCATGGGCGGAAAATCGAAGGACTCATACATAGGTAGATATAACAACGGCGTGCTCACCAAGTTTATACAGCAGCGATAGGTACATGCCGTAGATCCATCTAATCCGTATCTGAGGTGGTAAAAATTAAGCCAGACGCGCATTAGGAAAGGAAAGGATCGAACTCTCTAGTAATAGGGGATTGTATGTGGAGCTTCTCGCCTCCGTGTGAAATGCGAGATTATCGCAGGGGTATGGAGACAAAAGAGATGAGATTACGCGTAAAACAATATACTATGTCCACAGCTCCTTTCCCCTGCCAAAAACATTTTCATCAATACCTCCCCATACTGCTGTAATGGCGTGAAGCTCCGGTAGTCATGTCATAGTCAGCCCTCTGTAGACAAGTTAAAGTACCACGTCTGATCAGATCCTATGAATAATGGTTCTGGTATAATGAAAACCTAATTCGCCAGAAACAGATTTCAGCCCCGCTGGAAATCCCCTAGAAAGCCTCTTATTTAGGATCTACTACTAGTTCAAGCTTACTTAGGACCCTCGAGAATTAGTGTTGCTGCGCTTGCGACAAATTGTAAGAAAGCACATAAATTTCATTCACCATGCACGTAATTCTGGTTGAACTTGCCGAATACTAGAGATTCTTGAAAACATCCTCCATTATCAAGGTGCTCGCTTCTGATGCTAAACTTGTTCTCGCTCCAAATTCGCCGTTTTGAAGAGTTGCTAAATTCCGAAACTAACGTAGCAATATCGTAACGCGGCCCATCACAAAATATGAAGTATAATTTGCAAGAACGGTTTCCAGAAGGCCCTTCCAAGGAAATAGGTCGCCTCAAGTTCAGTCCACCAGTTCAATTTCACAATCAGATATCCCTTTTCACGCAGGGCTGGTCACCTTGCCGCAACTACGCTGTAGCCTTTTGAGCGGCACCAGGAACCTCGGGAACCCAGCTGACCCTGTGCGTGGTGAACAACTCGCCGAGAGGCTTAGCCTCGTCGAGAGCATTCAAGTCGTCCATAACCCCAGCTTTGATGACCTTGTTGTCGCCGAAACTCGGTCCATCCCGCCACAGGGTGCTGCCGCAGTCACCACAAAAGTGAGAGGTGATCTCTTTGCCTGAGTCGGCAATTTTGGAGATGGTCTTGGGCGTCCCTGACAGAAGTTTGAATCCCGACCCAGGCACGACGATGTTGGTGCTGTAAGTCGAGCCGGAGATCTTGCGGCAGTCCAGACAGTGACAAGTAACCTAGATGTGTGTCAGAGGCTTATAAGAATATGAATAAGTGGTACAAAATAAGATATACGCACCTTCGCGACAGGCTCGCCTTCATACGCGATGCGGACTTTGCCGCAGAAGCAACCGCCTTGCTTAGCCATTGTGAGAAAAGGGGTAGTTTCGTTAGTCGGCTATGATGTTTTAATGCACTCAGTAATATGCAAACGAGGTTATCGTGTAAATGGAGTGTTGGTTGGTTGTTTTGGAGAAGAGAAGATGCCATCAAGGTCCCCCAAGTGCGTCCTATATATACTCATTCCATCTCTCATAGTCCAAGTCTTGACTCTTCCCGTTTTGAAGTTTTACGACTATTCTCCACTCAATTTCGGACTTCTTCTGGGCTTTGGCAGCTCGTCGATCTCCACCTCTGTGTACCCTTTCCCCGCGGGATTTGAGTATTCCAAATCATCTCGTGTGCACGATGTTTCTTAACTTTGCGTGTTGCGGCTGCGAGACCTTGGCAAGGCGCGCAACTTGTCAATGATGACAAATATTGGGGCTGAAATGGAGCCTGTTTACTGATGAGGATCGGGATTCACGCTAAGCTCGGGGACTGGGGAATTCCGACGTTGTCGTGAAACCGATCCGTTTTAGGTTAAGCTTCCGGGTTCGGATCATGCCGTGATGGGATCTGTTAAATCTGTTATTGGGCTTGGCAACGGCACAACATCCCCGCGTTGATCATGAACAAAAACGCTAAGAGCTAAGAGCACAAGCTTCAAACGACTAAAAGTGCCTACCGGAAACTAGATGTAATCAATGACTACCTAATCGAGAGCCGATGCCGAGCCTCTACTTACTGGAACATTTAGGTAGTCTTTGAGCCTCAAAGCCTCGGACCCTTTCCACGCGGACGAGCTGCTGACTCTTCTATCCCGACAAGGTTCAATGAGTTCTGGATTTTTGACCATTTGTGGAATATGGTATTCCAAATGTGTCATTCTTAGATAAGCGGCCTTTCTACTCACGCGCATTAGCTCAGTGACGATTAACGTAAGGTAATAGGGCACGAAAACCTTGCCTATGTCTTGTTATGAAGGTTCCCTGTCTGTTTCTGCTGTATTCCCGGACGAAGGGGGGCGGCAGGCTGGGATTATGGTCCTTGACTCATAGCATTCCGCATTCTCTTCCTCTACAAACTGGGGATAATATTTCTCCTTGGAAAGGCATACGAACAAGACACATCAACAAGTGGGCTCTGCTTGTCCGTTTCTATCTGTCATATCCCGAAGGTTTCTCAAGTGAGTTTACTAACGCCTCTGGGGGGGATTTCTGGTTATGTTTTGATCCGCCTCACTCGTTAGCTCCCCACATAGACGTTAAACCCCCTCTGGGACTGCGTATTAAGCTACTATGAATAGAACCGGTCTGCGGGAAGATGAGCTGGAAGTAGACGGGCAAGATAGAGTGTTGGACTAATTCTACTGAGGCAAAGGTTGTGTTTCGTATTATATTCAATACCAGGTGGCCATGCATTGACTTATTCACGTACGGTGATAAATAGACATTATGCTCCTGTCTGCTTCTAGTTAGGATACCCCCTTCCTAGATATTGAGCCTAGAGATATATTTCTTGACCAATGCCTCTGGCGGACAGAGGAACAGTTATACCATGTTCTGGCATGAATTCCAATGAGAAATTTCATTGGGTGAGATACACGGGCTACAGAGGTATCTGTTAGGTCCTAAGGCTATATGTTACTTGGATCCATCCATCTGGACCGGACCCCCTAAAAGCTTGAGGGATAGGATTAGGTAATATAAATATAACAAGCTATAAGAGACTTATTTCCACATCATACACCGACTGAGAATTCTATGGGGCCCTTAACAGTTAACTCTAATCCCCTCATAAGATCTCCCTCAGGGGCATACTGTCGAGAGACTTGGGGGTTGAAACAATGAGACTAACAGGTAGTTAACAGAATTTGAGTGACAACCTCTATTAAACTACGCACCCTTATACCCACAGCTCCTTCCATCTTTGATTTGATGATTCTATTTAGCCACAGGATTTATTTAAGGTAGGGTCTTGCCTGGATACAGCGGCTTCTTGGGTAGGTACCTCAGGTACTTAGATGTAAACTCAGGAACTACATATGTGTATATTATAGCAGCGTCTTAGGAAGTACCTGTATCTAAATACTCAGTAAGATCTACTTACATACCTGGGTACATATAAGTAGGGGGTTCCAGTGTTGTAACGCCGGCCTAATAATGTGCTGATCATCTGGTGACTTGGGTGATAGAGCGACCTGTGTAGTGCGCCGTCTCCTCATTTGTTACGATTCCGACAACTTTAATCAATTAACTCTTTTTCTTCCCCGTGGCGTCACCCGTAAGTATTATCAAAACTCCCATCGTGGAATATCTGATTGATAATAAGGTAAGTCCTATTCTAAACGTAGCACGGGGTCTACCTGAAGTCTATGATGATACTCGAAGCGCGAATGCGTAACTGGTGGAACTCCATGATGCAAGTACAACCGACAAATCTGAGATAAATCAATCATGAAAGTGATTCATTTGGTTCGTTCGTATTTATATACAACGTCGTTCGCAACTATATACAGGAAGCGAAAGTTAAGGCAACTATGTGCAAGAAATCTCCAAATAAAAAATTGGTGTCGGTAGCGAAGGACGAAGAACGCGATACGGGCGGGTTATTCCCAATGCGAAACCTCTTGATGGCCAAAAACTTCACCCGCCCCTACTCCCCTAGACTCCTACCCACCCCCCCTTCACCCATCCCACCCCATCCCATCCCATCTACCATGATATATACGAGTCGAACCCCTTATGAAGCGAGATACTGCGCGACGTAAGCGACCTCCATCATGCTGCCGTAGCCGTCTAGGGTGTTTGCGTTCGGCGGGCCGGGCTATCAAGCATCATGTTAGCACAGCAGTTCTCTCTTTTCCCCCTTTCCCCCAGTACAATGGATAAGAGGAATCACTTACCCAGTCGCCGCCAACAGCGACGTTAAGAATGAAGTACACCGGCGACGCAGCGAGCGAGTTCCACACGTTCTGGTTGTTCACAGTCGAGCCCGAGACCTGGAAGTACTGGTTGCCGTCGAGGAACCAGGTAAGTGTCTCTCCGGTCCAGGTGCTCGCGCGGCGGTCCCAGACGACGCGCCAGGTGTGCCAGCTCTGGTCGGGGATGCTGACGGCGCCGCCGATGCCGTTGGGCTCGTTGCACGCGCCGCCGGGGTACACGTCGCAGTGGATGGTGCCGTGGCCCGTCAGCTGCCCGTTGACCGTTTCCATGATGTCGATCTCGCCGCACCCGGGCCAGCTGACGCCGTTGCGCACCGAGTTGCCCAGGAGCCAGAAGGCCGGCCAGATCCCTTGCTTGTTCGCGATGTTGTTGTCGCCGAAGCGGATCTTGGCCTCGGCCATGGTGCGCGTGCCGGCGGGCGGCGTGAACGTGTACTTGGACTCGATGCGGGCCGAGGTCCAGGCGCCGCTGCTGTCCTTGCGCGGCACGATCTGCACGGTGGCGCCGCCGCTGAGCTGGAGGTTTTGGTTCGACGTCGTGTACGTCTGCACCTCGTTGTTGACCTTGAGGCCCGTGATGATGTTCCAGTTGTTCCCGTTGACGGTCGACCCTGCCGCGCCGTCGAACGTCTCCGTCCACACGTTCCTCCACCCGCTGTAGCCCGGGGCGCCCTCGGCCGAGACGCTCGTCACCGCTAGGGCGAGCGCCGAGGTGAGTAGTTTGACAAACATGTTGGTAGATATAGCTGTAAGGACGGTCTTAGATAGTATAGGTAGGTATGTAAATGTCGACTGTCGACAAGTCGAGACGACGTTATAAGAATATGTACACTTGTAGTAAAAAACCCAAACGGGAGAGGAAAAAGGAGTGTAAGCCCTAGACCAGCTGTATAGACTACGAAGATGCTTATGGTGAAGATCAACAACTCCCGTCAACTCGACGGGGGATAGATTAAGCATTTTATACAGTTTTAAATATAGAAGAGATTATATATGAATGGACAGGGGTGAGCAAGCGAGAGGAACCGCAGACAGCCGACTCCAAGAATGAGAAAGTCTGGCGCCGCCAGCCCGCGCCGGGAACTGAGGTTCTCGTGAGCTTGAAAGGGGAAGGTGACCAGGGTCCCGAGAGTCCAAGGTACCATCAGTAGTGCGCGAGACCAGGAGCTACAAGAAAAACCACGCGTCTAGACCACGAGTATAGGCCTATGGAGACGGATACCTAGTGGTGGTCGGGTAGTAAAATTGCACAAGCACCGGCGCCGGTCAGCACGCAACATAGTGTCCGGGCGCGGTTGAGTTACACGGTCTAGTTGCATCCCCGGAGCTCAGGCCCTATTTTGCGATCTAAAAAGCAAGATGCGAATTTCGCTCCACATTGTCTAGTAGGTATGTAAACTTACCGAAAGCGTGTCGTAAGTGAGTTTAAGGTTAAAGGCGCGTGGCTATTGGCAGGCTGAGCGTGACCCATCAGGATGATTAAGGGGTATGGGATCAAGTAGACATTCGACAGACATGGCTACACAACCTGCTTGGGGAACGCGGATGGCCCTGATTGGGTAACCGATGAAACGACATTCCAACGAAGGTTAAAAGCTCCGGAATGATCGCGGCGCAGGGCCCAAATCGTAGATGGTGCACAAGATCGGTATTGGTTGCAGATCCCCCCCGGACGGATGCCCCCCCCGCATGCTAAAGAAAGATCAAACACTGGATGTGGGACTGTATAATATCACGGTGTATGCTAGGTCGACATCTACCGAACCAGTATCGCCAGGATACGTGTATGATTGAAGGAGAAAAAAAATAGGCAGATGACGGATCTTAAGGTTATTTGTTTTATATAGATAGCGTAATATCTGATATATTTGACTAACATATACGTTAATGCCCTATCATCGCATGGGATTTTTTCCTATCTCAAGCCCCCGTGGCGGGATTCACATGCGGTGCGATCTGGATGATGTGTGGACCGACTCCAAATGTCTTGGATCTCATATAGAACACCTGATTGAATGATAGTTAATTTGTACCTGCGCCGAACCGCGTGGATACTCCAGCAGGGATCATGACTTCGGATGAAATTAAGCTTGTGAGATATGATTGGACGATTTACACAAGTTGTAGGCGGCGTAGAATTCTTCGACTTGGGTCAAGATTTTTTTTCCGTCCCAAATCGGAAGTTCGCCGAGACCGAAGAAGCGCCGGCTAGGGACATGATAAATGCTGCCAACCGCCTTATGGAATTCGGATTCCAGGAGAAACTCCTCTGCGAAATCACAAAAAGAAAAGCATTCCGGATGAGAGCTGCTGATTCGGGCCACGTCCAGACTCCAACTCACTAGGCTAAGCCAACATGCAGGTGACAACTGCACGTTCATGTTGGGCATCGCCGGGTAACTAAACAACGTAACGTATCTTCACCTTCGTTGTCTTATCGGTGTTTGTCGCTGTTTGGATGACCATCAAGTGAGATGAAAAATCCAAGAAGTGGCATATACCACCCTCTAGCTTGAAGTGTACTCATCACAGACTTGCATTGCCGTGACATCGTCCAGTTTTGCAAGAGGCATTCATCGCTGCACTGGCCGCACGCTATCCTCGTTCGCATTCGGTGAACAGTTGTCCCTGGTATGACAAGGCCACATCGGAAGCCTGGAAGGCCGGCAAGGGCATATATTCGTAGTCTATGCCTCGTGAAACCTCGGCTTCATTAACTAAACCAATTGCTGGCTTTGAAATAGGTATGGCGCATTGTGCGTTGCACTCCTGGTCATTTAGCATTGGCGCGCAGGGTAGTATGGATAGCTCAGGAATGCGTAATAGAGCCTAGCCCAAGTGTTTCAAAACACATGCCGGTAACAGCTGATGAGGTCGGTCGGAGTAATTGAACTCAACGCGGGAGTCAACATAATCGACTACCGTTGAGACTATTACCGGTAACATCCAAGGCGGAGTTACGAAGATAAGTCGATGAGGCCGGCAGTGTAACGATGCATTTTTTCGTCTCCTCTAGAATGCATCTTTAGCAACTTTCGATTTCCATCCGTAATGGGAGAGCGTGCCAGGGGTCCAGTTTGCTCGTGGAAGAATTAGAGGACGCTTGTTGACAAAGCGTGAAAACTGATGATTCCTCTACCGCATAGTTGGAATAATCTCTTTTCGGCAAGGGTATCGTATCGCTTGAATCCTCATAGGAACTGGCGCTAGGCATGAGTACCTAAAAATAAGCAGGACAAGCAAATCCTGAATCCCTCGAAAGGCCCCATACCAGAATCTCTTTACGAACGATGAATTATCGTTATCCGTGGTAGGA
Source organism: Hypoxylon sp. NC0597 (assembly GCA_022432515.1). Lineage (NCBI taxonomy): Eukaryota > Fungi > Ascomycota > Sordariomycetes > Xylariales > Hypoxylaceae > Hypoxylon > Hypoxylon sp. NC0597. Next base: position 20,315 of record JAJKLA010000010.1, read on the forward strand.
TGGTCGATTTTCGTAGACCCGTCTGCGAATGTATCGTGTTTTGGTTAGCTAAGGATTTGCCGACAATGTCCCTCCCCGTTGGCCTGGATGTGTGGTGACATGATGGGTGTTGCGCTTCGACTAGATGTCCTAATTTGACGCTTTCCTATCAACTATGACCGGTATTACGATGTCTGCCTGACGACCGGCGGAGCATGGCGATGCTTTATGACCCCTTTTTCGTGGGTTTGGGAGCGTGAGTGTCGGCCTGGAGGAGGGCGACTGGTTCGTAGTCGAATTATACAATAACTAGGTACCTACCTAAAGGAACAAAAGAAATAGAAAAGCCAGAAGAGTCAAGAGCGAAAAGAAGCGTTTATGAATTTCATTCGTGCCCCCCTTTGCCTAGCCTTCGTGGTTTTAGAATACGGGGCCTAATGTCGATCACGGTGTATCGTCGGTTACTCCCATGAAGGGAATACGAGCCTTCGAAAATCATTTCTCTTTTCGTAGTATTCACGAACAAAGGTCTTCTTATAGATACTCCATCGAGTCTGAATAGGTGAAGAAATATTGTAGTTGTCTAAATTAGTCCCTAAATAGTCGAATGCCTCCATCCACAACCGGCATACCGCCCATTTCTTCATCAGAAGCATCTTTCTCATTTTCGTCTTCGTTCAACACCATCTTCTGGCCGAATAAGGTCCCGAAGAATCGGTCGATAGCGCTCTGCTCCCAGCTTCGGCGGTCCTCTGGTGCCATGAAGTTCTGCAGTTTGTCGTGAACGTTGAAGCGCATCTTCCTGCCCTTGCTGGCCTTAGTATCAACATGCCGCTTTGCCTTCGCTTCCTTCACGGCGGCGAACCGGATGATCGCTGCGGGGCCACCCGGGGCTCCGGATGCATCTCCCGATCGTTGATCGACGAGCTCCTTTAGTAGTAGCTGATAGAAATCGGCATCATCATAGATGCTCGGGTCCTCATTAACTTTCCGTGCAACCTGCGCCGGCGCACACGAGCGCGGTGTTCGCGTCCGCTTAATAAGCCGTTCCGGCGTATCAAGCTCTTCATCTAGCCTTGTAGTCAGAGGTTTCTCCACCGTATTGGTAAACTTGCGGGATGACCTGTCCACCATCCTTATGTTCCGTGCGTTGTGTGACCATTTTTCCAGAACTGCCCTGCGACGAACGAGTGCTCTTTGTTCAACAACTTCCATATTTTCCCAAATGTCTTGACTTGATGTATCCGTATCGGCGGTTCGTTTTCTTTTCTGCCCCGTCTTTCCGGACAAATCGGACTGAATGCTGGTTCGGAAACCATCAATTGCATTCCATAGTTTGAGCGCAGCAGCTTCTGCAGCCTCGTAGGGTTGCGATTGATCTCCTAGATCTTCAATGGAGCTGAACGAGTTTACCGCAACGAGGGATTTCTGTAATCGTATACGGATGTTGAGGAGTGCGTCGAAAGCTTTTCGTTGTTGCCGTACTGCCTTCCCTTTGGCGACATCCTTTTGTGCAGCAGTTGATAGAGTGCCGGCTATATTGCGCTGACCGTTGTTCATCATCTCCTGAATCGTAGCGCGACCGGCGCCATTGACCTTCGGAGACTTTTCAAGGCTATCATCCTCTTCCTCTTCATCTGACTCGTCATCCTCGCTAGTCGCATCCATATCCTCCATATCTTCATCCTCATCACCTTCATCATCTTCATCCTCCTCGGCCTCATCATCTATGAACCCATTCATGCTTTCGTCGTCGGAATCTTCCTCATCGTCAAGGTCATCACTAGACCCTTCTTCACCGTCGAGTTCTACCCCTTCACTACCGCTGTTATTGTCGTCGGAAACCATGTAGTCGGCAGCAGTGGGTCTAGCGACTCTTTTCCCTTTCTTGGGCATAGTTTGTGAACTTCCTCTGAAGACAAAATTCTTGAATTTCTCTTCGTCGCTCTCGTTGAAGGCATTGTCGCTGTCAATCTCGGCGTCGTCTTCATCATCTTGATCAGCTTCAAGGTCGGCGTTGTCGGGATCATCAAATTCTTCCGATCCACTATCACTATCTAGATCTTGTCGTGCATCTTCGTAGTGGGATGAATCTTCGCCATTGTCATCGGGTTTGTCTTCCTGTTCTTCCTCCCCAGAGCCTTCGTCGTCATCGTCGTCGTTTTCGAGAGCTGCGCGACTCATAGGCGCGCCTCTGTATTGGGGTCCTAGTGCGATTGGGTCTTTGCGACGAAGCTTGCTCTTGCTATGAACTTCTTAGTATGCGTCGACTTCGCTCTATGTTGTTAGGTATTCATACCCGACGGAGACGTAATGCTCAGTGCCGGCATTTTCATCTGCGCTTTCTTCACTATCGCTGACGTCGTGCTCTTCTGGAACTTCTGCTTCTGGATCAAAGTCTGTTTCGGAAGTGAGGGTTAGTTTCGCGTAGTCCGGGACGCTTGAATTGATAACATTGGTAAATCGTACCCTTTACTGGAGCCTCCGTCCATTCGGCAAATTGCCGCGCACGACCTTTTGTCTTCGATGACATTATAGGACTTGTCGACGAGGAATTGTCTGAAAGGGAAGCAAAGATGTAATGCTTCAGTCGGCCCCACGCTACGAGGAAAGAAAGTTCAGAAAATTTTAGCGGTGGAAGCCGGCAGTATCCACTAGCGGGCCAGCGCCCCCCGAACGCCGAACAGCTGCAATGGATATTGTCAATTCTAGCGCTGTGATAACAACTCGAAATTCGATGTTATGTCAATTTATCAACGAGATGACTTGCTAAGTCAATTAATCAGGATGTAAAATTACTAACATTGCGATCCCCAACCTATTAGCCTTTACAACATTTATAAAGCCTCCTATTTGGAGGATAACATTTCACATCATTTCATAACTCAAGACTCGAAACTTACCTAAGGTACTATAGTAGGAGGTCTATTATATACCTACCTCGTAATGGCGGCGATTCAGCGCCGTCTCTTCCACCAAACCTTTCGTGTCCTTGGCCATGAGAATCCACTCGTAAGCCCTCGTTTCTTTTCAAATAGAGCCAAAGCCATGCTCACATCGATTCCCAGGGTCTACCACGAACGGGCTCGATCCCGCGGATGCAGCGCGGGCTCCCGGAGCGGCGCAAGATCAAAGATGTCGCCAAGGTAGTTGCCGTGTCATCGGCTAAGGGAGGCGTTGGGAAGAGTACTGTCGCAGCGAATCTATCACTGGCGTTCGCAAGGATGGGCTACCGCTCCGGAATCCTCGACACGGATATCTTTGGGCCTTCAATCCCGACGCTCTTCGACCTAACAGGGGAGCCGCGATTATCATCAAGTGCGTGGCTTCAGTCTTAAAGACTCGTTACTATGTATCATTCATACGGTGATCTGGAACGACATTAACTCCAAGGAATCTAGACAATCAGCTACTGCCTATGTCGAACTACGGCGTCAAAACCATGTCAATGGGGTATCTTGTCGGCGAGGAGGCCCCCGTCGTATGGCGCGGCCTCATGGTTATGAAAGCCTTACAGCAACTCCTTCACGAGGTCGATTGGGGTGGCTTAGATATTCTGGTGCTTGACTTGCCACCTGGAACGGGTGATACGCAACTTAGTGTCACACAACAGATCGTATTAGACGGTGAGTGCGCAGGCCTTTACTATGCATCCAGGAGCCCTAGAAATACTAAGACAGCTCCCAGGTTCCGTCATTGTAACCACTCCGCACACTTTAGCAGTAAAGGATGCAGTGAAGGGAATCAACATGTTCAAGAAAGTTAATGTGCCGTTGCTCGGCCTTGTCCAGAATATGTCCCTCTTCAATTGCCCACATTGCCATCACGATACGGCAGTGTTCGGGTCCAATGAACGTGTCAAGGAAATTTGCAAGGAACAGTCCATCGATCTACTGGGTGATATCCCATTGCATCAAAATGTTGGAGATGACGGTCAAAGAGGGAAGCCGACTGTGGTCTCTGAACCCGATAGTGAGAGGGCGCAGGCTTTCATGAATATTGCGAGGGTGGTGGGATCAAAAATAGGGTTGTAAGATAGAAGGGGACTGGAGACTTTATTCCGATAACGTGTCCGGATTGTGTTCTACGATGGGACTGATACTACTGTGGCTTGCTTCTGGTTCATGTTGCCTCGATCTGCAACGTTGTACAGTCATAGGCATCTGCTGGCATCCGTGGTGTTGATTGCGTGCGTCAGTGGTTGGCGAAGCGCCCCGGTTCCTGTGCGTGACGAGACTTTAGCAAACCAATCCATGATTTGGTCTTGGGTCATTGGAATAGCAAAAGGAACTCTCCATTCTGAAAACCTGAGTGTATTCATGCTCAATATCTCGGTCAAAAGACCCGAGGTGCTGAAGAGAGCGTCTAGTTCGATGGCTATGTTAGCATCCATAGAACCTAAATAGGGACAAAGGGGATCAAAGCCTATAAACATCCGTCCGTAACCCCCGACTCCTCCCAATGACACGTTTTCCATGCAATTCTCTACATAGTGATGGCTACCTGTAGCCGGTATTAGTCCAAATCATCATTGGTTTGGTAGATGTGGCGGCTTCTTGTGGGATCCTTCCGCATAGCCTGCCCCGAACCCGTGAAACCGACTATACGACAAGTTAGCCTTTAGTTCGATGCGCCGTTTGGGTTTCGTTGACTGACCTCTGCCGTGAACGCCTTCGGGCGTACGAAACATACTCTCCTTCTTGGTTTTGTGTGCCTTGGCAAATTTTGACTTGGTATTGAATTCCTGCCATTTGCTCTTGCCGGCTTCGAGCTCCTTGGTTGCCTTGAGCTTCTTGGCTTTGGGCTTGGCATCCCCGGCATTCTTCAGCGCCTCCTCTCTATTCTTCTGTGCTAGCTCGGGGTTGATGCTAGCGGCGGCGGATATGACACCGGGGTTAGATGAGGTTGAAGGCGCTGCCGGCTGGGACGGCGTTGAGAATGGACTGGCGGTGTTGACGGGCGTCCCGTCGGCCTTTCGCTTTTGCGCTATGGGACGAATATCCTTGGCGCGCAATTGCTCTGTTGTATCATAGTTCTTGAATTTGACGACGTAAATGGGGGCGGTAGAGGAACCTGTAATGGACGTGATGCGCGCGGGGTAGAACGCTTTATCTCCCGATACCCATTTCGCCATGACATTGTCGTTGACCTTGTAATTTACCGGACCGGCATCGGCTTCCTTCTCCTCGGTAGGAGCAGTCTTCTTGAACGCCGGATGATTCTCTCGTGACCATTTCTCCTGAACCGGGGGTGGCGATGGCTCTTTCGGCTTCGGAGGCGGTGCCTTGGTCGGCTTTAGTTCAGCAAGGGTCTCGTTCAATAGCGCAAGCGCATCATCTAACTCAGACTTGAGAGCGAGAAGCTCTGCGTTACCGGGATCGTCTTTCAGACCAATGTTTACGACATCGAGCTGTTGAAATTAGTCAGACCCAGAACCGGTAACTGACGGAATGGGTAACCCACCTGCTCTTGATACTGTTTAATATCCTCCTCGAGGCTGGCGATATCAGTCATATTGATGACACGCTTGAATTAAGAACTGCTAAAAAGCAATAGAGCGTTGGCGTTTAAGAGGACGAGCGACCCAATCTAGAGAAAGAACGCGAATTAGATGTTGGAAGCGGCGTGTAAGCTGCTCAGACTTCAGTTTTTGGGTTAGATTAGCTAGATGGATGTAGCGTCTCATTCCTTGCACTGCTTGGGAATAAAGATAAGGTTAATCGTAGCCGAATTATGTAATCAGATAAAATTATGGGGATAGTTGGCATGCACGTGCACACGTACGTCAGTCGCAGTCCAGCTGACAACGACTGTCAACATGTAGAATCACTTTTCGTTCATTGTGAAGTTCTCTTTTCAACCTGTCAACATCACATCTAGACAATGATCATGCTGCCACTTTAGTATTAAGGCAAACCGTTCAAATAACTAATTATATGCTTAGCATATAGCAAATACCGGTCATATTTTTGCCACCATGGAGAGTGTGAGGACGCGAGGAGACACGTATAGGTCCCTTATACGAGTCTGTGCCCTGCTTCCCGGCAAGAAGCTTTGGGACAACTCAGATTCCATCCATCTAGAGTCTGGTTGCTAATTTTGAGCCCATTTCTTACACCTATCTTCGAGAGCCTGGTAGCGCGTCTCGGACGGCAGTGGTGGCAAGCCTTGCTCACCTACCTCGCCCCCAAACGCCTCATGTACACAAATCGGAAAACGACGCTTTCGTCCTTAACGATCAAGCATCTTGGTGAACGCCCGCGATGACAGCTGCTTCGAGAACCACAGGGTATTTGCCTTTATGAGCCAAATCTCGAGCTCCGCAAGCTGTTCCTTTATCATAGGCATCATGTTCTCGTGGGTTTCGATACTGGTGAGAACGTAGTGTAGGCAAAAAGCTTCTCGGTTGAATGTAATCCCGTTACGTCTCCTTAATCAGCCCCAGACTCTCAGACATTTACTCAATAAACTACATGAAGCACGGATGATAGAACTTATTAAGCTTCGATCTCCAGTCGGACATCCGACCGCTGGGAGACTGTTATTTCCGACTAGAACACCAAATTCTTGTGTAACACACGTTAGACTAGGTAAAGTCGGCCTGCTACTGGATACCATCATTTCTTATTAGAAACCTGGAAGGAAGTGATGTGCGTCGCAGCATACTTCCGTTCGTGGACGAATCTACCCCACGTTACACTCTCGGCACTGCAACGCATAAGCTATGAGCTGATACCTGCGTTCGCAGTTGCAGCTGTACATGAATGGAAGGTTGAATCAACGCGTGTTCGTCTGGTGGGTTCATTGGTCGCCTTGTAAATCAAATTCTATGTTGATGACCACCTACGACTCTTCTGCATCTTTTTCTTAATTTCTCTATATTGCTAAGCCTTCCAAGGTTCCTACGAATCCATTTACCACTCCAGGAGCAAAGTCGGCAGTCATCAATCCCTTCTCTTTAGTGCTTTTCATTTAGGGTACTCAGTCAATTCTATGCAAGTCAGCGCGTAGCGCTATTAGTCCTCGCCAGAGATTCCATCCTCCCGTAGTCATCATTCGTATGTAATAGGGGTATCAAGCACATAGAACTCACACTTAGTCGTCTTAGGTGTTCCTACAACTGCGAGGTGTGGGGGAGGCAGAGTGCGATTGGTGATGAGTGAGATAATAAGTGCTGACGAGACACAGAAGCGAAAGAACTATTGGAGCAATCCCTATTTCAGGGGTGATTGGCGAAGTCTGACTCTCATCTATCGCAAATTTAATATCTTACATGGGGGGCTGTGAACTTAATTGCCTAACTTCACCTATCCTCCCCTTTGGACTGGAAGTCATGTAACTTGGCCCCTTCATCCTACTACATTGAGGCTGGTCGAATTGTTACTCGATCCCGGTGGAACTTCAAGGTTCTCCTTCCTCCATTGAAGTATCGTCTATCCAAGCTCCAACCTCAGGATTGCGCAACGACTCTAGTATTCAATCGCTGTCGGTCTCTGATATGTCATCCCCACTCGACGGGCTCTACTTGCTATCGCCAGAAGAACAAGACGCCATTCTCGAAGGTCCGGCCCTCGCTCCTCCGGACGGTGTTAATCCAAATTTCGAAACCCCCCCGAATCGAGACGCTGAAGCCCGAGCCATAGCCCTTGTCTGCCTCGTCTTAGTATCGTTGACGCTTCTGCTGAGAGCATATGCGAAGTTGTTCTGTTTAAAAAGGGTCCACGTCGAGGACTGTAAGCGTATCATTCCTTCGGAAGTAGTTGTATCTAATCGTTCACAGGCCTTGCGTTTCTTGCATATGTTAGCCCATGTCCCCTTATATTATAGCTCATTGGATTTACCTGCAATTAATCACTGACTACCTAAGTATCTAGGGCCTCTATATTGGTTATATTTACTGCGTGTTCCGTTGTAGCGAACAAAGTTTCTTTGTGCACCAATGGAATATTCGCGTTGCAAAACTCGATGAACTGCTATATGTGAGTACGGTTGAATAGTCTTTGGTTATTGAACCCTCTAATAAAAAACAGGTCGTACAGTTGGCGTTCAACTTCTACGTAATTGGTATCCTCTTCCTGAAAGTTGCGATACTTCTGGATTGGATGAGGATATTTGCACCACTTGGGACTCGCGGAGCTTTCTTTGTAAGTCTTATAACGTTGCATTGCAATTAGCGCGTCGAGCCTGACCCCCAAAGAAAATCTACTGATTTGTTTTCTCAAGTGGACATGCCAGGGCTTGTTATGGTTCTCGGTTCTCTTTTATTTCGCAGTTGAGGTTGCCAGTAACCTGGCCTGCATCCCGTTCCACAGGTGGGTACTATATATACGGCTGCGTTGGATTAGCATCTAGAAAAGAGAGACACTAACCTGGGACTTAAGAATGTGGGATAAGCGAATTCCGGGAACTTGCTTCGACAGAACAAGCTTAGATCTTGTTACTGGTTCGGTGAATCTCTTTACGGATGTTTTCATCCTTCTCTTCCCGCAGAGAATTATTTGGCGACTGCAACTGAGCATCAAGAAGAAGATTGGTGTATCATTTCTATTCGCTGTTGGCGTGGCGTAAGTTTACTTGTGATCAGTTTCCTGCATTGTGATATTATAAGTCTTGCTGTGCTGAGTCTATATCGTATAGTGCTTGCGTGTCGGCTGCCTTTCGAGTTGCTGCAACCGTCGAATACTCGAAGTCTCTGGACTGGAGCTATGCTATATCTAAGGTGGCGTTGTGGTGTCTCGCCGAACTCACCTGCCTGTACTTGGTGTTCTGTATCCCCACGATTCCAAGGGCATTCAATGAATCCAACCTGCTTAAGAAGATAATCAATTCTCTGAAGAGCAGAGGGGAGTCCATTCGGCCGAGGTCGTACTCTAAGTCACCAAGCTCAAGCAATGCACATTATCAAACAATGGGTTCCGATGTACGATTGCAGAATATCGGCCCCTTGCAATCTCAACAGGCGTATTCGAATTCAACCGAAATGCCCCTAGATAGCCTTGAAGAGATACCTAAGGTGGCTAACGACCATGGGCATATAATGTGCACTACAGAGTTCATAGCTATAGAGGAGCGCGGAAATAATGAGAATACGGGGATGGACGTTCACAGATCATGGGATCCAACCCACCTAGGATAATATAAGCTTGCTACTTGTGCAACAATGATATTCGCTAGGATCCGGAGGAACACCTTAGGGATTAACCCATCTAGGCACATTGCACTGGATGTGTATTTTAATAACTCTATAGCCTTCTGCATGGTTCCATCTATATTTAAACGAATTGCGAGCTGACTCGACTATGTCTCCTATCATAATAATAGCTTCCATCTATGAATTAACTTCAAGATCTTTAGTCATAGGTACATCTTGAGGGCTTAGGTAGTGTTAGATAAAACTGCAGAATCAAGATTCAGATGATTGTATTGAAAATTCTGTTGTCTGGAACAGACAACAGATGCAAACGAATATAATTCTTCAAACGCACTCTCTGGTGGTGTCACGTGAGTGACTCCACCAGAGAGGGTAGTCACATGAAATCCACGTGACTATCTGACAGGTAGTTCCACTTTATGGTTACCGTCTGCCCTAGTAGGGGTTCCCTGCACCAATGTTGCATCTTCACCAATTATATGGGCGAGCCTAGTAGCGCGCCTGACGAATTCGGCAATAGGCCCTAATAGAGCAACGTCTGAAAAGATGCGCTGGGGACTGCGCTAATGCGCGTAGGGGTGAGCTGCTTAGCAGGGCAGTAGTACGATGACTTGCTGCACAGAGACAGTGAGATATTCATGAGGCACTTCAGCTTACCTTGCACACCTAGCTACTAATTATGACCCTAGTTTTCTCTTAGTATACCTGATCGAGAGTAGGAAAAATGAAAAGCACGCGGAAATAAATTGTGAACGAATGAGAACTTGTTAGTGGCTGAATAATGAATCGCTCTAGGTACTGTATATCTTAACAAACATGATGAAAGAGCGAGGTCTATTAAAACAGAAGCAAGAGAAGAGCTAGTAGTTAACGTCCCATTAGGTATATAATATGTGCCTAATCTAATAGACCAGCCTCTCATGAAAGATCCCCTAAATCCTGTGAATTGAAATTCCCGTATTTATGGTAGTTTGACCGCCACGACACTCGAGCACTTAGATGCAATAGTCATCCTTACTGTCGCCACCAACACAGCCATTGTTGCAGAATTGCTGGAAGCTAATAGTACCGTGGCTACCGCACGAGAATAGAGACTGCTGAATGACAATATCGTCGGTGGACTGGCCCGCTCCATGTAGCTGGGTAATAATATCGTCTCGGTAGTCCCCTAAGTAATGTTAGGTGGTAATCTGTTAGTTACCTATCTAAAGATCAATTGGAATATGCAAGGCCTCGTAGTTCCACTCCAACCTTCTTCATGTGGGTTTAGACTAAGGGTAATATCAAGGTGTGCTTACCTCTGCCGATTAGGGCATATCCGCAGTAGACACCACCGCTATTGCAGCTCTTAGAGGACACCAGGCCCGGGAGGACTGCGGTGAGTGTGGCAACGACCGTAATAAGTTGAACCATTTTGAAAGTCTTGACAGAATTCGACAGCGAGGAGTTCAGATAGGTAGGTAGGTAGTTTGGAGAGAACGTTGGTTATTTCATTTGAGGAAGGTGTTTGTATCTGTAGTGATGAGAATCACTGTTCGGTCATGGGCAAAGCGTTCATATATATACATCCCAAGGCAGGTTCTCGACTTATAATCAGTAACCAATCCTGTGCTGTATAAGAACAAACGCCAGCCCCTATTTTAACAATCTAATAAATCTATTACAGGTTAGTGAAACTCTCATATTAAACGAAGTCATAAATAAGAAACCAATGAAATACGACACCAAATATCTTAGCCTTTCCATTTAGTAACTGCTAACGTCTCAAGCGCGATCCGCGCCTCTAGGAGACTTCAGGCCACGCTCTATAAGACCAACATCAACGGCCCGTATCCATTATGTACAAGCGCGGCTGACACGCCACATCGTAGATGATGTGTGCACCGCTCTTCAATGTCACCCAAATATGGGCTTTTAGAATTCAGGGGAATATACTGAAAGACTCTGCAACGCTTCTATTAATTAAAGGGAAGAGCAGCGAGTATTGTTGTTTATATTTAGCCAGTGAAACGGCTATGAAAGTAATGATGGAGAAATGAAAAGGGGCGAGCATCTTAAATCATGTAATACCAATGACCGGAATTGTAGCCTCGACGAGTCTTGATACAGAGAATATATGGTCAGAAAACTGAAGTTGATGTACACGCATGAAGGGTTGCATTGCAATACTTTTAATGAACTTGGTCACATCAAAGTCCCCTGCATAGCCATTAGTTATTCCTGCTTGTGATACCATTCTAAGTCGGTCCAATTTTAGTAATGGTAGATGTCCTTTAGCATTGGTAAAATGTCATCTAAGCGAAGGTAGGGCGTGGTGTGGGGTCTAGGACTGACCGCGAGCACTGAAAGACAAAATGCAGCTTTGAAAATTGGTCCTACAAGAAGGGTCGGTGGCGGTTCAAGCCTGGCCTCTAGCGTGCTACTCAGCGTTGTTCTCTGACACGTAGTCATACGAATCGGCCTGGGGCCTTCCCGCTTGTCTTGCAAGAAGTCTGAGCCTATTTTCTGTTCATCGTAAGGCTTTACCCTAAATTTTATTGCGGCCATCGGACCCAGAGTATGTATGTTCACAGGGCGGATATCAAAGATGCGTGATGACATCATTTATATTGTAGATTAATTCTAATGAAGGGCCGCCTCTTTATAACGCGGTGGGTGAAATCTAATAGTATACGAAGCATCCTTTCGAATTGTAGTTACCGTCTGCTCTCCTGCCCTAGTAAGTAACGAGCTAATCTCCCCGAGGCTGAGCATTTGGGGGCGCGATGAATCCTAGGAAGGCTGGCTGGGGGCGAAAAGGGGAGACGAAAAAAAATCCCCCATTTCCGCAACGTGAGTTTAGGATTGTTGTTGTTCATGGATCTGGACTCTAGTCCAAGAAATTAAATTATGGACGGCGAAATCTAGATAGTTTTAACATACCTAGGTAGTTATAAGCGAAACGTTTTATATGTCGTTATGACGTATCGCAAAAAGGGGATAATCGTAGAAGCAACGATACCCCTTTCGAGAATTATTTCCTGAACCAAACACTATATAAGTGTGGCGTGGGATGGAAAGAAGCACGCTGTCCCGCCGGGAGCCGGAAACTATCTAGTGTAGGATCGCGATATCCATGTCTACCATATCTCAAGTCACACTTGTAGGTGAAACTAGGGCACATTGGATTTAACAACTGGTCTCAGCAGAGTTAATGGCCTATCGTGAAACCTGTCATTTTAAATCTCAAATTTCCAAGCTGAAAAGCCCGCATAAGAGATAGACATGATGCCTTACAGGTCCATAACAAAGCTGCACAGGAATATGCTATAATACTTAAGTTCGTAGAGAAGGTCTAGGGAATAATAGTAGCACGTGATGTCCGCCGGCTTAGAAGTAGTGTTACTTGTACGAACTTGTCAATTAATCTTTTTGTGAAGAAAAGAAGTTAATGCGTTTTAAGGGCCTTTTAGTAGTATACATATGTGTGTGTCATCTCCAAGCTGAGTAGTTCAATAACTCTTAGATATGCCTCCAACACCTCTTCGACTCCGAGCCATAAAATTTACAATCCGCGGTAACAGTTGCAACTCGAATTTTGCTAAACTTTCGCCTCATATTCACAGAAGAAGGGTTTAAGTAACGTCTAATGCATTGGATTATATGTCCTACCCCGATATTTACGTACTTCAAAGCTATATCGGTTGCTTTGCAGGGCACTGAAGTTGGCAAGAGAAAGTCGGAAAGCCGTGACAATCAGTGAAGTTTATAAAAACCTGTGTTTAGCGGTTGAATAACCGCGTATGCTATATGTTTGGTTGTTCTAATTACCTACGTAACCTAATAATTCACGCGTTATAGACGGCTAGTTTAAGCTTGCCTGAGTACTTATTATACCTACTACTATTATGTATTATAATAAATCCTTAGCATCTTAGGTTTACCATGTAAGGCCTGTAACGTAGTATTCACACCTTCGTAGATACGCCTTTAAATTTCCTGCCTAGGTGTGGAGAAACGTCTATTAGGTCCTTGGCCGAGATTTAGTCTGCCCCTGAAACAGACCCCATGTTAATTACCTATATGATAATTTCTGGTTTTAGTTGTAGGGCGAGCCATTCGCATCACTGAGATGTTAATCCTAGGCCACTCTTTAGGAAGGTCACTCAAGCGCGGACCGAAATCCTTCGGAATCCATATCTGAAAGACCCTAACGTATTTACGCCAAATATTTGACAGAAGTCTGTTTGGCTGATTGTCTTGGTACCCTGATTGCCGCAAATATATAATAATCTGTTGCTCATCTTTCTGGTCGGGGGGACCTTTGAGTCAAGTGGCCGCGGGAATTCACGGATGTGTCAACTCAATTAGAATAATCTATTAATTACTCAACGGCCCCATTATAGTGTTCATTTGATCAGCCTAGTTAAGCAGGAAGAACACAATTATTCCGTCGTTAATCTAAACCGTTGCGTGTCCCCAAGTCCGCTATGAAGTCCTTTACATATCGTACCTGCGCACTGCTCTTCAGTGCGCTAAGCTTCGCAGCTGCGCAGAACAGAGACACGTAGTATGTTGAAGTGTCCCTTAAAGCACGACGATGGAGGAGACTTTATGCTAAATGTATAATAAATAGCACCATGTTCGCGGGTTCCAGGATAGGGGTACCGAATGATGACGCGAACACCCCAGCCATTAAAAAGGCTTCAGCAGAATGGACCGTGCCCAAGCTTTGCGTACCGACGGGCGGCAACCCTTCTGATAAGTACATGGTTGCCGCCTGGGTTGGCTTCATAGGAAATGGCTGCTCGGGTACGCGTGGAGCTCTTGCGCAAGCCGGCGTAACTCTCACTGTAGGTTCATTTATTCTGGTCTCCTTGTGTCGGCATTGAATACATTTGATATTCAAAAACGTTGCTTATAGATGAGATAGTTGCATGAGGATGGGACGACGACAGCGGATCCTTGGGTCGAGTGGTATCCCAAAGCGGCGGAATTCAAGGACAACATCCAAGGTGAACTTGTTGATCCTAAGAAGCGAACGTGCTTTCTCAGCATAATATTGACTCTTAATCAGTGAGCCCCGGTAACACCATCGCCGTTACGGTAGAGGCTAGCTCCGCGACGGCCGGTCAAGTGTAAGTTGCCCTGATTTATCCTTATCACTAGGTTGGCAATGACTTAGTAGGTACCTTGTACATCTTCCGCAGTACAATCAGCAATAAAAGCACTGGACAGACTGTCATCGAAGCGTTTCAATCCTCGAACCCGTCAGACCCAGGCTCGAACCTCTGTGGTGGTTCCGGTGATGCCTGGGCCGTGATTGAGACGACAGGGGCACAGCCTGCAACGTCGGACATCCTTCCCGGGTTCGTCGACATCACATTCAATAACTTCGAGACCACCGCGTGGGTGACCCAGCAGGCATATAACATCAATAGCCCGGAGGCCTGGCTGTACGACATGAAGGCCGGGGACACATTTGCGACGACGGAGCGAACATCGAACACAGGATTCCGGATCCATTCAACTAAGGGGTCGTGTTAGGTCCGACGGTTGCATGATACGGGGGATCTTATGATAAGAGCACCATAGGGTTCGTCCTCATGAATTTAGGCCGTGTACCGTACCAAGCACATATTGCGACGGAAACTTCTTGTGGTTTGAAGACATCCCCGCCAACCAATATGTACAAGTACTACTAAACAGGTACTATAAGTATCATTTACAATTTCTTTATCCCACATGGATAACAAATCTTAAAATACATGTTCGCGGGTGCAACTTCAATCTTATTATACGGCTAACTGGCCTGATAATTGATTTTAGAGAGTGAATTGTTCCTAAGGCCTCGTATTGGATTCAATACCTAAGGGGGAAGGTAGGCCAGGCGGGTAGACATGTATGGTCATTATGATAGAATAAGAATAATTAAGTGCTCCAAGCCGTACTATGTTCATTATTGTCTGAAGTAAACATCAGAGGGCACGGGAACCGAGGCAGGTCTTGAAGCTGTAACATTCGAGATGCAAATGAAAAGGGGACATAGGTAAATATAACGGAGATTGCATATCGCTACGCATATGAACTAATATAATGCATCTATGACGGAGTTCCTAGTCTAAGTCTGAAAGGGGATCTATTCGACGACGAGATTAGAGATCGGGAAGCGTGATGATGCATAGAGCTAAGACCGTTTTGACTAAAGTACCTACTACGGCACGAAGTCCATTGATACACCCAGTTCCATGCCTGCCATGAGAGCTTAATTCCTGAATTGTCCCTGCGGAATATATCTCCATCTGGAGAAGTACGCTGGCGTGGTACCCTCGTAGCCGTTACTTGTACAGTAAACACCGAGAAGAACACCTAAACAACATTAGTATTAATTTACGAGCAGCTATAGTTTCCCATACCCGTGAAGCCCCAACTAACGGGAGAATTGGACACGTCAATAATTGTCCGCATCTCCGAGAGCGCATCTGCTGGCCCAGCGGACATAGAATAATGGGTCATGTTGTGAGCTTTGATCTCCAACCTCAGTGACTTGCTAGACCAGGGTTCGGGGATCGGAACAATGATTTCGTCTGGTACGAGTGTATAAGAGATGCCACGAAACCTCAATTGAGGAATTAACTCTGAAGTGTTCGCCAAATTGTTCGTCCCAGGGAATGATGAAGTGCTGCTATTAGCTGGAAGCATAACAACACCTAGATCTAGATGATGGTTCTGCGTTAAAAAGACTGACACACCGGCTTCTTCCTCAAGGGATGTGGGGGAGAAGTCTAGATTAACACTATATGTGAATAGAGTGTCTTGTTGGCGCCGGCCAACGAAAGTTTGACCCTCAGGTCCTGCATAGTTACCATTAAGTCCCGTGAGGTTTAATGTCGATGGGTTTAGTCTTAAAGTATTTGGGTGGCCTATGGGCGAGACCGTATATGATTCAGGGATGGGAAACCTCCAGTACGTAAAATGTGCTGGAAGTGCTGAACCCGGTGCGAAATCGATCGCATCTCCATCCGTGATGAGTGGGCTATAAAGGTTAGCAGGAGAACAAATAAAAGAGTACCTAATTAACTAACCCAGGTCCGTCAACCTCTACATCTTTCAGAGGGAATTGCCATCCATTCATCACGCCGCTTAAAGGAGACCATACCGGGAACTTGCCATTAGCCCAAGTGATGGGCACCATTACAGTCTCTCTACCCATTGGATAGTATGAATACTCGGGCCCGGATCGAGTTGAAAGTGCAACACCCCACCTAAGCGGGATTAGGGTAAGCCATATATGTCTGGAACCTATCCGAGGCAACTATCACTCACCAATTACCCACTGCGTCGTGGAATATATCCGCATGCCCAACAGTTTGGACTATGAAACATTAGAGTTAGTGATGTTAATTTATATTTTTCCCACTCACAATAGTTGGTCGTATTCGAGTTCGTGAGCACTGGGTTCGCGTCGTTGGCTTGGTAAGGCCCCTGGATGGTCCTAGATCTTGCCATTGTAACCATATGCTCAAGTCCTGTACCTCCTATCATGGGCCCGAGCTGTCAGTAAAGGACAAACCTGGATCGAATTTCCAACACTGACCTTCTGCGGCTAGCAAGTAATACCATCCGTCTTTAAGGTATATATGAGGCCCTTCGGGTGCCTACCTTAGTTATCAACATCGACTTCTGCTCTCTCCCAATAGCTGTACTTACCGTCCCACCGGTTCCATTCCATACAGTTTCCCATTCTCCTACTTCACCAGTTTCCAAGTTGGCCTCGGCTAAGAGAATACCAGGACTACGAGAAGTTAGACTTGTAATACCTGGTAGATACCTTGGTACCCACACAACGAAGTCCGAGACTTACGAGACTCTCCAAGCATGCGCGCCAACAATGTAGGATTTTCCATCGGAGTCCCATATCGGTGAAGTATCATAGCCCTCGAAATCGAAGTGAACGGCCTCGGTCCATGCAGAAGAGTCGAATGGGTCGCTAGACTTGAATATAATCTATTCCTAGTCTCAGCAAGATAAGAAGATAAATTTTGATAAGGGATAGTTACATTATCCCATCGCGATGGATCTTCCGCCGCCCGGTCATCGTCCACAAGAGTTGTAACCAGCCAAAACGTGTTTTCATTGAACCTCAAGGTCGGCGCCCAGATGCCGCTGTAATGAGTAAGATCGGGTTTACATATCTCTAGATTAAGTGATACCTTGTTGACCTATTGGTTTCCGCGAGGCGAGGGAGTTGTTCTCGTCGATTTAGGACATGACCTACGAGAATTAGCACCGGTATGATTTACGCGCGCCTAAGAGAAGCCCCAACCAATAAGTTTCCAATTCTGTAAATCTTTGCTTGCGTGCAAGGGGATTCCAGGGAAGGCGTTGAAACTCGATGACGCACAGAAGAAAGTATTATCCCACTCGGGAACAAATATGCAGCTCGGGTCTGGATGAAAGCCTGGCAGGATGGGATTATAATACGTCGAATTACGAGCATCCGGCTCAGTTCCCAATGCCAGGGAGATGAATCCAGCGATGATACACACCAAAGCCATTATCACCATGGCAGCTATGTAACGGCTATCATGTAGGTAGATGTCAAATCTCTAAGCTCTAATAAGTCCCAGACTGTGCTCTCTGTTAAACGAGGGGATGGGCGCTGCAGTATAAGTCTTGGGCACCCCGCATATTCTTTTTCGGTATCATATTTCCGGGTAAATTGGATGGATAAAACTAGAAACCGGGGTTTTAATGATGTTTAGCAAATATTAAACAGGCTAGTACATTAATAGCTAGGTTCCAAAATGGAATTCCAAGGACGGAATTGTATGTAAAGGATCTCTCTAGTCCCAGCGTGAGTAGAGGTAGTAGTTTAGCCCTCGTGATGCTCTGTAAGGTATACATCTTTATTCTTATCAGACCCATCGTCCGGCGAATTTCTAGCCTTGAAGCGTTGATGCGCGATGGCCTCGAGTGACAGACCTCTTGTTTCCTTGAGGAAGATGAAAGCGAGAATTGCAATGACGACGTCGAAAATGCCTAGAAGAATTAGCGCCCTGGTGACTGGCTCTGAGATTTCTCCCTAACTTACCCCACAAGAGGAAAGTCCCCCAGCCAAGAGAAGATATCATGTATGGAGTGGTCAATGAGAAAATGAAATTGAATAGCCACTGTGAGGCAACACCAACAGCTACACCCGGTTCCCTAATTCTTGCAGGGAAGATCCTTTTCTAGATTTAGCACATCTAGTCGTCTTTGATAAGTTACCTTTTAGATTATAGACTTACTCTGAAACATATGGCCAAGGCATTGGCCCCCAACTGAAGTTATATGCAATGACGAATAAGTATATAAAAGCGACGGTGGCGATACCAGATGGCGGCACATATTGTCCTGCCCCGCTGGAAGCAGGGTATGACTTAACCACAGCTGCTGTAGTGATCTGGCAAGCCGCCATAAAGGCAGCGCCACCAATGAGTACCTGTCGACGCGAGAGGCGCTCTGAGAAGAACAGGACGAAAATGCCGCAAGCTACAACCTTCACAGCTCCAAAAATAGCGGTTAACAAGAGGCTTTGCTCGCCATTTCCAACAATGAGGTTGAAGTACTGGGGACCGAAATAAGCAAACGCAGTGGCTCCGGTCGCTTGCTGTGCGGTGAATACCGCGAAGGCGGCAAACACCCGTTTAAAATTCTCCCCTTCCAGAAGTTCTTCGATAACATATTAAAACTAGTCATGTTCCAAATTCAATTCAGGATGTCTTACCTTTCACTTGGAACCCCTCGGTAGCCCTTGCTTCGTCCATGACTCCGGACCGGATCTCTTCCATCTCATCAGCGGTTGCTTGGGAATCATCAGCTCGAATCCATTGAAGACTTCTCCAAGCCTCCTCATGTCTACCCTTCTTCGTGAGCCATCGGGCACTTTCTGGAACTGTCAACATTCCTAGTCCAAGGAAGGCTGCGGGCGCAAGTTGAAGTCCAATTGGAATTTGCCATTGTGATGGATTAGTCGGCGTAATGCCTCTAACTACCCCGTAATCGACCCAGTAAGACGTAAAAATGCCCTAGGTGATTCAGCATCGTCTCGATAACTACCCTTCGGGCAGTGCTTACAAATGTATAAAACCATTGGAAGAACGATCCGACCTGTCCACGCATTTCTTTTGGCATCATTTCGCTATTGAACATGGGCACAGCGACGGTCGCTGCACCAAGCCCAAGCCCGGCCACAACTCTTGCAACATAGAAAGCGGCCAGCGAATGAGTGTTTATGGTTTGGATCATAGCACCAATGCAGAATATAAACGAAGAAATCATAAGTGACTTCTTCCTCCCCAGTTTGTCGGTCAGAGGCCAGGCAAGAAAGCAGGCTAGAAAGCCACCGAGCTGCTGAAGGCCCACAGAAAGAGAATTGGTGTGTGTCTTGTCGGCACTCCCATACCGATAATCAGACTGAAATGATGCCATGGTTAACACGCCGCCTGTGTTGCCTCTTTAGTCAGTATGAATGTCTTCTATGGAACATAGCCAACGGTATGAAGGTAAGTCCACTAACCAACGCTGCACCAAGTTAACGGTTAGTATACAGTTAGTTATAAGGCTTCAAGCTAAAACCAGGCGAAGCTTACATTCCAGAATCATATCCAAAGAGAAAGCCTCCCATACAGACTACTGAGCCTAGCCAGTAGGCCCGAATCTTTCCCAACGCTGTTCCCTTCATCTTTGCTGCCGCGGGTAATGATCCCACGCGCTCGTCTGATCGCCAAAGCAAAGATTGTGTTTCTTCCATGATATCCCAGGGGATGTGCACCCTTATAACCTGAAATTATTTAATAACCCAAAACCATGCTTCCTCGGTTATAACGTAGCTAATCTAGCTGATCCAGCCGCGTAGGATCTTAACATCGACACGTTGGAGTTAAGTTGGGGGAGATGACGTGACCAGGGATAGGGTCGTGAGCCAGTGAAAGGGTAACCTCCTTTCGGGGTGCTCGGCAACCACTCAGGGCGTCGGGCGGCCGACAACCGAGACTCCCCAAGCGTCGTCTACAGCTGAGACATGCGGGGAAGTTTCAGGGGTTAAGGACCTAAACATGGGGCTGAAATCTAACATTGGCCCGCTATAATGATCGAATGTTTCCGAGCGGGAACTTATAAGCTACAGCCAATAAGAATTATCATTGACCGAGCAACCGAGCATCTCGGGGTATGTTCAATCCAGTAAATGGAGGCAAGTATTTTGATATAACTCCACAGTACCTACAGTAGTGGAAACTAAGACGACGACTGCAACAGCTAGTCAGCCCATTATCACTGTCTACGTGAGTGATTATCGGGGTTTCTAAGCTTTCCATAGACAATTGCGACATCGCTGTGGAGAGCGACGACATCGGAAAACCATAACTACTTGGATCATCTAGGTATATACAGCGCCGTATCTAATTAACTATTGCCAGAGATCCTCGTTCTCCTTCGTGGGCCATTCTAAGTCCTTGTAACCTGATAGGGTATTACACGATTAGGGGTCGTTGAATATACCGAAATCCTTCGTTTTAGACCTTCAACCTACAGTTAAGACAGAAAAGGGGGCCATTCTCGACCAGACATCATGGCATCAGGCAAAAGGCCCAACTTCCTTATCGCCTTAGCTGATGACCTAGGTTTTTCAGACGTTGGATCATTCGGTGGCGAGATCAATACGCCAAACATTGACAAGCTGGCCAAGGATGGAATACGCTTCACGGACTTTCATGCAGCTGCGGCGTGCTCACCGTCACGAGCTATGATCATGACCGGCACGGATCATCACATCGCTGGCTTAGGCAACTTGATCGAATGGACCAATATTTCTGGTCAGAACGATCCGAACGGAACAATGTCGACAGCTGTTCAACGGGGCATGCCCGGTTACGAGGGATACCTCAATGAGCGAGTGGTAGCTCTACCTGAATTGCTTCGTGAT
Organism: Hypoxylon sp. NC0597; assembly: GCA_022432515.1. NCBI lineage: Eukaryota > Fungi > Ascomycota > Sordariomycetes > Xylariales > Hypoxylaceae > Hypoxylon > Hypoxylon sp. NC0597. Next base: position 41,392 of record JAJKLA010000010.1, read on the forward strand.
GCTGGTTATTTAACCCTCATGTCAGGAAAATGGCATTTAGGTCTGACCCCAGAACGGAGTCCGAAGGCTCGGGGCTTCGAGAGGAGTTTTGCTCATCTACCGGCCTGCAGCAATCACTATGGATATGAGCCTCAACTTGAAGGTATGGATCAAATACCCGAGTTCATGACTATGAGCTTCATCGCTCTCCACAGCGAAGATGGGGAATACGTGAAGAAATTACCTGAAGGTTGGTACTCTTCCAACGGGTACGGCGATAAGATGGTTCAATACCTAAAGGACTGGAAGGAGAGCAAGGATGAACGACCATTCTTTGCCTACCTGCCATTCACCGCACCCCATTGGCCTCTACAAGCTCCCCAGGAATACATCAGGAAGTATCGTGGCGTGTACGACGATGGCCCTGACGCTCTACGTGAGAAGCGTCTTCAGCGCCTCAAGGATCTCGGCATGGTCCCACAAGACGTAGAGCCGCATCCCGTTGTGGCTGATGAGGTGAAGGAGTGGAAAGAAATGACCGAAGAAGAGAAAGCTAATTCTTGTCGTGCTATGGAATGCTTCGCCGGCATGGTCGAGTGTATTGACGCCAATGTCGGCAAAGTTGTCGACTATCTTGAGGAAATTGGTGAGCTTGATAACACATTTGTCTGCTTCCTCTCGGACAACGGTGCTGAAGGCGCCGCTTACGAAGCTTACCCTATCGTGCAAAGCACCATGCTTCAACATTTGAAGAAATACTACAACAATAGCATTGACAACCTTGGAAACGGAGACTCGTTCATCTGGTACGGACCACGGTGGGCGCAAGCTGCTACTGCACCAAGCAGATTATACAAAGCGTATACGACTGAAGGTGGTGTCCGGGTCCCCTATTTGATGAAGCCGCCGTCAACTTTCAATGGCCAATTTGAGGCTGGCAGCATAACACACCAGTTCGCGACAGTGATGGACCTCGCGCCCACCATTCTCGACATGGCTGGTGTTAAACACCCGGCCCCAACCTACCAAGGCCGAGAAGTCGTCTCCATGAGAGGCAAGTCAATGGTTCCGTACCTTCAAAAGAAAGCGGAGACAATCCACGAGAAAGACTTCATCAACGGGTGGGAGACCTGCGGACGAGCGGCGTGCCGTAAAGGCGACTGGAAGATTGTATTTATTCCTAAACCCAAGGGCCCCGAGCGTTGGCAGCTATACAACCTCGCGAAAGATCCTGGTGAGGTACACGACCTTGCCGAGCAGGAGCCCGAGAGGCTGAAGGAGTTGATTAAGCTATGGGATCAATACGTTTTAGAGACAGGCGTCATCCCACTATCACCCGATCTAGGAAACTGGATGGCAGCCATGGAGGAGCAAATGCCAGAAAATGCGTGGATAGAGTACGAATATTGGAAGGAGGGTGCGAGAGATGATCCGGCTAGATTTACAAAACAAGTCCCGAGATTCCAGAGGCAGGTCAAGGCAATCTAAGCAAGGTGCGCAATGCTACCCCATAGTTCTCAACCTCTATAATCAAGATAGGCCGTTAATATAAGTCAATATCACCAGATTTGACCTATTTACATGTTGTGATAGACGCAAGTTATGAGTGTTATTCATCGTATATTAGAGGGTTGAATCTACTATAATTGTGTATGGACTGTAGTCTGTACTTATATAGCCACAGGTATGTATGGGGCGTATTACCAGTGATCTAATTATGTTCCAAATTACATATAAACCCGGGTTAATGAATCTGATAATTGACGTGCCCCAATTCCGCCCAGTTCTTGTGGATGCTTACCTCCTTTTTACTGTGATCCCTTACGGCTAAGAAATATTACTTCTTAGGTAAAGTTAGATCAGCTGGTCTTTTCTTCGAGGACTTTAACTCCCCTAAATTTAGTCCTAAGTCTTTCTCATTTATTCTTGATTTTGTCTCTCTCAAGGGGCTCTTCTGAGGAATTTCTGGTGGTATGCCCAAGCTATCTGCCGAGCTCATACCCCTTAAGTGGCTCTTCTCCGGTATTGGTGGGGGTGAGTTGCTTACCTCAACTTCAAGCTCCTCGACCTCCTGCACCCATGAGGGTATAGACTTTGTGGTATCATTGTCGCTTGTAGTAGCATTAGCATACGCGTCGCCGGATACGACGGGTGTCGTCAAATGTGAAACCATTGTGCATCTGTCCGGGTCTTTGCACTCCGTGGCTCAACGCAATCCGGAAATGCCAATACGGAAATACTCAGAGTATCAAAAGGATAAATTGTTCTGTATTGTATATCGTTGCTTTGAACTTTTTTGTCATTTCAAAGGGCGTTGTTTGAGAGGCGATGGTAGTAGTATTCAAAGAGAGTCATAAAGAAGATGCTTTGTATCTACGACGAATGGTCTACAATAGTGAACGACAACGGGATTGTACTGGGCTATTTTAATCTTATTCTTTGCCCTGGAGATTTCTCAATGGATATTGATCGCAATTCTTTGTAGCCGGCAATATAAATCTCATACAACGTCTTGATAACGACGAAACGAACTTCGAAATCCTTCGTTTGGTATTGGGAATTAAAATAATAACCAGATGGCCTCCAGAAAGCATCGTAATTACTTAAGCTCCGTCATAACGCCTAGGAGCCCAGCCAGCCCCCAGCCAAGGATCACAAAATCCTCCTATAAGCCAAAGTTGCCCCCTTCCTACCCAGATGCGTGGGATTCCCAGGATGACTCACAGCATTTGAGTCGAGTTGAGCTCTTCAGAAGGCGCAGGGATTCAATTGCTTCGAGTGGGTACAGTAGACCTACAACACCCTCCACAGCTCGATCAACTTCTTCTACGATACCGCAATTGGGAGAAGTGAGCGGTATATGGAGAAGTAACGCGCCATGGGTTAGGGAAAGGCCACCAAGCTCATCTATGAGTAGTGATATTGATACTACTTCCGAGGCATGTATGTCCCCGGTCGAACTTAGAGATGAGCTGGACAGGTATGACAGGCAAAGCCAATTCTTAACTCGGCAAGAATGGGTACCTCCGCCTACGCCTCGAGGGCGAGTCAGGCGCATGGATCCTAAACAATTCAACAATGAAAAGATTAGAGCATTGAAACGCTGGAACGGAGTTCAAGGGTTCATGTATGGCCTGAACAGTTCAACCCTTCGAGAAACCGATATAAGACGGCCCCCGGAGGCATACGGTGTAGGTGTTATCTTCAGCGCTCCTCTTCACGCACCCGCGGGCACCGAGGAGATGCATATTTCAAACGACGACCCTAATCTAACGGCAACCCCTTTCGGTACAGTCCACTCCAAGTATCGGAAAATGGTTGTACTTCGGGTTTTTGGTGAACATGTCCAGTGTTTGCCTATTTATACCCACAACGGCCGAGGACTCGAAGGTAAGGAGTTCCCTAGAGAATACGTAAGTATTCGCGATCTAGGGGACCGTCGTCCCGAAGCAGATGAGGGGCCACATCTGGGACTTCGGGCATCCAGAGACAACAAATATGAGGGAACGTTTATCTCAGGTAGGTCCGTTATTAAACTGACTGAGATTTACTCTCATCGGTACGAATCTCCGGCAACAATCGAAGGTAGACTGGATCTATCCAGTGACTCGAAACGAAGGTTATTTGATCTAGTTGAATTATTGGGGATGTAAACCAGGTTTATATTAGTTTAATTGATTATGGTGAGGATGACATTGTTCGAGGTTGGTTTTGCAGACGAAGTAAGAGGGGTTATAAAGGTATCGTTTAAAACATCTAGGCAATATAAATATAGATTCGAACTACCTAAGGTATATATCCACTAGAGTTGGCTCATAGGTGGCCAAGTACTCTTAAGATGAATAATTTTTAGTCTACCAAGAGTCGACGCTTCGTGATTTCCCATTCACGTAGCTATAGCGCCTAGTATTTCTTATATATTATTCCCCGCCTTTCCACCTGTTGCATAAAACTGCAGAATCAAGATTCAGATGATTGTATTGAAAAATTCTGTTGTCTGGAACAGACAACAGATACAAACGAATATAATTCTTCAAACGCACTCTCTGGTGGTGTCACGTGAGTGACACCACCAGAGAGGGTAGTCACATGAAATCCACGTGATTATCTGACAACACCCTGCCAGTCTAAGTCATCCAGTCTTAGTGGTTACGTTGGGTGATTAGGTAACTACGAATCATGATGTGGACTATTCGTACTATCCTTACCGTTATCCTGCATAGGAGAGAATAGGTGCCCGACGGTAGAAGTTGTAAGACTCCGCGATATACTTATTGATGGTAAAGTAGGGCATTCCCAGATCATCAACTTGCCGCTATAGAACGCATTGGAAATAAAATTACTGCGTTCGATTATATACCTAGGTACCTGGCTGTGTATGCCAGCTAGCAACTTCGGCATCTCATCGGTTATTGGCCCCGGTAACACCTCTTATCCAGTAATGCTCCTCAGAGATCACCTGGAGTTGCAATAGGAGTTCGCGAGAAACGCCCGAATTTATGCAACAGAATCAAGACTAAGGGCATTGTCGTATGATAAAGAATCTTTTCATGCATTATATTAGAACAATGCTCATTGTTAACTCCCAGATAGGTGTTGCGCCTTAAACTGCTAATTATTTAACATGGAAGATGCGCCAGACACTAAGAGCTAAGTTCAATTCCAGACGACTCACCTATCTCTAGCCAAATAAGAGAGATATTTTACTTTGTCTATATACCTAAAGTTAGATAACTCGGCTGTGGCACCTGAGGAACACGACTATGGAGACTAATTGGCTGAAGGTGGTAAATTTCAGTTGCGAGGACATAAGCCTAGTGGTAAGTGTTGATGACCAAGGCTGGTCGAAGTCGGGAGACGGCCTTCAAGTCCGCAAATTCCAAGGTCGGCGGGCTCGTGCTCCCAAACCTTTATTGCTTAACAAGACCTCAGTTTTCGAAGAGAAGAACTTCCAATTAAGAGTTACGGTGAATAGTTTCCAACCTACGTTCGATTGGGGGCTCGGATGTTTTGGTAATTCTACTAAACTGGTTGAAACGGGAAAAGACGAGCTGGTCAATCTTCACTGGACAGATTTCAATGAAATAAGGACTGCTAAGGAGCTTTTCGACGGACGTCAGGTGTGGGACGGCGACGAGTACTGGATCCGACTTGTACGTTTAACCCAGAGGGGCAAAGATGGAAAGACTGAGAAAGAGCTCATTCAATTCCATCAGGCTCAACGGGAAACCAAGGCAAACCAAGAGCGGCCGCCTCTTCGATCTCATAGGATTAAGTCAGAAGAGTTTTTTCAGGAGTTGGTCGATATGGAGTCGGGGCGCTCAGAAACCGGAAACGAAGCACGAAATATCCTAAAGCTCGAAAAATCTTCCAAGTGGCAGCTAAAATATTTTAGAGATTGGATTGAGGAGGCCGATTTTGTCGAGTCCCATGCAAGTACCTGATCTCAAGCGAACCGCGCTTTCACGCCATCTAGGCGTGTAAAGAGTCACAAGTGGCGAGCTGGTGGTGACGAGAAACCCAGAGAAGGCAATGGTAGTCCATTAAATATTATATAGTTGTGCTTTTAGTCACTCCCGTCTCCTATGTCTGCTCTAGTTTGATTTGACCCTTAAGAAGCAAGCTTTGTATTAGCTAAGACATTCGGGTATTTTGATTTTGAGCCTGCCCCCAGGGAGTTAGGCGCAGGGAATCGGCACTGGGTGAGAAAGAGTGGACGAGCTCCGACTTTGCGATATTATCACTTCAACGCATAACAGGCCACATCTAATGTTCATGGGAATCTGTATAAATTGAAGACTAAGAGCGTGAGCCTATGGAAGGATTCTACCAATCGTTAATGTGTAAGGATATGCAGAATGCATTAGGATGGGTTGAAATAATGCAACACCGTGACCATACAGGGTATACAGCGCTAAAGCCTACTAGAGCTATAGGGGTCACAGCGCACGATCCTCCCTATAATTTGTAGCGATTAATGCAACTAATTGAATTGTGTAACGCATTCGGTGTACCTAAATACGGGTCTCATAAGCGCTGTGAGCCCATACGTTTACAGCGTAAGCATCATGGCGTACCTCCTCTGTTTTAAGTCTAGGTAGGTACTGTTCTTAGAAGCGAAATTTGCCCACGGTGATGTACGTAGGTACTATAAGGGCTCGCGGCGCATATCTTCCTCGGCTTTAGGTTTAGTGGAACAATTATGAGCTTTGGTTGGATACTATAATCACTATAAACTAGGAGGTAGGTATGAGATTTGCGGGCGGTAGCCCCTATAGTTATAGTGGACTTTAGGCGCTGTACGCCCTGCATTTCAGCGCCCTTGCCGTCAGAAGTGGGTCTGTGGATTGATTTGGTGGAAGTTGGAAAAAGGTTCCCTCGGACGGAATCAGGTCGAATTTTCACTTTACACGATTAGCGACGGCAAGAGGCAAGACATTGTAAATGTTTGGTGATGCGTCGAATCTGGCCTAACACAGCGAGTCACCTGTTGGAACAACTTTTCCATTCATACGAAGGTTCTTTAAAACCTTGCCTTCCAACGTCTCCATTCTTTAAACTACCTAGGTACTTAGGAGGTAAGCTCTTTAATAAAGAACGACAGAAACATGCCGACGCAAGAAAAACAGGTCGTGATAATCTAGATGGCCTGGAATGGCTTTCGATATGCCTCGATGAGGTTGCTCGTATATTCTTCTGGTAAATTTACTGTTCCAAGTTTAGGAATGAAACCGACGGCCTGGATTGGAGTATTCAAGAGGTTCACTGGTTCTGGGAGTGTGCCTAGCGCTGCAATGCTCCGTTGGAAAACAGAGCTGAAGGCGGTTGAACCAATTGCCAAACAGGCGGAAGACGATTAGGTGTAGGGGTTGTCAGAGGGCTGATCCTGGGGGTACCCCTTCGGGGAAAAGGGGGGCTAGAGGAGAGAAGGTGGATATTCAAACCCTGTCTATCATATATATTCTCGAGGAGTTCCATACTCTCAGCGAAAAAGACTGCTCATAGTGACTACTGGTTAATAGGCTGGACGTATGTTTCAGATAGACTAAAGACCATCGAACATAGGGGCACTGTAGCGTAACCTGGTCAGGCTTATTTGCAATAAGCAGACCTAATAGGTACCTAGGTAGGTACCTACCTATGAAAGGTCACGTCAATTTAAACATCTGGCATCGGTAAGTATTGTAGCTTCCCCAAGAAACAATGGCGCAAATATCAATCATCCCGCGTCTCTAGATAGATAGATATAGTATCAATTCGAAAAGTAATCTGCTCGAACTTTTTAACTAACGATGTCCATATATTTATTACACTTGTTGCCGAAACTCCGTATATACGGGGACTGGCCCCGGAGACATCCTGACCTAAGTGTCCTGCACCGATCCGATGCGCGTGGAACCATCTATTACGCCCCTCTTCCTCTATTCCCGCGTCCTCGTCCTCTAAAGCTGGAACTCGGCCCTTCCGCAACGGTACTGCTACCAGGGCCTCCACCAGTAGCGCGATTACTATTTTCGCCTTTTGGCTTGTTATACCGATTGCCCCTTCGTCCGCCACCGTGAGTTTTCTTCTTGTCTTTGCTCTCCTCGCGCACGGCTCGCCTAGTTTCCTCTGCTTGCATCCGCCGGCTTTCCTGGTCCCACCATTCCTGGAATGCTTGCTCCTGTTGAATCTCCTGAAGGCTGCGTTTGGCGACCGCTTCTCGGACAACCTCCTGCTCGCGCTGCTGCTCACCGATGATGTCAGCTAGGCCGAGACCCATATCTTGTTCTGGTTTAGGTGCACGTTTAATGTAAGACTTCGAATATGGGGCTAACTGTTGTGCCTTAGATTGGGTAGTATTCTGAGCAGCGTGGGGTCCGCTGTTCATTCTCTGGCCTGAATATCTAGTGTCTGGAGATGCTGTTCGTCGCGGTATCGACTTGCTAGATGAGGCTTCTGCGGCAAGAAGTGGCTTCGGCTTAGGAGGACCTACGGATGGCCCTGCTGAAGAGTCAAGCATCTCCGTTGAGGGTGCCTTCGAAACAAGTGTTGTCTTTTGCCAAGGCGATTCCTTCTGATCTCTGACCTTCATCCACGGCGACTGCTGAGACTGGGGCTCCCGTCGCGCAGCCTGCTCTGCCTGCTGTTGTTGCAGTTGTCTCTTTCTCTCTTTCTGGGAAATCTTTTGCGGCGTGGTCTTACTGGTCATTTCTTTTTTCTCGGCCGCTAAGCCCGCAGAAATAGCAGACTGAGAGGGGCGAGATTCAGCCAATATTTCCTTCAGGTCCAAACGTGAGGTCTTCAACGCTGGTCCCCAAGGATTGCCTCCTGATATGACGCGCGTTGCAGCAGGACCGATATGCGACTTTGCAGGGGTGATGCTCAACCGTGACGTAGATGTTGGAGGAGTAGTGGTTAGCGCGACGGAATCTTCAACGGCTTTCCCTTTGGGATCTCGCCAGGGACCGGCAAGAGTCGGTAATTGTTCTAGGTCATTCTGCTGGCTGAAATGCACTGGCCGAGGGCTCGGAGAGACGGGACTTGAAGCATCGGGTGACCCTTCTTCGTCCATAGCAAAGATAAGATCTGCATGCGAATCTCTTGGTCGAAGCTCAGGTGTGAAGGGTTCATTACGGACAACCTTCGACCTTCTCTTGGATTTGTCTGGCATGGGTGAAATACCAGCAGACTCATCCAAGCTTCCAATTCGCGTCTTCAAGGAAGAGGACAACCTCTTCTCGTCATCTCTCTGAGTGAACCTGAATGCCATCTCTCTCACTCGCCTCCGCCTCTCTTCGTCGATGTCTTGAGCTAGTTCAGGGTTACGTTCATGGAGGAGTAAGTTGGCTCTCCCACTTCGTGCAAATGGACATCTAGCTAGTTGATTATCCCTGACAACTTCATCGAGTTCTAAGATAAGATCCTCATCAAGGTCGTCCAATAGACTACGTGTATATTAGCATAGCAGTCCTTTGTCCACGCGAGTATTCCAAGCATGTTTGCAAATACCGCAGGGGCTTGAAAATGCCTATAAAGCGAGGATCGGGGGAGGCGGGGTTGATCTAATAGTTTGATAGGTGCACTTACTGATTTTCTAGCATCGACTCCATTTGGAGGCAGATATACTCTAACCCCTTATCCTTGAACTCGGTTACGGAGCAGGGACTTATAGCATTAAGCAAGTTTGAAACATTACGGGTGGTGACTAGAAAAGTTAACAATAACTCCAGATTTAAATGTAACGAAAGCTTACCAAAACGACCGATAACCTTCTGACATATTTGCGATAGGCGATCCAGCATAAGCTCATTAGCAATGCTCATGACATCCATGATTAATTCGGAGAATTCATCAATGTTCTCTGCAACCACGTCGTCGAAAAGCTCTTCGCCAAGATCCGCGTATAAATGTTGAAGTACGTAATGAAACGACTCTGGATCCATATGCTTCATGTCGATTCTGACGCGATCGGAATCTTCTTGAGCTGCACGACGGCTTTCCAACCAAAACCCACGGGAGCGCCCGTTAAAAAGGCCCTGAAACCATGGGCATCTTTGGCAAAGTAAGGCGCTGTGAATAGGTATCTCATCACCATTCAGTTCCAAAAGAGCATCACCGTCCTCAAAGAAGACCGGGTCTTCAATGGCTTTCTTGAAGTCCTTGTTCATGGAGCGTGGGGGCGGGCTCTGAATCCTGACGGCAGCTTCCAAATCAGCCATGCCGAGTTTAGTGGCCAATTTCATGACCTCTGTACGAATTTGACGATATCTATATGCGAGCGGTTTTGACTGCCGTGTGAAATTCCAAGCAGGGATGACCCTATCACGGTACATATAGACGACAAGATTCACTAGAGTGATTAAATCGATGCTGCCAGTAAATTCCACAATCGTGACATCATTTTGTTTGCTGATGCAGAGGACCTCTGGTACTTCATATACCCCAGTTTCTCTGAATCGTTGCAGCCCGGCCCGGAGCAATGAACTTCTGGCCGACAAAAGCCAAGAGTGTATTGGAATTGCTATTTGCGGATACGCAGCCGCGCGAACCACAGTACCAAGGCTCTGGTGCTGGAAACGCCAATTTTCAAGATGAACTTGAAGATCCTCCTCGAGGTCAGTCGATGTCAAGACCTCGTAAGCTAGCGTGTCTACTCGGCCTTTTAGCACATCGGGATCCTGAAACTTCCACGTGTCTTTATTTTCTCTCGCTTTATGGTTCAAGGCCTTGAATCCAGAGAATGGAAATAGAGGAGCCATATCTTGCCACAAGCTAGGTTCATCAATCTCAAGTTGTTCTCGTGTCACGTCACAGTCCTTTCGGACTGCAGCATACGCACCGAATGTTGAGCTTCTAACAGCAACAATATCCGTGATGTAGGGGACACGCTGGAATTTGAAATCTTTGCGCCTGGAGTCCGAAACCGTGGGTGACTTAGTATCTTTAGCTTTTATTCGCTTAACGCGACGCCAGACCGCCCCCGACTGCGTAGAGAGCATAACGGAGCCGTTCTCTCCGACGGTGACAGATTTGACGCCATCCTTTTTAGAGCTCCAGATACACTGAGGTGTCGTCACGGCATCCTTGATCTTCGATGGATTTGTCGTCGAGGTAGCAGACGGGTTACCATCGGATTTGTGGTTGATTGCCATTGTGAACAGGTCACCACTTCCCGTCACTGCCGCTATTGTTTCTCCGCCAGAAGTAATATGGTGTATCTCGCGGCGGCCAGGGTCATAGCGAGGGGACGTGGAGAGTTGCGCTGAGCGCTGGAGCGGCGAGTTTGTGAAAGGGTCATATGTAGGAAATTTGATCATGTTGTACCCGTAACTAGTGAAGACGCAGACCGTGTGATCTTCAAATAGACAAGAAGTCGCTTTCTCAATGGCTGACACCATGACGATTGAAGAGTGGCTCGAGAGTAGGGTAGCAGCAACTTTCCTCGGAATACTTTGGACCTCAAGGGACCTAGAATCCGCATCCATTAAGGCAAGCTGGCCGATATTCTTTCCCCAGCAGAACAGAGAGGATCCCGTGTGCGCCACGGAATGGATAGCAGAGGCAGCAGCTCCAAGTATGACTTCCTTCTTCAATGGACCAAACACTTGCCGGGGTATTAAACTCATTGGTTCCTCGTCGGGCTTTGACGGGGAAGGCAGGGCAAATCCAAGTTGCGAATACGTATTCAACCCCCACGTCCAAAGTTCTCCCGTGCTGGTTATGGCCATTGAGTGATTCTGGCCAAGAGAGACTTGGATGACCTTCTTGTCGGATAAGCCACCTTGAACGGGCATGAAGTTAAATCTAGTATTCTCGTCGCCAAGACCTAGACGGCCACCACGTCCAATCCCGCAAACATACAGATTAGATATGGGATCAGTTGTGAGGACGGCACTATGCAGTTTAGAGAGAACAACATCCTGAATGATCAAGGGTCGATTCTGGATTAAAGTAGGGACTTCCGACAAATCGCGAGACATGGAGTCCTCAATGTCCGAATGGCGCTTCTTTTCCTCAAGATACTGGTCATAGAAACGTTGAATCAAATGATCCGGTCGCTTTAAATAGATGCGCTCAGGGAATTGGCGATCGTCTTCGTCACCAAGGCCAAGGGTTAGGTTATTGTTGCTGCCGAACGTGAAGACTTCTTCGCCCAAGCCGGTGGATCTTCCATGGTATCTGGGTAGAGGTATGTTAGCGAGAAATCATGCTCAAGACAAACCAAGGTAAGCTCTAACCTAAGGTCTTCACCACTTGATCCTTCGTCAGTATCCGATGCATCCTCTTCCAATATGGCGCGGTCTTCTGAAACCTTTAGGGTTCGTAGGGCAATAGTGGCGTTGTATACGTCAAAGGGACTATTTCCCTCATGATCCTTTGTCTTGATCAGTTGTCCTATCCTAGTTATAGGAGCCCCACCAAGTGAACTTGTCAAGTCTCTGCGCTCCTTCTCAAGTAATAATCGTGCAATCGAGATGTTTCCGTTGTAGAGTGCTCTGTGGAGGGCATTCCAACCACTCTCATAGTCTTGGACGTATATATCGATAGCAGGGTGCTCGAGGAGGGCTTCGACGAAGGAGATGGCGTTTGAGGAGGTGGATGAGGCAGCTCGGAGGAGAATAGTCAGACCCGAGTGGTCGCGGCTATTGACCTCGCCCTTCCCGAGATTGTTGCCAACACTCTTGGATGAAACGATAGCAGGGCTGAAGCCAGAAGCCTTTCGCGATTTCGCGGCGGCTCGTGGAGAGCTTCCAAATGCACCAGAGTTTCCTACACCCGGACCTGGAGTCTTAGATGGATTCTGGGAATAGCCGGCGGGAGCCAGCAGCCGACGGAATTTGTCGACATCATTTTCCCAGTAGTATTTCCAAAGTAGATGACTCATGTGTGTGCGATAGGGTGTCGTCCAAAGCACTTCAACTGCACCTCGCTGTGAGTCTCCGAGGATCACGGCCTGTTTAAAGGTGCGATTGGAAGCGCTTTGACTTGACGAGGTATTATTGGGAAATGATCCCGCTGCGGTATCCAGTTAAACACTCGCGATTTGAGGATGTCTACGCTGGGTCGGACTGTCGGGGTTGTCGATACGGAACTTTATAAGTAGGTAGATAGGCGGGTCTTGTTTCGCTGCGGCCTATACGGTGAAGGCTCTTTCAAATACGTTATCGATCGGGTATATGGTACGCTTGGATGCGATCGATGAGTTGTGTTGGTTTGATTGTAGCTGTAGGGGAGCCGGGTGTGACAGGTTTAATCGCCACGATGTAGTGTCTCGAACCGTCGCGCACGAGAGGCCTGGTGGGAGAGTTATTCGTCCAAATTCGTCACTACTCGACCTGCCGGTGTCTTTCTAAGATGAAGCTTTACAACAATGGTAGCTTATTGGGGTTATGTGTCCAAAATGGAAATGAAAAATGGGAGAAGATAGGCGGAGATAAGTTATAATGTAGGGTACACGATGAGAGCTATCTATGGTTTGTGCGCGTCCCCGAAACCCCGCGACTACTACAACGTAGAACCTAAGCCGAGTCATCGGAGGGGGTGCTAATCGTCCAATCATAGCTCATTCCGAAAGGGCATGGCAAATCCTCAGGACATCGCACTTTACACTTATCCAGCATCATCACCTACTATTATGGCAGGTACCTATGTAGGTAGGTACATACCTCTTTTAGGGCGTCGCTTCATCCAATCCTCAACGCACGCTTCCCACAAAGGGCAGACAGTTAGTAGGCATTGTTATATCCTTCCCTAGTACCTGCCTAGGTAGGTAGGTTTAAACCAATCGGAAACTCCAGAATAATTGAAGCTCTACTAAGACAACACATCCCTAACCGCAAGCTATTGCTTCGCGCTCCTGCAAGACATTGAACCCTGTGGAGTGTCTGCATGCAGGTCCCCCACGAGTTTCCCCTAGTTGTGCCCTGATTCTCGCTATATTTAGCATTAGACGAACAAACCATAGCGGTGAGCCTCAGCCAGGTTGTAAGGCTACGAATAGGAATTTATACCGAGAAACGCATTGGACGTATCTGCATCTTTTTGACTAAAACAGCATCCAATTCCCCATATTCTAGTTCTCTACCTAGTAGTTCCATATTCCATTCGTGATCCATATCTGAACTTTAGGTAATTTCGTGTTCTGAGTTGGCCAATCATGAAAGCCAGTGTTCGGTGTCATAGCATTAGGTGCTTTGTAAGAGGGATATTAATTGCCGGTATGCATCCAGATAGGAAGTAGGCAGAGAGCAACTACACAAGTTTATTCCCGTTACTTGTACAGGACGAGAGGGCGAGAGCACTAATAATATGTACTTGTCCAGTAGAAGCCTAATTCACATGTCTTACCATCGTGTTCCGGGCATTATTCAATAGCTGCACGTAGCTACCTTACCTAACCATTGGATATGGCTGTTTGTCTTCTATAAACTTATTGACCCATTCCTTATACCAGAGAAAAACTTCACATTCATGGATGTACAATATGAAGCTTGCGTCTCGTCCCATCCTCTTGCCTAAGTAGGTTCATATAGTTGAAATGGTAAGTTCTAGTGCCCTATGATCGCATAGGATTCATACGGTTGTGATAATTACGCTATATGGAGTAGAGCAAATTCCAAAGGTACCTACGGTAGGAGAATAGAGTATCAAGCCCTAACCGCCGAAGTTGTGCAATAGACCCACCGGTTTATGTACCTATAAGCATGTACCTATGTAGATACACGTAATATTAATGGGTAAAGGTTACTAAAGTGGGTTTCAATAAATTATGGCCAGTGCACTTTGGGGTTATGTGATGTGGGGACCCCTTTAACTCCGATCCGGCGGGCTGACCTACAGCACTCCTAGTGCGATTCTTTATGCGCCGTCATCGCAAATTATAATTTGAACTTCGCTTTCTCAAACCCAATAACCGCCAGTAACCGCAGGGTCAGGATTCACCGAACGTTTATAGTCTACTGTCAATTGAGTTCTCACCCAGGTCGCTCACCATTCCCCAGAGGTCAAGTTCGCCCAAGATGTCGCAGGATAAGCCGTTACCCTTCATATACACCTTCGCCGCAGGTTAGTCGCAGCGTTGCCCTCTATCTCCCTGACGACCAAACTACATCGGCTAACAACATAACTTAGGTGCCGTTGCTGGCATCTCTGAGGTATATCATGAATCCAGGTTTACCGCGCATAGGAATAAGGAGCTAATGCCATATTTCTCTTAGATTCTGACCATGTATAACCCACCCCGCTTAAGTATGTCGCGTGCGCATCGTTGACATCGACTAGGTACCCGTTGGATGTTGTGAAGACCCGAGTGTGAGCAACAATACGATCAACAATTAAATGTGCGGATACTTACAGCGCAATAGACAACTCCAAACAGGCAAGGGAACTGGCGCGGACTCTTACAACGGCATGCTGGACTGCTTCCAGAAGATCGTCCGAAACGAAGGGTATGGTGGTCGCCTAGAACTGGGGAACTTAGGCTTACCCAAAGCGTAGGTTCTCAAGATTATATCGAGGCATCACTGCCCCTATTCTTATGGAAGCTCCGAAGCGTGCCACCAAGTTCGCCGCCAATGATGAATGGGGAAAATTCTACCGCAAAGCTTTCGGAGCTGAGAAGATGAACCAATCCCTCTCGATTCTAACCGGCGCGTCCGCCGGAGCTACCGAGTCCTTTGTCGTTGTACCTTTCGAGCTGGTCAAAATCCGACTTCAAGACAAGGCTTCAGCGGGTAAATATACTGGCATGATCGATGTTGTGGCGAAGACAATCAAGAACGAGGGCATCTTGGCCATGTACAATGGTCTTGAGAGCACCATGTGGCGCCATATACTCTGGAATGCCGGTTACTTCGGTTGTATCTTCCAGGTCAAAGAGCTTCTACCAAAGGCCGAAACCAAGAAGGGCGAGATCGTCAACGGTCTAATCTCAGGCTCCGTCGGTGGCACAGTCGGTACGATACTCAACACGCCAATGGACGTTGTTAAGTCGCGCATCCAAAACAGCCCCAAGGTTCCCGGCCAAGTCCCCAAGTATAACTGGGCTTGGGGTGCTTGCGCAACTGTGATGAAGGAGGAAGGCTTCGGTGCCCTGTACAAGGGTTTCTTACCGAAGGTTCTCCGACTTGGACCAGGAGGAGGTATTCTCCTAGTGGTTTTTACTGGCATGATGGTAAGATTCCAGACTCCATGCCTCGTATTTTATTAGCCAGGTTCGAATACTAATTCCATCTTCTGGTAGGACTTCTTCCGATCGATGAAGGGAATATAGATCTCCTTTCCTACCTAGACGAGAATTTCCGGGCATTGAGACCTTCTGATAAGTTAGCGGGCTGTACATTGGCTGTGAAGGACATATTCGTCTATATAATAGATACCTAGCAAGAACTTTCCTCGGCGCGTATCATGTCCCGGCTTCCTTCACATCGTCGTTGAGTTGATGATATCCCTTTAAAGACCGCTCTTTCTCCCAATAGCTTGGTTGAACAACATTCAACTTCGACCTTCGGTATCCTGAATTGACGCAAAATTATTTCCTTGTGCAAGCTCGTGGAGAGCACAGCTCACCAGACATACGATACCTACCTGCCTAACCTAAAGAACTTTTATGACTACAAGCAAATATGCTAGATACTTCCTTCCCCTTAAGCTATCTGATAGTAATACCTCTCCGTTGAACCCCTGGAAGTCATATCTCCAAATTCTCGCCACAGGAAGACTTCTTACGTCCACTAAGAGACGCTTCTCTCATTATCCCCTAGCTCATACTCATTCTTCCATAGTTTATCATATAATATTCTACTCATCTATCTATCCAGCCAGTTTCCCCTCGAACATGTGTTAGCGGAGCAAATCATCTAAGCGCAACTGCGGCTCTCAGGTATGCTCTCTCACAATTCGTTACTCTTCACTTCGCTCTCCTACACCATCTGCCTTGGGGATTCCTTCTTCCCCCTAGTTAGACGTCTTCTCTACTTCTCGCCATACCTATCACCTTCTTCATCACAACGAACACCGCACTTGCCCTATCATCCAGAGATCTAGTGAGAATATCTTCAGCTAGTCCCCCCTTTCTCCTCATAACTGACATTCAACTTACAATTTCCTCGCCAATCGTTCTTTCCTCACTCCTCGCCTATTAGCCTACATCTCAACACTCATTCTTCTTAACTATCCAGACATATACATACCTATTACGGATCTAGGGTACAACATGAGATCATCTAACTTAGACACCTTCCCAGATTAAAATTACAGCAGATCATAGTTTAAAGCTGCAATTGATCAGATTGGTAAGTTCCCCATGTTGAATTCCATTGATAGTTTCTTCTTTCCATGCTCTTCAGCACTGGTACTCGTCTCTGATAGAATACTCTTAATCACTCCCAAACATCACATCTAACCTGTTGATTCCTTGGAACCTGTCTACTTCCATATGTCGATGCTGGCCTCTTCCTTCTGAACCTACCAGCCTTACGCTTTCTAGTATCTCATCGATCCCATCAAGGTACCATAGCACCTTCTCTTGTGATTGACTGACTAGGTAACGCGACTCTCTCCATGAGAAGAGTTATCCCTGAGCAGCACGCTTAGAATATCAGTGGAATTGACTTTCTCAAGAGATTCGCCCACGCGGTAATCCTTTGCTACCTCTATTCGTTTAGTTTCTCGGCCACGAATAACTTCTTGTCGAGATGTCTTCTTCGAATAACGGTGCAGAGGGTGATGCTCATAATGATGGGCTAATGCAGGCTGAGGACGATGTCGCCAGCCAACACACTGCCCGAGAAGTTGACCAGAGCGACGACTCAGACGACAGTAGCTTCAACGGTGGGTTAATATCCATTTTCTTACGGAAAACTAAGCTAAATATTTTAGACGACGATGGATCCTCCGTCAGCCCAAGCATACTTGACGACATTTCATCCTTTTCCGATTACGACGAGAACTGCCATGGTCACGACTATGTTCTACTTAAAACTAAGTATGACGACGCGAATATACTACTAGAGGTTCTCAAGGACGGTATTCAACGGAATTGTGAAAGAGCCAGACAAGAGAGGGAACGGCACACTCGAGAAAGGAGACGTCTCAGAGCAATAATCGAGAAGTTAGAGATCGAAATTGAGGAGCTTCGCGGGGAACGACGGCGACCACATGAGGTAAATACCTGTTTCTAGCCCCCCTTTCATGCAAGGATTTACTAACTTTCATCTATAGCCTTGGAGTCATATGCTTAGAAACTACCTATCCTCTCCTAACGATGGTGGACGCTACTCATATGAGGAGATCTACCGCCTGAGTTGTAAGCAGGAGAACATGTCACAAAAATTGACCGTGTTTCATCCTGACTTTTGCCTCCAAAACGAGGAAGTTGAAGCACGACGCAGACGAGGTCCAGAGTCCCCAGAAAATACAAAGTTCCTTGAGAATCGCAGGTTCTTGACTATCATTCTACCTCGCATCTTTATCAGACTCCAGCCGGTTTCGCATAGGCTATTGGAATGGCACCCATTCCCATTCGAACACCTTCCCCTTGAAATTCAGATAAACATATTCAGGCGAGTATTTGTGAAGTGCACTCTCATCCATTGCCTCTCTAGGTTGGATCCTTCAAACCCGCCGGAAGACTTCCCAGAAGAGGATGAAGACGGCTGTAGCCAACTGCCGACCGGATTTCATTTTGGTACATCGCCATGCCAAATAGCACTGGCGCGCAAGCCTAATGACGTGCTCAAGGCTCTACTGGTTTGCAAGCGTTGGTATTTCATCGGGGTCCACGCTTTCTACGGAGCGAATACCTTCGCTTTCAGTTCACTTGGGGAATGGCATCGATTCTGCAACGGCATTGGCCGTGCTCGCGTTGAGAGGCTAGTGAATGTTGAATTGATGTGGCATGGCGCTCTAATGCCGCGGCACAGATCAAAGATCTCGCGTCGTTCGCTTGGTCTGGCGTGGTTTACTAAAACTAGACGCCTTCGCACCTTGGTGGTTCATATCCAAGAGTGCCCTAAGGATAGAATGAGGCGGAAGTATGAGAAACAAAGGAAGAGACGCCTCAATCCTAACGCTTATGAGGATCAATCTGACGTTGAGCGCTCTGATGTCGATCTGTTCAGCGACGATGAAGCTGACGATCGTCGAGGGCGTCGTAGAGCTCCTCGCGATAGCGACAACGAGTCTGACGATGACGAATACCCATTTAGAGCCTCGAATGTGAAGTTTGATCCATTCAAGACTATGGTCCAGCGAACTGGTAAGCAGCCCCAATTCCGTAGGTACCGATCGATGCGTACAGTCCAGGGGATAGATTATATTTACCAGCTACGGGGCATGAAATGGGTCCGCTTCAAGGAGCGCGACGGCACTCAGCACCGGCAATCGATTAGAGATTGGTCCTTTCTCAAAGATATAAATACCGTCGTAACGAGCCCCAAGCAACCCAGACTTGCTCTTAAGAGTGAACTGGAGAACCTTACCCCGCTAAAGGGTCTTAGAAACTGGATCCCTTCTCCCGCAGATATACGGGTGATCAAGGAATTCTACGACGAGTCACCAATTCTAGACGACCTAGTGTACGGCTCAGAGACGAGTGAATCCGATAATGCGGATTCGAGCAGTAATGATACGGACGATGATAGCGATTCGGATGATGGGGGTGACAAAGCTCTAGCCAGGCGCGTCCGTAACCCACCGAATCGCCCTAATAATGGTGGTAGCAACTGCCCTGGACGAATCGTGGAGATCATCGACTCAGACTCTGACCGCGGCGCGGAGTCTGATAGAGATACTGAGCCAAACAGCGATAATGACGACGGCATCTGGCCGTACGGTACCCAAGCTATTTCAAATCCATCAATTAGTTCATCTCAAAATCGTAATCACTCAGAGCAACGTAATAATGATGGCGCCAGAGCGGATCTTGACGACGATGATGGCTCAAGTGGTCTCTTCGTCAGGTCGGGCTCTGGCTCAGCAGGTGACCCTAGAGGGCGAATGGAAATAGATCAAGATGATACTGATGAAGAACCCGATGCCCGGGTGTTAGGTGTATCCAGCCCTAGAAACAATCCGCTCGCGCCACCGAGTCCAGGTTTGGGTGGCGCCGGCTCTTCGGACCCGATGATCATAGATCTCACAGGCGACGATGATACGGAATCATCACTTTTCGTTAGTTCCCCCCAGATAACCCCGTCAATCAAGACAGAGCTTGATGATGAAGTTATCAACCTGACAATGCCCGATGGTGAAAACGGTGACGCAGATGCTAATCCAAGTGATGACTTTGATGACACGAGATACATCAACGAAGAAACTCCTCCTGGCAGCGATGATGAATCTGACTCTGACATATACCCCAGCCTTCGTAGTAATCCCGGACCGCGTTCTTCTTCATCCAAGCGCCCCAGCCACGTTGATAGCGAGTCTGATGAGGACGATGAGCCCCCAGCGAAGCGCCCCAAGAAGGGAAAGCATTCCCATTAACTCACCCGATCATTTAACTGGCCCATCATGAGGACTATGCAACTAAGAATAACGGGAGACCATTATCCCGTCGTTGACGATGATGATGATGAAATATACCTGAGCCTTGCTATTTGCACCATCTTCATACCCATTTTGTAAATTCTTAATTATCCCACATGCGATTAAACTACACCTTTGCACATTTAATTTGCGATCTCGTTCTTGTACGCAACATTCCGTTTCCGCATTACATCTGGAATTCCCATGCTCTCTGGGAATGTTGACCATTTTGCTGACATTGGGATGTACTCGGCTTACCACGGCGCAAAGCTTGAGGCGCAAACCCGTTTCGAATTAGTTACTTGAAGAATTCCAGACATTACATTTTATCATACATCGTCGAAGTATTTCTCACCACTTGCTTTGGTCATATCCTGATATATGATTACATACATGGGAGCTGGTTCGCCCGTTGCTAGAGTCAATTGATATAACGAATGGGGAGTAATGTGTCGCGCTGGTTTCAGGGGATTAGGAAGATAACTACGAATTCGATTGATTCGTCATTATCGCCTGAAGCGTTGAGATTGGGCGGTGGATGAATGGAACATACGGCACTTTGCATATCAAGACCAACAACTCAAGGGCTAGGTTAGAGCTTGCATGGAATGGTGGTCTGCGAATTGCGTTGGTGATCGCCTTGGCTTCGAGTATGCAATGATTTTTGTTGTCGTAGGATGGGAGGAAGTATTTGGGGTTCCATAATGCGGGCAGTACTTTGACGGCGAGTGCGCATATTCATTACATGTTTAAGTATACAAATCGACGATGCATTTGACTTGCTCATTAACTTGTTTAGCGATTTGCTAACGTGGTATCTAAATTCAATCAAACACGACCTTGCGCCCCTGAAATTCAACTTTCTGCTCCTTGGCCTTCTTAGCCGCAGCCCAGCTTGGGTGTAAGGGGCCCGTATCATCTCTCTTTGGGACTACCTTAGGTTTTGGTCTCTCCGCTGTTTGACTTCTCCTATCAACTTCTTGACTTCCACCCTGCATCTGCCGCTGGCGCGAGGGGTGCACATGTTTATTATCGAAGGGATTCCGAATACCCTTCTTCCAGGGCTTATTAGACCCTTCCTCATCGTCTCCCACTGCACCTCGCCTCATATCCCATCCCTGGTCTCTACCTTTCGCTTTTTCCTGCTGCTGCTTCTGTACGTGCTTGGCTTTGTCCTTGTATTTCTTCTCCCAAATAGCCTGACGCGCTCGCTGACCCCGCCGATTCTTCCGTGGAGGACCGACGTCGATATCAGATGCCTCGGATTCAGAGCCTGATATGTAACCTCCCATCAGGGTAGGTAGAAATGCTGAGTTGCCGGCCGAGACGGGGCCAGTTTTCGCAGTTTTCGTCTTTTTAGAGGGTGGTGGAGATATTGACGTGGAGCTCTCGCTTCCTGACATTTCCAAATCCTCTTCTTCCGACTCGGACTCCTCAGCTGACGATATAGATATGTCATCGGCAGTCGTAGCTTTTCGAACCGACCTCGCCCTACTATCTACGGCAAGTTCGTCTTCGTCGCTCGCACTGTCTTCATCTGAGTCTTCCTCATCGCTGCTAGAGCCAGCCACCAAGTCGTCGTACCTCGACCACATGCGCTCTTCAGCATCACTGTCCGAGAAACCCTCAAACACTTCGTCATCTGAAGGCCGCTCATCCTCATCGCTACCGAGCTCCTCTTCATCGTCATCCATAGCCCTATCCCGCTTTCTTTTCAGGAGTACAGGTTCTGGCTTTTCTTCCTCAATCTCAGACTGGTCCTCGTCATCATCGTCCTCTCCACTACTGCTGATTGTCTTCGTATTATGATCCCTATCATCGGCCTGCTCTTCCTTGTCTGCCCTTCCATCCGCCTTTTCTTTCTTCCCCTTCCCTCCTTTTTTCATCTTCTCCGGCATGGGGACTCTCAGCGCAATGCATGTGCCCATGACAGCTTCCTTGATGATATCGTGAACCTGCTTGCGATTGCAAAGCGCGCTCGTCACATTGTGCAGCGCAGCCTTTTCCTCCTCGGAGAGGCCTTCGGGTTTCGGCACGGGCCTCACGATGTCGGCAGGAAGTTTAGGGGACTCGGCCACGCCCTTGATTTTCAGAAGGGACGAGCAGAGATGCGCGTGCGCCGCCTGTTGGAGATCGAGACTCTAGAAGGCAAAGACGCCGCATGTTAGCCCAATTCCAAATTCATCTATACAGATTCCCAGCACACACCTTCAGCACGGCGACCTCCCTCTCAAGCCTCGTCACCTTGTCCACTTCGTTCTTAGTCTGGGCCTCGCGGATGCGCTTGCTCAGGCGCTGGCGCTCGAAGCCTTTCGCCGTCTTCATTCCCCGCGCCAATTCCTTGTGCCATTGCGTCAGCTTCTCCTCGAGACTAGGTTCGTGATTCCGTTTGCGTTTCGGCATGTCGGGCGACGTATAAGAATTGCGCTCGGTCAGCAGAAAAAAATGATTGCAACAAATTGTTGATGCCGGAAATTTTTGGAGATGAGACTCGTTAATTGGATGAGTACCGTCGTATGCAGGATATGCATATAAGAGCTATAGAATTTATGCAACTAATGGGATTGTAGGACGAGCATCCTGACGATGCTTCTTTCGTGATTGAGAATGTGACATTGAAGACATTTACTACCTAAGTAGCATACACGAAACAGAATCCAACTTAATAGTCGCTTTCAGCCTCTTGCGGGTAATCTAGGTGCTCTCTTTGATCGAAGGATATACGTACCTAGGTAGGTAGGTACGCCCTTTTTACAAGGGGGTTAGACCTACTATAAGCAAGCGGAAAGCTTCCAAGTTATTACTAACGTAACGTCCCACTCTAGCTGGAGCTATCTCAAGCTTGGGCTCCACTGAGGGGTATTGCTATGGAATGGGGGCTTCCATCTTTATCGCCGTCACCGATGCAATGGCGCCAGTGGACGAGAAGTGGTCGCTCTTCGCGGAGGAAGATTGATAATCGGACTATGATTTATTAATCAGATCTGACTGAGAGGAATCCCACTTTCCCAGTTACCGAAATATACTTCTAAAGCGATCATTTAGCGACTTTTAAGCCTATCTAGAAATTATATATTAGAAACTATTGGTATAGTCTATGACATTTTATAGGTATAAAAGTGTTGCGCCAACTCATATCTAGATATATATATTCTTCTTAGAATCGGTGGGAATGGCGGCTTCGCAATCGACCCCAGTCGCCCTTGGCGCGGAGAATCTGTTTAATGTGAAGGACATGATCGCGGTCGTCACCGGTGGCGGCACAGGTCAGCCAAGCCCGCAACCCCCTACGTATATATAGGATCTAACATAATCACTAACAATCCCGCCTCAGGAATCGGACTCATGATAACAAAGGCTCTCGCCGCCAACGGTGCTTCCAAGGTGTACATTCTAGGACGTCGCATCCAGATCCTGCAGGAAGCCGCATCACAGACTGGCTTCAATGTGATTCCTGTGGCCTGTGATGTCACGTCTAAAGATTCGCTGCAGTCCGCGGTTACTCAAATCCAAAGGGATGCCGGATTCATTAACCTCCTAGTCTGCAACTCGGGCATCGGCGGGCCGTACGGGATTCGGCCCAAGCCCGAGACGACGCTTGACGAATTCATTGAAGCGAATCTTTCTGTGCCGTTCGAGGACTACACTAATACTTTTGCTATCAACACAAGCGCCGTTTGGTATACGACAATCTCGTTCCTCAAGCTTTTAGACGCCGGTAATAAGCAGGGTAACGTGCAGCAGAAGAGCCAGGTAATCGCCGTGAGCAGTATTGGAGGCTTTAACAAGGTAAATACCGGCGACTTCGCGTATGGACAGAGCAAGGCTGCTTGTACACACCTAATCAAGCAGTTGAGCGTGGCGTTACCCCAGTGGAACATCAGGGCCAATGTCATCTGCCCCGGCCGTAAGTGTTATTTTCTCTCACATCCGCTTCCCCCGGCTTTATCTAGGATGAAAGCCGAGGGGGGGAAACATAGTGGGCCACTTAATGATAACTCGTATTCAGTCTATCCAAGTGAGATGTCAGCTCCGATCATCCAGAAAGGGGGGATCGGAAAAGACATGATACCGCTGGAGCGAGCGGGAGATGAGCTGGATATGGGCGGTGCTATCCTGTACCTAGCCTCTAGAGCAGGTGCTTATTGCAATGGAACCGTCATTGTGACCGATGGGGGAAGGTTGACGACATTCCCTTCCACGTTCTAGATGTTTCTTGAGCGCAGAAACCACCTTGCGGCCGAGATTTTCGTTCAGGAACCTTAGCAATGGGCCGATCTTCTACTTGGCATAGTTACTAGATATCCACTCCGCAAGGGAATTTAATTACAAAATAGACGTACGAGTACCGACCCCTTTTTCAAAATATATGGATTTAGATATTAGATGTCGATAGATAGCCCAAGCGATTGCGGTGGTGGAGCTAGTCCGGTCACCCGAACCGAAGACGGTGGTTTCATGAAGCAATACCCGAGGTCAGTCGCTTTAATTCTTAGTAGATACCTAATCAGCCATTGAGGCTCTGCAAGGAACCATGAAATCATAGTCTTGTTTAATATTCTTGGCCGGCCCATCGACGCTGTCCTTGGCGCATTTGAGGTGATAACCAGAGGCACTTAGCGTGAGCGACCCCATGATGTAAGTTAAGCTTGACTCCATACAATATCCCTGATGTCAAATTCTCAACAGATTTACCTCTAAGGGTGTAGCTATGAGTGGAACAACGACGTACACGTTGTAATAACATAAGACCCCAGGAATGTATGTCGGTGTGGCATAGCAGATATAACCTGGGCCCCTTCTAAGTACACAGAACCCGCGAGATGGGATGAGTGTAGTCATAATTGCCGAAAGCGCGTACACGAGGTCAAGCCTGCGATTTATCAATGAATTGAAGATGTAGTATGTAGAGCTCCCATATCAATACCCGCATGATCTTCGGTTCAATTACGGTATTACCCTGAGCCGGCGTACGGTGGGGTAATCAGAGCTTCATAGCTTCACGCTCGAGGTCGCGGGCCAGGACGAGGCGGAACCAATAACGGGCGCCTAAAGCGTCAGCCGTTCAGCTTTAAATTGATAGAATCTCATCAATGGGCATTTAGAATCCCGGGCCGTTTCCGGAAGTGCTCGGCATCCCAGATAATCTGAGAATGTGACGGGGATCGCGCAGACTAAGGTTACTATCAGGCCGAAATAATCGTTTGGATTTGGTAGAAGATTGGATGTCCAGCCTATCTCCAGCTCTTTGCCTCTAGGAATTTCCTATTGAAGAATACGTGCAAACTGCACTGTGATATAAAATATGGCGGCTATTCGTCAAGCGTCTATATTTAGGTAGCCAGTCATCCCTTTTCACAATTAGGCTCTAAGTTTCGGTTCTGCTTCGTGACCGTCGACGGATTGGAGCACCAATGTCGGTTGTCACAAGCGAATTCCATAGAAGCTTGGCTTCCAGCGGGAGGAAAGCAACGAAAAATTATTGGAGTTTCGAGTTGGAGAATAGAAATGCAAGCTTCCTATTTGAGGAAGAACCTAGCCTGTCCTTGCCTACCTATCAGATCCCTTACATTTTTAAGAGAAGGACAAGCTCCAGAAGCCTGACGTCACTAGGATGTCACATCGACAGGTCTTTCTATTCCGTGTAAACGCTCTTTCCTCTTCGAATGGATTTCATGAATCTAACAAATGGGCTATGAGATAACCTAACAATTAAAAATTATTCATAAAGGTACCTACCTATCTATACCCGTCCCCCTACTATACATATATTATTTCTTGCCAACCGTGATAGATGTTGTAGAAATAGATGTTGTAGAATCTCGCGCGGAAAGCAAGCACGTGCTTATCGATATAGCTCTTCATGCAGCTAACCTAGGTAGGTCCACTAGGGCACATGTAGGGGACCTTACCCCGCAATACGCCAACTCTCGGGACAAGGGGACGAAGATATCACGGCATTAAAACACAAAGGCAATATTTCAAACCACAAGAATCTATGCGTGAATATAACTGGTAGCTCTTATTTACAATTGTTATTTATGATATTTGAGTAAATCCCAAGTCCAGATGTTTAAGATTAAATATAACTTGTCCACCCGAGATTCTTGCACGGACATCCGCAAGTCTAATATCAATCGCAGTTCAGAAAATTCCGGTTGAACGGGAAGACAGTGTACATGTAGATCTCCAATGCAATGCCGAGACCCATCAAGCCATGCGCATATGTTTCGTGTACCAGGTACTCTGCTCCACCCTTGTGAAGATTATTAAGTTACATATGTATCTACCAGGCTGGAGATGAGTGATGGGAAAACAATATCTTAGTATCTCTATCATATATGGAAGAGGTAGAAATGGCTCGACGTATATCTGAGCAATCCTTAATCGGAGTAAAGTCGAGAGTTGATAACACGTTATGCGGTACATGGTTAATTGATATAAATGACAGGCAAGAGAGTTACTTTTATTTAGATCATAAGGCCACGTCCATAACGCGTGTAGCAATACCTGCTATTACACGACATATCGAGATGATGAATGTTATGCGTAACCCCGCATTCGATCTTCTCGGTAGTCTGGTCCAACTAGCCACTATAAGCTATACATGTGGTAGGTATAGAGGGAATTCAACGCCAATCACCAAGAGGTGTTCGGTTAGTCGAGGGGGGGAAGAAGGAAGAAGGGACTGCCTGTGTTCTTGCAAGGTTGCTCTTGGTATCGTTCCCTTTACATAAGTGAACCTTTTAGTCCCGCTACTCTTTCCCTTCCTTCCTTGTTATGCCTTACCTAGATTGATCTTCGTGATCATATAGAGTTTGCGCTTCCACCCGTACGACATCCAGCCTATCATCTCCTACATTCATCTCCTACATTTTCCAGCGACAACCGAATCTCCCAGCTCTACCCGGGTTTCGACGCTGGGCAGCTGGTGTCAACCAAGTCAATTTGTTTCGTTTCCCCCTTTGAATTTTAAAGGGGGCGAGTCTCCTTTGCTTAAGCGATCAAGTACTGCTCGATCATATTATTGCTTTGTCTTCACACCTCCTTACATGCTTCAGATCCCTGCTCCAACCCAGCCGACCGTGTTGACCGCGTGCCTAATTGATTCTCCAAAATTCGTCACTGTCTATCTGTTGATATTTTCCCTCATCAAACTTGATAAGTTTGCTTCATTTTCGCGACGGAATATTCCTTCTGCTGACATCATCTTGCTTTTCCCTGGCGGAACTCCCTACATCCAGCTCCCAGCTCCCAGCTTGTTGAGCTCAACCTGATAAGATCTGCCATCCTGCCGGTCTCGGTGAGCGTACGCCGACCCAGGGCTGAAAGCTACCACCCAGCTTTCTAGTTGGGGAGAACGGAAACCCATGTCCGGTTGATCTATTAATTCCACTGAGACATTGTTGTACAAGTTGGGTAGCCCCATTTCCTTGTCTAATATTATCATTGATAGCATCCACCCTCAACCGTTTAGCTAGGTAGTACGGTACTTTTCCGCTATTATCAACGTACTACCCTATTGGTGGACCCTGGCAAACCTGGAACGGGTATCCGAGATCCAGTTCTATGGACGCCGCTCGTGCTCTAGCATCTCAACTATACCTCGTCTATCCAACCCCCCCACTTCCTATCTTTTCCGATGAGGTCCCACATCTACATATATTGCAGACAATGAAAGCCTCAACCGCATTGCCGTTTAAACCCGCGAAATGAAGCCGAAATATATGTCGGTTGTCTATCCACCTCGGTCATGGCTACGCTGTCCAGCGGATGTTGAGCGCACTAGCCAATGGCGCTTTGCCGGACCTTCTCTGGGGTTCCCTACCTAGTCCGACTCTCATTATAAGCTTACCAGTCATCTCACCATATTAAAACCGAAAACCGAGCCATAATCATACTTGTGTGCATGTTGCTAACCTTGTATCGTTTACAACAGCTCTCCACTTCCTTTGTGATCTCAACCCTAGAGTTTAAACGGGTCCCGGCCTTGCGTCATTGTGCGATTTCTTCGACTCCTTGCTGTCTTGCCTCTTGTTTGGAATTATGAGCTCCAACACTCTGAAGCAAGCCGCGGAAGCAGCACGAACTAAGTCGTCCAGTATGGGCAAGCAAGGCTCGGAAACCGTTGCCGCCGTAGGGAATGACTTCTTGCACACTCCTGTTATGCGGGCGGCCCTTCCCTTCATCAACGGCGGTATCTCTGGAATGGTTGCGACAACTGTCATCCAGCCCGTGGACATGATTAAAGTCAGACTGCAGCTTGCGGGAGAGGGTGTTGCTACCGGACCAAAGCCTACTCCCTTATCAGTCACAAGAGATATTCTTGCGCAAGGCAAGGTCCTTGACTTATACACGGGTCTCTCAGCAGGCCTTCTCCGCCAAGCCGTATACACCACAGCAAGATTAGGGTTCTTCGACACTTTTATGAAGGGGTTACAAACACGTGCTAAAGAGAAAGGCACTCAGATCAGCTTCCTCGAGCGAGCGAGTGCTGGTCTCGCAGCTGGTGGAATAGCAGCTTTCATCGGAAATCCAGCCGATCTCGCTCTCATCCGAATGCAATCAGATGGATTGAAGCCCGTCGCTGAGAGGAAGAACTACAAATCCGTCATCGATGCGCTCACGTCGATTGTCAAGTCTGAAGGTATCACTGCACTGTGGGCTGGTGCAACTCCAACCGTTGTTCGGGCTATGTCGCTCAACCTAGGTCAACTGGCCTTCTTCTCAGAGGCCAAGGCCCAACTCAAGATGCACACCCAATGGTCACCCCAGTCGCAAACTTTAACTGCCAGCGCCATTGCTGGGTTCTTCGCCTCCTTCCTCAGTCTGCCCTTCGACTTCGTGAAGACAAGGTTACAGAAACAACAGCGCGGTCCTGATGGCAAACTCCCGTACAAGAGCATGACGGACTGCTTCGTCAAGGTTGCGAAGCAAGAAGGTCTGACGCGTTTTTACCGCGGTTTTGGCACGTACTACGTGCGTATTGCACCCCACGCGTAAGTTGACCCCCATTCCGAATATCAGACCCACTGGAATAATGCACGCTAACGTCACATTGTAGCATGGTGACCCTGATCGTTGTGGATTACCTTGGTTGGCTGACGAGATGATTTAACGACCGAGGTAGACCCCAGTATATTTTACCTTTATTTCCATCTGTGTGTTTATGAGAGTATCAAGAGGAACCGTTCTAGGCGTTCAACGGGTATCATGGAATAGCATAGTCACATGTCATTTATGAGGGATCGATAAGGAATACCATTCGTATATAGTTATAGCTTCCATATATTTCACATTGCACAGAATGCAAAAATGAGATTATGTGTACATGGGAGATAGTTGCGTTACTTTCTCCTCTGCTTTGCGCCGACATAACCCCTTTCCCACGGCCCGAGTCTCCTCGGCCCTTTTTAGGTCGTCTTCTTGGTGCAGATAATCCAGTTCAAGTACCCACAAGGCCAAAGGAACCGGTCTTTGCCGCTTTGAATCTCCCAGTCGTTGGTATCAGCGCCACAGGTTCGCAGCAGAGCCTCGACTTCGTCAGCGGTGCGGGTACGCAGGCACGAGATGAGGCCGTCGAAAACGAGCACGAACGGGACGACGGGGATAACATAGATCCAAAAGAGGCGCAGGGGTGACCACCAGTATAGCAGCGGCGCGATTAGGAATATGAAGAAGCCGAAGGCGAAGCAGGTAAGCAGACCCGTTGGAGTCCGGTCTTGGAGCTCGAAGATGCTGTAGGTATATATGTCTGTCAATCATGGTTTTTCTCCAAACTATCTCCTTTGTGTTTTGTGTGAAGAATTTATTGCCTTACCCAAACCCGTCGCTAGTCTCAACCGTGTTCTTCAAGATGGAGCGGGCTAGGCCGTCGTCGAAGTGGTGGAACGCAAGGTTGAAGAGCCGGAATATGCCCTTGCCATTCCCGCCTTTTCGACTGTACTTGCGTAGGAGGTCGGCTGGCGCACGGGCGGCGTCGACGGGCTGCGCGACGTACGTCAAGCGATCGCTCTTCTTGGCGGCGGCCGCCCAGGCCTCCACGTGCGGGTGCAGGTCCGTCAGCACGAAGTCGACGGCCACACGCTCCTCGCGGATGGTACCGGACTCGGTCTCCGGGTTCGCGACGGCGGCGTAGCTGGGCGTGCTCTCGGACGCCGCGTTTCTCTCGCCGTTGACAACGCCGGCGGGCACTACCGCGCGCGTGGTGGTGGTGCTGGCGCGCTCGAGTTGCGCGTTCAGGGCCCGCTCGATGAAGGGCGTGGGCCCGCCGGCGCCCGCGCAGAAGTCGATGTACGTGTGCCGCGACACGCGCTCGCCGAGCACGCGGCGCAGGGTTTCGGCTACGATGGTCGCGGCGCTACTGGGTTGCAGGACGGGGATGTGGACCGTCCACGCGTGCATGAGACCGGTCTGGACGTAGGCGCGGAGGAAGGACGGGAACCTGCATGTTCGGGGCGGTGGGGATTAGCTGTTGTTAGTCGAGCTGAGTGAGAGGACCCTGTTGAAAGGCTGATAGATTAGGTAGGGAGGTAGGGAACATGCTAAACATGCCACGCCGAGGATTACTGCTTCGGGGAATATGATTGCTTGTACAATGGATGGGGTAAGACAGACAGACAGACAGACAGCCAAGAGGCAGGTAGAGCAGATCTGTTGGATGCGACCACGA
Organism: Hypoxylon sp. NC0597; assembly: GCA_022432515.1. NCBI lineage: Eukaryota > Fungi > Ascomycota > Sordariomycetes > Xylariales > Hypoxylaceae > Hypoxylon > Hypoxylon sp. NC0597. Next base: position 72,053 of record JAJKLA010000010.1, read on the forward strand.
AAAATCTGTTGGCCCAACGTACCGGACCGCGTGACAGTGTGCACAATTGGGGAGGCTGAGGTGCGGACTTCCGGACTTTATAGTGCTTACGATTCCTGGATTCGGATATGGCTTATTTTACTTACCATGGCTGGTCGTCGATCTCCCAGAGGTGCAGCCGCGGAATCCAAGGCGTCGTTGCCATTGTGATTGATTGGTTTTATTGGTTTTATTGGCGCGGGGATTGACCGTCGTAGGGCCCGTTGTGGTGGGATAAGACAGGTAGGTACACAATAGCTGTAGCTGTAGAGCGATTGGATTGGCTTAAAAAGTGAGCTGAAGTAAACTATCGTCGAAATACTGAATGGACACCAGGTAGCTTCGATGTCTGTGAACCGGCACAATTGACAATTGAAGCTAAGCTGAATAATACGGATTCAGACAGGATAGCAGGAGCGTGGATGAGTAAGTTTCCAGTTCTGTTTTTCCCCTGGTGCCGTCATCATGACAGCTTCATCATGATTGACGTTTTTGTTGAGTTTCGAGTTTGGAGCTCGGACTCCTTCGAATTATTCCAGGGGTAGCTTCAGCTTCAGGGCTAGTTAGCTAGCCTTTCTGCAAGCTACCAGGACCAATCGGATTACCAATGACTACCGTACCTAAGGGATAGAAAAGGATATCCGCATTATCGTGCGTCATTACGATAAGGCTGAAACTCCAAAGAAAATGCCCCCATACAGCCAATAAAGAGGACCTTGTTTCTACTGACCTACAAATTATCACCAGCTGGTTTTTGAATTTCTAAACAGCTTCCGAACCAGATACCCATAATGATACCGTACCTAAGGAGTTGAGATTCAACTTCCATTGATAAATTGATCTGATTCAATAACTTTATGACTGCGCCCGTATCTCGTACGTTCCATAGACTGCGGTCTCATAATGAACCGATTCAGTCTTACCCTTCATAAATACTGCTGAACAGGATGGCGCTCTTGGGAGGCTCCGGGCTCTTGTTGCTTGTGCTTCTTGGGGCCACTCTGTGCTACCAATTCGTTTTGCGCACGCCGACTATTCGACGCAACGGAGTTCCCTTGAGGTAGGCATGCCACCATTCTCCTATATGACTCCTATATGACTGCGGGCCAACAATTACCGTCGCGATAGGAAGCCACCGAATACCCTACCTCTCATAGGCAATGGGATTCTCTTTCTTCAACCGCGCCAAAAGTTATTTTCGTGGTTCGTGAAATGTGAGAGGCAGTTTGGTCCCGAGACGTTCCAGATCAGCGTCCCCACTCTTCCCCCTGGCGTGGTGATCAACGACCCTAGGAACTTGGAATACGTTTTCAAGAACGAGGGCATATTTTCCAAGGGCGATTTCTTCAAACGATTGTCTTGGGACTTGTTCGGGAATGGTATTATCAACGTTGACGGGGAATTGTGGAAGGCACAGAGGAAAGCCGGGCTTGCTTTTCTCAACGCCTCCAATTTGCGAGTCTTGACAGACATCGCACTACCGAAATATCTCAGCCTTTCTGTCGGCCATCTTCAGGCGCAGGCGCGTGAAGGACGTGTCGTGGATCTACAAAATGTCTTCCACGAGATTACTAGCCAACTTATGGGAAAGATGGCTTATAACATGGAGATGCATGCTGATGATGACTTTACGCTTGCTTTTGATTATGCGTCAGGCGCAACAACCGAGCGATTCCAGAATCCCATGTGGTTCATTACGGAACTCTTTACTGGCTTTCGCTTCAGGAAGTCGCTCCGTATAATTCAAACCTTTGGCCACAAGATAGTAGATAGCGCCGTCAATGCGGACAGCAAGGACCGAGGCCCCAGGTCAAATTCTGACAGACTGGATGAGGTGTCTGGCAGCCTAATTCAGTCGTTATTGGAAGTCTTTGGCGATAATCGGAAAATAGTATCTGACGCCGCTCTGAACTACCTTTCCGCCGGTAGGGACACCGTCGCCCAAGCCCTAACGTGGTGCATGTACCTCCTCATGCAACACAGATTCGCGGCCGGGAAGATTCGAAGCGAAGTACAAGCTTTGCTGGAAAATATCGAGGATTCATTGATATATCCTGGTCACGATAACGATAGAAAGGTTGACTCCGCAATTTTTACACCCGCATCGTTGCCTTACACCATGGCAACCTTTTACGAAACTTTAAGACTCTACCCGCCCATTCCTTTCGAGATCAAGCAATGCGAGAAGGCGACCACATTACCTGACGGTACTTTTCTCCCAGAGAAGTCCATAGTGTTCTGGTGTACCTGGGCCATGAATCGGTCGAGAATTGGCTGGGGAGATGATGCCGACTCCTTCCGACCTGAAAGATGGCTCACAGAGGATGGCAAACTGATTACGAAGAGCGCGGCCGAATTCCCGGTCTTCAATGGCGGTCCGCGCTTGTGTCTAGGAAAGCGAATGGCGGAACTGCTGGCCGTCCAGGTCATTGCCACGATGGTGTCATTGTTCGATTTTATGCCACACTACGAGGGTGAGAGGGTTAGTAAGAGTAGTCTTACATTGCCGATGAAAGATGGGCTCCCATGTCTCGTTAGGCCTAGGGCATTTAATTCGAGGTGACTAGTACCATCATATATAGTTGTAAATAGTTGTCAAGTCTAGGCTTGGTCGGTCGTTCCGTGAGGGAACTTAGATACTTGACTCTCAACTAAGCTCCTATAGAAGGGCAGCATAGAACCTATAAGATTGACTCCGACACGACTCTCGGCGAATAGGAATATTCGGAACTGGTTGGTAAAATAGATCGTTTCGATGTTTCGCTGAGTCTCACGAGATTATTCATTTACGCCTAGCGACTAATTAATTCGCAATACGTAGCATGGAGCACTTAATCCATTTATTTCCCTCTGTAATTACTCGAACCTGGGCTCTTTGATATCATGTCCAGGGGGTAGTAAGAGATAGAGGATGGAACGAATCATATGAGAACTTATAGATGATATGAATCCATGATACTTGACTAGAAAGGGCAGTTTTGTATGCTCCCAGCGGAATGGTGTTGTTCTCTTCTCAAACTTCTATCACTATATGAAGACTTCTTCAGGTAGGTACCTAATCAGCTTCACTTGGATAGGCGGATTCTACTTCAGATATTATATCAATGTCCAAGGCCAGTCGATTGCGGAGCATTATTGGCTTGACTTTACTATGGATAAACGGGTCTAGAATCAGCCCCTGAAGAGCCTATGTCAGCCCAAGAATTACGGGCATGTTCTACTCATATAAATTGGTATGATTCAGTAGGCTAGGTACCTACTCATCTATGGTGTCATAAACACGAGCCTGACCTTTCATATCTATGCTCTGTATACGACTAAGATATCCACTCGATCTAACGTGAATACCTCATATGTTGATATCGTGACCAAAAGAGACGTTAATCAAAGCAAACTTGTGACACGTGTCAAAGCATTCGTCTCAAAATGACTAGTAATTAAGGCAACTCCCTGTGATTGCTTCCTCTGTTGTGACTACCTCAACGATAAATAAGCTTTCGGACGGGTTCCTATCCATATTTACAAGGCTTCGTACCCACCTGTGTGCGGAGCTTCTCGGCCGAAATATTTGCCATTAACACAGCTGCTACTTCTTGAGGAAGCCACTCTATGTCGGTAGGGACGTAGATCCGGATATGACGCATCCTTATTAACATTGAGACCTTATTTCCTCAAGCTTATCACAAAAAAAGGTCAAGACTCCCTACAATTAATTCAACACGATCAATATCATTTACATTCTGCCTACATTCAACCTCCCAACGTCTATACCTCTTGCATATTCCGCAACTGCTACAACTACTACCACAATGGAAGGTAACAATTCTGATGTTTCTGCCGTTTCCAAGTATGACGAAATCATTGAATCCCCAGACGACAGTAGCGGCCCCCTGACCTTTGGTATCGAGCTGGAATTCCTATTTCCCCTTCTGAGGGATGGAGCCAGTGACCCCGACCCAACTGAGAAGCGCCCTCTACATAGCTTCATCGGCTACGATGACACCGATCGCCAACTTCTCGACGTTCTAGAAGGAGCTTGCGACATCCGTTTCCGCCTCTCGAAACAAGATATCTTCCGCGAGCCCCATGCCAATGTAGTTCTCTACGACAAATGGCGTCTTACTAATGATAATTCCGTCAGATTTCGCAAACTCGGACCTACAGAGTACATTTGGACTGGGAGAGAAATTACCTCGGAAGTTATGAGAGCCGACGACCCTGCCATCTACGTCAAGAAAATAACAGATGTCTGCCATGCTATTCGACAAGCCCGCGTCCACCTGAATCAGTCAACTTCAGTCCATGTCCACGTTGGACGTGGTGAAGAATCATTCAGCCTCCTCACCATGAAGAAGGCCGCTACCTTGATTCTGCTCGTGGATGGCATGTTGATGAAGTTGCATCACCCTTGTCGCCAGAGTAGCATTCACTGTCGTTTACTGTCTGGGTCATCCGCTCTCGCGACATTGGGACATCGGGAATTGATGGAAGGTAATAGCGGAGTAAGTGAAACTCTATCAAAACAGATGCGCCAATTCGTCCCAATTACTTCCCCATCAGTGAAAGTTCTACAGGTGAGTATCTGAATATTACCCAACCCCCCTACGCCGATTAACCTGCCGGGAGGATTCCAGTCTCTAACATCTGACTGCGGCATAGATACGCCTTCTCTAGGCAAGTAAGGGTATCCAAGAGATAGCGGAACTGATGTGCAATCCGAATCAACCTCAGTGAGTATTTACGATGTCTCATCCCCGAACACAACTCGACAGAGCTGCAACGCTAACTCTGCAATCCGTTATAGAGTCTACAGAGGCTCAGTTGGATTCGCACGGTTCCTGCCGGCGGGGAAGACAGGAGGAAATACGCACACTTTTGAATTCCGACAGATGGCTGGATGTTTAGATCCTGCGCCTATAATTCATTGGGTACGAGTCTGTCTAGCGCTCATTGATTTCGCTAGACTCTCTGATGCCCAAACATACAAGGATTTATTGGTCAAGATAATGACAGGAGGGTCTTCCTTTACGGCATTTAATTTACTTTCAGAACTCAACTTAGTTGAGGAGGAAAAGTATTTTAGGTCTAGTGTGGAAGGATACAGCCAGAGCTTGGAGTTCTACGCGGGAGAGAATTCGGGATGCTTATTTGTTCCCCAGAGTGAATAAGAACAACATACCTTATTGTTTCTCCAACAACTATGACAAGCCTTGGTTTTAGTATAAAGGATGCATTGTGTTCGTTGTGCTTCAGAGATACCTGAATTAAAGCCTTCATATCCTCTCGATCCGCTGTCTCCTTGGAACCTCAAACGTATTCCTCATCTACTCTCGAAACCATTATACTAACAATTGTAGATCTCATCACTATAACCATATACTAGCTCCCAGTTCCTCTCACCAGTCGCTAAGGTACGGGAAATTAGCTACTTTCTCGGTACCTGGCACCCAAGCCATATACTTAACACCAGCACTTCCTAGTAACATATCAACGACCTGAATTTTTTTTTTTTTTAAAAAAAAAAGAAAAACAATGGCCAACAAGAGGAGCAAGAACAAAGGGCGTACCTACCCTCGGCTCCTTAGGTGCGTAGGATCGCACACACAGAACGCCTTGGACGAAATCGAGAAGCGGTTGACTTTCCTGAGAGAAACTTTTCAAGCTGATGGCGCACAATTTGAGAGATTATATTTTGTGAGAGAGTTCTTGATTAAGACAGCCACATGCGTCGATATATTACTCGAGGAAGCCAACAATCAGGAGTCCCTTCCTAGATCTCGAGGCAGGAATGACACCACTCGATTCACGCCATTAAACTCGGCTATTTTGGTCGAATCTGAGGAAGCAGTAGCGGAGGAAAAACCCCTCGATGAAAAATTCGTTAACCCGATTGGTCACTGCCCTGTTCTCAGGGAGCGCAGCAGAAGACTCTCTTGTTCGGCTCTTGAATTTCGGAACTACGAAGCCCGTTACTTGTAGGTTATTCGCCATGGCGGATCGCATCTATTTATGGTTGAGGGTTTCGATGTTTACCTACATTGGAAATATTGGCTATGAAAGATGGCGTTGGCATGTTTAAACACTAGGCGTATCTCCCTCTTTGAGCTTTGCTTGGCCGTTGAAAGACTTTCTTAATTCGAGTAATCTGGAGTTTGACGTTCTCACTTTTGAAAGTTGGAGAGTAACGGCGTTTGGTTTGGAAATTAGTAGATGTTTTAGTCTTGCTTTGAATGGCGGGCATTTTGAGCTGTATCATATAGAGCAAAGTTTAGTTCCCTGGTTTTTACCCCTTTGCTCTAGCATGTAGATTTGATATTAGATAGCTAATGCTAGAGGTGTAGAGAGATCTCTTTTTGATGAGAAAGGCGTTCTACTATAGTCTGGAGTCGATTAACACAGTTTCTTCACAGTAAAATCGTTAGTGATTACAACGGATTGGAAAAGATCAATGTGAAGGTTGTAGGAACCCATCCATCAGCCACCTATGTGTCTGCCTTTCCGGTTCTACTATCATTATATTTCAACTAACAGTTTCATACCTCCTTTCTATTTCTTTCGTCCCTCCTGGCAACCCCTTTATTACCCCTATTCGCTTATGTCTTTTGATCTTTTCCCACAGTACAGTTACCTTTACCTTTTTCTTCTTTATCGAGTACTCCTCACGAAGCAAGTAGTTCAAGGCCGATCTGGCGGAAGCTGACTAAATTTCTAGTGAACTGTATATATGTAGTCCTTTTCTATCAACATGAGTGGAAGTTTAATAAGGGATATAGAGGTAGTTATAAAGTGACTGGTTACCCTTTTAACTAACAGACAGTAACAACATACATGATCAAATTTTGTCATGTACTCTAAGCGGGCCTATACGGATCAGAGCCGGCCTGCTTGGATATAGCCTTATGAATCGAAGTAGTTATCTTTTTCCTGCAGTCAGGGATATGGATGACAAGGTTATTATTGATTTGTCACTATTTCTCTGACCGTGATAACAATCAAAATAATCGTGGGATTTCTTTCAAAGGATACTTCACACAGTGCTGCTCTGGGGTCTCCGGAGATGGATTTGGCATGTGTGTGTCCACTCGGGCTCGATTGTAGTAGAAAACATGGTGAACCATGGATACTACCCGCTATAATCGGTCTACATTACTGCATTACTGACCGGATTCTGATGAGGCTCCTTCCCTCTTCTGCTGTGCACAGAGCGTGTCCCATTCATATATAAAGCAAATAGAATTTTAAAAACTTCTACCACACAATATGGACTTTTGTGTGAAAAGCACATTAGAAGCAGTGCATCCTTTCTTCTAATTGCAGCTTCTACGTGAACCTGCAAAACAGAGTCCATATTCTTTGCATTCCACTTCTTCTGCCAAACCTCTATCATCTACAGCCCCAACCTCGCTCAGGTCAAGCCAACCTTCTACCAACGCATACCAACTTTCGACACTTTACTGTCTAGGTCCATCTAACAGTAAACGAAACTAGCTTCGTTATCAGTCCACGCCTACACCATTGACAGAAGATGGCTTCCGAATACAGCGAGATGGATGTTCTACGCGCCATCTACGAAGGTATTATCAGCCTTCTCGCCACCATCGGCTTCGCCGCCACGTTGGTCGTCGCTCATCTGCTTGAGATATTCAATATCTACTACCCCGAGATGCAGCTGTTCCTCCACTCTACCTACACTGGCGAGAACCGACCTGTCGTCTCCGGACTGAAGTTCGCCGTAGCTTACTTCGGCTCCAGACCATTCGTCGTCGAATGCTGCGGTAGTGTCATTTTCGCGCTCATCCTATGCGAGATGGCTTCGGGCTTGACTCATGTTATGCCGTGGCTCCTGTTTCTCATGGTCCTCGGTCAGATGGGTAGCCATGCGGTCGGAATTCTCGGCGACCCCGTCCGGGCCATCCTCAGCGACCGTTGCGACCAACTGGCGGTTAGTATAGCTCGATTCTTATAACACTCTGGCCGAACCCCTTTACCCTTTTACCCTTTTTAGTCTGATTTGCTAATATTTTGATCCAAACAGCGAGCTTACCGATTGGATCGACGCCGCGTCGACGTCGCAGGCCCGCAAGAACCGCGCCAGAACGTCTGTACCAAGGTCGTGGTTTACTTAGCAGACCTAGCCCACGTCTCCTTCGCCGCCGCTAGTTGGGAAGATGTCTTAGATGAGGAGGTTGAGCAAGACGACACCCTAGGATCTCAGCCGGAGACTGACCAAGCTCTACCTCAAGACGCCTCCGTCGATGACCATGACCTGGACTCAGAGCGTAGCGATCCACCCTGGGGGAAGGTAATTCGTGACGAGTCTGTCGAAGACTTCTTCGAGTTCCCTACGTGTGGTCTTTAAAGTAGTAAGTTTCACCCAGGAAGAAGATATGGTCGACTCAAACTAATGAACTTCTAAGACTACCACCAGAGATGGGGGATTGGCGATGGAATTCTCGGCCAAGGAGGAGGAAACTATCTGAGCTATTGATCATGACAAATGGCTTATGATTTGGTGGAACAATAGCATGAATGAAAGGACCGTCGGTTTCTACACATTGGTCCTGATGCTTTTCCACTGCGCACGTCTGTACCTATGCTTTCGTTGATTTTCTTAAAAATAGAAAAATAAAAAAAAAGTTGAAAATTTAAAATGAAAAAAGGGAGCCTATTCCACGTAAGTCTTTCGAACGTTCTTTGGGAAGAGAATCCTCGGTCGCGTATGTCGACTCCGACTCGCTTATTCATTGCTGAATTCCACGCCTTCACTTGGAGGTATTGTGGAAATCAACTGTCCAGCAAAACGTTCGACTCCGCCCATGCCCGTGCTCCAGCCAAAGATGAGGCTTCCCGACTATCGTATTCGTAAGACATGCAGTGTCCAATCTGAACTAGGTTAGGTTAATCCCTAGGTCAACAATTGGACTTAGAGAGAAAAGCTGTGTGTCTCCACCAATAATCAAGCCGCTCTGTCTTTGGCCGAAGCCGAAGTCGACATAAGGTCTTGATCGTAAAGAATCAAACTCAATATCTGAAAACTTCCCCTTCACAAGGTTGTAGTATACGAACGTGTCAAGCGTAATGGGTTGACACATGGGCCTGACCTTTGCAAGGCAAAGGAAAGCATTGGCGACGACTAACGCTAATTGAATTCGATGGTTGATGGTCATTCGACTGGCTAATCTCGCTCTGCTGAACTCTACGGCTAGTTTCCTATCCTCGACCAAGCATGGAGGCGGTCCTTGAATAGCTAGTGGACATCTAAATCAGTCGTGATGTTTGCTATTGGGGAAAAGACAAAAAGAGACGAGGAACGGGATTCCAACTCGCTGTCAATTTAAAACGTTTCTTCTCTTTGAAGATAAAGCCACTTCCGGCTAGACAAAGATAGTCCTAGTGCTGGAAATGGGAAGTGTATCTAGACGATTCGTAACATTGTAAGACGCAGCGCCTTGCTCCTGGCAAAGTCCTGGGTAGGGTAGAACATAGCTCAAGAAATAATAGTTTTGGTCTCAAATATAGTAATAGGGTCATTAAATACGCCAAAGTGGTAGACTTGGTTCACCCTTAATCTTTTCAAACTCGGTCTTACATAGCAGGGGCTTTTGCCCCTCATGTAGATCAATGCCTTCTTACCATTCCCAGCACCTAGTAAAATAAGAAAGGTTTAAAAATCAAGTGTAGATGATTGATATAAGATATGGGCTGCTTCTTTTTGTGCCTTGCATTATACGGAAGAGTTGAAACGTGTCGCTGCAGAAGCGTAACTATTACGCGCCCTTAGTATTTAATACGGTTCGTTGGCTGGCATTGATGTTTAATTAAGAAAACCTAAACAGCTTTCAGAGTAACATAAGGTTGCACAAAAGAGATAATGCGTATCATTCATACACATCAGGCACATACTGCTAGGTTCGATGCTACAGCAATGCCAACTCCCTCATTTTCCGACCTTTGCCTGGCCAACCCCCTTTCCAGCAAAAATAAAGACATACAAAGCATCAAGATCCCTGAAGTCCCCATTCATACTGAGAAATATCTAATGAAGAGAACCACTGATGTACAAGTATAAGCGCAAAGTGTTTAGTACGTTTCCTCCTCCAAGAGTTCTGTATTAATATTGCGGCTTGCTATGCTAGTGTGGACCGCCGCCTCGTGGCCTCTTCGCACCGTTGCCTATCTCCGAATCACCCCGAGGCCGTTTGTTTCCAGGCTGGAAGTTGTCGGCTGAAGGGTTAAGGCTAGCTCGACCCTGCGCGCCTCCACGACCTCCGCGGTTTGCTGATCCACCACGAGCACCACCACGCGCCTGGTTAGGACCGCTCTGCTTGCGAGCACCTGCGGTTGGTACTGGAAGGCCAGTGACCTTCGTTGGAAGCTGCGACGCGGCTGTAGGTTGAGATGATGGTTGTGTAGTAATCGATCCCTGTTGGGGCGCCGATTGCTGCAGAGATTGCGAGAAAGGATTTGAAGCTGCGGGTACCGGCTGCGGTTGTTCTTGCTTGATACTTGCGAATGGATTATTCAGCGCTGGGGCGTTATTTGACATCATTCCCGGCTTCGGTATACTACTAATCGGGAAAGCTTTTGTGTCTTGAGAATTTACGGCTGAACTGGCAACTGCAGATTGAGAGCCAGAAGCTAAGGGAATGTTAGCAAAAGATACAACATCATATGGAAAGCTCTAAAAAACGTACCTGGAATAGTGTTCGCTGTCGTTGGCGCTGCTGCTGATTCGGCGGCGGCGCTTTGGTTGGGTGTGGGCGCGGGTGCTGGTGGCGTTGCGATTTTCGCAACCTCCCAGACCTCACCTACAGGTCTCTGTGGTGTATCCTTTGCAGCAGTCTCCACCACAGCCAATTTAGCGGCAGCAGCATTAGCCCTCTTCTCAGTCATATTCAGTTTCAGCTTATTCTTAGATACAGCAAGCTGAGTAGCCGACTCTCGTGCTTGGGCGATCTTCTTTTCCACGTCCGCTTTCAATGCTTCATGTTCTTCGCGTACTTTCTTGGTCTCAATCGCGAGTTTATTCTTGATGTTATTCTGAATAATGCTCTTGATCGTGGCGTTACTAGACACGAGATCCCTGATCTCTTTGTCGTTTAGTCCACTGATGTCGGCAAATGAGATCGTAGGTGTTCCCGCTGGAGTCTCGGAGGGGTGTTGCTTGGCGGGAGTTGCAGGCGGTTTTGTGTCACTGGGAGCATTGGCGTGTTCCGCTTCCCAGATCTTCCGCTCTTGTTCCATACGAAGCTTGAAGTCAGACTCTAACTTCTCGATATCCTGCTTCATCTGGGCTTTTTCCTCCTCCATCTGAGTCTTGTACTCGGCTAGACGCTTGTTCAAGGATTCTTTCATCTTATCGCTTCTCGTCTTGACAATTTGATCCTGCTTTTCCTCCAAGTCCTTGGCTTTAGTTTCCCATTCAGCAGCTTTAGCTGCGGCCTCCGCTATCTTCTCTTCAAGGGCCTTCCGCTCGTCGTCAGATAGCGGTGTCGCTGAAGGCCTCTCTTCTGAAGCGCCTGTTCCATTCTCCATAATTGTATCGCCGTTGGTTACTCGAGCTTGCGCATTAGCAATTGCCTGGTCCCGTTCCGCAATCACCGACTCTAGTCGAGTACGAGTATTCTGCAATTCTTGCTCAATCGTAGCCTTCTGAGAAGAAACATTCTCTAACTCGGCGCGCACCTCAGCCAATTGAGTTTGCAGGGTAGACAATATCTGGTTGTTGGACGAATCCGCAGGGGCAGAGACGGCAGAATTCTTCCGTGCATCCTCTTGGAGTGCTTCAACTTGACGTTTGAAGCTGGTAATCTGTTCTTCAAGACTAACCCTTGCCTTTTTAGACTGCTCCAAGTCGTTCTGAGTTGTCGAGAGCTGCTCAGAGACCTCATTAAGTTTTGTCTGCAACTTATCTTTCTCGATAACAATTTCATTCTTCGCGTTGGTGAGATTTCTAGATCGCTCCTTGGCCGAACTGATCAACTTATCCTTCGTCACCGACCATGCAGCGTCCTTGTCAGCAATGGTCTTCTCAAGCTCTTGTATTCTCTCTTTGAGAGGTGCCTCGGCTTCCTGTAAAGCATTTCGCTCCGATTCGAGTTTTGCAATCGTCTGCTTAAGCTCCTCAACTTCAGCAGGGTCTGTTCTTCCATGCCTTGAAAGTATATCTTCCGTCCGCTTTTGCCAACGATCTCGGTCCTCCTGGAGTTGCTTCATTTCAGCTTCTCTGAACGCTTGTTGGCTCTGAAGCTCCTCGATCTGGGCTTCAAGTGGCTGAATAGTCGACTCCAGCTCCGAGATCCTGGCGGTTTTCTCTGCTAATTGGGCCTGTGCTTGGCGAGCCTCTGCTCGTAAGGCGGCACTACTTTCTCGGAACAGGTTGAGTTCTTCCAGCTTGCTCATGAGGTCCTTATGGGCTATGGAACTTCGTTCGCTGTCGCCCTGTGAACGACGTTCTTGCTCTAGTTTCAGTCTAGCCTCGTCGAGTTGAGATTGCGTATACTCAAGTTGCTGTTGTAGCCTCTTGGCTTCTTGGACTTTGAGATCATACTGCACCTCCAAAATGTCTTTCTCGCGACGAAGGTAGCTGCTTAACTCTCGGAATTTATCGGTATCCGAGCCGCTAGGTTGAGCGGCGATGGCATCAAGGGACTCATCGGTCGAATTTCGGCTTTGCTGCAAGGCTGAGACTTGTTTCGACACGTCTTCCAATTGCTGGTGGAGTAGCTTGTTCTGCGCGTTGGCATCGTCTCTACGAGCGCGGAGTTCCGAAATTTCACGCTCAAATCGTTGTCGTCGTTCATCCCAGGAGCTTTCACTCTGCGCCAGTGTAGCCTTCGCCGACTCAGCTTCCGCTTTCCAGGTCGCAGCAGAGGTCTTCAGCTGGTTATATTCACTGCGTAGATTAGAGAGGGATTTGGCAGTTTCTCCATGCTTCATCACTTCGCTTTCGTATGCTTGTTGCGCATTGGCTGCGATTTCAGCCTGTGCACGGAGATCTTGCTGATGGAATTGTGAAGAAGCTGTGTATCTTTCCTCCTCATCCTTCAGGCGCTTGATTTCTTCATTCAAGATAGCTTTCTCATCCTCGAAACGCCTGGCGAGCTCTGCTTGAGAGTCACGCAAAGTTGATAACTCGTTGTTAGACTTTGCAAGTTCGGCGGACAGATCCTCCACCCGCTGCTCAAGTTCCTTGATCGTGGCGTCCTTAGCCGAGATTACCGCATCCATCTCTTGCTGGTATTGCTCTTGAGTGGAATTTATCCTTTCTAGCTCCTCTTCGGATTCTTGGCTCAATTGCTTGTATTTCTCAACTTGAGCCTGGGCATTTTCTAGATGTGATTTCGTCATCTCCAGATCCCGTTTGAGATCCGTCACCTCATGAATCAGGTCTTCTATGCGCTCATCGGAGTCGGCTTGTGTAGCGCCTTGCTCTGGTGTTGGAATGATAGAACCAGGTCGGGGGTGGGTCGTGGTTGGAGCCTCTCCGCGCGCTCTTCGGCGCTGCGTAGTTGGATGGTTAACTCATCGACTCTACTTTGCAGATGGTCCCGGCTAGTCTTCGTTGCGATGAGCTCCTCACGGATCTGGCTCAGGTTTGTAGTAAGTTCATCGATTCGCTTCCGAAGCTGCTGTTCATCATACTCCTTCCGCAACTGTGCCTTCTTTCCCTCTTCGACTTCGTCAGCCAACTTGCGCTTAGTGGTGTTGAGTTCAGTCTCCAAAGAATCGATCTGGGATTGAAGACGTCGTTTTGTCTCGGCTTCGTTAAGTTCGCGTTCATTTTGAAGAGTTTGCTGCGTAGCCAACAACCCGTTCAGACGTGACTTTTCTTGCATTAGACTCTCGTTGTCCTGGCTTAATCGATCTTGAATGTCCTTCCACAGCTTCTTTTCAGCCTTGAGATTGGCATTCTCACTGCGCATACTCTCGAGTAACCCTCTTGCTTCAACTAAATCCTCAGCCACTTGCTGCGTGCGAATATCTTGCTTCGCGGCAGACTCTGACATGGCTTGGTTCCTCTTTTGCAGCTCGCTATTCTCACTTTGCAGGGCCGCAACGTTTGATTGAAGAATTTCATAGCGCTCCGACGCAAGCGAAAGCTGGCTTTGTAACTTGGAAACTTCTGCATAGAGTGAAGTCCTTTCTGCCGAGACTTTTTCTAGCTGCTCTTTTATTGTCTTCCGGTCAGCAGTTTGCTCATTTCGGTAGAGATCGAAGTTTTGCTGGAGATCCCGGAGAAGAGTAGTGTAATCGGAACTTTCGTCGTTTGCAGTCGAGTTCTGCTCGATGCTAGCAAGGACACCATCTTGCGTTGAGCGACCCAATGCAGAAGCCATCTCTTCAGCTGATGCTCTCGATTCGACAATCCGCCGGAACATATCTCGCTCTTTAGTAATGGATTCAGTCTTCACTTGGAAGCCTCTGAGAGTGTCCCTGAAGACTTCCAGTTCTTGCTCTAACCGAATACGTTCTTTGTGATCCTCCATTGCTTGGCTCTTCGCCGCAACCGCCTCCTCATTCTCCATTCTCTCCGCAAGTTCATGAGTAACTTGAAGGAGTTGTTCGTTTCGCTCTTGAAGTTCTTTAATATTCTTGAAGACAACAAGGCGCTCGAGAATTGAGGTATGAGCGTTCAATTCTTCTTCTCCTATCTGGTCACTAAGTTGACCTCTCTCTAACCTCTGCAGAATCATTCTCTCGTCTGAAGTAAGTTGATCCAGGCCCTTCTCGAGACAATGTACGTTGAAAGTCAACATCTGGATCTGGGCACTTAGACTCTTAACTTCATATTGCAAAAGAGTATTCCGCTTCTCAGCATCCGCAGCAGCGGCCTCGGCCTTGCGCGCCGCCTTTTTGGCCATATCTCGCTCCCTGAAGCTCTCATCTGAAAGATGCGACATAGTCTTCATTTCCTGTTGGAGTCGTTCGTTATCGGCCTGGAGTTCCTCGATTTCCGGACGTTTAGCTTCCAACTGGTCAATGACATCGTCCAACTCCTTTGCGAGATTGCTACTACGAAGCTTCTCGGCGTTCAGCTGCCCTTTAACTTTGTAGAAGTCTTCCATCAGCTGTGTCGTCGAGACTGCCTTTCTTGTGGAACTTGGTGTTGCAAAAGGTGAACCTGAACGGTAGAGCGATCCGTTCAACGGTCGTGGAGTCTGGGGTGCAGACCCGGGTTGTGCGGGACTGCCCGCAGCTACTATTGCCTCCAAGCGACCAATCTCGTCACGAAGAGACTCAACCGCCTGAGAAAGTTCTTCTTTATCTGAGTTGGCCCGTGCAAGTTCTTCGCTAATTCGGCGGACGCTCTCTTCGCATTCCCGCTTTACTTGTTCCTCTCTTGCTTCAACTTCTTGAACTCGTTTCTTGTGGGTCAGAGTCTGTTGCTCCTTTAGCTCAACTAGTCGCCGTAGACCATCACATTCTTGCCGATAATCCTCCTCCTTGCGACCTGCAGCTTCTTGCAGCTGTTGGATTCTGGTAAGAGCGTCATCAGCTTTCTTTTGCGCTTCGTCAAGGCGCTGGCGGAGCTGTTGTTCGGTCCGCTTGAGGGATTCGATGGTGGACGTAGCATCGTCGTTCTGTCTCTGAAGTTCTGCGATACGTGCACCCTTCTCCTTGCGATATTTAAGAGCTTCGGCAGATTTCGTCTTAAGTTCCCTTTCGAAGAAATCGCTACTGCTCTGAGCCATCTGAAGCTGTTGCTGTAGTGACTGCTCTCGGAATTTGGAACTGCTTGCCGCGTTGTTCGCATTCTGGACGGCCTGTTGCAGCGCAGAAATCTCCTGACTCAACTTCAGATTCTTTTGATGTTGTGCCTGGAGTTCCTGGGACAGGGTCTCGTTGGCAGAATTCTTAGTGTCAATGATAGCAAGAGATTCCCGGTTTGAAGTCTCTAGGGACGCGATGCGTGCACGAAGCTTGTCGATTTCGGACTGGGAAGTTGAGCTCGATGATTTGATAGCCTGCAGCTCGTTCTCTAGGGCTTGACGTGCGGTTTCTACATACAGATATGAGTACTCGTAAAGTATTTGGAGCAGGACTACGAACGGGAGTGTACATACCTTCATCTTTAAGCTTTCGACGAAGATCCTCGACATCCTTAAGAGCCTTCCTAGCTGTCTCGTTGCTGGCGTCGCGTTGTGCTTCGGCACTGCGCACGGAAGTCTCCAGTTCGACTTCCAGTTGCAGTTTTTGTGTATAGAGAGCGTCGTATTCACGGCCTTTGGCAGCGACGGCAGACAATACGGCTCTAACAAGCTCGGCGGTAGGATCTGTGACGACTGTAGTAAGGTTCGCCTCGGGCATACCCAGATGGGAAGCTAGGTAGCCGAGGTCGACCTCCGCAGCTGCCATCTTGTCAAGTCCCCAATTGAGATGTGTCCATCAGGGAAGCGAAGGGGTATTTCGATAACTTAGGTTTCGCGTGGATATGTCAACTCTAATATGCTGGATGTTGTAGGTGGAAAGTCGGAGTTGGTAGGTCGCGATCGAGTAGAGAATGGAAGAGTGAAATTATGTGATTATGAGGAAGAAAATGGAAAGAGAAATTTAGCTAAGGAGTGAACTAGAGTCGAAATAACTTGAATCAATCAATGTACCGATCAATCAAATCAAGTCATTCGACGCTACAAGGTGGGTGAGCGTTGTTAAGAGATGAAGGAATTAAATAGGTGGGAAAGATATCAAAGTTTTGTTCCGTTCATTCACACAAAGAACGTCCCCCAGAACTGACCTTCCAAGATGAAAGCAACTGTTTTCAGTGGAAGGCGCGACGAGGCTAGCAATTCCCTGCTAACCCAGCGTCGTTGCATCGGTACGTATCTATTTATGCCTAACCTAAAATAACCAAGCTCAAGGAGCTCTGACCACATGCTAGGTGCACTATATACATGTAGGTAGTACCTACCTGTACCACTCAGACCCACATTCCGTATCCCTACTAGCTTCCAGCTGCCAGGTACCGCTCTACTAAACCCTGGCATTCAAATAGAACAAGCTTCAAACATTCAATTGCTGCAGGGTCCGGTCTTCAAATGCAGTCTTACCCACTACAGGGTAATCCAAAGAAACTGTAACCACGACATACCAGGGACAAGACTGATTTAGATATATATTCTTGAGTACATTGATCAGCTATGTTTGTTCTTGTTTAGCCTCTCGGTCTTGTATTGCTTCATGATGGGCAAGGCTTCAACCAGAATATCAAGTGACAGGCAATAAGTACGCAATATCCGTTACCATATTAAGATTCCCCAACCCAAGCAAAACCAGTGCATGCAGTTTTCAGTCTAATTATTCTAGATTATCTGGTATACCTAGTGACAATCACCCTCGATGTTCACCATCCATCTCATGGAACCCAGCCACAGGCCCAGATTGCCAGCTAATACCCTGAAGCTCCGCCCTAGGTTGGCCGTGCGTCTCGTACACCGGACGCCCATGTGCCTCATGTGCGCTATATGAGGAGTCCTGAGTCTCTGCCCGCAAGGAATATGCACTCTGGTTCTGATTATGCAGTTCAGGTATCTGCGGAATAGGAGGTGGTAAAGGATAGGCGTTATGCCCTTGAAGCTCCGATGCATTGGGCGAACTGTAGGCAGACACCGGAGATACGTTGTCGGCACGTGTTATTCCTTGGTCCTTTAGTGTGCTTGAGTCAGGGCTAGCTGCTGGTGCGGGAGAAGCTATGGCGCCGTCAAGCTCAGGTTTGCCAGAATATTCGGTAGCAGGAGGCAACACCGCCTCTTCGCGTCCCCGATTTAGTCGTGCTCGCCTCCAAAGGAAGAAGGCCACAAGGCCTGCGATAGCGAGGCCGACTGCGACACCGACTACGGCCCCCACAATCGTCCCTATATTCGATCTGTTCGTCGAATCAACGCTGGACCCTCCAGTGTTAGACCCGGACTCTGCAGGTCCTTCAACACCTCCAGAGCCTCCGGTAACACCAGTCTCCTGTGGTCCAGACGTCCCGCTGTCTTTGGTGACACTCGTTTGTTGCACTACCCCAATCATTATCATCAGAAAAATGAATGTCCACCTAGACCTGCATTGGACTTACCTGACTCTGTAACCCCGGCCGGAGTCGTCAACGCCTTAGCAGCACTGCAGTACAATTCAAATACGTTTAATGCGGAGCTGATGTCTTCGGTTGCTGTCGAGTCGCAGGAATATTTCACATCCGAACTGATCTCGTTACTCACATAACCAGACATACCACTCTTAAGGCAAGCACACGATGCCAAAGCTTTTGGCCCTTCAGGACAGAGGTCATATGTTTGCTTCAGTGCTCAATGTCAGCTGTCGAATTATCTCAAGAGCTTGTAGTCTTACACTCAAAACCCCGTACGATACAGCAGACCGTGCACAGGGCGCCAGTGAGCTATATTCAGGTAGCGCGGTAATATAATACGTCACTTATTACCTACGTCAGCTACATAATTATTTGCAAAAGATAGTGAAGATACAACTTACTATCTCCAGGCGGATCCGAAGTTGTTGGAAAAGAAGTGGTTCCTTGCACCAATCCACAATAGCCCGCGAACACAGCTTGCGCCGATTCGATGTCCACCGTATGCGAGGAACATGAGTATTTTACCGACGTGTTAATGCGCTGGCTAGCAAGAAGCGAGTTCTGGTTCTTGGTGCATACACAAGGCGCGAGAAGGCTGGGTTCTGCAGGGCAAAGGTCGTACGTCTACTCTTCGTATCAGATTCGGTAATAATTACACTGATCTCCGGCTAGAACTTACCATGCTCCTATAATATAGTCAGAGGACTTCGTTCCTTGTACATAGTATAGCTGAACTGGCTAGAAATCTCGAAACTTACTGGATGATGTAGGACAGCCCTCCGGCGGCGCAAGGTGCGAGTTCCTGAAAAGCTGGAAAGTCGGTGATATATTGCGTTACTGGGTTACTCGGAGTTGGGAACGGGGCGATTGAAGCCTGGTTACAGTATGCTTCGAACACGCTAGCCGCACTCGCCTGGTCCTCGGACGCCGTTGAGCCGCAGCTATAGCTTACTGACCTCGAGATTCCTGTCGATATCGAAGCAAAGTTGTTGTTCTTCGTGCAAACACATGATTGAAGATCAGTGACTGCTTCGGGGCAGTTCTCATAGGTCTGAGACTGGACGTTCGCGGAAATGGCAGCAGCTGCACATGGAGCCTACCGCGGTCAGTATCATTGTGAGCTGAACACCTGCTGTCCCAGCTGAATCCTAATACCCATGACCCTCGTATCCTCACGAACCTCCTAAGTCGCTCGATGCCATTTTGTGGTTTAGTCGAAGCCTGACTCTCTTGGCCTCGACTACCTACCTACTTAGAGGACATTCAATGAACTCTTAAAAATATAGAGAAAGGAGACAGAGCTACACCACAAGATATTCAATTGGAAAGTTTATATCGAGCAAATCCAACTTACAAGCACCGTGAAAATCGACAGATCGGTAACATAGACAATTTCCTGCGCTCCCACGAGCGACACGCTTAAGCAAATCCAAATGAGTAACGACCGTAAGGGAGGTATTGCCTCCATCTCTACACCGTTGAATGCGAAGGCAGAGAGAGAACCACGGGCGAGGCAAAAGTTTTGAAGCTAGCAAGCGGGAAAGCAGCTTCTCAGTTTTAACAATTGCGAGTTACGCGTCGTTATCATCAGAGACAGCCAAAAAGGCGCATTTTACGCCTTATTAGCCTTCTTGAGAAGCGCCACTCACTGACTGAGCTGGCAAGCCCTTGTTCACGAAGCGCCATACCCCTGACAGCTGAAGATTTACGGTGATTGCCAAGCAGAGACGAGACCTCTAATATACTCGGTCAGGAAAAGCTGAAAGCTAGAAGGTTTTGGATGCAGCCACTAGTATAATATTAGCGTTGATTTGAGATGAAATGAGCTCCCGCATACCGATGCCGGTACCCGCTAGCTATATGCATGCCCAATTCCACGATGCTCTCGCAAAGGCGTAAAGGCTGTTTTGAACCATCTAGCGAGTGGGAACATAGGTATTGATATCGTATTTTTCGTCCTTCTCTCGCATTAAAATATTTAATGCTGGCCAGCATTAATATAGTGAACCTATATAAACTTGTCGGCACGACTTAGTCGCGCAGCGCTCCTCAGGTAAAGAGACTCTAGTCCCATTCGGTTCTACACCAAGCGAACCGCCCGCTAAAAAAAAAATAAGACTTAATTCCAAAGTGGAAAATTAATAACAGTCATTCGCATAGTGTCAAAAATGATTTGATGAAACTGATAGGTCCTGCGAACGTAGGCGAGATTGTAAGGCTTGTAATAATTTACCTGCACGACTCCAAGCTCTCACATTTCAGGTATATTTGCATTAACCTTGAGTTACCAAATACAGAAGTAGTCTCGTCGCCCACATTATAGATGCCTAACTATCTCCAGTTTCCCTCAGATATTCTAACTTCCAGAGCTTCCTCATCTTCCAAGGGTATCACAGGCTTTTTTTTTTTTTTTTTTTTTTTTTTTTTTTTTTTTTTTTTGGCAAATCAGGTATGCATTCGGGGTGCGGTCGCGCGGTACAAGCTCTACTGGGGTCTCGGATCCTGGGAGTAGCCGGCCACTGCGTTAAGTGTCTTTGGACCTCATGATTAGATATGTCGCTGTAGAAGGCTTTCCTATTTGGGGCTTGACGAAAGTAAATTCTATTCACCGAATTCATCTCCCTACTAGTCCGCAGAGGAGCTTTTGAATATGCGTCGTAGCTTTATCGAGTGACACAAAATGTCGCCGTTGGCCTTACACCCGGATCTTCCCACGCCTTCATTTTCCTGCTATATTTTCGGATTATCTGACAGACCAAAGTGTTTGGTCACGGTAGGCATTTTACCAGTTTCAAAAGAGTAATAGCTTATAATTACCCCTTTATCTTGGGGTTGTATTCATTAACACGTGACTCCCGCCGACTTCGCTCAGCCGATGTTTTATCTATGGGGAAATGCATTGGCGGCGCCGACAACTGCACCGCTCGCTCCGTTGATATCAAGCCGTGCCGCCGTAAGCTTGTATCTTCGTCATGGCTTGCATAGCGCGTCATTCGCTCATTAGACACAATTATGTAAGCCACCTCGCGGTGACGACGAGGAGTCGCTTCTTAGTAGGCTTATCGCTTCCGTTATCAATACCACGGCATTTCAGCACCCGTGGTAAAGATGAGGATCTTAAAGCTTTGAAAGTGAAGCAGGGCAGGCTAATGGATACGTTGCATTATACTTGTTCCTTCGGGACGGGTAAGCGATGGGGAAGGCAAGTCTTTCCGAGGGCTCTAAACATTCCTCGATAGCAACATGCTTATAGTAACTATGAAATATTATAGTGCGCCAACTGAGACGGGAATGTCACGGCTCGCGTTGAGCGATTCGGATAAACAGGCTCGAGACTGGTTCGTCGAGACGACTAGGGCTTTAGGGTGCAATGTCACTATTGACGCCATGGGGAATATCTTCGCTGTACGGCCAGGCCGACGCGATGGTCCGGCTACTTTCGCTGGTTCTCACCTCGATACGCAACCTAGTGGAGGCCGATATGACGGGATTCTAGGCATTTTAGCCGGGATTGAGATGCTGAACGTGCTGCGAGACCATGAATATGAGACCGAGTTCCCGGTCGGAGTCGTGAACTGGACTAAGTGTGTCTCAATCTAGCCATAGAGGCATGATGGTTTTTATGGTAAAAATTTATTAACACCATACCACAGTGAAGAAGGCGCTCGCTTTCCGATAAGTATGTCGTCATCGGGGGTGTGGGCGGAAGAAATTCCCCTCGACCGTGCGCATAACCTTCAGGAGGTAGGCGGCGGGACGGCAACGATGAAATCCGAGTTGGAGCGAATAGGATACCTCGACTCTACTCCAGCAAGTTACCGGAGCATGCCCATGGCGGCGCATTTCGAGCTTCATATTGAGCAGGGGCCGATACTCGAGATAGAGCAACAGAAAGTGGGGGTCGTAAAGGGGGTTCAAGCTTATAAGTGGTTTACAGTTGATGTTCACGGACGAGGTATTACACACAGCTAACTTCGAAGTGAAAAAATGAGACAGCATCCAGTACTAACTTGGTGGGAATTTCCTAGACGCGCACACAGGAACTACACCTCTCAGGAGCCGTGCTGATGCGATGCTCCTTGCGGCACGCTTGATAACGCACTCGCATCGTCTGGCGACTGCGCATTCTGCAGTCGCTTCAACAGGTATACTGACGCTCAGCCCTGGAAGTACCAATACGATTCCAGGGCACGTAAGCTTCACACTCGACGTCCGCGCTCCCGCCGATGCTACCGTTAATGCTATGGAGGCTGATCTGAAGCGGGATTTCGCAGCATTGGCGGCGGGAGAGGACGTCGATGGGCTTCTCGCGCACTCGACGCCAGGGAGACCGCTAAACGTAGAGTGGCGGACCGACTTCATCTCACCCGCTACCGTGTTCCACCCGGACTGTATCGCCGCTGTGCGGGCTTCCGCCGAGGCCGTCACTGGAAGCGCTAGTCTGGTCCGGGACATGACGAGCGGAGCTGGGCACGACAGCGTGTATGCTAGTCGGCGATGCCCGACAAGTATGATCTTTGTTCCGTCCAAGAACGGGGTTAGCCATAACCCCGAGGAATACACTAGCCCCGAAGATTGCGCCATAGGCGCGGAGGTCTTGATGCAGAGTGTGTTGAGGTACGATCGGTTGAGGGCAGATAGGGAGGTAAAGACTGGTTGAAAGGAATGGTGGTATGTATAAATACAGAGAAGTGGCGGAACCTCATATATGGACGAACTGGCACCATATGAACAAATAGTTGCGTAGTAAATACCTCTATACAGACACATATAAGAAATCTAGGTCGGCTCCAAGTGTTGTGCTTTGAGCTGACATCGCCGCCAACATTCTTCAACGAGGTTGCAGCCCTCGATGGTTCAGGAAATGTACTTCTTCAGGTTTGGAGAAAGTGATAGATTCATCTAAGCCCTTAGGTGTTGTAAAAAGGAATCTTCTGGGGGTACAAATTCATCTCATCTGTCTGACGTTCAGGTTGATGCGCTTATTCCGCATCCACCCTTTCCATTCTTCAAATTTGCCGTCTTCTGCTGGCCAGTCGGCTATGAAATCGGGACAGGTGCCTTTTAGTACCTTTGGCACGCCATGCCAAGCATAGCGAGATTCCTGGGTCATGTATATGGCATCTCCGGAGCGTAGCCGGAGAAGTAGATACGGCTTTTTGGACACCTCTCCGCCGTCAGAGGTTTCATGTGCTTTGAAGTTGTTTGGTGCGATCATGAACAGCGCATCGCATCCAATACTGAGACTTACAAGACCTTTGTCTGATTCCTCACTCACATCCCGATGCATCATCATCGTATCTCCCGGAGTGTAGAAGTTAACGATAGCAGCCTGTGCAAGGGTATCTGGAAAGAGAGCCTGCAGAAAGTTGGCAATATCAAGGGGGAACCCGGGAGGAGGCTGGTTGGGATACACTCGGTTGGTCCAATCATATTGACCACCGAGCGTTACCCAAGATAACCGTCGCTCGAGAACCTGCTTGATGGATAGAGGTTTGTGTATAGCTGGATCCTTCGGGATAAACTTCGCGGATGCATCTGGAGGATAAGAGAAGAATGACCGAGAACTATCATCTTTCTTGCCTTCTTCTTCTCGATAAGGAAGATCATAGTGAAGATGTAAGTTAGTCTGATGAGTAGGGTTGCTCAGATCCCTATGAATCATGCGAGATAGTAATGCTTTTTGTGTACTCGGGGGTATTAGAGATGGGAATATGAGAAGACCTACGCTCAATTATGAGATTCGTCATCAAGGAAGCTAGTTGTAGTCTTACCTGGTAGTAACGGATGAAAATAAAAGGGGGCATCTTGAATCGCCTGTTCTTCGTCCCGGTCTGCGCTTTCAAGTTGCTTGAATGAGCTTAGGAGCCTGTCGGCAGGGATGTGCCCTGCTAACTTGAAGGTGCCCTTGTCGTTCGTGAGATCCAATTCATCTATATCAGGGTGACTGATGAAGTCCTTGTGATCGGTCCTAGAGTATTTCTTCCAGGTAGCCTTGAGCTCTTCGTCTGGTTGCTCATGGGCATCCAGGGTGGTAAGATCAAGAGTCATAGTGGAAGAGGATTTGTGCGTCCGTAGCAGTAAACCTTACAAGGACTGTAGAAAGATTCCTTCCTTATTGTTAAAGGTTTTGTATGTAGGAGGCTAACTTATTGGGAAGCCAAGCAGCAGCCCTTTCAATGTTTCCAAATTATTATGAGTCTGTTCATAAGATCTTGTGCAAAAAATATCAGATTCAAATGCATAAAAAGTACTCTCTTCGGCGATAAGATAGTGTCATTGTATCTACATGTATTCTTGGCTTACGTAAATCTTCCTTTCTCCAGCCCCACAAGATTGTTAAGGTTAGCGCGGGCCTGTGCCACAAACGCGATACAGCTTGGACCCATGTTAGCCACAAAACCGGCGCGTATCAGAGGCCAATTTACTGTTTACCTTGCTGCTGGAAAACAACCACAAACCAGTCTCACCACTCAGCGGCGTAAATTCCTAATTTCGACCTGCCACTAACGAATACGCGGATTTTTGCAGCAAATTTGAAATCTTGCAGTGCCCAATACATCCACTGCCCCAATGGAGTTTTGACCGACTACGAGATCGCACAGAATTAACTCTGTCCGCTCTCTACCGTCGCAGCCGCATTCTTCTCTAAAATAATCTCCGTGAAGTTTTCCTCCCACCACTGCCCCTCGTTGTCTGGCGTTACCCCCCAACCGCCCGCCGTCCCATCTTCGAGTAAACAGCAACCGACTTCAACTTCACCGTTGCAGGCAACTTTCCACATTCTGGAATTTTCACAAATCACGCAACAAACTTCCGTATATCTATTTCCCTTTCTTACGTTCCTTCGATTCAATTTATTCTAGTGGTAGCCATCTGCGAAAATGGACAACTACCAGAAGCTCGAGAAGATCGGCGAAGGTATGCTGAACCCTTGAAATCTTGATTCTCATTCACTGCCCCTACAATCTGCTTTTTATCTAATCTTGTTCACCATTAATCCGATAATCAATTAATCGTTTGCTAACTCAGTGCTTACTTCTAGGTACCTACGGTGTCGTCTACAAGGCCCGGGACCTAGCTCACGGCGGCCGTATCGTCGCATTGAAGAAGATCCGTCTTGAGTCTGAAGATGAAGGCGTTCCCAGCACTGCCATCCGCGAGATCTCACTGCTCAAGGAAATGCGTGATCCTAACATCGTCCGACTGTTTAACATCGTCCACGCGGAAGGTCATAAGCTTTATTTGGTCTTTGAATTTCTCGATCTGGACTTGAAGAAGTACATGGAGGCACTTCCAGTCAGTGATGGTGGACGTGGAAGAGCTCTTCCTGAAGGTTCCGGCCCCGAGCTAGGACGCCTTGGACTCGGTACGAGTATGGTTCGTCGGTTCATGAGCCAACTTTGCGAGGGAATTCGATATTGTCATAGCCACCGAATCCTGCACCGAGATCTGAAGCCGCAGAACTTGCTGATCGATCGCGATGGAAACCTGAAGCTCGCCGACTTTGGTCTGGCTCGCGCTTTTGGTGTCCCTCTTCGGACGTACACTCACGAGGTCGTTACGCTGTGGTATCGTGCCCCCGAGATCTTGCTCGGTGGTCGCCAGTACTCCACCGGCGTCGACATGTGGTCAGTGGGATGCATCTTCGCCGAGATGTGCACAAGAAAGCCGTTGTTCCCCGGTGACTCGGAGATCGATCAGATCTTCAAGACTTTCCGGTAAGTAATAACATTTCAAGTCTTTTTCTACGATCATTGCTCATTCCTTCCTAGCTTATTGGGAACACCTACTGAGGACATTTGGCCTGGCGTAACCTCCTACCCCGATTTCAAGCCTTCATTTCCGAAGTGGGTCCGCGATCGTTCGCAGAGCCTATGTTCTAACCTCGACGAGACTGGCCTTGATCTCCTGGAGGCTCTTCTTGTCTATGATCCTTCTGGTCGAATCTCCGCTAAGCAGGCTTGCAACCATCCTTATTTCAACGACCTTCATCATAACCCAGGTCGTTATGGAAATAATCGGTACTCTTGAATAGGTCCATCCTATTTACCGAATATGGTGTATTGCGACCCATCCGAAACAGAGAATTTGCCTATTTGCACTGCAATATTCTTGGCTTTCAGGATACGGGTACCCAGGCGTTAATCACCCAAAACAACACTATGCGAAACAATGATTAAATGCGTTCCCAACCAAGAATTCTCGATGTACGCCACGTCTAGAATGGGTCGCTTGCATGAGGAAGCTCTAGCTTTCTCATTTTTCTAATGTTTTCGCAAACCTACGCAGCATATGGACAGTGGCTTTTCAAGGCGTTGAAAGGATAGCTCGGCATTCGAGAGGAGTCAGGAGGGACATAGGAATCACGCCTGATAATAGTCTCTTTTTTCGGAGGGTCGACGATGCGGTGGCAGCAGGACAATGACCATAGCCCGTTAGCTGTCTTTGCTGTACTGTAACACCTTTTTTCCTTTTGTCTTAACCAAATTACTCGGCTTCGAGACGATGTTTACGCGTGCATGGGAGCTAGAGCAATAACATTACTTTGACTCGTGATTTTTTATGTTCTCTAGTCATTAAGACTACACTCACCCGTGGCCTTTTGGCATCCGTGACGTGAATCATTGGGTCTAATGGTGAGGTATAACTTAGGTAAGTTCGTCAATGTTTCCTATGGTCATAATATCTATGTAAGTATAAGGCCGACGTAGGATCCTTTCAGAGTCCCTTTTAAGAACTTAATTTTCTTAATAATATGCTTTGCTCTATATATTTATGTAACAGGCATATATGCTTCTAGAAAAGGCGTATTCAACAATTGGTAAGATCTAGCGAGGCTCAACTAGGGGTAGGGTACAAGGGTACCTACCTGGTAAGGTAGGACGAAGTGGGTCACTAAGAACGTGAAAATGATTAGGTAAAGTTTAAATTGATGCAGTCTCGGGCCGCGTCGCGCGCCATTGGAAACTTGAAAACCAACCTTTGATTGAACTTTCTGGAGCACGCGCATCCCATTTTTTATTGTTCTTCAGCCTAGTTTTATTGATATCAACTTCATGCCGACATGCGCATTACAATTCCAATCATCGAGTCACCATGCGCATCATTAAGCCATCATGGCTGAGCCATAAAGGTACCGACTTTGTATCACTTGCTGCTAAATGATATCGAGATAGCTGACACTTCCCGAAGGCGAACAGAAAGATTTTGAAGTTTATAGCTGCCATGTATCGCCGGACGGCAAGAGACTCGCGACTGCTGGTGGAGGTATGTTTCAAGCAATACTTAAACACTGCTAGTCTTGTTTGCGCTGATGTCTTTCCTATCCAGATGGCCACGTCCGAGTTTGGTCAACGGAATCTATCTACAATGCCGACGATCCTTCCTACACGAAGCCTAGACAGCTCTGTCATATGAGCCATCACCTCGGTACTATACACTCCGTGCGATTCTCACCCAACGGTCGCTATCTTGCATCCGGGGCAGATGATAAGATCATATGCATATACCAGCTTGAGAGTGGCCGGCCTGCTATTGCCCCTTTCGGCTCGAACGAGCCACCCCCCGTCGAGAATTGGAAGACTTCGAAGCGATTGATTGGGCATGACAATGATGTTCAGGATCTGGCTTGGTCGTACGATGGTTCTATACTTGTTTCCGTGGGCCTGGACTCTAAAGTCGTTATTTGGTCGGGGCATACCTTCGAAAAGCTTAAGGTGCTAGGGAATCATCAAAGCCACGTTAAAGGGATTACTTTCGACCCTGCCAACAAATTCTTCGCTACCGCCAGTGACGATCGAACCATCAAAATTTTCCGTTTCACCCCGCCCGCCCCCAACGCCACTCAACACGATATGGTAAACAACTTCCAACTCGAGACCACTATCAGCGCTCCATTTAAATCCTCTCCCTTAACTACATATTTTAGAAGGTGCTCGTGGTCGCCAGACGGTAATCACATTGCCGCTGCCAACGCCGTCAACGGGCCTGTTAGCTCAGTTGCCATAATCGAGCGAACGAGATGGGACAGTGAGATCAACTTGATTGGCCACGAAGGCCCAACAGAAGTTTGCATGTTCTCGCCTAGATTATTCCATACTAAGAAGCCGGTGGAAAACGGGACTGCGAATGGTCATTCTGGAGGTGCTTTGGTGACTGTGATCGCATCCGCTGGTCAGGACAAGACACTGAGCGTCTGGAACACGAATACCTCGAGGCCCGTGGTAATCCTACAGGATCTAGCAGCGAAATCGATATCAGACCTGGCCTGGACCCCTGATGGACAGACATTGTTCGCGTCGAGCTTAGACGGCGGTATTGTCGCAGTCAAGTTCGAGACCGGAGAACTAGGATGGGTAGCTAACCTGGAGGAGACTGATAAAGCTTTGTCTAAATATGGAGCTTCGAGGAAAGCTATGGGTATTGCCGAGGATGTTGATGGGCTCCAGCTAGAAAATCACAGCAAGGAGGGGGAAAGGAGAGGCGCCGAATCAAGAATGGGGGCGCTCATGGGTGACTTTCACCCACTTCCCAAAGATGCACCGCCTGCAACGAATGGAGTCAAAACTAATGCCACAACACCTAACGCACCTACAACTAATGGGCAAACAGACGCGCAGCCGGAGAAGGATAAAGCCGTCCCCGAAGAAGAATCGGCGGATAAAGCCGCCCAGCGAATAAATGAACTTAAGTCCCGTGTAACAATTACCAAGGACGGAAAGAAACGAGTAGCACCAATGCTCATATCATCTTTGGGTACTGGTCAATCGTCACTTCCCCAGAGCCAGTTGGTCGGATCTAGCTCGAAAGCCGCGCAAAATGATGCGCCGCAGACCATATTAGACCTCTCGAAACCATACGATGGACTGCCAGAGGGTGGTTTAGCAGCTATGCTACTGGGTAATAAGAGGAAAGCAGTTGCGGTTGAAGGTGAGGAGGATGAAGAACACCCAAGTAAACGAGCAGCTTCTGGACCAAGAGCTATAATGAGGAATGGGGTCGAGGGTGCTGAGCCTGCGGCCCTCGAGCCGCCGAAACACGGTCTTGTACCAACTCCCGAATTCCTGCGACCGGCAGTCCTAAATCCCTCCATTGCCATCTCCCAAGTTCGTTTGGCAGTTCCTAAGGTGAGATCGCATATTCTTCGTCCATTAGAAAGGGGCGTTCTACTTGAGGAAAGTAGCCCGGAGGAGGCAACGAAAGTGCCTGAGAATGTCATCCTGGAAGCAAAGAATCCGGCCGCGATTAGGGATCCGTCACATATCACCGCTACGAAGCGTGGCACTTTGCTTTGGCAGGATTATCTCCCTAGGGCTATTGTCTTGGTAACAGGTAGCAAGAGATTCTGGGCTGCAGCATGCGAGGATGGCAGCTTGTATACGTGGACTCCGGCAGGGCGTCGACTCATAAATGCGATGGTGTTGGAATCTCAACCGGTCATTCTGGAGTGCCGAGACTGGTGGCTGCTGTGTATTACGGCAGTTGGTATGTGCCACGTCTGGAATATCAACACGCTTTCTTCACCTCACCCGCCAGTATCGCTTGGCCCTGTACTGGAAATCGCCATTAGCTCCCTCCAAACGCATGGCGCCATGCCAGCTCCTGGTGTCACTTCCGCACACCTGAATTCTAATGGTCATATTGTCGTCACCCTTACCAATGGCGATGGATACTACTATTCTCCGACTATGTATTCTTGGCAACGGCTTTCTGAATCGTGGTGGGCTGTAGGAAGTCAGTACTGGAATAGCAATGATTCTTCTGTAGGGGCTCTACAATCTACGGCAGTGGGTCCAGTATCTCCCAAGGACGGACAGAGTGACGGAGCGACTGTTTCAGCTGGCATTATTCCATTCCTGGAGCGGCATACAACGAACGAGTTCTTATTAAAGGGGAGAGCGTACACACTACAGCGCTTGATCAAGACTTTATTGTCCAGGGATGGTTTCGAGACTTTCGAGTCCAGCGTCAGCATTGCTCATCTGGAGAATCGTATTGCTGGTGCCTTGCAACTAGGATCGAAAGAGGAGTTCCGGCTGTACCTGTTCATGTATGCCAAGCGAATCGGAGCCGAAGGACATAGGGGAAAGGTAGAAGAACTCCTTAACAGTTTACTAGGCGGAGTGTTGCAAGACAAAAAGGGAGAGGGCGACACAAAGGGTAAGGGATGGTATAGCAAAGACGACGACCTCTGTGGTTGGGATAGGAAAGAGCTTCTGAAAGGGGTCGTGATGATTCTAGGTAAGCGTCCTTCGTCACAATCACTCTCTATGCCTCTGGCAGATGCTAACCATCATCTAGGAAAATTCAGAGAACTCCAGCGCCTAACTGTACAATATGCACGAATCCTCGACCTCACCCTGGAGGATGACATAGCTGGCGACGCGATGACGCTTGATACATAATGAATTGTCGGTACTATCAAAGGGGGAGGAGTTAGTGGATAAGCGGGCGTTAACATATTGGCTGTTGGGGTATAGGTACCAGCCCACAATACCCCTACTTAACCAATACTACCTATTTGTACAATAGCTTGAATTCATGAAGACGTCTGGTTCCAGCATCCAATGATGATTTAGGGTTTGCGATGCTAAGAGTGCGTGACTTGAATTGGGGTGGATAGGCAGGTGACGGCTAGCGAGCGGCAGCTGAATGGTCGGTGAAGCCAAATCCAGTGTAGCATCCTAGGGAAGCCGCGTATGACCTCCTTTTATTAGGGTGTTTCCCCGTCGGCGTGCTATGCTAATGGGCCAAGCTCCTGTTTGTTTGTCCCCATTACCAAGCAATCCACGACTTCCAATCTTAGGTGAAGCACAGGTCAGTATCTTCTTCCTGAAACAGCACTAACCACCACTTGCACTCCCGCCGTCCACAGCACCGGAAAAATAAAACCCTCTTGTCTACAACACCAAACTCTCTTTCATTTTCGCCGACCTCCCCTCTTTCAATCGCGCTGTACCTGAACTTCGTCTTCTAGGCCAACACATTCGTGATTCTAAGCAAAAATTGCACTGTCATTCATTCGTTCCATCTTTCACTTCGCGACTCCCTTTACCCTACTGTGAGCCTGGTCTATTCCCTAAGAGCTTTCACTGAGTCCCAGGATTTGTGATTACGGTCGCATTCCGTGTGATCTTCTTCGCAGAATCCTTGTCTCGCAAAGTGCGTATAGCCTAAGCCCCTTAAGTCTTGTATTCATCTTGGTCCTCGCTGACGCATCATGGGTAGATGGAGATCAGTCCTCTTTCTGGAGCATATGCTCGCCATGGCAGCAGTCGGGACGCAATGACTTCCTCTGGGCCAGCTGAGAATAGGGGTCATGTTTCGTCTTGGTCTGGTTCTTCGACTGAGGATCACCTTTCTCCTTTAGGCCGTCGGGATAAAGAAGGTAATGCGACCTTGGCAAGCTCCCTTATCGAAGCGATTGAATCGCCTTGTAACAAGGTTCAGGAATTCGGCTGGAAGTTTATACACCCTCGGATTAGGTATGTCTTCCCCCATATTCACCAGCATGGCTCGTCCGTTAATAATCCTACTTCTTTTTAAGGCACATCTCTCTTCGAAAGATCGTCATTCTATGCCTGTCGATCGTCTTGATTTGGACCTTTTGGTTGCTCAATAGGGATTCTGAGAAGCCAGTCGGTCGGGGGGGCATCATTGTTGACGCCTATGTACCTCCTATGCCGCATCCTCCTGCAGGATATACCATTGCGGGGGAGGATGATGATTCAATCAAGTGGCTCCGCAAGAACACGTTCTTAGATTTGAGCAATCTACCTCCGCACGAGGTGGAAACACTGATTGAGACACGACCACGGGCGGCTTTCATCTCTCTTGTGCGCAATGAAGAAGTTGAAGACATGGTTTCTAGTATTCTTCAAATAGAGGCTCGTTTCAACGACCGTGAAACCCATAGATATGATTGGGTGTTCTTCAACAATGAGGATTTCACTGACGAGTTCAAAGCGGCCGTGTCTAACGCGACTGGTTCTCAATGCTACTTCGAACGTATCCCTGAAGAACATTGGAGTATCCCTCCTTGGATCGATGTGACTCGGTTTGATGTTGGGCGCCAATTCATGGGTGGCATCGGCGTGGGCAAAGCATGGCTACAAAGCTATCATCACATGTGCCGCTGGAACGCCGGTATCTTCGCGTCGGAGAAGCGTCTCGCCAATTATGATTGGTTTTGGCGAGTCGAGCCTGCTGTAAGTTAGCTCCTGTTTGCTCCCCTACGATAACCATAGCTACTATCTATTTGTGCCTCTCAATGTTTGTGTTAGTTACAAGGATCCTGGGACTTACAAAGCCGTTGCAGGTGCAATTCTATTGCGACATTAACTACGACGTATTCCGCTTCATGCAAGACAATAACATGGCGTATGGGTTTAACATGGCAATCCTCGACGATGCTCGATCTTTCCCTTCTCTATGGGAACGAACTAAGGCGTTCATTGACGGTAATGAGGAGCTTATAGACAAGGACGCCGATTTCAACTGGTTGCTACACACTGCTGAGGATCATGACGAAACCATTCGTCCAAATACTGGCGGTGAAGAGGCTGTGAGTGATGGAGAATATAACAATTGCCAGTTTTATTCGAATTTTGAGATCGGCTCACTAGAGTTCTTCCGCAGCAAGGAGCACAGGGCTTATTTCGATCACTTGGACAGATCTGGCGGGTTCTACTATGAACGATTTGGCGATGCCCCCGTCCATACTCTTAGCGTTAGCATGTTCTTGCCTAAGAGTCGAATTTGGTACTTCCGTGATATCGGCTATGCGCATGGCCTTTGTGAGCAGTGCCCGCCTCATGAACGCCAACTGAAGTTTGAATCGCAGCTGAACAGCCCACTACCAAGAGAGGTTGAACAGGAAGAAGAGGTAAATGGATTGAATGAAGGTGGCATACGAACATTGATTGGAGGACCGTTCGAGAGCTTCGGAAGTAGGCACCGACGCTGGAACATGATGGCCCAGGATGTCGAGCGTCAGAAGGGGATCCCAAGCCTTGCCTGTGGCTGCACAGTGAGCGCCATCGACAGCAACAACGCCAAACTGGTCCCTTATGAATCGAAGCAACGCAAGCCTTCGGACCCGTGCATTCGTAAGTTCCTAGGGGGTAGATGGCTCGTCAGGAAGAACAAGATGTCTGATTTCATTAGTGTCACAGAGAATATTGCAGGCAGTGATAGCCTTGAGTACATTCTGGATGGCAGAGATGGTAACCCCTTCCAGTAGGAACAGATTCTGCAGAGCAGTACTCTACACACACATTATACTGGTGGTGTTTTGGGGATTACCTTGGGGTTTCAGCAAGCTTAACCCTTCATCTGCCATCGATAACCCTCATAAATTATACCTGATCAATCCGCTCAACTTGGAGCAGGCTGACAGATGATGTGAACTCACTCGACCCTGGTTGAAAGTTTCCATCCTTTTTTTTTTTTTTTCGTATTTGCATGATGCTGACAGGAATCCGAAAACCGAACAACAATTGCATGGCACATAGTATTCTTGCCATTCGCATATGGTCTAAGCTTTCGAAATATAACGAAGCTTTGAAACTTGTTGTTTGCTTATTTTCTAGTTTTGCGATACAATGCAACTCTTGACTGAAGTCTGGAGGTTTGGCTTGTGTCAGCACAGAGAAATGCAATGAATTATACAAAAGATCGCGGGCAACAATGCCCAAGACCAGTAGCTAGGACCTTTCTTTACTAGGCTAGGTACATATGCAAAATATGATTTAGTTATCGTTCACCCAGGTTCATTCGGCTGCCGATTACTTGGCAATGTAGGTAGGATGAGCACTTTTTTTCACGCCATCCTGTCACGCCCCTGAATTCTACGACACTGGGGTACCCCACTTGTGGTGCCATTTTGCTACATAGGGTTTTTCATCTGGCAAATTCGCTCCGCTGTTAGGAGTTACGACATCAATTCGACCGAGCTCATTGTGTCCCAACTACCTAGATGGGGCGAATCTTGCTCAATTTGCCTTAGTGTAAATACTTCAAGGGCCATTGACAGGCAATAAAAAACGTGCTTTAACATTTAGACCCACTCTGCCCTACATTGCCTATCTAACCGACCTACATAATGCTCGTAATGCTGATAATTATGAACTACCTATTGTGAATAAGTGTGTACAAGAAACCAATGCCAAGGAGTCTCGTAAAAAATAGAGCCGCATTCTTATTTTAACTTCATGCCTCAAGTGCTAGTTGAGCGTGATCAATGGATGAGAATATTTGAATCCCATAAGCCATTTGAACGAGACAAATCCAAATTAGACGGATTGGATTAGAATGGGGTGACTTGTTCGTAGGGCAGACGGTATCTACCTACCTATACATCCACATACGATACTGCATTATGGCAGGGGTAGAGAGAGCTGAAAGTTGGTCGACTACCAATCAGCAATCTCGCTATATTGCCTATCTTCCGCTTCAAGCGAAGCCTCTCTGCACAGAATAGTAATTTACCTGGCCTCAAGGAGTACCATTCTCCGACTCGTGCATCAACCTGCATAAATTCGCCAAATCGATGCCCAATGAGTGGGTGATACTGATACCATCTGCCCTACATTGGAGTGATGTTTTCTCGTCTGTACATATTCTAAGAAATCACAGTTGCAGCCGACCAGCAAGCAATTGATGACTCCACCGACGGCAAGAATAGACAGAGAGGCTCTGTCTCCGCCTGAGATATAATCAACCACAACGTCTCAATACCCAGATCAGGCCTGCCCGTACCTTTGGCACACACATGCTCCGTCAATAAGTTAATGTTATAGAAGCTCGTCTTCTTGGCTTATCTCACCTTTAAACGGATTCCTCAACCATACCCTCAAGCGCATCACCATTTAATAAGGCCAATCTCGAGTAAGGCTAGGGATTGCTAATAGAAACATAATGGACGAGTCTCAGAAGGAAGCCTTGATGGTGCTGGAGAATTCCATGACCCCGAGCCAGATCGATGAAACAATAATGAAAGTCGATGCAAACGGGAAAACCATCTTACATCATGCAGTAGAATGCGGGAGAAAGGATGCGGTCAATAGATTACTCGAAAATGTCAGATGGAAGGACATGATCAACAAAAAGGATAAGGAAGGTAAAACGCCGCTTCATATATGCTGCGATAAGGAGAACTTCAATAGGGAAATCGCCGCGAGTCTTCTTGCACATGGCGCCGATGTCAACGCCGCGGATCAATGGGGATGGGTTCCCTTACATGTGGCCGACCGGGAAGATATAGTGGATCTGCTTCTCACAAGAGGCAGGCCAGGCGAGATAGATCTGGACTGCAGGACTTCCTTTCGCGGTGCAACGCCGCTGCATATGGCAGCGAGGTAAGTAGTTCTCAAACGGTAACTTAACTTCGGTGTCTCTCAGCAACGAATGTTCCTAATTTATTTCCATGACTCTGAGGATAACCAGATACTGACGCGAAATGCTGAAGTCAAGGCGCCCCCCAGATTGTGGAATTGCTTTTGAATAAGGGTGCGAATGTCAACTTGACTACCTGGGATGGCGAGACCGTTCTCCACTGGGCTCTTAGATCGGCTAAGGAACACGAGAATAGAGAAAGGCAAAGGGAAAGGGAAAATCTAGAGCAAACACGAGAACAAGGACGTGATAGAACTGATGTTACTGAAGTTAACTCTGATGATAGCGATGACGAATACGGCGAGAACGAAAACCGGCAACAAGTCATTTCCAGTGGGGCTAGCTCGTATGACCCGGTAATTACCAGAATTCTTCAAGCCCTCGAAGTTCGAGGGGGGAGGAGATGGACGGAGCTTTTAAAAGTTGCATATCGAGAGGGCAACGAGAACATTGTCCGATATTCGGCTCAGAAGCTTTACCCAAGACGAGAAAGGAAATGGAACGGCCTCCACAATATATGGCTTGCTATGAGAGAAGAGAGGTTCGCGAGATTAGAACAGATTTTGAGAGCTAAAGTATCACGCAGGAGGGACGAGGCCGCACAACAGGATTGCCCTTCTTGGAATATCCTTGATCTGGCAACATATCTTAGGAAGGGTGAAGTTGTGGAGTGGCTTCTTAAAAGCCATCGCTGGACCAAGAAGCAGAAAGACCATGCAAAAGGGTTATTGCCTGAAAATCCCACGCCGTCACACGATACCTTAAGGAAGGACCTGATCTGGAATGCTCCCTTCCTACAGCAAGGTAGATCGAATGGCCAGAACTATCGCTATCCAGAGCCAAGAGATAATAGGCTCGACGGATTTCAAGCTTCGATTGTCGACTTTTACACCTACGACAAGCAACTTGATATTGTATATGACTCTTGCGAGGTCTTCAAAATTCTATATGAGGAAGACTCAAAGGGACCACAAGCACGTATGAACTTTTCAACTGAACAGCTATTAAGAGATCATGTGCGGCTTGAACAAGACAGGTGTAATGAGGATAGTCTGCGTATCCGATGGGTACACTTACCGGCGAATTGCGTAAGTCGCTTGATTGCAGAGAGGAGAGAAAAGAAAAATACTAACAATCGAGATGTAGATGGAGTGGATGAATGTTAGTATTATAACCGCGGCCTGACGAGAAATCTAAGTTAACGGTGCTTAACAAAGGATATGACGATCGTTACATACCTTGAGAAAAACAAGCCACAGAATGAATATGGGGGGTTTCTAAGATTCCTTCAACAGAGTTGGCATGAACTTCCTGAAAATGATGCCAAAGAGAAGCATATGAACCCAAAATGCTTGGTATATTCAATTTCCCAGGACAATTTGTTAATATTAGACCACCAGGCTAACTCTTGCGATAGAGAAAGACGTTACTTATAGGAGAATCCGATAGGACCACAAAAATAGAGTCTGTGCTAGCCCTTTATGTAAGAACCTGCCTTGACATTATAGAAATTACGTACCGCAATTTATGTTAATATTATTATAAGATGCCCTATGTAACATTCGGATATTCGAATACGAACGGTCAGGACTCGAATAACCGCGACTACAAGTTAAGCGAGTACTATAAGACATCGAAGGCTACCATCCATAAATCAAGGACTCTGGATGGATACTTCCACGGCCCAGCTGCTGAAACGAGGGACCGGGATTTGGAGCAAGTCGTTACAAGATGGATTCAGCGCAACACGACAAACAAACAGAGCTCTGACATCTTGCGTGTCGATCAACTGTGGCTATGGGTAATTGACGATAGTACGTGGGCAACCAGGAATCTAGAAGGAAGATTGACCTGACGTGCTAATTTACCTCATAGAGACGATAATCAGCAGCGGGACTAATCGAGCCTATGATGAGACCGATCCCATATTTGAGGAAATATTAAACCGTCTTCTAGGTATCCAGGAAAGCCCCAACAGCGAAACTACGCCATCCTCGGTCGATAGCTTGGTTAAGTTCATTGTGAATTTTTACATCAACATTCTTGACAACTTGATTTTGGATATAACCGAGCGAATTGAATCGAATCGACGTACCCCTACAATTGAACGAGTATCAGTTTACGAAATGTTCGCAGGTTCCATTGAGGAGAATGCAGGTCCCAATACTTCTCTATGTTGCTTCTTTCGTTAATGCTAATATTATTCCTCATAGAATGCCGCTGAGAAAGCACTACGAGACGAATTAAAGAAATTAGTCGGGGAAAAGGAAACGGGCACCTTAAAAAACATCACGCCACAGGGTGTTGAGGCTCTTAGTCGTGTCGTAGCAAAGGCTCAAAACATTATTACGGATATCAAAGACATCCGAGACGAACTCAATATCATCGCTTCTATTGTCCAGACTCAGAAAGTGGTATTGAGCCAGCTATTCAATCTGACGCGTGAGGATAGAGAATCTGTTGAAGCTACTCAAGACACTAGGCAGATGCTCCCGTCGAGGAATACTGATCCCGATTACGTTCTTAACCGCATAAAAGACT
Organism: Hypoxylon sp. NC0597; assembly: GCA_022432515.1. NCBI lineage: Eukaryota > Fungi > Ascomycota > Sordariomycetes > Xylariales > Hypoxylaceae > Hypoxylon > Hypoxylon sp. NC0597. Next base: position 110,085 of record JAJKLA010000010.1, read on the forward strand.
TGCTTCGGTATGCGGAGGAAACTGAGAAGGACGTAAGAAACCCTGTTTATAACGAGCCGAACGAAGCTAATTTCATGTTAGACTTCATCTATATTGGGCTTGAGAATGAACCAGCTGGGTCTGCACGAAGCCGCGGAATCTCGGAGACAAGGTCGGATTCTAATGGCCTTCACCATTGTAACCATCATATTTGTAAGGTTCCACGAACATAACCCGAACTCTCACGTTAGGACTAACGTATACGAACTAAAACCATTAGTTGCCTTTGTCATTTCTTTCATCCCTCTTCGCGCTGAACGTCGCAACGTTTCCGCACTTGGGTGACGATCTATTCTACCAACCGGGGTGGATCTTCGGAATTCTATGTAAGTAAGAATAGGCCCGGATGAAAATAATAAACGAGGCTAATACTAGAGATAGTTGGGACTACTGTCGGATTTGTGATTCTTCTAGTCATCGGTGTGACAAACCTCGAGGAAATAGCCAACTGGATTACAAGCGTCTGGGGAAGATACACTAATTGGGCCAAGCCCAGACAAGAAACGGGTCAAAGTCCACAGGGAGCAGAGAGACAAGATGCCATTGTCAATGACGCCCAGCCAGTTGTTGGGACACAGAACTTACCAACAGATGTACAAGGACCTCAGGGACATCATACACCACCTATTGCCGGAGGAGTGGGCGGCCGAAACGACAATCAAACAGCAAGAAAAGGATGGCTGGTGCGCTTAATTGAGAGGTTGCGAGGTCAGAGTCATCCAGTGAACGAGAATCCTGCTTAGCGAGATAATGTACGATATCACCGTCTATGTTGTCCGGCGAAGATGTTTCTTGTTCAAGACAATGGTGCAAATAATCGAGGTATTTGGCTATATTGAGACTACCTTGTGTGCGTGTCGGAGCGAGGCTGGACAATGCTGTTTCTTATATATCCTCTAGGTACGCCAGTCACTACCGTATTTCCCCGCGTGTGCGTTATTATGTCTGTTGTTTTTATACTCCCGAGTCTTGTCGGAGATCCGTATTATCATACTATCCAGACCCGCTTCCATATAGAGGTAGACGTTTTTCAGCTATATCGCCAACTTCATCTTCTAGACGTTTAATCCGCACACTCCCTTAACCTAGAGTCCATCATTACTATTAATTCGACATGGGCACACGGCGAATGATACATACTCAACAAGACTACCCATCTGAATTGCTCACGTAGGAGTAATATGGTGTCTGATGAGAGTTACATAGAGGCTTTCTTGAAAGACTAGGAGTGTATCCGCCTTTCTACGTAAATTAGGTAAGTTTAGCGAGTATCACACCGGTCACCTAGCTGCATTAATTTACCACCATCGCTTCATTTTCGAGACCACAGTATGTAGATACGTCAATAAGTAAACGACTCTGCAATAAACTTCACACGCTTCTTCCGAGCAACTCTGGCGACAATCTCGCATGCTTCGTCCATCATGCCCGGGGGGCCGGATACAACAACCGCAAAGTTATCAAGTTGGCCCTCCAGGATGGTCCTGAGATCAAGACGCTGGCCAACAGCAACTTCCAGGTGGAAGCTGTGTGTAAGAGGCTTCATTGAGTCGACCAGTGCCTGAGTGCGTGAACCCCAGTATACCTAGGTACGCGTGGCCAGGATGCGAGCACATGTATGGGAGAACAGCCGTAACGCCAACCCCGCCAGCAATGCACAGGAGTGTTGGGTATTCTGATAAATCCTCGTGATTCCCGTACGGTCCCTCAATTAGCACCGGAAGCTGGGTTTTGTTGCGCAGAGCCTTGGTCCCTCCCTCTAGCAGACGCAAGTAGAATACCATCCCCGTTTCAAGAGTCTGATCGAAGCTGTCGGCTGCCATTCGTGACCATTTCTCGGGGTCAATATCTACACCACCAGCGACCGAGTCAATAGTTTCAGTAGAGGAAAACGACCCGCTTTGCTGGATGATGGAGCTCGTGATACTGAATGGGTGGTTCTCCCAAAAGCGCCAGTATAGGAAGTATAGGTAGACGTGCCCAGACCCGACGATGCCTTTAACATTGATTCTGATATAATCATCATCAATGGCTGTGAGTCTGGCGGTACGAACACCATTGCGAAGTGTACGCAGGAACTGGAGTAGTCTGTCGTATCCCGAAACCGCGAAGACGGCATACAGCCATGTCTCGTAACCCCACTGGTGCTCATATCTGAAGATAATGTGGTACCATGAGCCGAGGAAAACGAGAACAGAGAGAGCAACATGTGTCTCAAGGAATAGTTCATAGATGCGCTGACGCAGGATTGGAATGGAAAGGGGTAAAATGAGGGAGGCAGCGATTGTTGCGATGCAACCCCACCACCAGTATGGGAGAACTTGATCATCAGCAAGCCTGTCCTCCCGGATCCAATCGCGCAGAAAGACAACAGAGTGCAGGATCGCTTGAAGAACGGCAATGCGCGCCACCCAACGGTGCAAGAGAACGAATGTCGAGTGTTGCCAATTAGTTAGCCGCGGGAGTACATTATTTCGCGACGAATAAAGGACCAGGAGCACGAAGTTGGCGAACGACAAGACTCCAAATCGATTTGCCAGATCACCCATGATTTCGATGGACGCCAAACTTGAACGCAGACAGGAAGATGTTCAGGAGGATCAGGTACGCAATGAAAAGGGCTTGGCCTCGTGTTGGCGGATCACTAACGATGGCAGCAACTGGCGAATCGCGCCACGGCCGAAGCAGCGAAGGGTAGATGAGTCGACCATTGAGTGCGCTGGACCATCGCCTCGGGAACGGTAGGAAACGCAGTAGCGAAAAGCCAACAGGGATGACAACTCCTGACAGAAGAACAACCAGACCAAAACGTTCGTGTTGAATCTCTACATCCTGGTTGACGTCGGTGGAAATATAGAGGGCAGTGTAGAGCATCTCATCAGCTAGACTCGTCTCATTCAGTACCTGTCCACTCATGCAAATAGCGTTCGGCGGCGATGTAACCAACCCAAGCGCAGTACCATACGAGAGCCCTGGCGGCGGGTCAGTCGGCTGATTTCCGACTACGTAGGACTGCCACCACTTCTCGATTTTCCATACAAGCGTGTCGCTGCACTTCAAGTGAATGCACCACGCCACCGACGTCAGGAACGGCTCGGACTCGGCGCGGCAGGTCGAAGACGGCATGGCACTCACATTTTGGGGCAGAGCCGTCCATCTCGGTTACTGCCCATGTCCATCCCGCCCATCCCGTTGTCGCTGAACGAGGCATCATCGGCGCATACGAGCGGGTTGGAGCTGAAGGAGTTCTGGCATGCGTAAGCGCAGACAGGGATGTACATCTCGATGCCGTAGCCGATCAAGCCGTGGCCGGGACGGCCCGTGTCGCGGCCGGCACTCACCAGGGTTGCTAGTAGCGGGATTGATGCCAATGGTAGATGCATCGCGACTACGCCTAGTTATGGTCGATGCTTGGACTATGGTGTAAGAGAAGTAAAGGTGATAACTTCACGACCCCGCTGGAAGAGGTGTAACATGTGATACGATGCTAATGCGAGCCGAGACACGTTTATAGCCGACCGTCAAGACATTCAACGTTCATTTTTCAGCGTGGCGATCCTGACACAGTGAGATATTTCCAATGTGATGGCCAGCCACACTTGAAGATCCCTGCGTAGGTACCTAAGCATCGACGCCTAGATTCACCTTCATCGTAGAACTTGGGCACCCCAACACTCAATTAAATTAATCGTCAACAACGCCATGTTCCAGTAATAACTGAATAACAGCATCATTATCTTCCTTTCTCCGTGCTAATGATAATACTCCGACGGAATCCATGTCTTTAGCCTTAGTATCAGCCCCCTTAGCCAGTAAAAGGCGAAGTATATCTACACTCCCGTTGTAGGCTGCCTGTAATAAAGGCGTCCTGCCGTTGATATCTCGACTTTGAGTTCGAGCCCCGTGATTAATTAGCAACTCAACACCAGGGTACCACCGTCGTCTCACTGCTTCAACCAATGGAACGTGACTACCTGCACTAGTACCATTACCATTGACATTGGCGCCATAATCCAGTAATAGGCTGACAATAGCTTGTTGTTCCCCCGATACTGCCCAATACAGTGAATTTTGAGTACCGTCGCCGTTAACGTCGCCGTTAACGTCGCCGCCACATTCGAGAAACAGCTTGACGCTATCCTCCCTGCCAGCAAAAGCCGCGGAATATAATAGAATATGAACAGAAGGATAACAGCCGTTAGTATCGGCGCTATGATTGAGTAACGTTTTGATAATATTTTCATCGCTAATGTCGACGCCACGGACGAGTAATACGCGGATGGCGTCTTCATTCCTCAGACTGACCGCCAATCTCAATAGGATATCCATACTTTGAAGACTTCTGTTCTTTTCAGTGGAAAGGAGAATCTCGAGAATTAACGAATCTCCCTCTTCGATGAGATGGTAAGCAATATTACGCCTCGATGAAAACTCGAAGTGACGAGTGAAATTATTGATATTACGCCCCCCTTTGGCGAACCTCTCACACAGACCATGAAGGTGAGAGTCGGGCGGTTGGGTTTTCACCTGCGCCTCTAATAACGCTTGAGCTGCATCATTGCTTCGAGTGGCAAGTGCGGCAAATATCGGGGTGCCATATCGCTCCTCTTCAACGTCGAAGCACGACTGGCGGGAATCTAGGGTGCGAATGAGGTTTGCGAAGTCGCGCTCAGCTAGTATGTATAGAAGACTCGCCTTCGAGGTACATCTCCGTATCGGAAGTCTCTCGAATAGATTATTATATTCAATCCACTTGGTGAGGGAAAATGACGTTAGGAATTCCTTCTGGCTGACACCGTTGCTTTCAGCTTTGGAGGCATGATGTAGGATACCTCGATATGCGTATTGGAGGAACGGGAGGCTTTTCGCTGCATCTAATCGGAGAGCTGCTGCTTCAGGGGTTGAGGCTTCTGGCAGAGGTTTAGGCAGCTGGAAATTCTGGACAATTTTATCATTCAAGTACGCAAGGCAGCATTGCTTAAGTTTTTCATGGCTTTCACCGTGAATGTTTGACTCGAGCTCAGGCCAGATCTTTTGTAGTCCGTTTTCCTTGAGAAGGAAATCCCGAACTGATTCGTGGATAAACTGAATGGTCGGTGCCTTGGACTTTGTTGATTCGGCCAGTCCTTTCGAATTGTCAAGGATGTACTTTTGCATATCTTCTCTTGTTATTTCCTGTTCCGAGTGACAGTTGAATAAGTTATCAGGCTCCATTCCCGACATAATCGCAAAATAGAGTTCCTCCGAGGTGAGCGGACGCCTCGCAAAAAGCACCCATTGGATGCAAAGAAGAAGTCCACGCGTATTATTGTGATCGCGAGTGAGTATGTCGCGGAACAGCTCATGAAGATCGCCTGGAATGTCCTTGAGCCTCTGGCGAAGACGATATTTGCGTCCGCGGTCGTATTCCTTGTTCAGAATATCCACTACCAGGACTACCCACATGAAAACACCTAACGCCTTTTCTTTCAGTTCAGAACGGATTTGCTCAGCAAGGCGGTCGTGTCCGATACGCAACTCCGTGCCCAAATAGTCTGCTATATCTTTTTCGTGTTCCTCTCTCCCTTCAATCACTAAGTCGAGGCCCTTCTGGATTGTGATATGTGGATAATGTCTGCTTGCGAAGCAAACACGCAACTTAGTCCTGATTGAGGCTGCTTGTTCGCTGATAGTCTGGAGAAACGATAGCATATCTCGGACTTCTTGTTCCTCACATTCATCTAATGCATCTATGAAGCAGACGATGGAAGCTTCTTCCATAGCGCATACTACTTCTTCGATCAGAGACTTCAGTGATTCAATATTCCACTGGTGTCCCGGCCTAATCGAGTCTAGAACACGCTGAAGGTGAGGATGTTCTTCGAGTAGCTGTAGGAGAAGTGATCGGTAAAGGCCAACCGTGGACTTTTCTAACTCCTCTCCTCTTGCATTGAAGAAAAAAGAGACGACTATCACTCCCTTTTTCTTAAAGCATCGATGAGCGTGAGAGAACGCGGATTTCATCAAAGTCGACTTTCCGGCCCCAGGCTTACCCTTGATCCATAGAAAACCGCCATGCTTGTCAAACTCGGCAGTATCGAGCCACTCTCGATATTGAGGAGTCTTGAGTAGCCATTTGCAAGTGTTCCTATGTGCGATTTTAATGCTCGTCCGACGCACGTCAATCTGGGCGAAGTTGAGGGATTCAAGCAACTCGCGTCGCTTCTCTTCCTTCGTACTTTTCGGCTCTGGGTTGTTTGGGCTTTCGTTAATGAAGGTTGGTTGGATGAGGACGTGGCTATTATGATGATAGTGTGAAGCTAAGGCTTAGAAGTTAACATGTAATGGTCTGACGGTAGGACAGAAGGTATAGTATCCATTGTACCATCGAAGTTTCCACCAGTGTGGAAGTTTCCATCCCTGTTTAAGACCCCTTGGCCTGAATGTTCGGTCAGTCCTCGACTACCCCCTTGAGAACTTTCGCCATGTTCAGCAAATCCACATGCATTATGCCGCTCGTGGTAATCGTTGGGTTTCGATCTCTTATTCCGATGTGCCATTCTGCCCTTTCACCCCTAATCCCAATACATGGTAGTTACCTAAATGACCAAAGTATAATAGTAACCTTTAACCAGGCTGTTGTCGATTATAGGCAATATAGTAAGACGTTATTTCTAAAGACATCAAGAGTGTATGTGGAAATAATAATTAGAAAATAGGAAACCTTCGTGCCTAAAGCGGTGACGAAAAAAGGATACCTCTAGGTAGAGGCTGAGCTACTTAACAACAACCCAGGTATTTCCGAGATAATCCGAGAGCTCTTAGGGCAGTCGGTGTTAGGCTTCTTAGCAGGCAATCTCACATCAGTCGGCTTCCTTGTTACTCTCCCAGCTCCAGCTCCTACAGATGCCAATTCTCCTCTTATTGGCCAAATGCATGTGATTTTCAAGGCATCGGGCGGCGGAGCATCTGGGGTCGCACAGCAGTCTTGAAGCAATAGACCAATCAGCTTCAATAGGTACCAAAGGTAGGAGACAGGTCAAAATTACCATTGGTGGCCTCCTTTGGTTGTTTTTTATTCCTTTACCAAATCTTTCAGCTAGGTAGTCATTATTTGATGGCAATATCAATGGCAAATCTGCGGCCTGAGGATTATTGTATCGCATGGGTCGCGCCGCTGGAGATCGAGGCACGAGCAGCTTTACACATGCTAGACCATAGGCATGGAGGCAGTTTCCCAATGAGTCGCGGCGATGATTACGTGTTTCAGGCTGGCGATATGTGCGGACATAATATCGTCATCGCAACTCTTCCAGCTGGCCAAGAGTACGGAACTGGGTCGGCTGCAGCCATCGCCAGCCAAGCAAAGAGATTCTTCCCGAATTTCTGGTTTGGTCTCCTGGTAGGTGTGGTAAGTAATAGCTCATAATTAACTTTCTAGCTGGTTTCATATGATATACCATATCTAAGCTGCCATTGAAGCATATCCAACGTGTGTTGCTTACTCTGGCTCCTGTAGGCTGCTGGCATACCTGATTTTCGCCGAAGCCCGCCGCGAGATATCCGCTTAGGCGACGTCCTCGTCAGCATCCCGGATGTTGATCGTCCAGGAGCCGTAGCCTACGACCTTGGAAAGGAGACAGGAAAGGATGAACTTGAGCTTCTGCGTCAGGACCATATTCTAGCCCAAACCGAGCCTGTCGTGAGATCTGCGATTGGTAGTATTAAGCTCGAGTCACCTGACGAAAGCAGGCTTTTCCTACCCCATTACGAGGCTATAAAGAATAAAAGACATGCGAATGGGACGTTTATGGACCCTGGACAAGAGCACGACAAGCTCTATCAACTCGACGGCGAGGGAGTCGAGCGCCTCGTGGAGAGGCAACCTCGGCCTAATTCACAACGTACTTCAGTATGGTATGGACCGATAGGGTCGGGCGAGAAGCTTATGAAGAATGCCGCAAGGCGAGACCAACTGAGAGACCAATACGGTATTATCGGGCTAGAAATGGAAGCAGCAGGAGTAATGAACCGCATTCCAGTTGGTATCATCAGGGGTGTATGCGATTACGCAGATGAGCATAAGAATAAGGAGTGGCAGCCATATGCCGCCGCTATGGCAGCGGCGTATGCTAAAACAATTTTATCCCAAATCGCTCCAAAGAATGGTGAGCAATCAGTTCCATTACACTATTATCGTCACCCATTCAAGAAATCGGGATTCTTTTGAAAAGAGCTATAACTAACGTGACTAATAGGCTCTTGCGTTGCCCCTAAGGGCGAGGGGGCGAGGAAACGCTCTTTTCGAGAGTCATTAGACTCCGATGAGGACGATACGAGAAACAAACGTTGTAACTTAGATGAGGGGGCTGAGACTTCAGCTGGAATAAGAAATGTTACTTTCAGGGGCCAAGGAAACCAAAACGTAGGTTCAGGGAATATTTCCATTGGAGGAGACCAGTACTTTCGTTGAGAGTGAGGGTCGTTCAGAATTTAGAAGGACCTCCGCCATAGGAGCCAGTAAAGTAATTTCAAATGCTGGCCAGGATGTAAAGAAAGGAGAAGGGATGATATTGTAACGAGTGAATATAGAAATGAGGGTAGACGTAATGATTAAACGAGAGCGATATGCTGGATCTCCGATACTATCTATAACGCATTCATTGAGTCCATGTTATCCCTCGGTAAATACGAAAGCGTGTCCAAATATGGCTCCTCGTCCCCAGTAACGCAAGTCATTAATCGCCTACCTACCTACCTAGGCACCTAGGGTAGATAGTAACGATCACCCTTACGTAAAGCCACGCTCGAGTTACACATCACAATACCTCATACGCAGTCATGCCGATTTAAGGCGACAGAGGTATATTCAAACCAGTGACGGCTCAGAGACATGTTCATTTACTCTGTGCCATTGCCATCTCATCATCGGGTTAAGCCCAGAGATTATTCCAGGCCCGCATAGCGCAGGCCCCGCCTCGTTTCACGACATATATGAGACAAATAATTCTGTTTCTTCCCAGTAGATAAGTTCCGCGACCATCCACACCTCGGGAATTTTCACCCCGTTTACACCATGAATGGGTAGGTCGTCACCCGGTTATGATGGACTTTTTGGAGAACGGCGTCAGAGTGCATATCCGTTTCCCGAAGGTAGGGCAGAAGGCAAATGCTTAGGCATTCATTATCGACGGCTGGCTGCGATAATCTATATTATGTAATAGGCTTACGACGTTATGCGGGGATGCAACTGATGAACTTTTAGTTATCGGGTTCGAGTCGAGCGCGAATCCGACTCCGACAAGGTTACCAAATTACAGAACTGAATAATTGGAGCTTCCTATCCATGGGTACTACCTATCTAATGTATTCTACTCAGCTTTAAAAAGCATTTATTTGTCGTCATCAATCCTGATAGAGCCACCGCCGACTTAGACAAGCAGCGACTGTTTTAGAAAATGCGCCCGGGGTGTTGTAGCACCGGCGCACATCTCGGCGTCACGGAGCGCCGATGGCCCTTCCCCTTACATACGGCCTATATAAGATAATATGACGTTCTGCTCAAAGTTAGACAAGAGTCTACTACAACTTCATGCCAATTATTTCATAATAAAAATGCCTGTCACAGTTGGAATCGCCGGGATAACCGGAAAGTTCGCCCGCGAGCTCGCAGCGGCGCTCCTCAAAACCCCAGATGTCACCATTAAGGGGTATTGCCGTGACCCCACCAAGGTTCCACAGTCGCTTTCTTCCAAAGTGTCACTTGCGAAGGGTGATGCCTTCGATACGTCCGCCATCCGTCCTTTTGTTTCCGGCTGCGACGTGGTGGTCTGCTGCTACCTCGGCGACAACAAATTGATGGTTGACGGGCAGAAGCTCCTTATCGATGCCTGCGCTGCAGAAGGCGTCCCGCGCTACGTAGCTTCCGACTGGTCCTTGGACTACACCAAGCTGAAGCTGGGAGAGCTGTTCCCCAAAGACCCCATGATCCACATTAAGGCGTATCTGGATGGGCAGGACAAGGTCAAGGGCGTGCATATCCTCGTCGGCATGTTCATCGAACCTTTCTTCGGCCCGGTCTTTGGTACCTTTGACGCATCAACCACCACTTTCAAATACTGGGGCACGGGTGACGAGATCTGGGAGGGCACCACCTACCGGAATGCGGCCGAGTACACTGCCGCTGTCTGTGCAGACAAGAACGCTTCTGGTATTCTGAGACGTGAGTTACCCGTAAATACGATGGTCCTAAACAGAAGCTCATAAACTCTATCTGTAGTCGTTGGTGGACGGGCTACGTTCCGCGAAATAGCTGGGTCGTTCGAGAAGGTCTACGGGGAGAAACCTAAGCTCGAGCGCCAGGGTTCAACGGAAGACTTGTTCAATCACATGCACGAGCTGCGGAAAAAGGATCCCCAGAACCTCTTCTCGTACTTGTTCCTGTAAGTTGAACATCCTTTTGCGCGTGTACAGAGTCCCGCAATTAACACGATATACCTAGCTTCTTCCAATATTATATGATCAACGGGCAGACACTCGTAGGACCCGAACTTGACAATGACAAATATCCCCAGGTGAAGCCAGTAAGCTGGGAGGATTATCTCAGAGCTGTGCCTAGGGATCAGCTTGCTGGCGCATACTTCAATGTTGGCCAGAACGTTTAGGTGCCGTAGCGAAAGGGTCAAAGCTGAAAACAACTCTATGTCTTAACCTAAGGTAGGTACCTAAGGTACCTTACCTTAGATAAATAGTTACCTGTAATCAAGTAAAACCAATATTACTGTTGGCAATTGATGTTGAAGCTCCTTGTCAATTGTGCCTTGTAAAGATGATACTTTCAAAAACTGTAGTCCCGCCCATTGAGATAACACCCCTATTCGCATCGTATGCGCTGGAGCATAGGCTTACATCGAAGGGCCTCTTTAGTTACTCTGATACACTCGCTTTGCCATTATGCGAAAAACAAGTTTTGGTATTTACCAGATGTTATACGAGTCAAAGGGGAATATACATTAATTAGAGGTACATATACATTCTTATAATCCTTGTAGTAGCCCATTTACAACATCGACCACTTATATCCAAAAGATCACAATCCACTTTTACTATCCGGATAGGTTCGCAACCTAGGTACCTACGAACGGGTCTTGAACTGGCTTTCCGTGTCGAGCCATGTGCGAAAATCCTTGAGCTCGGGATGTATCTTCTTCAGCGACGGAATGTCGGCGGCGTAGCCAACATTGCGGAACCATCTGAACATGTACCCAAGCTCCTTGACCATCCAATTGATAATCGACGCAATGAAATGGTACGTTGTTGGTAGATCTTCACCGGTCTTCTCCTTGAAGATGGCCGCGAATTCGTCAAATGTCAATTCGTCGCCTGCAAGACTAATCTTCTTGTTCTTGTACTCTTCCGGCTTCATGAAGGCTTCCGCAGCGAAGAATCCGATGTCGCTAGTGGCTATCAGCTGCAATTTCTGGTCCTTCTTCAGGTTGATCTTCCAGCTGGTTGCGAAGACCTTGCCGAAGAAGCTGGGAGTGAGGTTCTCGAAGAAGGCGACGGGCCGAAGGACAGTCCAGTTCATCTCTCCGCCTTTCGTCTTTTCGAAGAGGTGCTGCTCGATGTTGTGCTTGCTGATAAAGTGTGGGATGTCCGTCGGGTTCTCATCTGACTTCGCGCCGCCACGGTCAACTGATGAGTACACTAGGTGCTTGACGCCATTCTTCAGGGAGGCATCAACCAGAGCCTTGCCTTGGGCTTCTTCGGACCGAACGTTGGCACCACCGCCCATAGCCGTCTGAACAAAGATTAGTACCCCAAACAGTGAAATATTACTCCAGCTCAGCATAGGTAGGTACATACCTGTACACTGAAAACTCCCCATATAGGTGTCTTGGTAACTTCCTTGGCTTTGGCAAAGATACTGTCAACCGCATTTAGGTTTCCCGTCACCAGCTTGATCTTTGGTGACTTTTGGACGAGTCGCTGGGCGGACGCCGACTGAGAATCTCGTGTAAGAGCAAGAATCTCAAAATCAGCATTCGCTTTCAGCAATGCGTTCACAACAGCGCCGCCCTGTTTTCCCGTAGCTCCCGTGATGAGAACTGCCCGCGACATGGTGATAGTGGCACCTAGATACCTAGATATATAAGGATATTGGGGTTCGAAAGGGTGGACTTAGCAATAAAACTACTGTAGAGCTCAGAGAAGAAAGTGAGAATCGCAGCAATTTGAAAACTGTAATTAAAAAAAGACCAAGAGTATTTATTTAAACTTATTTGAACTTATTTAATGAAATCGTCAGGAATGTGATCTTGTCTTAAAGAACGTATGATTACCCAATGCTCAACGTCAATGTGATATTGATGTATAGCAGTTCTACGGCATGATGACCAATAGTGATCAATCCCGGCGCTCTTAGAAACCGGTCCAACCCTGCACAGGTGCTGCACCGACCGATTAAAGACACGCCTAGGGTGCATTTAATGCTTAAAACTTCCACATTGTGACATAGTGTCACCTTGCCCCCGGCACTCCTGGCGCCAAGCTTACCAAGAATTAAAACAACATGAGATATCTCGGCATTAGCTGGCCCCGATTGCTGTCTTCGAAGCCACTATTGAGAACTTTCGTCACTCCGAGAGTCACTTTTATTACAAATAGGTACACTTCGATAATAAATCTCGTTACTAAACGTTCGATAGGTCTACCGGATTCGAGAACCCACGTCGAAGTTTTTCATTTTCGAGGTACCGTGTCAAGGCGTCTTGCCCCAAACTCCTATGACGCAATGGCTAACACCACATTAGGTGCTATAGGGATTTGAGAGGCGTCGTCTTCGTCTCTGACCTAATTACTGGAAGGCTGTATTAGGTGGTCGCTTGGAGTGGGAAATCGGCTATAGTAACGGCCATAATCCTTCGTCGCTGGTCTGCATCATGAAGTCTTCGATGACCTTCATATCATCAAAACCAGATCCAAGATTACCCAGGTCAGTATTGAAGTAACCAGGATCATAAGCCGCATTGAAGGTAGCGTTAGCGGCTATTGCTTCGTCTGTCAGCGTTTTAGTACGGCTGAATAGGTGTGTGTTCGGATCCCATTCGAGACTCTGTTGGCCAGTGAATTGGAAGTCAGGTAATGCAACTGGGCCAGCTCGCTCAGGTTCTAATTCAGGATGATTTCTCAGGTGCATTTCATCACCTATCCGTGCTTGAGGAGGAGGCGTAGCTGAAGGCGAAGCTGGAGGCGTTTGAGTCCCGAGCACAGCGTGAATAGGTCCGCTGCCCTCTTCTTCGCAAGTCCCGTTGTTGTTTATGCAGATTGTTTTCTTTTGCTGAAACCATGTGTTGAGTTTCTTAAAAGCAATTAGGAATGGCCGTGACTGTGGGAAGTATCCATTTGAAGATAAGTGTGTGAGCTTCTTGATCATTGCATCAAGGAGATCCGATGGAGAAGGAAGGTTGTAGTAATCACGGTCACTACTTCGAGAGTATCGTAGATCTTCAGCAAAGTGACCCAGTTTGATAACACAAACTGCCGCGCATAGGTCCCAGATCAGGAATACGTTAGGAAGAGAGCGTAGAAGAGTATCCTCCAGCGAGATGTATATATTCAATACGTCAATGCCGGCCTTTAAGCAATGGCAAAGCGCGTCGGTGTGTGTTGGTGTGAATTTTGGTGGTGATTGACTTCCAGTGCCATACTTGTCCTTGGCGTTGAGCCATGTATGCATCTGGCGAATATAGACTCGGATGGCCACTTGATGAATGTAAAGATCAGCTATCGACGCTGCGTGGGCCTTTAGCCCTTTAGAAGATGAAATGTTAGTGAACTGTCCGAAATTGTCCAAGTATCTCACTTACGTGGGTCAACATCTCCTGATGGGGATAGCTTCCAGTCAGTTAGTCTCTGCCGAAAAATCCCTAATAGATGTTGAGTTCTAAAGTCGTCAAACGACTCATCTGTACTAGTGTACGAGGCATTCAAGGTTTTCGAAACGTCGTCAAAGATCTCCTGAAGGACCACTAAGCTACATAGCCATTGGTCGTCATTCAGGCCGTCATGAGCTTGCGTTAGAGCTTGTATGCATTCTCGATGTGATGAAGTGAACATAAGAGGTTGGTGTCGACGTAGCAGTGTTGCTGCACTGTTCCATATCAATGTCAGCAAGTCCACATTTACCCCATGTAGAAGAACTTAGAGCAGATGTTGTGGACAAACCATGATGCGCCAAAATAGACTGCCAATGAAGTTCTATAAGCCTCCCTCACGTCCTTCATATTTCCCTCATTTGGCTTAGTTATCGTGCTTAAACCAAGATCGTGACACATAACCACGGCACTGTAAATATGCTGGGGTAATGCAAAAGCTTTAATATGCGGGGGCTGTACGTAATATTGTGAGAAGAGGATCAAAGACTGTAATAAATCTAGAGACTTCCCGCCTTGGATGAAGACCTCCTGTGCTAGTGTATTGTTGAGTCGCGTCAGGAGTTGAGGCACAAGAGAAGGTCTTATTGAAGTGCTTGCTATCGTCATTATTGTCAGGAATAATGTAGGCTTTTCCGCCTGTATAGTATGTGCATCCTCTCCAACTGAGAACTGGACCACGGGCATGAACGGGCGCATATGGACATTCCAGTGATCAAAGAATAGAGATGCAGTAGTCGTGTCTACCAAGCCCTGATCAATGACATTGCCGCATACTGTGAGGTCGAGTCTGCCGTCGTTGGCGGCCAGTTCCGAGTCTTGATCTTGCCGCTCAGCGAGTGATTGGATATCGTCGTCTTCTCTGATATTGGAGTCTGGAGTCTTTGACCACTGTGCTTCTGCTCTCACTTGCTTAAGTGATTGCTGGTTCCGTCTTCGTTCAGCATCCAAGGCACTGGTTAAAGCGTCTATCTTCCTTTCGAGCTCGCTGAATTTCTGGGAAGTCTTTACACGAGCTTTTGGAGGTCCGGGATCCTGACAAGGCCGAGAGAATCTCAAACAAGTCTCGCAATCTTTAGAGCCTGGGACTGAAACGCATTTTATTTTCATGTTGCGGCATGCGATACATGCTCTCACCCGCCTGTGATTCGGCCCGTGTTCATTTGTAGGTGTACCATTCTCGGGCATGTCTAAAGAACCTTGGATGGTCAACCCGCTTTCGGCGCCGACCATCGCTTCTTTGATGATATAAAGTAGTGAGTCCAGGCCTAAACTGCAGCGGAGATGTAGATGAGGTTGATGAAATCGGGACGTTGTCCCTGACTAGAGGATATTGAATTGAGGGTCACATATGATGTAGTTCCTTCGTCAATGTTAGTGCCACGCCAGTGTCCCAATATATCAGCGTGTCCAACCACCTGTTTTCGTTAACTCCGATGCGAATCTCCTCTGCTCGCCGTGCAAAACCTGTGTATTTTCAAACAATTCATCATTCGAAACATTTCCCTCTAATAATACCCAACAACTACTTCCCAGGCGAATTAGAAATAAATACTGATAGGATCGCGGCATATGCCGCCGTGACTATCATCATTTCCAAATTCGAAGCTCTCAGCATGATCGCGATAAACCACGAGAAGACCAGTACCCAAATGGTGATTATAACCAGTTGGGCTCTCCGTTCTCGATGATTGGATAAAATCGCTAAAGGAAGGAGTAGGAATACTGCCGTAGACAATGCGACAACTAACCGACTTAGAAAATTCGCAATTAGATCTGTGTCTTGATATGACCATCTGTGCTTTGCGTCGCGAGTGCTGGGACCCTCCTGGCCCCCCTCAAGAGTCTCCAGTATCGGAATGAACGCAGAAGACGATGAATCCACCGCCGGAACGGGTCCTGACGAGCCCGCAGCAGCCTGATGTTGTATTTTTCGTAGAGCGTAAGGTCATCTCTTAGGCTAGACTAGTTTTCGTCGTCTAACAAGGAGAACGTATCCATTGACATTATGTTGTTGAAGGCAATCAAGGCTTCATCTAGATTGAGCTGCATTCAGGTATTGCTCAGACATGGTTAGATTTGCTACGCACCATATCGTTGGATCAAGCTTCGCAATTTCAAGACGAGCTCATTGGTAATTGTCTCTTCAACATCAGGAACGTCGTCGTCTCTTTTACTGTGCTTCAATCCCAGCCTGTCAGTAGCTGAAGGTTCGATATTCAGGCTAAGTCCAGCTTGATAAATAGTATGATCTAAATCTGCGATTTCAGACTCAAGGTAACGAAGGTTAAGCAAGTGTGTAGTCTTGAACCTGCGGAATCCGTGCAGGGTCAGGTTGTTATCTGCAGTGCTATTCTGCCAATGCATTGAGAATTTTCTCTTAATATTCTGGGGCATAATGTGCCCGGTATTGTGAAGCCGGGGCGAAGGGACGAACATTCAAATTGGAGTCTCGGCGAATTAACTTTGAATTGATAGCGAATGCTTCTAGGCTAGACTACCTAAAGTAAAACATCTAGGAATATGAAAAGATATATCTGAGAAAATCTAGTCTTTGGTGATGAAAGAGGTATTCATCTTGAAGCAGCCTCACTATGGGCATTTTACAGTGCCTTGTCGTTAGTGGAGGCTATGGATATGAGGGGCAGTGAAAGACGCTATGTAGCGCATTATAAGCCTCCGCATAGGTGGCAGCCTAGATGGATAGGGCTTAGAACCCCCTAATTATTACAATGGGCATAGGCGCCTTATCCTGGCCAGGGATATCAGCCGCATTCTTCCTACGCGTTACTCTCTCAGTTCGAGAGAAATGCATTCAAGGTTGGTAGTTTCTATATATCCATAGCTTTGGTTTTATAGCTATACCGAAATATTCAGATAAATTTTATCTATCAAGACGACCGAGACTTCTGTAGAAAACGATCTTCAACTAAATGACGGGCTCAAATATTTTTCTTATTCAGGTTGTCAGTACACCAAAGTGTCAGTTTTGAAGTTATATTACCTGCCTCCTAATTTCTCGGGTCAGCAGTTTCAATTTCGCTTGGCCTTTTTCTAGATAGGTACCTGGTAGCTGGTAGGTAAAGAATAAATAGTCTTGTCGTATCCTAGGAAGTAGCGTTATTATGCTACCCTCTACACTCTAGAAGTCAGTGCTAAAAGTCGATACTCCTCGATGTTCCCTGTTAAGCTTCCGTCGTTCAGAATGTACTTGTCAGTGACGATAGTGAGGACAAGGCAAAGGCGCGACTTGGAACTAAAAGAGGGCTACGTCATCGTCTGATGACGCTGCCAACTTCTTATTGCTTATTGACTGTCGAGAAACCAAGACACCTTACCAAGCAAACAATCCTACGTGAAAATTCTAAGTAGCTAGGTTCATTCTTATCCTCTTTCAATTGTTTCGCTTCATTACCCGTTGTACAGTTTACAGTATACAGAATACAGAAATAGGTCACTGCTTCAACCATGCCAGATTCGCTAAAAGTAGCGCTAAAGAATAGTAGCGATTCTGACCAAGTCTTCGCGTATATCACCGGAATAGCGCTCCAGCATGGCGGCCAACGTTGTATTCTCAAAGCTGACGGAGAAGGGCTCTACTTCCCGCAGAGCCCTCCGGGCATTCTCTCGCCCCTGACCGAAGACTGCGCCATCCCTCTCGGACCGCCTGGCAACACCGTCATGGTCACCATACCACAGATGGCTGGAGGCAGAATATGGTTTTCGCGTAACGGCAGACTTACCTTCTTGCTTAATCCCGGCCCAGCCTTAGTCGAACCCAGTGTTCTGAACCCTACTGATCCGAACGCGGATGTTGATTTTGGCTTTTGTGAGTTCACGCTCAACGACGCGCAGCTGTACGCAAACATCAGCTACGTGGACTTTGTACCCCGTCTGCCGATTGCCATCTCCCTGGAGCAGGCAAGCGGCGCGGCGCAACATGTTGCGGGGATGGCCCCGGACGGTATAGATCGCATGGCGGATGGACTGCGCGAGCAAGTCAAGAAAGACGGCCGGCCCTGGGATAAACTCGTGGTTGAACGCAACGGTAAAATTCTGCGCATCTTAAATGCGACGCATGGAAACGCTGCGGGCGCAAGTTTTGACGGGTACTACGAGCCGTACGTAGACGAGGTTTGGGAGCATTTCCTTGCGAAGCAGAAGCAGGGCCAAAGATTGAAGATCAACACGCAGGCCGCGCCGGGCATAGTAGATGCCGAGTTCACAAGCAAGGATGAGGTCCAAATCGGTGGTGAGAAGTTCGGCAAGCCGACTACGGCGGACATCCTCGGGTGCAATAGCGGGCCTTTCACGACGGGACCCTCGCCCACACGGAACGCTATCATCCCGCGTTTAGCGGCTGCGTTCGTGCGCACAGCACTGCTGGAGGCGGACGAACATCCCTCGCATCCGCATACGTTCTATAGAAGAGACCCGACGAACCATTACGCCCGTCTAGTGCATGAGCACAATGTCGACGGCAAGGGTTATGCGTTCGCCTATGACGACGTTCAGCCAGATGGCGGCGACGATCAGTCGGGGAAGGTAAATGCTGGCGATCCAGCCCTCTTCACAGTGACGGTTGGAGGCACTCAGGCGCGATAGAACGCGCTGGCCCCTGGGCTAGAGAATCTCTTCATGATTTGGTGTTTATAGGCTTATCTGCGACAATCAGGCTTGCCCGAAGTCTCTTGGAGACTTCACTGCGATATTTTAAGGGTAGGGTTTTTGGGTCGGATTTGGAGTGTTGGACTCCGAAGAAAACCGGACGGGAGACTTGGAGATGGAGCCTGAGCTTTTATATACCTCCTACATTCATCGCTTTACACCCCCGCGAACACCTTCATTCGTAGTACACAGTAGATCAAACCTCACAAGTATAATGTAATTGTATTGAATAAGCTCAGTCCTTAGGAGATGGCTAAAGGAACCCCTATTTCCCTGACCAAACTTTTTGGTCGTAGAAAGCTCATGTGGGCCCTACCCCTCCATATTTTCAGGTCAATTTAGCGACTTCAGTGCCCCTGTAGGCCCGTACGACATTGAACCACGGATCCATATTCTCGGGTGTGATCCGTAGGTACTCTGCTAGAAGATTGCTTCCCAATATAGCATCAAATGTACAAGGACAATGCACAGATTCATTTCACGAGATCAACAACCAATTCATCAATTGGATTTGGATATGTAGAGGTAGTGAGTATTAGCAGCGTATTAACCCTAGCAAGCCATCCCTCTATATTATCCAGTCAGCTACCAAGCCGATCTAACCTCTATATCCAGGTGGCCCAATAACACGCAGGGTCTTAACGCCAAAAACGCTCAACTGTGGTCACAGTAATTACAAGAACTATATCCCAAGATGTCTACATAATGATACTCTCGTTTATGTAACGATATTTACTGCGGGATGTCAGCAAGCCTAGATCTAGACGTTGGGTTGGTGTGATCAGGACTTACGCAAGAGAGTTCATAGCTGGGCGAGACCGCGTTGAGGTCGCCGGCAGGGAAGATGCCGAAGTCAGGGTCGGCCTGTCCCCACTGAGACTCCTGGAGATCGTACCACCAGAGGTTGACACCGCGGGAGATGAGGCTGCAGGCAATATCTTGCCAGTAGATACGGGCGTTCTCGGGGCTGGGCACGGCCAGGTTGACCGTCTTGCCAGACACGGGCCATCCAGTCTCGGTCACGTATACGGGCTTGTTACCGGCGAGGGCAAGAGTCTTGTTGAATCCGTCGTAGAATCTCTCGTGGGCATCACCGATGCTGTTAGGCTTGGTCTGCTCCCAGTATGGGTAGCCGTCGAAGCCGAGCCAGTCGATGTTGTCAATAACGGCTCGGTTCGTGCCGTTCAGGAACGAATCG
This sequence comes from Hypoxylon sp. NC0597, assembly GCA_022432515.1. Lineage (NCBI taxonomy): Eukaryota > Fungi > Ascomycota > Sordariomycetes > Xylariales > Hypoxylaceae > Hypoxylon > Hypoxylon sp. NC0597. The sequence continues at coordinate 129,903 of JAJKLA010000010.1, forward strand.
TATGTGTCGACGTGGCCCACGGGAACACCGGCTAGGGGAGTGCCGGCGATGGCACTGCGGACCTGGGAGATGCAATCGATGAGCTTTTGGGGTCCGACGCCAATCTCGCCGCTGGCGTCTCGGTAGAGATCCTCGCTTCCGACTGAGATTCCGACAACGAGATCTGTGAAAGCAGAGCCGTATTGGTTGATAGCAGCCTTAAGGGCCGCGATCTCGTTCGTGATGGCCTGGTCGCTGCCGGAAACCCACAGGCCCAATAGCAAGGTCGTCTTGGTCTGGATGGCAGCGGGGATAGCGCTGATCACGTCGCTGGCGGTTCCCCATTGGACTGTTTTGAGGTTGTGTTAGTTATACAATAAGCCCCTAGGGACATTCGAAACGTCAACATGTACTTACTCATGGAGTACAGGCGAGCACTTGTCCATCCGCTAGTGCCCGGAAGATTCTTAGCGCGGTTGAACTCGTACTCGAAGTCAGCTTGCTGCTTAGCCGCCTGGTTCAGGAAGAAAGCCCCATAGTTAAATCCCTTGATGCCGGAGTTGGCAGCGGTGACTGCGGCGGCAGTGCTGGCGGTGGCCGCGAGACCGATGACTGAGGAAGCAAAACGCATCTTGAATTATGTACTGTATTAATTAGTCTCAAACGAGGGAATAAGAAGCAGTAATAGCAAGCGAATGACGGCTACAATATGCAGCAATGAGGCGTCGAGAAACGAGTGTATGAGTTAGAGATGTTAGGTCTAACTCTAGGAAATAGGAAGAAAAAGAGAAGAAATATGTAGAAAGAAAAGGATCAGCAGTTCTAGAAGCAAGGCACAAGAGCTGATTCGGATAAGGGATCGAAAATCGGATCGCATCAGCAACCCTCGTGCCGACATGGTGGATTCATTCGTCCCAGAATAGCCCACGGCTCCACAGTCCAGAGAAGAGCCAGTGGATATGCCGGCGCTACAACCCCTGAACTCGTATTTTAGGGGTCCACATACCGCTCAGCCTCAAATCTCAACTGGGTTCAGCAAATGAAAGTGGACTACTTACAAGATGTAGCAACTAGGGACGCGTACACTATGCGCACAGCTAAGCTACATAGATCTGCTACATTAGAGAGTTCTAGGGAGGTAATATACAAGTTTCAGTTAGCCGTACATCACCCTACAAATATATTTGGTTACTCACTCGATTCTCGATCCCGTTAAAGATGGGCATTAAGATGCATGACATACCTATAGGTAGATGTATACTACAACTTAGCTATTAGTCAGAGCTATGGCCGTACATATTAAATTCTAGGTATCAACATACCTAAGGTACCCCATACAGTGAACATCCAGTGGTTATTCAGAACCTGATTGGCCTATTACTTCCCAACCCAAACAATTCTCTTCATTCTTATTTCAGTGGATACCCTCCTAACGAACACTGGACTTGCACTAAATATCAAGGGGTCTCCGCTCCGAAATATTCTCAGGAGTCAAAATTGGGTCTTCCAAATTCCGTGAATAACTTGATTTCTTTCCGTACATACCGGGAACTAGCCATACCCATTACGATTTATAACGACTTGGCATTCGTAAAACTTGTTAACATTTGACACGAAGGGGGATTTCAAAGTTACCTCACTTATATAACAAGAAACGAATTTCCAGGTTTCTGCATGAAGCTTACTTGTCGTCCAGGTTCAAACCAATTAATTCAAATTGGTGGCGCCTTTAAGACCCCTAATAATGTACTTTCCACAAGATTTGTCGAAATTCGATTTTTTTTAGCCCCGACTTCCATCGCTAAATATATAACGGTCATATACACCCCGCACCTTCTTGACTAACGTGGGTGTTCTTCCACGGGCATTCAACTCGATAATAGTCGGAGACACGGGCTGGCTGGATATACATCGCAAACAACGTGCCTAGTACTGAAATACTAAGATGCTCCTAATGTATAAATTTCCGATGACCTACACACCTACATGCATATATGACGAGCATCTAAGCCGGTCAGGTGCGGGGCCGTTGCCAGGAAACAGAGATCTTCAGCGCATTCCAGCTTTCCATAGTATACCAGTTGCATACGTGGATAGATGAAAAGCAATTAAGCCTTACCCTACTAACGTATGTAACACTGCTTCATAGGATAGCATTGCATGGTGTTGTCATTCAGAACATGTGCGTACCTAAGGTAGTATACAAGCGTATTTTAAACTCCAGCTGGCTTCCTTAGACTACTATTCGGGTGCTATTTGAAACTACAAGCCGGCCACAATATTTTGCGAAGCTCTTGACGAGATTCTCGCCGCTCCGGATTGCTTCCCTGAAGAATACGCCCTGTGATAGGATGTCCAACATGAGAAACATGATGGCTGGATGGTATTTACTGGTAGACGGGATAATCAGTCTTGCAACATAGATCATAACCTATGCTATCTAGGTCTTGTAGGTTATTGCTTATTGCCAAGCCTCGGGATTCCCGGCATCTCACATTGGATTAGATAGCCCATACATTAGGTACACAGCGTCCGAAGTAGCACGCATGATTTATTTATCAATCCACTCGAACATAGACATAGTCGTCGGGTCATCGAACTTCCTAAGAGCGTGGTTAAAAGACGTCGAATACTTTGGCGTTCAACGCGTCCAATGCTAGTCCCTTGTCCATTGTGGGATGAGTGGCCTTGGTCATACCATTGATGGAACCAGACTCGGTGACCATATCATGTTCTAGGATCGCGGTTAAATCTTCACTAATGCTCATAGCTGCCCGTGCCGCCTTGACCTGGATGGATCTAGATATCAGCGTGCGATTTCGATTGATGAGCCGGCTCTGGCTGCGGTCGAGCTTCTTCGCAGTCTCAACGGTCTTGTCCATCCAAGAAGTGGATGCTCAGCGTTCCTCAAGAAGCTGACTGGGGACATAGGGATTCCATGGTGACGGTAATGATGGGATAAAGTACGAAAGCTCGACCATCTAGGCTCGACCTGTTATTCAGCAACGCCAAGCTACAGTCAAGCTAGCAAGACAGGAAACGCAATACAGTGTGAGTGAACCGGTAAGTGCATCTATATTATAGAACCAAACCTCCCTTTGTCCGACATAGTCGAGGTTGCGCATCACTTAAGCTTGACCCCCGTAGGTTTATCCTATTGTCAGATAAGAAGATGTAGGACGGGCGTCATTACTTTGACGATGGGTACCATGGCAGAAGAGGTTAATCACTTAGATCTATAGGGTATCAAGATCGTATATGACTCGACCTGACTATTCTTGCAAGTCTGAGAATGTAGGATATTTAGGTGATTCAGGAGATTAGGTAGTTTAATAAGGATCGAGTCACCGAAACGTCCCTCGAGCCGGGCTCCCTAGGTTGAAATGTGCATGACACGACGAGCCGAGTGACCCTATGACAGCCGTGTCCGTCTATTATACTAAAACTAACACTTAAACCGTACGAAATCCGCGAGGATTCTTAATTGACTTACAATCAAACCCCATTCTAGAAATACTTCAATCTTTTTCCCATCGTGTGTCACTACACTTTATTTGTTATCAAATGCCGTAGATTTCGGTGCCTGTTATCTATCTATTCGTAGAGACCGCTGGTATCGTTGCACCCCTAACATCTGCCCAACGTTTAGTTAGATCGCGAGGAGGGTATGGACTATTTGTACGAGATGTCGACAACGATAGTGTGTTAGTGAATGATGGGCCAAATTGATAGATGGCAGAGTTGATTAGGATGGGGATTGAAGCCCCTTAAAAACCTGTACAGTTTTTCTCGCTCTCCCAAGGCGACACGGAACAACAAGCGGATTCTTGTACGAAAAGGGGGGACTTTAAAGACGGCTTGGGATTGATGCTCAAGCAGTAATTACCGGTTTTAGGTATTCCCTCTAGCATTTCCTTCTAACGTCCAACTAAGCTAGGCAATACAAACTAGACATCAATGCTTTCCTGATAGTTATTTAGGTCATATACTGTGGATTGGTCGTTGAATACTAACAAATTCGCGTTATATAATAGAATTTTCAGGGAGAAAGTCAGTATATAAACCCGCATAGAAATATACCTAGGTGCGACGACATGTACCCAAGCAATAATGTAATCCGATCGTTCTGTGACTACGTTGCTTACCAGCATGTTATCAAGTATATGATCAACTACGGTGCAGTAGCGTGAGGGAAGACTTCTTTAAAGACCAGAGAGTAGCATTGGATAGAGACAACCCGCTTTTGTCCACGGCGGATCTTGGCCGCGGCGAGAGATTCTCAAAGGCTTCCACGTTATTCTCTCCGATAAACTGAAATTAGTGAGGTAGCGAATAGAGGTGACTCGAGCCGTGGTCAGGTTGATATCAAACACCTAGTTAAATCGTCACCGATGAATAAAACGATCAAGGAGTAAACGATTTATACTATATATGATATCTACCTACATTAATAATCTTATTTTCCGAAGAGAACTTAGTAGTTGTAGTGACGCCAGCCCGTCGATTTACTACCTACGGCTGAGTTGTCTAGTAACTCACGTATGCTGCGATGACCAATTCCTCCTTTCTTCTTTCCTTAAGAATATATATAAACCAACCTTTCCAAAGCCACTATGGACTTGGAACGGAAAACTCATCATAGCGAAGACCAATACTCTTTACTGTGGGCGTGTTGGACTCTCTAAGCCCGCCACTTTTTATATACCTAGGTACCTAATCTCAGAAACTACCACGCGCCTGAGGCGACACATACCACTAGCGTTAACTCTTCCACACAGACGCCCAGACGCCATGTGTACCTTCATCAAAAGGACGGTTACCTGCGACAGCTGTCCGGAAATAATCAAGATAGTGCCAATCAAGTGGCAACATTGCGCATACCCAGGTACCCAACATTGCGTACAGGCTCCGAGAGGTGAACAGCCGAAATTAGGAAGATGTAGGGTTTGCAGAGCCAGGAGACGGAGGCCTCCGCCCTACATGGAACGGTGAGAGCCTTTATCCGGCCAAAGGGGCGGCATTCCGTACGCCCCCCTATTTCTAAGTACGGCGGATCGGTTGCTTGTGGCGGCAGGGGGGTGCGTAGGGAGGTAGTCTACCTAGGTAGGTTGTCTCCTTTCTTAATGAGTTTGTTAGGTAGTTACTTGGCTCAGCACTCCAGACGGGACCCTAGTTCATTATGAGATCCTAATAGCCAAGTCAAGTCAATAGAACCCGGTTATCCCTTATTTACTGATAGTTCCACGCTTCCATGAAGATTAATGCTCAAATGCCATGTAGTCAAAGTTAAATATGCAAGACTCAATTGTATTCGCCCCTCTCGTAGAAGTAGCTGTATACTAACTATCTCTGTCGTATCCCAGAATGGCAGGTTCAACATCATTCCAACGAAGTTATCCTCCATTTCCCAGTCCTCTCAATAACTATCTCCACACAAACCCATCAAGCCTTAGACTCCAACTCCCTCGCCCTCAGCAACTGCTCGTACGTCCGCACAACCGTATCCTTCAAAGTCCCGTACTTCAGCCCCAACACCCTAGTCGCCTCGGACCCATCGATATGGTACCCAGGCACCCACTCGCCCTTCTTCCCGACCGGCAGCCTCTTCTGCAGCTCCGGGAACGCCTCGCGGGCGAGATCCACCGCGGCCTGGTACCGGAAGTCCTGGCCGACGAGGAACCGCTTCCCGGCGGCCTCGGGCACCTCGAGGGCGCGGATATGCGCGAACGCGACCTCCCTGGAGTCCGCGTATCCGCCGAAATCGAACGGCGGGATGGAGTCACTGTCGATGAGATTATTAAGCAGCCCGATGGACTCGCTCAGGCCCTTCGTGGACTCGAGGTCGTGCGCGTAGGGGCCGAACACCCAAGGGGGACAAATAGTCGCGAGCGCGAAGCTCGCGTCCTTGTGGGCGTCCATCCAGGCCCACATGGCGCGCTCGGCGAGGGCCTTGCTGGCGCAGTATGCGACGACGCCGGGGGCCTTGGCGGCCTCGTCCCAGGTCGCTGGGTTCCAGTCCTTCTCGGAGTAGGTGTAGCCCTCGCGCATGCCCTTGCCGATGTCGATGATGGAGGCAAAGGACGAAGTGGCCACCACGCGCTTGACTTTGCCGCCGCCGTACCGGTGCGCCGCCTCGAGGACCGAGGTCGCGCCGCGGGTGGCGGGCTCTAGTAGGTCGCGCACGTTATCCTCGGGCGCGAGGTTGAAGGGCGAGGCTGCGTGCACGATGTACGTGATGGCGCCGTCGGCGAAGGCGTCCTTGTAGGATTCCGGAACGGTCATGTCCGGGATCAAGGCTGTGGACAAATTGGAAGCGTAAAACGGGAACCGGGCCACGGTACGGGCGGCGGAGGATGGGGTGCGCGCTGTAATGCGCACGTTGTACCCGGATTCTAGTGCCTCCCTGATGATCTGGCCGCCGACGAAGCCACCGCCGCCGGTGACAAGGATAGTGCCTTTGGTTCCGGAAGCAGCCATTTTTGACTTAATATGTGTAAAGGGGTCGCGGTAGTGAGTTACGATAGGGGGATATAGTAATTTTCTAAGAATGAAGTTAAAACTAGTCCTTCTTCTCGAAGATATAGGTTAAAGTTCGTAGTTCTGAAGATGTAAGGCTGGTGTGGTTCTCTTATAACTGCTCTTATAAGCAGATTCGCACTTGTTAGTGGCGGTAATAACTGGTAACTTGTTTTCGGGTTTAAGATGCTTGTATCTATTTCCTGTATGTCTTGGAGGCGGCTTGTCTGTCAAGTAACCCCATCGACGACGGTGCTTATATACTTCTTATTCGTAGGCGAAAGACACATATCGCCGAAACTGATGCGCTCCGCAACATGTAACCGGTTTGGTGGCGCCCTCCATGGAAGCATGTCGATACGACTGCAGCAGGTAAGAATTTCGTGGTGCTTAGTCTGCCTCACACGTTGAGGACTGGATGAACCCCATAATCGGGTTTCCACAGGTACCTAGTCTTCGCCGTGGATCTTCGGCCGTGTTTTGGTGATAACCTAGTGAAGCCTCCGAAATTAGAGCGTCCCATCTTCGGCGTTTGTGCTAGCTTGTGTGGTGATACTGAAAACACGAACATCGTCGGGGAAATACGTTTGCGCTAGCTCGGTGAGGTCCGGTGTTTAGTCAGGCGTCGCGACCGTTGTCCACGGAGTTTAGCTCGTCGTACAGGTAAACCGAGCGTTATTTGTGTTACCTGACCTCCGTCAAATCTTTTGCCCCGGATTAGAAACATCGGCGCAATCACATTATCTAAAGGGTTAACACGTATTGATGCGCTGCCGGGCTAAAATATGACCGCATATGTAATCAGCATTCCGAGCCAGGATAGAGGAACTGTGGCTTTCGTCAACTTCACTTTCGGGCTAGAAAAGGGAAGATTGATGTGCTTTTCGGCGATCTGGTCTTATGCCCCGAAAATCGCTTCTAAGATTTGTCCTATCAGCGACACCGAGCCTCTGTTCTGACCCCTACCACTCATGCCTTAGATACCTAAGCACGTATTGAGGTAGGTATACCATTTTAGATGATTGGTAATAATATGTTAAAAATAGATATGCTTCAATTCGCTCAAGTCATCTAGACCCAATAAACATGTGTGCTAATATAGTAAATATGTATACAACGCTTATACACTATCTATGCTCTACAAACCTATGCTCAAGTCTGCACTATGCATATGAACTGCACGTCCAAGTCAGCATAGGAATAATTGGTGTAACAAGGTAGTAACTCACCTGCATGAAAGGTTTTGACTCCAAAACGCCAATACTCCTTGAAGGTGTTGTCTCGAACGCCGATTCCTCAATCCAATTCCATCCCGCCTAACGTCCGTGCTCATCTATCAACATCGGACCCCCCGAACGAGATCGGCTACCGCTGTACATCATGTCTATGAGCTTGCTCTTCTGTCTTTTGCGCAAGCCCCCAAGGTACTCTCCCACGTCCTCGAGGCCCTTGATCTGCTCCTCAAGCGTGAGTGTGCTAGTATTGACGTTTCTTACTAGCGGCGAAATGAGCTTCTGTCTTAACATCTCCAGATTCGCCTTGAGTCTAAGCAACTTTCCGTTGTGGTCTATTAAGATGCCCTTATTGTACACCGTCTTCTCACGCACGTTATGGAGTAGTTCACGATTACGTTCGTACTTCTTCAGCTCGCTCGCCTTAGGTCCAAGAATGCGGGTCCAGAGTGATGAGAGTAAATCGCTATGTTGTTCATCTTGCTGCGAAGACTCACGCACCACTAAGCGCGCCAGATTCAAAAACTGTCGATCGATGGTCTCGAAGAGGCTGAAGAGGGCTAGTGAGTTCTTCAGCTCGTTCTCGATAGCCTCTTCAAGCACCGATAAGAATTCCGTGAATGTGCGTTGTAGCGTGCGGCGGGTTCGCTGTGGATGCGACATGCCGAACATCGCTGTCACTATGTTGCCGAATTGCGTCGGCGCCCCTGTATTCGGATTCTCGAAAACACCAGCGGCGCACAGTAAGTTATAGATATTGCCATACGCCGTGGAGAGGGGTTGGCTTCGGACACCTTGCAACCGTGCTAGTTCGCGACGCGCCCAATCCATTACAATTAGTATGCTGTCGATATCGCCATCAACCGTGGCGAAGAATTTGGTAAGCTCGATAGCTAAAGTTTTTAGGCTGTCCGAGAGTCCATCAAGAGACTCAACAATGATGGGCGCCGAGGTCATATTGCTCCATCGTACACTCTCGCCAAGGTCCCATACAGCAGTGCCTGTAGCTTGAAGGTCACCAACTTGAGTGACTCCATTCTCCGAATAGTAAATCAGTGGTTCGAAGGAAGCCGCAAAACCAGCCACTCGAACGAGGTCAGGTGACGGCCGTGGCGACCCAGGTTGAAAGAGTGACTTGACTGCTGTCGTCGATATGATCGCAATGAGAGTTGCGACAATAATATTTCCCCACGATTTCGTAATCACGCTGGTTCTCTTTCGTATGAAGTTCACGGCTGCCTCAATGGGTTCCGTTCGTTGTTGGATATCAGCACGTAGTGCTAGTCGGATATAGTTATCCCCGACAGGGCCAGGGGATACGGAGGTCAGCCCTCCATTTAAGCGTCTATCTGTTGAGTCGCTTTTCGCCTTGACGAGGGTATCATCCTCAGTAGGAGCCCCGGGCTCAGGAGAAAGTTCCTTCTCGGGACTCAGACTTCCTGTAGGTAAGCGCGTCCTACGAGCTTCCTCAAAGATGTCGTCTTGAAAGATACTATTATTGTTGGGATTTGTGCGCCTTTGTGGTTCAAAACGCCCCAAAATGTCTCTACTCTCGCGCCAATTCCCATACCACCGATCGCCGTTCTCTAGCCTTCTCCAAGCGGGAGGGCTGTAATTACCGTTGGACAGCGACGTGTCGTCCATGTTGTCGTCGCTCTCGTCGTGTGGGTCGCGGTCCTCGTCCGAGAAGCCAAAGCCTGAGTGGGTTGCTGGGTACTCGAACGGCTTCTGCAGTGGTGACATCGGCGTTGCGAAGTTTCTCTCGTCTAGGCTGGCGTCGGAGTATAGGGATGTCATCATCCTCTTTTTCCCGAAGAAGTTGGATGGGTGGCCTTGGATTTGGATTTATACTTGGACTTGGAAGCGTTGCTCTTGCGCGCAACGAAAAGAAGGAAAAATAAGAGCGCAAAGTTTGGGCTGGTGGTGGCGTTAACACCTGGCTTGAAGCTTCTCCGGTTAGCCGAATAATAGACTTCCCTAAGTCTGTTCCTTCTGGTGCGGGTAACGCTGGCAGAGGCTTCCGTTGCCTCGGCGCTTCAATTGCAGGTTGCCGTGGTATAATGGGAGAAGGCGCTTTGAAGCTAAGACGAGGTAATGTCCAACGTGAGGCTGGTATGACGTTCCCTACCGGTATATGGCCTATCGATACAAGGTATACGTATAGAAAGGCGAAGGTGAAGGCTAATGCGATGAGAAATGTACTGGGCGCAATCGTGATACTGAAAAGCGATACGTGGTTATGAGTCTCGATGGACACCAAAGGTTGCATCGAGCTCGGAAACGACCGGCCAGGTAGGTTCTGGTGGCCGTCTCAATGCGATTAATTTACTGTAGCTAGTATCAAGCTTGGAGTTGTGTTGGCGGGTCGAGATTGTTTGCGCGGCGACCAGACGACTGGTTGCGGGGAAGGTCGTGGTAGAAGCAGTCAGAGGTTGGCAGTAAAGGTTGGCGCCTTCGTCAAAGTTAAAGGTTCCCGTAGCGTAAAATTGTCAATAAGTAGAGTTCGCGCTATTAACCCGGTTCGATTGAGATGTATAGTAGCAAGCTATGTACTTCGCTACTATGACCTGTGATCCTATCAAACGATACTGTCACAGAATGGATTACACATGTAAACGAGTAACAGAAATCCCCAACAAACACCTCGAGGTCGCAACCTAAAAAGGAGCGAATCAATTGAATAAAAATATGAATAATATGAATACGAAGTCGAGAGAAAGGGAGGAAATGAATGCGCTAAGTATTCAATATGGGCTGAAGTGCGCGGAGATTGGAAGGCGAAAGTATGAAGTGTGTAGGATATACGAAATGGAGAGGCTGGGAAACTCTGCGCCAGTTCGACCGTCGCCGTCTCTTCCACTTAGATCGTACCCTTTTGGTACCCCACCTTCGGGAAGTCGCAGCAGAACAGCTGGGGGCCAATAGCTTTGCTTCGTCTAGGTCGCTGTAGGACAGACCCAATGCAAGGGTCAATACCTAGAAGCTCTATAATAGCCTGTTTTAGGAATGCGTTTGGAAAGGGGTTTGCAAATGAGGAAGACTCTTAGTCAGGAGATGTCTGATCAGGTCTTACTCGGGCGACTTTATCTTGAGAAACGGTGACTCGGTGATTCATACATTCTTCTTACAATTTCCTCCCTCCCTCCCTCCACCCCCCTTCACACCCCCTAGTCGATGTACGGTACTATGTAGTGCCAGTAGGAATCGGATCACAACCGTCTAACCAATCATGACAGGAGAATCTATGAGTTGGCATTAGCTTTAAGTGCTTGCATAGAACGAATCATAGCTTATTGGTTTCACCAATCAGAGTCCACTATAACTCCGACTGTAAGCACTTAACGCGTTTCGAAAGAGCAAACGACAACATTCGGACACGATGTCATAAATAAACATTAAGCCCATATGTCCTTACTATTGGCACAACAGCAAATTTGGATCTGCTGACTTGCACGATATGTAGATTCGAGATTGGCATCTACATGTAGGAGTTGAATGTATACTCTATCGTTCTTACCCCGCACAATACGTACATACCTACATAAATGTACACTATGTACTATACGCATCTAATCTTATCACGTTCTCGGCTTATCACCCCGCAATTGGCTGGTTACGGGTCTGCCCCGGTTATTTTTTAATTACCGGGGTACCTGCATGTATCTGAAGCAGAGAACTGGCCATCATGTCCATAATGCACGGATATGTGTGCCCCATACGTATAACACTATTGCCTGCTATCTTCAAGACATGTCCAATCGTCATGATATCCTAAGGAAAAATAAATAATGAGATTGACTTGATCCTATCGCTACCCTAATCCATTGAACTCGCTATGAAGAAAAGTAGAATTTCATAACCTCGTAAGCGCTCCTATCAAATACCCTATTACGCATGTAGGCAAAACCATTAGGTAACTAACTATCTCCGCATCGCGTACAGACGTTGCATGGCACTTGTTTTCATCTCATGTCCTATCTGGCGTTAAGTTCCGGGTAGCTGATAGTCAACGCGACTCCAAGAACGCGAATGTCATTGTTGTGACTCCACTTCCCGGCTGATGAGGAGCCGATTCCTATTGACTACAAGATCCGCGCCCAGACAATCAACGTCGCTGAGAAGAAGTTGGCATTTAATCAACTCTTGCAGTCTCAAGACTTCGCGCCGACGGATTGGCTAGATTATTGACTTGCTTCACGGGTGGCGGCTGATACTTGCTCTTCTTGCGCAACCGTTTACGAGCAACCATGACAGGGACGGAGCTCTTCGTTACCAGATAATTCGAGAAAGATCCTAGAAGTGTTCTGTGATGTCGTATTAGCACCATATCCTCGCCATTTGATTAGGTGTTTTAGAAATTGACCTACCCCTTCAAAGCACTTCTGCCACGGCTTCCTAGAATCACCAGCGTAGGATTCAAGATATCGATCACCTCTGTTATTAGGTGCTTGGGATTCTTGCAATGTATCACTTCCACGATGACCCGTACCTGCAATTGCGTCTTCCGGAGAAGCTTCGAGACTCGTTCGGTGATTTCCTGTACCGCTCGATCCCTCTCCTCCTGTAACCTACTCTTCCCGCGAGAACTAGGCGCCGGAGATGGGTTGTTACTGGCGCTTCCACCGTCAATAGCACGAATATGCGGCGACATTGAAGCCGCTGGCATCCTGAACGGACCGGGACTAGCGGTACGGTTCTGTGATCTTGCCGACATACCCTTAGAAATTGCACTGATGGCCACTGCTTGCTCCTTCATCGCCTTGGGTTCGTCTGGTACCATATTACCAACATCGACTGACCCACTGGTCTCCTCGTCCATACAGTACATTGCTATGAGCGTATCACCGTCACGAAGAACAGTCCCAACGGCCCATTCTAAAGCATGTGTTGACTCATCGCTCAAATCCGTCGCTACCAGATATTTACGGAGACGTCGATGCTCCTCCTCTGCTTCTTTCTGTATTCTGTTGAACTCACCGCGATAAATAATGCGGATAGTGCGATGGACCTCGGGTGAAGAAATAATTGGAGTACAAGACAATTGCAACCTCTGTGCAGCCCTAATGGCGTCGACGTCGGCGTCCAAATCTGGGTCAAGAGGCGTTTGAGTTCCAGAAATAGGATCCTGATCAAAACTAGTCGACGGTTGCACCAATGGTTTGCTCTTGCTTGGTTTTGATTTATCGCCGGTTGGACCAGTAACTGTTATCTGGGGTTCGTCAAGGAGTGACCTGTATTGCGGTTGAGTGGCATTGACATGTTTTCCTAGTAATGATGTTAGTCTTTATGAAATAATATCATACCTCGTTAGGGACTGAATAGACTTACGTTCGTTTTCTATCGCAGCGAGTAAACTTTTAGCCGAAGTATCGCCACCGTCGAGAGACTCTTGGTCTTGCGACTCAGCACGCGTAGTCAGTTTTCTGCCCCTATGCAGTTCTTCATCGGAAGAATTTGCAACATCATCGTCACTTTCATCTGGCAGCAATTCTCCGTATGGACTCAGATTGTCCTTCTCTATTCTACCATGTCCATCGCTGTCTTGTCTCTTTCGAGCCAGTGAAGCCAGGCTCGATCCGCCATAGAGCAAGTTGGCGTCCGACAGTTTCCTGTAAGCGGTATTCTTATCCAGTATCTGGCCATTGCTGAGCGTGATGGCGTCCTGTGCTGAATTGCGCCCGGAACGGTTCCCGAATGGCGAGTCGGACCGCAAATTAAATCGATTCGTAGGCGACTTAGACTTGTTGTTTTTCCTAGAAAAGCGCCCATGTTCGCCGGGAAGCACTAAATTGGACAGGTCAGGTCCGCGAAGAGCTTCGCCTATGGAACTTGACCGCATGGTGGCCGAACCACGCTTTCCCGGCATGGATTGCCCAACATTGGTCGGCAAGATATCATGAAACTTGTAGGCAGACGTCGGATCATTGTTCCTTGAGTTGGATAAGCCCATGATGGGCGGTGACCGAGGGCCTAGGTCCACGACGGGAGTTGAGGCAGCATCCGACATACTTCTAGTGCGAGTTGAATTATCTAAAGCAGGTGCTTTATAAGACAGTGTCGGAGAAGTGTGTGTACTTGTCGGTACATTGGAAGAGGAACCGCCAACATCCAACATGCTCCTTGGCTGGATAGGAGTATCGATGTCTAGCATGCTACGGACTGGTGCTTGCGGAGGAGGACTTCGAGGCGCATTTGTTGACACTTCACTAATGTCCAACATACTGCGCACAGGTGATCGAGGGCTAGTGAAGGGGGAAGGAGATCGGTGGCCGACCGATGGAGTTCTTCTAGGTTTCATTGATATCAGGTTTTCAACCTCCTTCCGTTCCTCCTCGAGCGCCGCCTCGAGGGACATTAATTTCCTACCAGACATGGTGGAGTTGTTAGGTAGAGAATCGCGTCGACAAGAGGACTAAAAGCTTGGTCTTCGTTTGCAATATACAAGTATCGAGTCTAGGGGACGGCGTCAGTCAGCTACCTCTAATAGAGGTGGCTTGCACAAGAAGCAAGCCTTGGGTCTGGATTGGTTCTTCGGTAGGTTTTGAGGATAATAAATTGGGCAAATGGTGTATGATCGAGAAACGCCGGATTAATGCTATCGTGGGATAATAGTCGGACGTCTTCGATGGAGACGGAGGACGATCATTGTGCGTTGAAGATGTCCCTTCTCGTTTCTGCTTTCTTTTCTCGACCTAAACCTTGAGCCTCAACCCTCAGCTCATGGCTACCAGCCAGAAAAATGGGGTTTTAAGGTTCGGGCAGGAGCTAGGACTAAGAATTGGTGCCAACTTAGAGCGGCAAGGAAGATGAATGACGAAGCCCAGCTGGAGAGCAAACAGCTTCGAGTTGAGGAGATGTGGGGTCTTAGCACAGAATCTTCTGAGAAAGAGATTTCCAGTTAAACACTGTAGACAATTGTTACATAGAAGACGGAACTCGGAACGGGGAGGAGGCCTCAGTGCCTTGTTCGCCAAGACCGTTAGGGTGCAAGAAAGATGTCAAAGTCAATGTGATGACTGCGATGAAGAGGGGCGCCTAGAAGGGATGTTATGAGACGGAAGAACTAGGTGGTCGCAATGTGGAACCTTTTGACTATTTTTTTTTCTCTTGGGTTGCTCCGGTTGCTTTCGTGGTTTGTTTCCTAATATATGTACCTAATAATTCAATCTTTGTATATGCATGTGTACTATGAAGGTATTACTGTTTTGTTATGGTTGTGCAAGCCCTCTTCGCCTATTGTGTTTGCCTTTTGCGAATGCGACGCTAGAAGTTGTTAAATGCGAATTTTGGAAAGTGAAGGTAGACGGCGCAAAATCCATACTGAGACATACATACAGAGAACAGAGTTCTACCTAATGTACCTACCTGGTAAAGTATTACTCGGGTGGTTCAGGGAATCCGCGATGATACGATACAACATGAAGTATCTAAGTACATGTTGCCCAACTGTGGGTCTGTCCCAATTTACCCCCAATTCGAAGTATCGGGTACCTTATGATGCATGTGACATCCGATCTCAGTACGCAGATCATCCTATCAGGCCATTGCATTACCCACATACGACCCCTGGCTTCACCCAGCCACACAATTCTCCATGCGTCAGAGGCTTAGAGTCAGAGCGTTGACATTCTTGCTACTGCGCTGTCGTGAACTATCATCCGTCTTCTAATCTGCCTTGATTGGCTGTCTTTTCTTACTCCGTCTTGCATTTGTATGTTCGATTATGAGGTAGGTATATGTGAGTAGGTAATTTCATGCGGGATATTTTCAGGGCTAGTGTGTATGTATATACATATGCACATACATCTATGTACGTAGTTTTATATTAACGGAGACTTTCATGATACCTATCCGGATATATAAAGTCGAATACTAAGGAATTTTTCTACAGACTGACTCTTATTTTTCTTACTCCCGGTATGGCGTTGCTATCTTCCCTTTTACATCGGATATTCCCGGTTGAATCGCCCTAATCCGTACGTATCTAAATAGGTAAATCGGGTAGGGATTCCGTTGGTAATTGCTTTGTAATTACACTCATGACCGCAGATTGTTTGCAAGGCCGATATCGACTATGATGGCACTCGGAGATGGGAACATGAAAATTCGAAGATACGCCTAAATAATCGGGTGCCCATGTGACTGGCTTGTTAGATATACTAGTACAAAGTGCATCGTTCCACAGCATTCACCTGGATCCCACAATATCTAGTATATGTTCAGAGTCCTACACAATAGACACGGATCAGTTCGGAATAGAGAGAGAGAGAAATATCTATTCCTTGAGGTAATGGAAAATGTGGTGGTTGGTCGAAATCTTCTCCAGCTGAAGATAATTTCCTTGGCATATATAATAACCAGCTCTTTCCAACAAGAGCTGACGATCTCTCCAACATCAGCATTCTTACTCCCGATCCCCTTCCCCAAGCTATGTTTCGTTGGATAAGAATCAATGGAAAAATAAGTACAATGTTATCGTCTAATATGTGCATGAAACGCCATCACTACAACGGGCAACCCCTCGGACTACCCGATTTCCACGATTGTACCGTTACCTACGTTCCTGCAATGCTGCGTAGTCGGTCTACTACCTACCTAGATTGCCACATGCAGATATGTCGTGGAATGCCAATATTCGACCTATAGCTCGTTGTACAATTCATCACTTTGCCTCCGCATCCGCCTGCGGCGCCTAACCCGGCAACTATATCCCGTACGGCGTAGTGGTGGCTGTCCCCCATCTTGCTTCCGTTGACCAAACCACCCTGCAGCTGTGGTGTGATATATAGATCGATAAGGGGCAGTAATATGTAGGTACTAACAATTACTACCATCTACACAATGAGCTTCTACGATTTCTAAAATTTTCAAAGGCTTTACCGCTACGTTGCTAGGCAGTTTAAACAACTTAATACCCAAGCATATTCAAACTTGTGCAAAAAGCAATTTTGTTCATTATCAGAAGTTCCTATTTAGAATACCTCTGCTTCATTCTGAGATGTCCCATTCGGCAACCTTTGGGGGGTATTGTGTCAGAATCATTGGTGCCGCCTGATTTCCGTTCGGTGCCAGGTATCGAGTACCATGTGGCTGACCGATTGTGACCACGAACGCCTGATGACCGAAACCCTGGCATCCGGCCAGTGCTCCGATTGAGGAGCAAATAGTCTATCAATACATGCAAATGGTACGAGAAGAGTGTCCCTTGGACCTGACACTAGATGCCGTTGCATCCAGTGGGCGAAGAGATCCATTCCGACGTAAAGGACATGAGGGTCGTAGAAGGCATAAAAGGGGGGTGTGAGATGCGAGAAGGAATGCAGAAATCAATACCGAGTCGTCCGTCCCTGGACGATGAACCAACAAGATCATAAACTTTTCCGAAACCGTCGTGAAAATTTGGCGCCCTTAATCATCAATTGGGGGAATCAATGTCGCAAAGGATCAACGGTGCGTCAAAGAAGCCACAGAAGCAGGCATTTGCTGCCTCGCTTATGCCTTCTCATCGGCCTTCTCCTCCTTCTTTCCAGCATCACTGTCAGTGTTACCCTGAGCCTTGACATATTCGTCATAGACAGCCATAGCTTCATCCACCTTGGCTCGGAGAGAGTTATCGTCCTCAATACTATGAGATGTTAGCAATGTTATATACAGTGGGGGATTATTAACTCACAGATTGATTAGCTCCGAATTATCCATCTCCAGAAGCATGCCCGTAATCTTGCCAGCTAGATCGGGTTGGAGAGCCTGGATCTTCGGGAAGATAAGTTCGCCGAGCATCTGTTTCTGCTGCTGAGGGTTACTGGACTGGGCTTGTAGCTGTGAGTGCAGGAGCGACGTCGGAGTCAGATCCTGCTGCTGTAAGTTGGGGGCACCGCTGATCTGTTGGTTGGGAACTCCACGTCCACCTTGAGGAGGGAATTGACCCGACTGGCCATTTCGGGGTCCGCCGCGACCAGCTGGGCCGCCTTGCCGCGAGTTGGGCGGGTAGCCGGGCATAGCTCCCGGGCCGCCCGGCATGCCCATGTTGCCGGGCATTCCTTGAATCGGTCCACGACCGGTAGGAACACCTCGTCCGCCTCCGAGAGTGGCCTGCTGCACTTGTGCCATCGCAGCCATAAACTGCGGGGTACCGGGCTGGCCATATGGGGCACCAGGCGGGAATTGTCCAGGTAGATACATGTTGGGAGGAAGTTGTGGAATAGGTCCGCCACGGCCACCCTGAGGACCGCCGTAGGCGTTAGGGAATTGGCCGGGCCGCCCACCCTGAGCACCCGGGATGCCCATTGCAGGGAAAGGCATGCCACGGCCACCCTGGGGAGGGAAGCCCGGCTGCTGGCCTGGGGGATAGAAGACAGGAGGCTGCATGTACGGTTGGGGCATGCCAGCTGCCGCCGCGGCTTGCTGCATTCGAAGCTGGTTACGAGCCTGAATGCTAGCCTCGAGCTGGCTCTTCCGAACATCCTTGCGCTGAGCTAATGCGACGTACAACGGCTTGTTGTTAATCATGCGTTGGTTCATATCACCCACAGCCTTTGTCGCATCATCGGGGTTGGCAAAGCACACGAATCCGAAACCCTTGCTCTTTCCAAGCTTCCTCTCGGACTTCTTCTCCTTCTTTTCTCCTTCCTCCTTGGCTTCGTCGCCAGACTCCTTCTGGTTCTCCTTGTCCTTGCCTTCTTTGTCGTCCTCTGATTCGCTGACAGTGTCGCGCATGACCTTGGCCGAAGTGATGGGGCCGAATTCAGAGAACATCTGGCGTAGTTTATCATCGTCGACATCATCATCGAGGTTCTTGATGTAAAGGTTTACGCCTTGATACTTGTTGGCCTTCTCCTGACGAGCAGCTTCGTAAGATTTACGTAGCTCCTCCTCACGCTCGTGCTTCTTCTGAGCACGGCCAACGTACAAGTCCTGTCCGTGGAAATCCTTGCCGTTCAACTCGTCGACCGCCTTAGCGGCACTATCGTGGGTGGTGAAGTTGACAAAGCCGAAGCCACGGGACTTGCCCTCATTGTCACGAGCCAAGGATGACGAGGTGACATCTCCATATTTCTCGAAGAGCTCCCGGAACTCTTCGTCGGTAACATCAGGGTGGATGTTCTTCACGTAAACGTTGGTGAAGTTCGCCTTCATCTCTTCAAATTTGCTCTGGCGATCCTTCTTGGGGATGTGGTGACCAACATAGACCTTTTTCTCATTAAGCAGCATTCCATTAACATGCTTGATAGCTTGAGCAGCAGCCTCATCAGTCTCATAGTGCACAAAGCCGTATCCCTTGGAGTTGCCTTGTTCATCCTGAGCAACTTTGCAGCTAAGAATGTTACCAAAAGCTGCGAAAGTGTCGTGGAGAGCCTTATTATCGATGGCAGCATCGAGGTTCTTGATGAAGATGTTGCCCTGTCCGCTCTTGCGCAAATTGGGGTCGCGCTGAGACCACATAATGCGGCAAGGACGTCCCTTGATCTGGGTGTAGTTGAGCTCCTCAAGGGCGCGTTCGCCATCGGCAGTCGTGTTGTAGTTGACGTAGGCATAGCCGAGGGAACGACGGGTGACGGCGTCACGGCAAACACGAATCGAGGCAACAGATCCTATCTGGGAGAAAAGCTCGAAAAGCATGGCCTCGGTGACAGAGGGGTCAAGCTCGCCAACGTAGAGAGAGGCAGATGCGGCAGGGTGAGGGGTTTGGGCGGAGCTGGGAGTGGCACCAGCGGCGTCGCCCTCATCGCCGTGGGCGTCAGAGGCGACATTAGTATTGATAGAGGTAGGCTTAGCATCACCTCCGTTGAGAGAGGTGTTACCAAGATCGGCGGCAAGCTGGTCAACAGCGCCGGGAGCGGTAGCAGCGGACATTGTGACTAGAATGGTTCACTAGAAATTCGCAGATGTGATGTTAGCATAATTGAAGTAATGATAATTCATATTCTATTGAAGCGCAGAGATGTGAAATGTCGGGCTCAGGCGTCGCGACAGTGAGACGAGGGGCGAGAGGAAGAGAAGCCAGAAATGCGCACCAAATAATTACAGCAAGCTGCAAAAGAGATTACGTTCTCGAGATCGGGGATGACGATCGCAAGGAAGAATGAAGACCGGTCGGACAAAGGTCGTCGTCGAGACTTCAAGGAAGGTGGTTGGTCAAAAAGCCTAAGTGCACTCAAGCTTCAAGCAGAGACTAATTCACCGTGGCGGCGGAAAAGAATGAACAGGTAGTATGAATTGACGATGGAACCTATTCGAAGGACGAGGGACGGATGCGCGTTGACGAATAGATGAGGTGAGAATGTAGCTGTAAGTAGGTGGTGGGATTTTTTATGGTTTTCCGGGTTTTTTTGTTGTTTTGTGCTGAATGAATTTGGCGAGAACAGAAACGAAGTACGAACTGCGAGGATCGTACTTTATAACTGAATCTCTTTTTTGATTTTTGGAAATTTTTTGGGTGACGAGCTGGCGGATAAAGTTGTCAAGTCGTTGGGAAAAAGGAAGAAGGAGAAGAGAGGGTCCGGTGCTCTTTTGAGATCTTGAAGATTTTTTGTGCCTCTTGGTTGCGATCAACCACACAAAAAATTTCAACAACGAAAAGTGGGTCCCTACCTACCTGTTATTGTCAGTACTTCAACGACTCGTACCTGCCTAGGCGCGATACTTTACCCTTGGGCGATGTTTATTGCTAGTACGTGGTAGCCTTACTTGCCTTAGCGAATGTACCCTAAGTACAAGGAAAGTGCCTAACGCCAATCACATTTAGGCGAAGCAGGCGCACTACGACTTAGTATCACAGAGGCTCGGGAAGGAGAAATCAATGCAGTGAAACTATAGGCGGAATGAGGCAAGATCAAAAGAGTCAGTCCTAATAGGGCTGTGCCATGAAGCAGGTACGTGACTGTATGTATCTACATGTAGGCGTCTAGTGATGTGTCCCAAAGACAGATTGATACCTTAACTACCTACAAGGTATGTAGGTAAACTCGGTAGGCAGCTTCCATAGACTTCGAGGCTGAAGCTTATTTCTGCAATATCCCTGGAACTCTTCGAACGTCTACATGAATGCCAGTTGGAGGTAGAGGAGGCCAAACGCATACTTATATGTAGGTACCTACGTTAGTCAAGTGCCTACCTATCTAAGATGTAGGGACAGGTCTCGCCACTGGATGTATGCACTTCTCTATGATTCCTATGTAAAATCACTATACCTACATGTGTAGGTAGGTTTACGAAGTCAAGATATGCTGCTTTATGGAACCCAGTTCTTGATTCTCCAGATTCCCTAAGCGAAAATTACCTGTATCTCAATCAAACAGCTCTCATTCTCCACATGGCACTGTCAAATATATGGGTCTTCGTTAGTCATCATGACTTATGAGTGGACAAAGCGAAATCAATATTAGCACTTTGAAAGGATGGGAATAAGGAACATTGTCAAAAGTAAGGGAGGTATACCTATGACAACTCAAAGCGAGCACCTTTGGCGTCGAAGAACAATTCAATTTAATAATAGAAGTGCAGAGACTTGTGCATGTTATGTCTGCTCTACATGTGCCTCCATATCTTAAATACATAATTAGGTATAAGACATGCATGCATTTAATCCGACTTATCTTATCACCCCGCCTGCCTAAAACGACTGGTGCTAAAAGTTGGTGCTAAGGCGGCAATAACAGCCCTGTGACGTGCGTCGTCAGCGATTGACGGCTCCTAAGCTTATCGACTTTAGAAGGTAACAGAATCTCCCTGCATCAGAAAACGGCTGACTGATCAACGGCGACCCCATCTTGCCATCCAAGACGCCCTATCAGCCTTAGCTAAGGTAGCTATACCTCTGCTACCTTAGATCTTTCACACAAGCCTTTCAACGACGATCTACGCAAATGCGCATACAGACTTTGCGCAAACTCGAGCGCCGGAACAACCTACGCAGTTTGCCCTGATTGCACACTTCCCGTTTACTTTTCCGTCGCGCCGTTCACACTCCATTCGCATGCCGTACAAACCCTTCTCCTAGCTTCCTACAGTTATCTTCGTCCCTCAGAGTCATTACGTCAATTTGGTAGAATCACTACTAAACCTCACGACGACCACACCATGTCGATTCGCGCCACTTAATTCCCCAATACGACACACCACATTTCTCTACGACGCTACCAACTGGTTTGGTAAAATCAAACACGACCCGAATCTGACTTGCATGCGGAACAATCCCATAGATTCAACATGTTCCCAACCTTTACCGGCACCTCGAGGCGGCCCCGAAACGTGAATTTGAGCGGCCAGCGGAATACAAATCCTTGGGCTTCCTCAAACTGGTCACCATCTGCCTCCGGTGCTTCCAAGACAGTAGCACAGGCACAAGCGGAACGCGAAAGAAGGCGGAAGGAGCGTGATGAGTTGAATGCTGCTAAGAGACTTCAAAGAGTATGGAGAGGTTATAGGGAACGGCAAAGCTTTAAGAAAGTATGCCGAGAAGAATACGATGCTCTGTACAGCCAGCCTATAGACGGCCATTCTCCAAGCAGAGTGATTAGTGCTCTACGTCTGTTACTTGTACTCTTCGACCCGTCCCAAGCAGATGATCAACGACGTTTAGATCTGTTCATCGAGGATTTAGGTAGACTAGGATCGACTCCCTCAAACTTTGATCTATTTAGTCCGAATTCTTGGGATCGACTAGCACGGCTCATCGTAGGGGCTTTGGAGAGGTGTGTATATACTCCAGCTCACAGCTACTTGTATCACTCACTTATATCTTGTTCCAATAGGCGTCCAGCTAGCTCTTCCCAAGCTCTTCTGAGCATCTTAGTTGATGTTGTCAAGAGAAGACCAGTCTCCGTCACACCCGTGTTAAACCGATATTATAAGCTCCTGTCCAAGTATTATGAGCAAACGGGTCATGAGAACGTCTCAGCGGAAGAGCAAGATATCCTCACTAAGGCGGCTACGGCTCCCTTGATATCACCCCCTAATCAAGGTATGTAAACAGAGATACCTAAGCCAGTCTCAACTAATTCCCCTCATCTTAACAATTGCGGCATATCTCATCCATGATTTGAGCTAATAGCTTCTAGAAATGTCGAGCTTACGAGCGTATAAGGCATTCGCGTTCTCCTTCCTCACTTCCTCGAAACTGTTATCCTTAGAACGAAATCCTACACAAATCGCAGGTTCTGTAAACCTTCAATCCTTGTCACAGAGTGTGATCGACGCTTACTCGGGGCGAGAACATTCTAGCACTTTATCAAAGAATGGTTCATTGTCTCTCTTGGCTCATTTTATTGCCTTGAATAAGGCAGCTCCTACTCCTCAAGGGACCAAGTACCTTGAGGCCCTCTACCTTCAGCTGTCTATTCTTGTTGACGATATCCGAATAAGATATGACCGTCACGGAATGCTTGGTGAGGTTAACAAAAATGATGAAGATGCATCTGAAGAAGGTGATGCCAATACCGACGACTCCGTCCCTTTATCTCCCTGGGTACTTAGTCAACTAGATTTTCTTGTAGATGAAGATGGCATATCAGAGCTTCTAAGCAGGTTCACTTCGTTAGTATCCAAAGTTTGAAACATCTGAGATCCAACACTAACCTATTACAGGACTGCCCATTCTTCTAATCGCCTTTCCGAAGACGCGAGTCTTCTTGCTGGATATACATTAGTATTATTAAGATGTTTTCCGAGTCACAATGATGACATCAAAATGCGACTTTTCCAGGGCGATATCACCACAGTCGACTCAGCAGGTTCCACGTCGATGCCCTCTGTTAAGTATTTTTGGAAGGCCGCCTCAAATACTAGCATATTCAAAAGTATCACACAGTCCAGGACCCAGCAGCAACCTCCGTCAGTCGTCACGCTTCTCCAGCCAGATCCCGTACGGGACCGAGAATGGCGGACTCTATTACTATTCCTAGAACTGTACAACTTCCTTTTGAGGATCACCGATGATGAAGATTTTCTGCCTGCAGAAGTTCAGGTATTATCGGAACAGAGCCCAACGACCGTCCGCATACGCTCGAGTGGCCTCAGTCTAGCAGAATTAAAGCAACTTATCAGCTTCCTCAAGAGCCTCTCATTCCCGCTATACTACAACCTACCAGACATCATGCCTTCGGCCTCGAAGCCGACTCGACTTAATAGTCTCATGGGCATCAGTTCTGGGAAATCATCCACGCAAGAGGAGGATGCGAAGGCCGCCCAATCATCATTCGCCGGTATCATCGGAATGGATGTACTAGGCTTAAGGAGTGCGTCAACAACTACCATGCGCTCCTTATATGAGAGAGATTCTCGTCGGCGCTTCCTTCCCACAGATTTCTGGTTAATGACCTCGAAATTCGACATGGACGGTTTCATTTCGGCCGTCGTATTAGAAGAGCAACAAAAAGAGCAGATGGCTGAAGATGGAGACGCCTCGGACGACTCCGACGGGGACGAACTAGACACTTTCCACACATTTACCGGCCAACGCTTGTCACGCGCTGCACAGATCGAAAGACGTCGTCGAGTGAGAAGAGTCCAGCGGGAACAACTCCTAGCCCAGGTTGGACCCAAACTTGAAATTCTCCGTAATATGCCGTTCGTTATTCCCTTCGAAGTTAGGGTCCAGATATTCCGCCAATTCGTATATCTTGATAAGACCAAGCGTCGGGGCGGTCATGTCGATCCTGATCGGTGGCGTCTGTCGGTATTATCTGGAGAAGGTAGTTTCAATGGTCCCACCGCCAGGGCTAGGGATATCCTTCACCGTCATACAGCCAGGATCAAACGTGGACAAGTATTTGACGACGCATACGAGCAGTTTTACCCTCTCGGTGATGGATTAAAGGAACCCATTCAGATTACATTCGTTGACCAGTTTGACCAACCTGAAGCCGGTATCGATGGAGGTGGTGTCACAAAGGAGTTCCTAATCAGTGTCACAGATGAAGCTTTCAAGCCTGGCTCTGAAGGCCATAATCTCTTTACCACAAACAGCCAGAATCTACTATACCCAAATCCAACCGCATTCGACGACCTTGCAGAGACGCTCCGTTACTGTAAGGTTGCAGAAAACGATGATAGGTGGAGGGAGAGTATGGCAGATCTTGCTAAACGTTACGAGTTTCTGGGTCGAGTAGTGGGGAAGTGCATGT
This sequence comes from Hypoxylon sp. NC0597, assembly GCA_022432515.1. Classification (NCBI taxonomy): domain Eukaryota; kingdom Fungi; phylum Ascomycota; class Sordariomycetes; order Xylariales; family Hypoxylaceae; genus Hypoxylon; species Hypoxylon sp. NC0597. The sequence goes on from JAJKLA010000010.1 coordinate 154,753, forward strand.
ACGAAAGCATCCTTATCGACAAAGCTTTCGCCGGGTTTTTCCTCCTCAAGTGGTCAGCATCAGGACAGGGCTCGCTAAATGATTACCGCGCAAACTTGAATGACCTACGAGACCTGGATCCAGAGCTATATCAAGGGCTCATAAATCTCAAGAATTACGCTGGTGAAGTAATCGACCTTTCATTGGACTTCACCATCACAGACGAAGTGAGAGGTCCCAATGGTGAGGTCCGTACAATAACTCGTCCGCTCTGTAAAAACGGCGAGGAGATTCCAGTCACCAACACAAATCGTCCTCTTTACATCTCTTACGTTACGAAATACCGGCTTGTAGCGCAACCCTACCGACAAACCAGAGCTTTCCTCAAGGGCCTCGGATCAATCATCAACCCCGCATGGCTGTCAATGTTCAATCAGTCTGAACTCCAACGTCTCGTCGGCGGCGACAGCTCGGAGATTGATGTTGAGGATCTGCGACGTAACACTCAGTACTCAGGCCTATATGCCGTCGGCGACGATGGAATAGAACATCCGACCGTCCAAATGTTCTGGCAGGTAATGCGCGAGTTCAAGGACTCGGAGCGCCGGCAGGTGCTCAAGTACGTCACGTCAACGCCGAGAGCACCGTTGCTAGGCTTCTCTCAATTAAGTCCACATTTCAGCATCAGAGATGGCGGGACCGACGAGGAGAGATTGCCTAGCACAAGTACGTGTGTGAATCTCCTTAAGCTGCCGCGGTATAGCTCAAAGGAAACGCTAAAGAGCAAGCTGCTCTACGCCATCCAGTCTGGTGCTGGCTTCGATTTGAGCTAAATGCAAAGTTTGATGCTGGCCAGGCTAGCTAAAGCATGACACAACGGCAGGTAGGATTCCGTAGCATAGTGGGCGTCAGGGTAATGACAGGTAGAATGTGTGCATTAGCTAGGTGAAGAATAAGATGACATTAATGATCAGTCCTTAGGTAATTTTATAAGTGAGTTATTCTGTATGGCACTGAGCCAACGCCCATAGTACCTAGAGCTTGTGTGAAAGAAATTTGCTAGGGTTACTATAAGCCCTCAAAGGCATCATGGCTTTATACGCCAAGTTAGTTTTATAATAAATCTATTTCAGGAGCAATAGCGACTATAAATTGCTGGTCTAAGTTGAGGAGACACTTGCTCATATTGGTTACAACCTCACGAAACCAATTTAAATGGTAACTGCCAATGAAACCAGCTTTACCCTTTCCCCTTTTCTGCCAGAGATAGTCGGCCAACACTGGCTCCCTGTTACCTCGTCGGGAGATGGTAGACGCTAATCACCATTCACGCTTCTGAGCTTTTCCTCTCGGTAGCCTTCTTGAACCTTCCTTCTCCAACGCACTAACAACATCGACCTTTATATCGTCTCGGTTGTGGAAGATCTCAAGTTCGTTGTATGAAGCAGCATACCACCGAATGAGACTGTTCGGGGCGTATTTCTCACCGAGAATTGTGCAGTACGTTCGGGTGCCGTCGTCGGATAGCACTTCTTTAAAGATACCATATGCTTGTTACTTTCCAAATCCACCAGGTGTGCAATGGAAGAAGTTAAACATAGACATGGGAGGAGGATCGAGGTCATGGGAGAAAACGGTGACCAAATAGTGATATATAGGAAGGAATGCCTTCGTATAATCAGATCCCCTTCAGATATTTTAACAGTCTATACCGTTATGAATAATAGTTGTTGCCGGCATATTTTGCTAACGGCGTTGGCAAAGGCTTTATGAATTCAACACGCACAAGGCAGTCCAGCAAGTCAACAGCTCCTATAGTCTAGCGGTTAGGACGTCGGATTCTGATTCCGAAAACATTGGTTCGATTCCAGTTAGGAGCTTCAAATTGATTTTTGTAATGTCTCTTCTCTCTCGGGAAAACTTTTTGTGCGTTTTGTATGGTCTTCCCTAATGAGGGCATCGTGCTCTAAGTGGAGCAGTATCGAGCTTAGTTTTTTTTTCTGCGATGGCCCACCTGAGTATAATCTTCCTAACATAGAGGATAGTGGATATTATTATTAATTGGTTAAATTTCAATGCTTATAAGATCCCAGATATTATTTAGCTTCTCATCTCTCCATGTTAGAAAAAATGCAGGTGGTTCTCTCACAGTTTTACGTTGTTTGGCGTCAGTTCCGTTTAAAAGAGGCGCTCAGTTGCTCCTACAAGGCCTAGGTATCCCTCTAAACGACGTCTCACCTATTTTTGTCCCTATGGATAAATAAGTTTGAACCGAATTCATTTACAACATCAAATTACCTTAATTTTCTTCACAATATGAGTACTGGCAATGCTGTGTAAAACTATTCCATTCTATTAATGTTTTCTTTTCGTATGCTGTTATACCTAATCTGCTCCCTAATGATAGCATTCATAACTTACATAACACATAACGGAAATACCTCGTTCTATATAGTGTAGCGGAAATCAACAAGCCCATCGATAATCTTCTTCCCTTCGTCTACACGCCTATTTTCCCATTTAAGTAGAATTATGGAAATACAGGCGGCCACGACAGCAGCTATACAGATGGCCATCACGGCTATTATTCCGGGTATGTAATCGGGGGCGTCCTGTTCTCTGTTTAGTATATCTCTAGTGCGCTCTGATTTAAGAGTTTTCTACGAACCTGCTGGCGGAAGACCAGGGATGAGTAGATGCCACCGAGACCGCTAAGAGTGATTAGAACGGCCGTGGCACAGGCACGCTTAGCATCGCCACGGAGATTGTTGGCCTGCCACGCTAGGGTAGTCACTACAAGCCCATTGACCCCGGCCTCACCTAGAAAAGTTCCGATATATCTCGGGACGGGATGCTCGAGGAAGCCTGTCATACACAAACCGATGATAGCGACGACGCCCTGGACTATAACGAATGGTCCCCGCAAGCGCATCTTATCAGCAAGCCACGAAACAGCCATACCCTCTACGACTGAGAACAGAGCTGGTGGAGCTGATAGGACGAATGCGAGCTCTTGCGAATATCCCATGCCGTTACGCAGGATAAGGGGCAAAAAGAAAAGAAACGCGTAGACGCCCACAGCCCCAGCTGCGTACATCAACGAAAAGGACCAGACCTTCCAGTCCGTGATCGTGTCGACGAAGATCGCCCAAGTAACTTTTCCCCTCTCTTCGGACCCGCGATCCTCCGCGAGCCGTGCCTTGACAAATGCGGCCTCCTCTGGGGTGAGGAACTTGTTGCGGTGCGAGTCCGGAAAGTCGACGATGATGAACCAGGCAACAACAGCAGCGACACAGGTTAGGAGGCCCTCAATTATGTAGATCCACCTCCAGCCCTTGTAGGTAGTGTGCGTCTTGGAGATTTGTATCAAGCCTAGGGCGAAGATATTGGCGAACGCCGATAACGCGGATCCCGTCATGAAAAACGTCGCCAATCTTTTCTGAACCTCGTACCTCTTATACCAAGACGATATTAGATACACGCAGCCGGGATAGAACCCGGCTTCAAACATGCCGAGGAAGGCTCTTAGCACTGCTAGGGCCACCCAGTTATTAAGAAACCCGATGCCCATGGACACAAGACCCCAGGCAAAGACGATGAGCGCAATCCAGTTGGCAGCCCCGACTCGGTGGATGATCATGTTACTCGGAAGCTCGAAGATCATGTACCCGATGAAGAAGACGAGAAGGGCCACGGAGGCGCGGTCACCAACGTTGAGCCCCACGTCCTCATCGAGGCCCGAGATGCGCGCCACGGAGATGTTGCTCCTGTCAACCATAGCAATGGTGTACAGTGCGCCGAGGATAGGGAGCAGTCGCACGTCAACCTTGCGCAGGACCCTCTTCTCGAATTTCGAATCGTGAGCCACCTCGTTCGATGACGACGGCGTAGACGAGTGCCCATTGCCGCACTCCTCGTGAAGCGAGACCGACGCTTCCTTCTCTGCCATACCTATATCTGGGTCCTAGGCGAATCAATACCTAAACTAACGAGGAAATAGTAGAGCAGTAATTCTGGTCCTGGAGCTGGCTCTTATTGCCGTTTTTCGGCTCTCGCTAGCTCTAGCCTAGCTTTGGGGACGCGAAAGGAATGTGGAGGAGTTGTGGGGTAAAAAGCTGGGGTAAGATGACGCTTCGTCACGATCATCCTGCCGGTATCTCTTCTCGGTATCCCGCACGTACCATTAGGTCTACGTTTCCGAAGCGAGTCGCAGCACCTCAGCTAGTAAGGGTGGCAAGGCGGACTGCCTGGTAGGAATATTTCATAGGGCCGTAGGACTCATCCTTAAAACCTTTACTTTACCGACCTCGGTAATTGTTATCTTAGCAAAAGCCACATTTGATTTCCTCTAGTTGGGTTGTCTAGGTAGCTACCTACGCATATTAGATTTCCTGGCTGCTTACTTACATAAGATACGTGCTTACATACATGTGGAAAGAATGGGGGGAAAAGGCCTTGACGTCTCGACTACCATGGTAAGGTGCATATAGTCCGTAAGTGATGGGTGACTCCAAAGTAGGAAAGTGAAGGGTTACATTGTCTAGCCTTGTTTTGTATGTAGGGCTAGCTTTCAGGCTTGTTACCTATAGAGGGACGTTTTCTGTATCGTTGATAACATTACGTACGCCCGCCCAACACGACTGAATACACCAAATCAGTTCTAAGTATATGTCTATGAGAAAGAGACGGGGGAAAAGGAAAAACGATTAAGCTTATTAGTGCAAAATAATCAATTACTATCACACTATCAGATGTTGTTTTATACTTTGTTTACGAGATGTATTCATGGTTCGGTAGCAGATATAGAAGAGGCAAGGGATCTAGTTTAAAACAGATATAGGACATTAGTTCTGATTTACCGTATATTATCGTATCCCATGTTGGCGACTACAAGCAAGAGAGGAAGTTACCATAACTTCTCCCTCCTATTCATGAATCGGGACCGAGACATATGATGCAGTTGGAGTGGATAGACAGCCCGCGCCCACCCTAGCACCGTCCCTTTGTTCATGTCTCATTCCCTATGCCGAGATAGGTTCCGAATTAACTTAAGATCTCTAAGATTTGCGCAATATTCATTTCTACAAAACCATCTACGGATTTATACCAATCCAGTACCCATGTGAGAGAACGAGAAGTGGATTGGCGACACACCCTTGCTGGGCGATGTTAAATGCCAAGTAGGGAGAGAGGACAAAGACGGAAGGGAAAGAAGAGCACGCGGAGCATCACTCGTGTAGCCAGGTAGGGACACGGGACCCCAAAGGCACGAAAATTATGTCAAATGAGCCTTAAAATTCAGCGCAACCTATCTGAAGAGAAGTAATTCGCACTGAATAGGTTCTTCCCTCCGTACACCAGCTCCGTTATCAACCCCATCTATAGCAAGAGAGAAATCCTTCAACAAGTGCTCCCATCTCGTAAATTGCAGACTTGAAGTTACTCGGAGCCCTCACAAGCACTGAGTGTCGCCGGGCCGTTCTGTGTCTAAGCGTAGACGAGCTTGAAGATGTCGTTGTGGACGTAGTACCGGGCCTGTCCGTTGACGTTCTCAGGAACCAGGTAGAAAGACTGGGTGTAGCTCATGGGTCGCTGCTCCTCGTCCACCTAGATATGTTGGTTAGGTAATATGTCTCACATAGTGAGTGGAATGTCTGTAGACGAACCAAGAGCTGACCGGTCACGAGGACCATAATATGGTCCGGGGCGACACCGGGCTGGGAATCCATAGTGGCAACTTGGTGCTTGATTTGCCGGAATGGAAGGCTCTGAGAGTCTGTGTGAGTTTTGGATTCTATGGAATCAGGTTGGTGAAGACGTTACCTGAAGCTTCTCAACGATCGACGGGGTGCCCTTGAACGAGGCGGACTCGAAAGTCAACATGGAGCCATCTCGCTACACAACAGTTAGTTGACCTTTTGGTGATATGAAAAGATAATTGATAAGTCGCATACGTAGAGGCCTGACAACCCGGCTCGGTCCTGATCGAACTGGTTGTAGTAGAACTGAACGAATAAGGCTACATAGGCGGGCTCATGTTAGCTTGGGCAGCGGAATTGCCCACGAATCGAAGACGTAGGAGGACTTTTATTAGGAGAGACATACTCGCAACCTCTTCCAAACCTGCTCATATAGTTAGCATTCAACCTCTATCTTGGATCGATAGCCTTGGGTGGTTGGGCAGTAAAGCTGCGACGCGTCGCAGAGGGGAAACTTACTAGACATCTTGAAGACGTTATTGCCTGTCAGAAGGCTGTGGAAAAAGTGGTAAGAGTCGAGGGATTTCTCTGCAAAAAGGAATACGAAGCTTGCGCTACGTCTTCAAAGAGGTGGATTAAGGTGTTTTGGAGGACGGAAAAGAATGGGTTTGTATTGTTATGATGGTAGTTATGGAATGGAAAGAAGATGTGAGGCCATTCAGGTTGGAACTTCTTTGGAGGGGCACCCAGGAAGAAGTCTCCACTTATTTATGCGAGCTAAATTTGTTTTGGACAACCTGCACTGGCGGGGTAATTTTGATTTTTTTTTAATTTTGGTCAAAGATCCAATCTTGAATGTCCGGTTGCGTCAGGCGCCCGGTTATCGTTATCCGTTGATTATGTAATATTACTCTCTTATTTGCCCTCTTTCCGCTTGAGTGAGTAACAACCTTCCATGTCTCCAGTTCATTTCGAGCTACTGCAATGCGAGTGGGTCGCCTTGGTAGGGCGGACTGTGACGTCGAAGTTTCTCGGTCTAAATAGAGCAGAAAACAACAACAGAAAGAAGGATTAATCGCGTATACATAATCCGAAATTGACTATTTTTTTTTCGTCTCGAGAGTTATAGGAAAATGACACATCGTCAACAATTTTATTATAATTAATACTGCAAACCTCTTTGCTCTATTAAACTATGAATCTAGAAGGTTCTTTCTATATGCCAAACTTCCTGGGCTTAACGGTTGGGTTTTTTCTAAAAGGGAAAAGGAGGGAAATTTTTGTGTATTGAGCAGCCTTGAAAATCCAACCTGTCCTGTATAAGCCAGCGATGGAGCCTCATCAGGTGAAAACCAATGGCAGCATTCCCGCCGAGGAGAATTTGCAGAATGGCGCGTCTGTTGAAAGGAGACTTTCTCGTCTTCTACATCACCGTAGCCATGGCTCAAGACGCCATGTTCGCGATGTTTCAATGGACTCTCTAGACAGGATCTATGAGACTCGAACCGAATCACAGGCTCCTCATCTCCCAGCTGCCCAGAGGTCCATGACCTCAGAAGACAAGCACTATGCAAACAATTCTTACGGCATCAGCGAACTACGAGATGGCTTCTTTGACGCAGTCTTCCTCCCACCTGAGGAAGTCGATGTCCAAGACCTTATGAGGCAAGCCGAGTTGACTCTGCCTTACGCTTTTCGGAAGAAGGATCCCTTATCCATCAGCAACTTTTTCCCCAAGCAATGGCACGAAATCAAAGGTGTCGTCCGCCGCGTTACCACCACAAGGGCTGGTATTAGATTGCTCAAGTCTTTTCTTGCTTTCTTTATAGCGTATATCCTTTGCCTCATTCCTTCTGTTCACACTAGACTTGGCCGTTACAGCTATGTTATGGCAATTTCAACCATAATCAACCATCCAGGCAGAACATTGGGAGCTCAAGTCGATGGTACTGTCCAAACAATAATTGGCACTGCTACAGGTTTAGGCTGGGGTGCGTTTGGATTGTGGGTATCTACTGCCACGGCGACAGCACGTATCGGCTATGGCGGAATTCTTGCCGTTTTCCTCTTTTTGTACATCTTTTTCATTGCTTGTCTTCGTTCATACTATATCCGCACCTACCAAGCCGTAATCTGCGCCGGCATTGCAATATCATACACTTGTCTGGCTGAGGTGTCGGGAAACGAGGTTTCCTGGTCTAAACTACTTGCCTACGGCATTCCATGGGTTCTAGGGCAGGCTATCTCTCTAGTTATATGTTGCACGGTTGTGCCTGATGCTGGTGCACGTCCACTAGCCGTAGCTCTTCATCAGGCTTTTGCCGTCATGCTGGTAACTTCTTTCTCCACTGTAGTCGGGTCTAAATGCTAATTTATTTTAAGGATGGGCTTGGGCTAACTCGGGTAGAAAGCCGAAGGCTACGTCGAAGGCTCACGCAGACATTCGTCGGTATGTCGCAAGCGTATAGAGATTTGGTGATCGATTTTTCTATAACACTTTTCGACCCAAAAGACGTCCTGGCACTGCGGAATCATATTCAGGGCGTCATTAGGGCACTCCTCAGTTTACACAGCGAAACAATGATTCTTGGTCGCTCGGAAGAAGGGCAACGCGGGTTAAGCCGAGATCGACCAATACTTGATGAATTTGTTGTGGACATAGACGAAAAATGTCACGGTCCGGAAAACGAAGAAGAAAGGAGGTTGGTGAAATTCGTCGCCAGCAATTTGGCTGAGCCGACAGAAAAGCTCCTTTTATCTATGGAATCTGCACTGAGCAGTTGCGATGCGGTTCTAATGGAGATGTGTGGTCATCGCCAGTATCTTGGCCCCCCAAAGGAGGTATCAAACGATCTTCCTAGTGCGTTAGTCAAGCTACGTAAGCGCATCATAGCCTTCAGCAATTGTCAGGACAATGTATTGGCGAGTGATACTTTACCATCGTCATATGCAGAATCTCCCGAGGTCGTTAAACTTTTCGCATATTGTCGACCGGTTCACCAAGCGGCAACAGCGATAGAGGCATTATTAGTCAAGGTTAATGAGATGCAACAGAGGAGGCCAAAATACCCAAAGTTCCACCCTCCGTCTTACCCCTTCTGGAAGGCGATACACCGTACCAACGCACAGGTTCGACATGATCGAGGTGGCGTAACGGCTGGTTCCTATTTTAAAAGCTTTAGCGATATAGCGGTGATTATCCAAAAAATCAAATCTCGAGATTTTCAGCCCCTGCCAAAAGATGATGACGAGAGCACCCCTGAAGATCACGATACTTCGTACGCAACTATGACAGCTGATGAACTCGAGGATGATTATAGTATAAGAGGGAATCGGAATCATGTACGCCACAAAATATGGGTTTTTCTCCATCGCCTACAAGGGTTCGAGACACGCTTTGGCCTCAAAACAGCCGCGATCACTTCTCTGCTATCTATACCTGCATGGCAATCGCGTAATCATGGTTGGTGGGATAGCTATGAGGTCTGGTGGGGAGTCGTGATGGCATGGCTTATAATGGGACCTCGGTGAGTTACCATCGCCTCTGGAGCGGCCATAACGGGTCTTCTAACTCCCGCAGAACCGGTGGAAATATTCAGGACCTTTTCACACGGGCACTTTGTGCCGTACTTGGTTCGTTATGGGCTGGTCTGTCGTACGCTGCCGGGAATGGCAACCCATACGTCATGGCAGTGTTCGCTGTTATCTTTATGCTCCCCATGGTCTACAGATATACGCAGAGTGCACATCCGGTAAGACACATGAGAAGCTCCGTGGGGCTGAGAGAGTTCTAACACATCGTAGAGGTCCGGGCTCGTAGGGTGTATCTCGTTTACGGTCGTGTCTTTAGCGGAAGTAGCTGCGCAAGGCAAGCCCTCACCCGCTACGATTGCAGCAACCCACGGCGTCGCTATGGTGGTCGGGGTTGTTGCATCGGTCATTGTCAACTGGATTCTTTGGCCATTTGTCGCTCGCCATGACCTCCGAAAGGCAGTGGCGACTATGATGTTCTACTGCAGCATCGTGTACCGAAGTAAGTTAAGTTCATATTATATTTTCTCTCTATCTCTAATATAATTATAGGTATCGTATCGAGGTATGTATACTATGAAGAAGGAGATGAGCCTACTGAAGAAGATATACGCGCATCTGAGATACTCGAGGGGCGTTTGCGAGAAGGGTTTGTGAGATTGAGGCAGTTATTGGTGAGGGCGCGATTACGTTCAGCTTGCAAGTCCAGCTACTTAACAAGAACCAGGGTCTCACGCGCCACGAGATACGTTTACGAGCTCCTTTCGACCCTTTGCCATACTCGGCACTCATCGATGCCTGTGAGCGATTTTTTGAATATATTGTCACGGCCCGCCAGGCGTCTCTATTTTACCATCCGCATTTCATCAGGGACAATACCGAGTTCGCTATAGATTTGTTGGGTCACAGGAGAGACGCTATCGCAGCTATCTTGACGAATCTGTACGTCCTTTCCGGGGCTCTACGTGCAGACAGAAAAGTGCCTGTAAGTTCACAAGGATAGTGATAAGCGCAATTGTCGTGAATCGACTAAATGTAGGCACATAGAAATACCTACCAAGTGCTGCTGCTGCGAGGAAGCAGCTCCTAGACCAAATGAGAGCCCTAGAGGCCGAACTTGCGGCAAGCGGAAGGCTCAGCGCCGACGAAAAGTCCGAAGGGAAGAAGTGGGCTCAGATATACAGTCACTCATATAACGAGAGTCTAACGGGTTGCGTCGAGCAGCTGGAAGAGCTGGAGAAGTATACGAAGCTGATCGTCGGTGAACAGGGGCAAGCTTCCCAAGTAACCTCCAACCGTGAAAGAGGGCTAACAGAATGTCTTAGGTTTGATTATCCCTATACCGATGAGGATTAGCTATCAGGCTAGGTCTCCTTCACGAATGAACATGTATTCCAATGTCTCATTCTAGCGCTATCTGGAATAGCATGCGACTTGTCGAAACTGACCGACAACCCCTGGAGGGTAGTTCGAGTCAATTATTGCTACGAATCTATACAACTGGTATGCATCATGTGGGATTGAATAGGTATTTATGAGATATGATATCATGGCTTATGGATACGATCTAATGATTGAAATTTACGACGATTTCAATGAAATTCATGGAAGGATGTTGGAAGCTAGGGCCCCCTCTACGCCCGTTTGTGTACCTACCTATATTCACAGTGCTATCCACGTTGTGAATTGATTGGCCAAGAAGTCTTTATCACCCCGTGAATCAACAATTATCCCTCATTGAAGAAGCTTGCAATGATGACATTCAGGACAGGGCTCTATCCCAATTACATATTCAAAGAAATAGTGACATCCAAACTACTGGGCTGGTCAGAACTCGGCGCCTAGACTTTTGTAGGTAGCATCGTGCGTCTACATGCGGTAGGTACCTATTACACGCGGCATACTCCTCCGGACGAAGTAGGATTGGATCGCCAGCATCTGACGCCATCTTAATATTCTAGCGTTCAAGTCCTTTTTCTTTATTCAAGATTTTCTTATGCGAAAGCATTCTCTTGATATCGCGCTTTTCTAACAATGTTGGTCGCTTCTGTTCTCGTGACGCTTTGTCTAAGCTCAACCTGTCTCGGCTGGGGATGGGGAAAGAGTGGGAAATGGGACCACAAGCATTCGGCTATCAATTACACGACAGTCGCCGGTTTCTTCCAACAAGATGATCCAGATACTGATTCTAGCAATTTTGACTATGTCTGACTCGATCCCACCAGTCTTCAATGACAGTCGTCGCTAACGATAAGTAGACGAAAACTAACTACGGTCTTATTAATCGATCATATCCTACTGATAGTGAGTTTGATCCTAGTAAAGAGAAGACTCAGTGGGAACGATTCGCCTACTATGTCGATACCCTAAATCGAGGCTGCGACAAGAACACTCAATATAAAGTTCTATTCATGGGCCGTCACGGTGAGGGTTATCATAACGCCGCGGAAAGTTACTATGGTACTCCTGCATGGAATGTGAGTTTCTAAACAGTAGTTACACGTGCAAAGACTTCCCTAACGGCCCATAGTGTTATTGGGGCTTACTTGAAGGGAATGTAACTTCCGTTTGGAGAGATGCTCAATTGACTGAGGCGGGAAAAGCTCAATGTACGAAATCGAACAGCTTCTGGAAACACGCTCTGGCCGCTGAGAAAATCCCGGCACCGCAATCCTACTACAGCAGCCCTCTGGTTCGTTCGGCAACGACGGCAAATCTGACTTTCGGTGATCTTGACCTCCCGGCAGAGAGGCCGTTCGCACCTACAGTCAAGGAGTATCTTCGTGAGGGAATATCTATGCGTACTTGTGATGAGAGATCGAGCAAGACGTATTTCCAAGGCTTATTCCCAGCATTCAAGTTTGAGGATGGATTCACTGAAGACGACGAGTTATGGAAAGGGTATGAAGGGGAAACTTCCGAGGCGCAGCTGAAGAGGACCAAGATCGTCTTGGATGATATATTTAGCAACGACGATAACACGTGGATTAGCATCACCAGTCATTCCGGCCAGATCAATGCGAATCTTAAGGTATTAAACCATATCGCATTCAGTTTGTCTACAGGCCAGGCGATCCCGGCGCTTATAAAGGCAGTGGATCTTCGCGACATTGATCCTGCTACGACCACCATCCAGTCATGGACAGCCGAGGCCACATGCACAGCGCCTCCGATAACAAGCATCTCAGGTCAAGGCTGTGTCTGCTCAAGTGTCTCCTCAGCTTCACTACCCGCAACCACGGCCACGGCCACCCCGATACAAAGGCGGTAATGTAGAAAGCAATGTACTTAAACAAGAAAATGAATAGTATTAACGCAGCACTAATCAAATAAGTGCTCATATCTCATCTGCTGCCTCGTGCAACGCAAGCTGTGGGGTTATAGAGGTCCTATCAGTATGGTGCCTCGTAATTCATCCGGATGCAACCGTCGGTCGCAAGTAACCTCTGACCCAACCCGCACCCCCCACGGGGCTCTATTGGTAGTCGTAAATTCCTGATAAGAGGCTCTTAAGCATAATTAGCCAAGACGATTTTCTGCAAGATATCCGTGGTACAAGGCCCACGTGTCTGCTCTTGGCTTACATATCTTAAGGCTACTTCTTGCTGCATCTGAGTTCATGTCGGAGATAGCTTCGAAGATCGGACGTTGGAGCATGGTTTCCTTCAGGTAATGGGAGTCGAGCTGGCTGGTTTCGCTACCTGCCGCCTCCTATAAGCCACCATCTCCAACATCTACAGATGATTATCAGGCAATTACATGCTTACAAACCCACCAGCTGCTGATAATATCGGCCCTAACTATCAACCGAGTCACTCTACTACACCTCCAAACATACGAGACCTGGCGTCCTAGTCTAATAATCAAGGTAATATTTCTCTTAGCCGTCAGTATGAACGGTCTAGATCCAGCGACTGAGGCGGCTCTCCTTCCTTTCTTGTCGATATCACAGCATGTTCTATGCGACGACACAAGCCAAGTTACCTAGAACGACCCTTACAATCGTAAGAGCTACAGGCTAGAATTTCTCACGGCAATTTTCCAATATTCATCTCTCTAGCTAGTCGTTGGGTGGCCCTAGGAGGAGTCTCGGTTCGATCCGGGCCGTTAATACCGTTTCCACACACACACTCACCGTTGCGCAGTTGTAATATTGAAATAGTCCCACTCCTCCGGGAACGAGTACGACGATATGATTAGTGAGCGCAAGCCATGAGGTCGGTTAAGGAGCCAATTCCCTCAAGCTCTCTCGTGCCGATATGCAAGTGACGCGGAATGTAGGATCGCCTCCAATGTGCCAAGAACACGGTATAGATAAATACGCAGAGGTCCCATGACTGCCTCTCTAGCGCTAGAATACGCAGACCCTGCCAACGCGCTATTGCCACCACCTACGGGCAAAGATGCGGTCCATTCTTGTCTCAGCACTCTTTATGTTCTTCGCGAGTGTCAAATGTGCCAACTTCGCCTTCGAAGAGGAACAGCTCACAGAAGCCGATGTGGGTGACTTCAAGGCTATCGCCTTTGGAGATGCATCGGTCACTTACCCTCTTGAAGACGAACCGGACTGTAGGGAGTATCCGGGGAGTGAAAATTGGCCTCCCGAGGAAGAATGGTCGCAGCTGAATCGCTCGCTGGGGGGCGCCTTGATTCAGGGGGTTCCGCCCGCAGCGGCCTGCTACGATGGGCCGTACAAGGACACGGCGAAGTGTACCTTTCTTGCGCGGAACGCATCTTCCAGTCGCTTTTATATAAATGACCCGGTCACTGTACTCACTGAATGGCCTGAAGGCGACACCTGCCACGCGACGCTTCAACCGCAGCCCGACGATAATTGCACGCAGGGTGGGTTCCCGGCCTATGTCGTCAACGCGACGACTGTGAGGCAGATCCAGATTGGTGTCAACTTTGCTAGAAATAAGAACCTCCGGCTAGTTATCAAGTGAGTCTATTCTTCGAGACACACGTCTGACTAATGAGCCCGCCGTGCCGCACAGGTGTGGTTAGACTAACAGCGACCATCTTTCTCCCAATAGAAACACCGGACACGACTTCATTGGCCGATCGAGTGGATTCGGAAGTCTCAGCATCTGGACACATTATTTGAAAGACTTCCAGTACCTACCCCAATATCAGATTGGCGCGTATAGCGGCAAGGCAGCTAGAGTCGGCGCTGGCATAGAGAGTTGGGAAATGTTCGCCCATATGAACGAATATAATATAACAACGCTGGTGGCTGGAGGTTACACCGTCGGAGCCTTCGGTGGCTGGATGGCTGGTGGTGGACATTCTGCTTTGGCTTCCAAGTACGGCCTTGGCGCTGACCAGCCCCTGTCTATTCAAGTCGTTACGGCCGACGGCAGATTCGTGACCGCGGATCCGAACCAGAATACGGATTTGTTCTATGCATTGCGTGGAGGCGGAGGGAGTAAGCAGTCCTCTTAATATCCTTAGTGATCGCTGAACCAAATTGGGTTGCTAACTAGAGAATAAGGCACATATGGCATTGTAACTTCGGCTGTGATCAAGGCTCACCCATACACTAACGTACTTGCGACCTCCTTAGCCTTCTCCACAGGTGGTTTCAATGCCCCCGTCGATCCTGCCGACGCCGAGACATTTTGGAAGGGCTTCGATCTGTACCATGAATTTGGTAAGAAAATAGTCGACAATGGTGGTACTGCATGGTATGTATGAAAATTTCTTATGTTTTTTCTGGAACTATCTAACTGTCAACAAATACTAATAAAGCAATAGTATGTCCAGATATCTTTTATCCATTTAGAAAGTCGAATTTGATAGTTATTCGGAATACTGACATGTTGGCTACTAGACAGTTATGTGTCGCGCCGATCTGGTAACAACAGCTATAGCTTCACCACGGACATCGAACTTCCCGATGTGTCCGCGGAGTACCTGACCAATTTCGTGCAGCCGCTAGTCGACGACCTAAAAGCGATCGGCATCAACGCAACCATCCAGCCACCGGAAACAGCATCGAATTGGATGGCCGGGCCGAGGGCAGGGCTAGGCGATACGCCCGGTAACTCGCGGTTCGCCAGCCGACTGCTTCCGCGAGCTAACTTCGACGACCCAGACCTGTTCGAGGCAACGCAGCGTGCGCTGCGGGAGTCGATCGAGGCCGGCTACGCCTTCCACGGCATCCACTTGAAGCCTACGGAAGAGGTGGCGGGATACCCGGGTAGCAACGCGGTGAACCCGGCGTTCCGCACGGCTATCATGCATGCGGACCTGTTCGACAACGCGGCTCTCCGAGGCCTGTCGCCCATGGCGTTCAAGGAGGCGCACGCGCGGCTGGCAAGTGCCATGGACAAGTGGCGCGCTGTGTCGCCCGAGGCCGGCGCGTATATGAACGAGTGCGACCTAGAGGAGCCCAACTGGCAACAGGCGTTCTTCGGGAGCAATTATGACAGGCTGTTGAGCATCAAGAGGAGCCGTGATCCTTGGGGCGTGTTCTACGCGCCGCGGACGGTGGGTAGTGAGGATCGCGTTGTCCTTACTGAGGACGACATGCCTACGCAGAACGGTCCGCTTTGCAGGGCGGACTCGGTGCAAGGCTTGGAGGGGGTATAAGAAAGCCAAGCAAGGATTGGGGTTGGTGGTACCGAGGGGCTGAAGGGAGTGGGAAGGACAATCATATTCTATACATGAAGTCAATTAAATGCTATAGTATGATTGATTAGGTGCTTAGACAGAATATTGAATATCCAATGTCCTTTCTCTAGGGCGCTCTCCCTTTACTACATAAGGTATTGACTGAGACTGTCTTAAGGTTTTCGATCTGGATACTTGTACTTAGGTACTTTGAAAAGCCTTGGCTCAGTAAGTCACGTGCATTAGTATATTTAGGCAGTAGTCGATGCCTTGGATCTGTCAGACAGGTGGCTGCCAGCCTGTGACTGAACCTTAATGCGTGGCTGCTTCTTTGACCCTTGCGAGGCTCTACCGTATAATGTTCCCCTCATTGGCCACAGCTGGTTATTGTGGGTCTCTCAGTCCCTTCCCCGTCAGCCCTCATTGGGTACAGTGCAGCCCCGTGGAAGGAAAGACCAGAAAAAGGCCCAAGCTCGCAACGCCATAGAGAGGGAGGGTTGCTTTTCCGACTCTGATTCTATTCAATCCTCCATCCGCCAAAATCAACATCATCCACCTTCCGCAACGATACATACATTCAAGGAAAAAAAACAAAATCTTCACCCGCCCTTCTTAAAAAATATCTTAGAGCGCGTCTACATAATTTTCTTTCTAAGACACGCTGATCCGAAACCTTATTGTATATTACCCGATTTCCATAGACACCCGCCGAACTGGCCAGCCTTTTTTGCCTGGTCCCATCTTAACTTTCGCCTTAAGCCCACCAATTATTCGACGTCGATCCGACCACCCTGAGATACTTCCAACTCACACCTAGGCTCATGATCTCCATACCCCGAGCATCTATGAGCCTGCGCCTGCCCTTACTTCCTGCATATACCCTGCGAAGACTAGGACATCTGTCGCCCTTGACAGGTTCCATTGCGTGATTCGTGATTTCGTGCATCTACGAGGGGCTCCAGGGGAATCGCACATCACCACACCTCTTCTTCCCTCCTCCTTCTCCCCTCCCGACCGCGAGACCACCACCCTCATGGTCCCCCCACCGCCGTCTCATTCGCGATCTGGAACTTTTTCTCCTGCTCCTGCTCAGAGTTTGCAGACAGGACTTACACATTCTCCTCACCCGTCACAGGCCGGTCCTCTGAGTGCTGGCGCAAGCCCCAGTACCAGTAGCCCGACCACCGGGTCCAGTTCCCTTACCAAAATTGTTGTCGCCCAGGTCTATCTTCTTCTGAGTACCATCAAGGAGGATAAGGATCGTGCCAAGTGGGAGTTACAGGTTGACCAACTGAAAAAGGTACGTCGATGCTATTTTCTTCAGTTGCTTGGTTAGAAATAATGCTGCTAACACTTTAGCTATCCAGTTACTCGATGATCACGGTATGGAGGTCTTCTCTAAGTACTTCACCCGGTTGGTAGCCGGCAATGCTCCTCAAATCTTCCCGGGCATCAACCGGCCCGTTGCCAATCCCGGCAACTACTCGCTCTTGGTGGGAGAAATGGCAAAGATCTCGCATGATCTTGACCAAGCCTCTAAAATAGCCGAATCGATCGAAACTGCCAGCGAAGATATCTTCCGCGATTTCGATCTATCTACATTCATGGAGCACTTCAAGCTTGATGCTTTGGAGAAGACTATACTGGCTCTGGCTTTCAAGTTCGGCTCCCGTCAGGATCTAAAGACTAAGGGTACGTTCTTGCCGGTGTCCTCTTCGGATGCTAGCACAAGTAAGCTAACTATGTTCATTGCTAAAGCCGATGCGATACTTTCGACCAACTTCCCTACCTTCGTCAACATAATCTCTCGCGCAGATTATGGCGATCACTCCGACCTCACTCCATCCTTCATCGCTACTATTGTCGATCGATATATCCAAGGCCATCCGCCTAACTTTAACTCGGCCGCTAAGCACGAGCTAAGTCACAAGGTTCAGTCACGTTGGTTGCAGCAGGACCAAGCACCTCCTATGGAGGTATTAGCTGCTCTGGATCTCATTAGGGTGCTAGGCGAGAAGCCGCCCAATGCGCTGGCCCTTTACATTCAGAGGACTGGCACTGACTTTACCCGCGATGAGGAGACCTGCCTAGCCTACCTTCAAAATCGACCGAACAATATCCAGCTAAGTGAGGAACAGGTCTCTACAGCCTTAACTTACACTACCGTTAGTATTACCTACCGTCATAATCCTTCCGTACTAGTCGCAGCTCTTCGACGCATACTCCCTCCCACTTTTCGCTGGCACGACGTGGTTGCCTACTTTGACCAGCGGGACGTGCGTGTATCATCTGCTCAATTCCTGCGGTTATACGAGGCCCTTCTGCCCATCGCCAAATCCCAGGATGACCAGTCCCCGCCCTTTAGCATTCAAAGTTTGTGGGGAGGATCTCACTGGGAAAACCCAGAAACTCAGCTTTCCTTCATCTGTGCGTTTGCGTCCTTGAGCCCGGATCAGCTCGATGCGAGCACCATTCCTGGCCTTCAACCAACCTTCACTCTTGACGAGTACGCGCACTCTCCCCCTGAAGTCCGCGAGCGAGCAGCCGTTGCTGTGAAGCACCCTCTCGTCTCTGGTCTGGCCCTATCGGCAATCTTCCAGGTCGCGCTTCATTCGTTACATGCATCACAGAGTACGGAGGCGAAACGACTGTTCCAGGAGGTAGTTGTTCCAAACCTAGACATCTTCATAGTCTCGGCTTTCGGTGTTCCCAAACCTTGGCCCCCCATGGCTATAGAAACCCTAGCCTCGTTATTCGATAACTTCCTCCACCGACGCTCCGAGTATCATGACTTTGTTTTGGATAGTCTCTGGAGAAAGGACAGAGACTGGGTCACTCAAAGATTGGTCGACGCGCATGCGATGAAGCCAATGGACCTCACGCTCATATTTGAGCACGTTATCAAGCATGGCTGGCTAGACGAGCTTGTTTACCTTCCAAACGGATTTGGGTACGACTTAGCCGCCCTCGCGCATGCCGAAGGCCACCTCGATCTCACGCAGTGGGCACACAACAACGCTGAGCGAAGTCCTGCCATCTCCCAATCTTTGTTGCAATTTCTAATGATCAAGGCAAACCTCGAGTTGCAGTCTCAAAAGAATGGAGAAGGGCAAGCGGCACCGAAGACGACGACTCCTCTCCACGTGAAAACGGTGCTTGCAATGCTTCAGATTCTCGAAGACTTTCTACCGCGGAATCCCCTACCAGAGTTGATAATAGTTCAGCGCGTGTGCATCACAGCTTATCCTAGACTCATCAACTATGGAGAAGGTTACGATGATATTATTGACGCCAATGGGAAGGACGGCAACGGACTCCCACCAGCAGCGATTGCTAAAATGGAAGAACATTATAAGTTGATGTATGGTGAGGAGTCGGAAGTCAAAGTCGTTGTCCAGAAGCTTGAAGAGTACAAGCACTCGCGGGACCCGCTGGATCAGGATATCTTTGCGTGCATGATCCACGGCCTTTTCGACGAATACTCCCATTTCATTGATTACCCTCTGGAGGCCCTCGCTACTACCGCGGTCCTGTTTGGTGGTATAATATCCCACAAGTTGATCTCCGAACTACCCCTTAAAATCGGGCTAGGTATGATACTCGAGGCTGTGAGGGATCACGGTATTCAGGACTCCATGTACAAATTTGGCCTCCAAGCTCTAATTCAGATAATACCTCGATTTAAGGAATGGCCTGGATTATGCAAACAACTAATCCAGATTCCCGGTTTACGTGGTACCGACGTGTACCGGAGGGTTGAGGAAGTTGTTCTGAAAGATGAAGAAGAGCGGGCGCGCAACCCTAACGGCACGGCTACCCCTAGCCACACAGGCAACGAGCCGTTAATGAATGGGACGGCCGACAGTCCAGAAGCACATGCGGCTCCCTTCACATCGATTAACGTCGACCCGCCTCCTCAGGGAGTCACGTTCGAGGATCCCGTCGTCGATGTACAGGACAGAGTCCAATTCGGGTTGAACAATCTAACGACGACATCACTCCAATCGACCTATAAGGAGATCCATGACGTCCTTGAAGAAAGGCACCGGCAGTGGTTTGCCAGTCACCTCGTTGAGGAACGAGCCAAAATGCAGCCGAATTACCACCAAGTCTACCTCGACTTGGTCAAGCTTTTCCAGGATTCGGGTTTGTGGTCTGAGGTGTTAAGACAAACCTACATCAGTGTTGCTCGCATGCTGAACTCGGAGAGCACAATGCAGAATTCCACAGACAGAACGCACTTAAAATATCTAGGAGCCTGGTTAGGTTTACTCACTCTAGCAAGGGACCAGCCCATTAAACACAAGAACATTGCATTCAAGCAACTGCTCATTGAAGCTCATGACACGAAGAGACTGGTCGTCGTCGTCCCCTTTGTCTGCAAGGTGCTCATCCAGGCCGCGAAATCGACCATCTTCCGGCCCCCGAACCCGTGGCTGATGGACATAATTCACCTACTTATTGAATTATACCATCACGCTGAATTAAAGCTCAACCAAAAGTTCGAGATCGAGGTCCTGTGTAAAGACCTCAATCTAGACCATAAGAGTATCGAGCCGTCTAGTGAGCTCCAAGACCGCGTACCGGTCGAGGAGGTTATTGATATAACAGCCCAAGATCCTCTAGAGCATTTCGATAATATGTCTCTGAACGGGATGCCCGGTGCTGTACCAACCGGCCTCACGCCTCATCCAATCCCAGTGTCGATTCCAGACATTAGTAACCTCCTGTCCATCCCGCCAACGAATGAGATGGTTGTCAATAGCGTTCGTCTTCATGAGATCGTTCGTACCGCTGTGACGAAAGCGCTGCAGGATATTATCCAGCCAGTCGTCGATAGGTCCGTGACCATTGCTGCGATTAGCACTCAACAAATGATTCATAAAGATTTCGCGACTGAACCTGACGAGAATAAACTTCGAACGGCCGCAATCAATATGGTCAAAGCTACCGCGGGAAGCCTCGCTCAGGTTACTTCGAAGGAACCTCTCAGGGCTAATATTACCAACTATATGCGAAACGCTGCAACCGAGCTACCTCACCCACTACCGGAAGGAACAATTATCATGTGTGTTAACTCTAATCTTGAACTAGCATGCAGCGTCATCGAAAAGCAGGCTGAAGAACGCGCCGTGCCAGAGATTGAGGAGATGATAGAAGGCGAAATAGAGGCCAGGCGCCGTCACCGCATACAACGACCCAATGAGCCTTACTGTGACCCCGGCCTTAGCCGATGGGCAATGACAATTCCGCATCCCTATAAGCTGTCTCCAAACATAGCTGGTTTGAACGCGGACCAGATGGCCATCTATGATGATTTTGCGAGGCAGCCGAGAGGTGCCCCACAGGCTGGCGCGGCTCACGCCTCGTCTGCTTCCGATGCCACTAGAAATATCGCAAATGAGGTCCTCCAAGACCAGTATAGCTCTGTTCCCAACCTCGCTACCCCAGCCGAGACACCCTCTATCCCCCACATCAACACCCAACTTCCTTACTCTCATGTACACGCAGGAATGGCCAACGGTCGTCCTTCGGCGCATCCCATGGATGGAAGATTGTTGCTAGAGAAGGTAGAGAGACTCTTGTCCGAACTCAAGCGTACTACTGCATCAACAGAGGAGGAACATTTCAGTGACCTTCCAAGGTCACACCCAGTCTTGGAAGTAGTTGATGTCTTTACTCAGCTTATCATCAACACGTCGCAGAACTCGGATGAGTTTGCTTTTTACGCTGCCGAAAAGATTTGCCAACTTCTTTTTAGCGGAGCAGACAATACTCTACTACTTGAGAGTCTGGTCCACATACTCGAGCAATTGTTGAAGATTGCTGCAAGTTCGGGCACGGCGCTTCACGACCGTGTCCAAATGAGCTTCTATCAACACCCACCCCAGAACATCCTCAACATCTCCTTGATTACTGCTTTGCTCCAGACGGATTTCCTTGATCTGCATGGTATCGACCAAATGATGGCCAAGATGTTAATACAGAGAGAAGAAGCATACTTGGAGTTTTTCGACAAGCTCCTTGATCTGACATTGTTCAATGACCGGCCTATTGCACTCTTTGCGGACTTTGTACGCAGCTTGGAAGTCGCCTGGGAGTGGATTGCCGAAGACCCCAGCCTCGAGGTTGGTCAGCGCCTGAAATCGAAGTTCCTCAGCTCTGGCCTCACCAAGCCTGAAAGCCAGAACGTTTCAGATAACGCTGAGCGATTAGATCAATTTGAATATGTCTTTGACGAATGGGTCCGATTGTATAACAATTACAACACCCCAGAGAAGGCTCAGGTGGCATTCGTCAAGCAAATCCGAAGCAAGGAAATCATCGCAAGCAGGGACGACTTCTTAGTTTTTGTACGAAGAGCCATTGATTTAACGGTCAGCTACTATGAGCAAGTTTTACATGCAGGGGGTAGCAGCACCGAAGCTTTCGCATCTGTGGATGCCCTCATGAAGATGGTCATGATTTTCGCCAAAGAGAGCGCTGCTGAACAGCAAGAACAGAATACTGGATTTCTTCCTATACTAGGGGCCGTCACATCACTCATCGCAGTCGTTCTTAACCATCATCACGTCACACGAGGTGAACATTTCAACCAGAGAGTATTCTACCGCCTATTTTCCATGCTCATACACGGCGCCGATGCACTTTTCGTGGAAAATCCCAACTTCGAGTCAGGTCGGCAGGAATTCTTACTAAGACTAGCCGACACGTTCTTGCAGCTCACTCCAGAACGCTTCCCCGGCTTCGCCTTTGCGTGGCTGTCATTAATAGGACATCGACGTTTCGCGCCCGACCTACTATTACTCGAGTCGAAGCGGGGCTGGCTTCCCTACACCAAGATTCTGAAGTCCCTTCTTGGCTATGTGTCGGCACACATGAAAGCGATCGATGTTAGCGATGTCGTCAAGGAGTTCTACCGTGCGGCCGTTAAGCTTCTAGTAGTACTTGCGCATGACTTTTCAGACTACATATCGGCCAACGCTGCTCAATTGTGCTTGAGCATCTCACCTCATTGCACTCAGTTGAGAAATATAGTACTTAACTGCGGCCCGCGAGCAGAAAGCGCAGACTCCATTCCCCAAGACCCACAGGCAGATGTGGCTTCTAGCTTGTCATACTTGAGAGATGTTGGTATGCTTGAAATCCTCGAGCAGCTCGTACAAGCTCCCCCTTCTGAGGATGCCATCGCCCACCTTACGCATGCTATTAACAAAAGTGGTGCGAGCGACACGACGTATGGCAATGTACCGGTTGGTGTGGATCACAGACTCATTGATGCTATTGTGACATTTATCGGCAACCATGCCATTGCGAAGGCCCGCCAGGAGAGGCCACTCTTTGTTCACGGTGCTCCGGATGTCGCGACACTGTCACTGTTGGTGCACGAACTACAACCTCAAGCGCGATATTTCCTCATAAGCAGCATCGTCGACCGTCTACGTCACTATAGTCCCGTCACTGAATATTTCAGTTATGTCATCTTTGACATCTTTGGGCAAGATCTAAACGACCCGGAGGAAGTTGACATCCGTCAACAAATTGTTCGTGTCTTGCTTGAGCGAAGCGCTGGATTCTGGCCGCAGCCGTGGGGCCTTATGATGGTCATCATCGAGCTAGTAACCAAAGAGAAGTATCACTTCTTTGACCAGCCATTCATCAAGGCAGACCGCGATGTAAGTGAAACCTTCTTTACCATCGCACATACCACTTCTATCTGTCGTGACGAACTAAGCACTAACTCGAGGCAGATCGCGGACCAATTTATGGCGATTGCAAGGCAGCATCCCCAGTAAATATCTGGCTGATTGCCACCGCTCAAAATGAGGAATTTACCTCTTGACACAATACCAGACAACGGAAAATTAATGATGGCGACTTAGGTCGATCAAGACCTTACGTACTGGGATCTGTACAACCTGGACGTTTGGGGCACTTGAAGGGGATAAAGGGTTCTTGACGAATTGATACCATAGTGGCGCAACACAAAATGCGGTTAATGGCCTTTTGACGAGCGGCATTTGATGGCGTCTGAGGTGAATTACGAACTGTGTATGATTGTACAACTCTGGGTCAAGAATGCGTGGCACAGAGGACGAGCAAGGGCAGGGGTACTGATGTTTCGTGCGATTCAAGGGCAGGTGTATTAATATATAGAGGTAGACATGGCAGACACAAGTCTATCCTACCCAACGTGATCGCGCGTTAATGATATGCTTTGCAATATCTTTTGAGCTGTATACTCGGCTCAGACATGTATCATGCCTCACTAGCAAGTTGAATGAACATCCTACTCTATTAAAATGTTTGGAGCTGTAGCATGAATACCAGGCTGCCAGTAGGTACCCAATGTATATACAGTACCTCCACGCTCACATTTACTGGCTCCACTTCGTGGATTGCTGACCTCTTATTTGTAATAAGGATAGATATAAGTATAAATAGTGTATATTGGGTAAATATTCATATAACCTCATTCCGCCAATTGTGACCGAACAATGCCCTTGTTGATCAATATGGCACAGCACCCGGGTGCCTTGCCAACAACGAGCAAAAAGTTCTAAGCATAGTCACCGTCTGCCCTATTTCCATACCTGTTATTACCTCATCATTCAAACGTCTACATTAGTCATCTCCCAGTACTCCAAAAATACAGCTTCTTGATCTACCCCTCGAAGTATTTCGCTGCATACTCACTCATGTGGTTCTCGACATTGGCGTCGCTGGCCTCGTGAAGACTAGGCAAGTTAGCAGTGAGTGTCGATCTTACGCCTCTCTTCATGACGATTTAACATGACATATTCAATACGATATATGTATATCCCAGAAGATCTGTTAATTCTTAAACACTAAGCACTTACCTTAGGTATACAAGTTTACAGCAAGCTAATTGAGAGAGAATCATATCCTAAGGAGTTGTTGTATTGGACTTTCAGGGGCTAGGTACTCGGGTTCTAGGTATATCACGTGAAATGCGTACCTAGTTTGAATGTACTTCGAAGCGGTCAATGACGAAATTTACTCGAACCCCTTTCTTTACCACTCATTTCCCCATGTCGTCCTTGCCATACCACGAACCATCAATAATCCAAATCCTGATCCTATCGTCATTCCTCCTCGCGCTCAATGTAATCGACGCCCTCCTCGACCGCGCGCTGTACTGCGGGCTGGTGGGGCAGGTCCTTATCGGCGTTGCGTGGGGCGCGCCCGGAGGTAATCTCCTCTCGCCGGACCTGCAAGATGCCGTCGTGCAGCTGGGCTATCTGGGCCTCATACTCATCGTGTTTGAGGGCGGCGCGTCGACTTCCGTCGAGGCTGTCAAGAGGAACCTGGTGTTGAGCGCGGTTGTGGCGGTCACCGGTGTGGGGGCGCCGATGGCCCTGAATTTTGCGGTGCTGGGGACTATGGTGGGAGCAAGCAGCATCCAGTGCTTTGCCGCCGGCGCTGCCCTCTGCTCGACCAGCCTCGGGACTACGTTTGCGGTGCTTAGTGCAAGCGGGCTGGCTGATACGCGGCTGGGCAGCGTGTTAGGGACTGCGGCTATGATGGACGATGTGTTGGGGCTGGTTATGGTGCAGATTGTTTCGAGCTTGGGTGCTGTGGCCGGCGGCGGAAATGGGGAGATCAAAATTGACATCGGTAACACGGTTCTCAGGCCCGTGTTGGTCTCGCTTGGATTCGCAATCGCGGTCCCGTTGGCTTGCCGGTTTCTACTAAGGCCGGCCCTCTTCGTGATGCAGAGCAGGGTTGTGTCTGCGGGCGGTAATAGCGACTCGGAAGACATTAAATCACCTTGGTGGCAGCGGGGCGGATTCATTGATGAGAAACAAACCGCCCTCATCGTCCAAACTACCCTCTTGGTTGCACTTGTTGTGGCCGCTAGTTTCGCGGGCGCCTCGGTGCTACTCGCTGCGTACCTTGCTGGTATTGTGGTTGCTTGGTGGGGGGATGCGCAGCGTGGTAACAGTGGTCAACCTGAAGAACAGAGCTTGGGCGGTTCTACTCCAGCATCAGAATCCTCTGAGGCCCAGCAGACAGTTGAGTCTAACGAGGAGTCGAAATCAACTACCGGAGACCGAAGAGCCAGTGAAGCGGCTGTCGCCACTGACGATGCTTTGACTACATCTCAGGCAACAACTCCTTCGGAACGCCAGCAGGACCAAGTACCAAGAAGCAACGGCTCAGATATCTACAAAATCTACTATTCACAAGCAGTCAATCAAATTTTAAAGCCGTTCTTCTTTGCCTCAATCGGCTTCTCTATCCCAATATCAGACATGTTTTCCGGGGAAGTCGTATGGCGCGGGGTCATCTATAGCATTCTCATGGCGATCGGTAAGATCTTATGTGGCCTTTGGCTAGTGCGCTTCCCCGTATCGATGGGTAGTTTAGCAGAGAAGTTCGGTTCGTTCGTCTCATCCCGGTATCGATTACTTTTCTCCAGATTCCGGCGACATCGAAAATCGAATCTACCATCCCCGAAAGAGACGCCTGCTGAAGGACCACAACCTGGTCCTATTTCTCAAGTTGCCGAAAACGCCATGTCGAGAGACGGCCAGGGAGTACTCAGTCCGTCTCAAGAGGAACCGCGGGAGGCAACTATTCCATCCCAGAGCAACAATGCTTCAGCTAGATTCGGTACACCAGCCAAGCCGCTGTCGCTTTACCCCGCGGCCATCGTGTCGTCAGCCATGGTGGCTAGGGGCGAGATTGGGTTCCTAATCTCGGCCGTAGCAGAGAGCAATGGCGTATTCCGGCGGCCCTCGGACGACGCCAGCATTGGAGCATCGGCACTATTCCTCGTAGTTACCTGGGCGATCGTCCTATGTACTATCATTGGACCGATATGCGTTGGAGTACTGGTGAGGAGGGTTAAGAAGCTCGAGGCAAAAGCGGCGAGGGTTAGGGGAAGGGGGACGAGGGATGTTTTAGGTGTTTGGGGTGTCCATTGAGTAGGTCAACAAGGCATATTCTTACCTATCCTAGAAGAGAAAAAGGAAGGAAAATGTTAGGGCTACGACTTGGGATACCTTGTGCCTAATGAGTTTGTCTAAGGTAAGATATTAACTCTGATCGATATCTCGTAAGTATTATAAGGATCTACGCACTAGATTCTATGGTGAACCTATTGGCGGTTACGTTTACAGTCATAAGCTAGATCTTTAGAATACTTCCTCTCTTTAGTATAAAGCTACAATACAAAGGACTATGGGTAGGTAGTTATACTTCCAAACACGGCATAAGGGCAATCCTATGGCAACTTCAACAGTTCGGGATGCTTTATCAGCTTAACATATGTTCTCCATGTCCTACTTCGAGGTTTTTCTATCATATGCTAGCGGTTAGGAAGCACTAATTACATGGAGACTCCCTAATACGTGTTGCCTCCTAGCATATTCTGAAATAAACCAAGCCGATTCATGCATGACGATAATTAGGCCTCCCCCCTTAACAGGTAAAAACCGAAGGCCCTATATCTACTGGTTAGAATCGCGCCTTTACGGAACGGGCAAGACAGATATTAGCCTACCGGGGATCTTGTAGGGGTTGCTAGTTCCCGGGGGCTTGCTGTAGATGTCGATAAGCAGGCCAGGGTCATTGGACTTCGAACGCATCAGCAATCCACAACGCCAAAGGGGGATTTTGTCTAGTCATGAGAACTAAATGCGACGTATAATATAATCACCTTGTAGATACCAGGAATGCTGGAAGTGGACGGCTTCTTGCTCGCCTTGCCGCCAGTTACGTTGATCTGGGCGCATTCCATCTACATCGTTCATGCTTTTGCGTCAGCAAGCTTTCTGATTATGGGATAAGAGTGTCATTGAAAAATGGATAACCAAAGGAGAACTAACGTAAAGCTGAGCACCATTGACAGATCGAGCACCGTGCAGGGCGATCATCTCAGCACGTAGGAGATACTGGCCATCCTCGATACACTCGGGAATCTTGATCTGCTGGTTGCCACCATTGTTGATAACGTTGTCAGTACCCCATTTGCTGTTGCTGTAGCCTTCCTCTTGGATCTTGAACCAGCCGCTACCAACGCCACTATCCTTCGTCGCGTCTGAGACCTTCTTAAGATAAGCCATGACGGGGCCCTTGTGGCCCGGGTCCATCACGTCGTTGGCTCCGGCTATATGGCCACGAAACTCGAATCAGCACCGCATCCTCTGAGGAGATTATCGTCCATCCTTACATTGAAGGGTGTGTCGCCAGATGGCGCTCACGGTTTCGCCAGCCTTCACATCGATGATCTTATCCGAGGGCGTGGTTGGGTTGGGAGGTCCATTGCAAGCGAGGTTGCTACCGCTCACGTCGGTTTGTGGCTATAGCATCCGGTGTTAGTTGACTCCGAAGGTATGTAACGGCCAGTCCAGGTAACCATCATACATACCCCATCATATGACGGTGTCCGGATAGCATATGAGACAGCTAGAAACCCTCAGTATCTCGCCATAGGGTATATAATATTCGCCTAAAGGAGCTAGACTTACGGTACGTCTTCTCATTCGTCTTAAGCTGACAGAAGATAGTATGACCTGAGGCAACGGAGGCCAGGACAGCAGTAGCACCGATATTGGAAAGCTTCATGGTGATTTCGAGAATAAGACTAAATAAACAACAACTGACGGCTATATCTCGATGTTGAGGAACCTCAAAGGAGACGGCATGCCAACGGGGCGTTTGATGATGGCATATATATCATATATATCGCATCTCCTCCCGGAGCCTCCTTTATTTACCCCAGATCATCCCCATTCCATCATATGCGTATACTATATAGTGTCTACAGATGGAATGCACCATTCGCAGTTCGTATAATAAGCAGACAATGAGCATGAGGTCCAATTTTACTCATCGCCGGTAGGCGAACGGGCGAATGAGGTAGCGGATTGGGAAAAGTGAACGCGGCGCAAAGGATTCCGTCACGAATAGGGTAACTCGTGCATGGTAGGTACCCATAGTATATTATATAGCCGCTTGCTACTCACATATTTACCGGCAATGTCAATCAAAGTTATCGCTTTCCCCGGATTTATATATCTTCGGCTCAGGGGCAAAGAAGTCTATGTTAATGTACCCCCTAAATGCCAAGAGTTCCGTATTTTGGACATGAGTGAGACACGAAGCTGAAGCCGAACCTCAGCAAATAACTGATAAGGGAGCAGGACCATAATGATAAACTAATTGAGCTTTTAGGTCTATGGAGGTAATCTAGGTAGTCCAGGAATGAATGATGGCCTCGTCAGATCTTTAGCAGCTACTGATTGTTGGGTCTATGTGCCCTTAGAAAATGATCATCAAATGTCCAACGAAGCCCGATTTCTATAGGCTTGTTAAACCTACCTAGTATACAGGTGAGATATATATCATAATCATGGATTAATTATATTAATCCAGCCGCCTCGCCATTATGAACAGTGGCCGTTGTTCTCGTCGAGGATCAGAGTAAAACTGTATCTAGTTTCCCTAGCTCTTATTCGGCTCAGTCGGACGACCTAGAGCGGCCCCACCAAGAGAATTTTGACTCGCGCAAACATTTCTAGGTAGAGTCTGGACTTCAAAACCTGAATAAAAATTGGCTATTTCGTCACAAAGGATGTAGAATTTTTAAAAAGGAATGTCAAAGGACCCAGCGTGGATCGAACACGCGACCTCGGGATGGCTGCTTGGTGACTGCAATCCTGCGCTCTACCACTGAGCTATGAGTCCTCAGATGGGGATCATTTGCCGCTATTCCGGGCTTATATCCCTGCAGTCTCACACGACCTCTGATAAATCTACACCGCCCATCTCGTTACACAAAACATACACGACCAGGCTGCCTTCAATGTTGGTACGTAGGTAGGTACCTAAGGTAAGCCTCCTATATTATAACAGAAAATAACCGATTTTTACTCTATTTTCTCTCCTTCTATGCAACATGCCTGAGCTTTACTTTGAATAGCATCTTCCATGGCCTCGAAACGATGTCAGACAAAAGCGAGTCCTTCGGGTTCCATTTCTCTACATGTAGTTAATGACCAAGCTCATGCAATTAAGAGAAGCTGTCAGCTCCGAAGCGGTTTTCAAACATCGAAGGGCGAATATAGGAGCTCGAGACCATATCACCAATTGAAGGTCCATATATCCATTGTTGCAAGAAGTTGAATGCGTTTGATGATGTTCAGGCTCTAGATTGTGGCTAAGGAGACCGTGTGAATACCACATACCTATCATCTAACTAGAGAGTCAAATCATTCTATAACCGGCTACTTCGTAGAAGCGACAAGATTCCGTCGGTAATGATTTCGCATGTAGGTTGAGTGAAGCGCCTACCTACGGATATCAGCTTATAGACACGGTTTGATAGTCGAATACCTAATTGACGATGCCACTTCCCGCTGTCTTGAAACTTGTTCAAGAACCTCGGGAAGAGCACCATCAGACTTCAAATCATCATAGACTAGCGACTGCAAGCCGATATTCTGTCCCTGCAGCATGTTCCATGCTCATTTCGTAATAATACATGCGATTAATTTTCGAGTTCTGGACGGTGGACTCCCGATGCGGTACCAAACATCCTCATCAGCCGGCGGTCCCAATGGATCGAGCTCCTTCTCCACAAGCGCGAGTCCACCCAAAACGTTATAAAACGTATACGGCGAGTTTCCGCTCGTGGTGCGTCTACCGGACAGAGCCGGCGAGGACGTGAACGTCTTTGAGCATGAAGCCCGTTCCGGCCCCGAACGGTCCGGATAGTAGGCGCGGGGCGTCATCGACAAGAGCAATAGACCCGGACATGTTAACCACACCATCTGGATAGTTCCCAGTAGAGGCGTCGAAGTTCCGGGGTGCGTTACGAGTTTCAATAGCTGCTGAAGTCGTTGGTTTTCATTGCTTCGTCGAGAATTACTATCGTGAGTCGTGCTGTCGAGCTCGTGTATGATCAGTCAAATGCTTGTCTTATCCGGCTTTGAGGTCTTATATAGATGCTTTAGTTCATTCATTTTGCTCAAACCCGCAAAGCGAATCCTATTAGCTCCGACCAGGATACCATCTTCATCAGAGTAGCTGTCTTCGAATACGAGACGAAGTCTCTTCCCGCCGTCTAACCGGAAGATGTGCGTCAACCTCTTATCTCATGCGGATTCGACTCTAATCTACCGCTCTCAGGGGGGCCCGCTGAAGTTTTGCCCGGTACGCTTGGTACGGATGTTGATGAGGCGGACTGTCCGCGCGAGGCCTTGCGTTATCGACTAGTTGGTTAGTCCGCCTATTCCTTCAGCTGTCGGCATTCGTGAGCTAGTGACCTTGGTCTCGTCTCATTATTATCAACCCGCTATATTTTCATCCTAACTATAACCAGTTACGGATGTTGTTGATAATATCCATTCACGTCATCGAACCTAAAGAAGTCCTTTATGCTAAAATGCCGAGCATTCTCTATGTGTTTCGCCGTATCATGATACCGGTATCGATTTTCTCGACGGCGGGCATCATGTTTTCGTAGGTAGAGCTTCTAGTCGATGAAGTCTAGTTTGCTCAATTTGATGACTGTAGCGAGACCTACCGGTCCGCCGCCGATAATTGCTATTTTAAATTACCCTAGGGAATGTTGGAACAGAATGAGCTGAACTCGCCATTAATCTTTTGTTTTCCTATCTCTATATTTAGGTGTTAGAGTATACCTGCATCCACCGGTAAATACTTCGAATCTTGCTAGTTATACCGAAGTCTAATTATATCTAGCCGGTATATTCCTGTAGTGCCCCTCGATACAACTCTACATTGTGAAGAATAGGTTTGTCACTGGCCAGTAGTCCCCGAGGATCAGGGCGCGAATCCTTTGCGTGCGGAGGTAGATGATGGAATGCGACGTATTCGCAATCGCAATACACCTATTCGCATGATAAAAAGGAGATAATGCCCCGGATATGCTAGAACAATAAGACCAATAGGACGGAAAATTAGTATAATGATGTCAATACGAAGTTAGCTCTGATATGATATATGGTAATTTAGTCTGGAGCCATTATGTCTCTTGTTGAGCTTAACGGATGTGAAGTAACCGAGCCGGTTGACAAGCCGGTTCGAATCCTAGCGAGTATCGGGCATAGTACTATCACCGTGGTCATCGACAGAGTTGCTTTCGGCTTTCATCGAACTCTTAACGTACTTCATTTTCCCATTACTGGCAGAGTTGTCAGCCATTGTCTAATTGTAGCTAGATGATGGAAAACTCGGGGGCCATCCCTAATACGCTGTCGTTTATTGGACTTGACAATTAGGAAGAAAGAGACCGAGGATGTAAAGTGGGAAATCATGTAGATTACTATATGGCGAAGGCTACAACGAGCGCCTTATCTTAGCCATCCTTCCCACGTTAATCTAGTATAGAGCGATGAATATAGTTGGTTCATCGGGGGATGGATTCCGAAGCAGACAGGATGCGAAGTCTAGTAAGGTCTAGGATTTGAGGCTTGAGTCTAGAGAATACCATTAAGTATGAGCGTAGGGCTTGAGCTGATAGGCTTGCATCTGCCTATCCGATTGCTGTGCATACATGTAGCATGATATGTAGGTACTATGTGTGGTCGAGATCAAGGCTGCATCCAATATGTACAAGATCTAGTATAGAGTGACTGGTATCTCCTCGGTTAACGCACCGACCGCCCGGCAGACCCGGGAGTATGGACGCGGTAGTGTGCGTAATTCGGGCACATGTAATTGGTCAAATCTGGGGTTTAAAACCTCGATGTCGATAAGCAGATACAGTATCTTATCGACTGTGACGCTTAGTGGGCTGTGTGGGGCTTTCGGATTACCATGATCTAACCTTGACAGTCTCGAGGGCCGTTGCAGCACGGTCTAGCCCACTATGTACATTAGTACGACACAGGGAATACCCATCTCAGCTCAATCGCCCCACTTCCTAAAACAAGTGGCACAAGCCCATGAGATCCCGTTCGCTTGCATTTGATTTCCGAAAGAGGGAGGCTAGCCATCATCTGGTTGGTTGGCTGGTCGACAAGGTGGAAATTGGCTTGATGGATACTGAAGAAAATATTAAAAAAATTGGGGTGGTCAGACGCCCACTCACAAGACGATGCAATTTTTGGTATTACATAGGTAGTCCACTATATATCGCAACGAATTAATTGTAGGCAGCATTTGCTTAGAGTCAAACAAAGATGGATGATGACGGATTTAGAGCTTTAGGTAGATACATACGAGTCAGACTCCTGCTATGGATAAGCCTTCGATGCCTGCTGCTAGCCGACTATGGTTGGTGTGTGACTGGCTAACCTGCCCTGCCCTGCCAGCTCGAAAGCTTGCTTGCTTTTACAAAAGTCCTAAACTTCTGGGGCTGAAGAGTAGAAACTGAGGGGCTGGCAGGTAATTCTTATTATGGTTCCATATAGTGTATGAAAAGGCTGCTGGGAGGTCGTCGACAAAAACCGCAGGTCATGACTTTTGATGAGCATAGGATTGACAAGCGAACGTATCAAGACGATCCAATAAGATAATTCGCATTTGGGGAAGTTTCTCGCGTGAGAGAAACCGTACGACTCGAGACCCGACCTTTCTTCTTATTACTTAACGTCATGCAACTCCGCAAGTTTCAGATTGGTCCAGTCTCATCCACACTAAAAGAGAGGCTAGGCACGATACTTTAGTGTACAATATAAATGTACCGAGTGCTAGGACCACATTAGGTGTGGTTCGCGGGAATGTTCCGGTTGTCGACCAATTCAGGAAGCCAGCGTCTAGTTGATTGGTACAGCATTCGGGCAAGGGAAACCTGGATTTACCAGTCATGCATGTAAGCCAACCCGCCCTTCTTGACTACTTACGCACGAATTAAATGGCCATTCGCGGCACCTGATAATTCATTAGGGGGAGAGCAAGCTTCCGTCATGTATGGATCATGGACTCGTGAAAGAAAGACGCGGGGAGGTGATACATGCGTATGTCGTTGGATTATCGGCAACACTGGGGATATTAGGTATCGACGAGGTATCGGTCAATGACTGAACCATGTACAATGCATGTATTAATCCCTGCTAGGCTGCTTCTTGTCCGTTTTGCTCCGCACGCACCAAGCCTAATTTTTTTTTTTCTTTTTCTTCAAATCTTTTTCCCTTTTTTTTTCTCTCGATTTTTTCTCTTGTTAGCCTCGTACGATAGTATTTCTTTCTCCACCGCTTACATCCATCTGGAACTTCCTATTCCTTAATGAGAAAGAGAAAAGGGCCGTATTCAGTCGTAGCCAATTAGTGAAGCAGAGCATAGCAGCGTCTTAAGAGGTCTGCCCATCCAAAATTATCGAGGCAACAGCTAACTTGTCTGCTTTGGGGTCTCCAACCTGCACAATGCATTGCCTGCATGTCTACTTGTCTACATGTTCCTTACCGCCTCTTTTTTCCTGGGATCATACCCTTGCTGCGATCTATAAAGTAAATAGATCATGCGAATCTGCCACCGCCTATTCGACTATCTACAGTCGTCATGATGGCAACCTCGGGAAATAAATAACGAGTGATTTAAAATAAACCGTAGCTCCTCCTCAGTGGCAATCGTTTGCGTAATGATGGATAATGATAATCAAAAGAGAGCACGGAAGCACGGACAAGGACCCCTAAAAATCGAAAAGAGGGAAAAAAAGATTTCTGGTTGGTGTGTAATGGCAACGTTCAGACAAAATTTGGGTCCAGCCGTTAAAGCCAAGCTTGACGTTAATTGGTTTAGCACTTCCAAACGGGGCAATAGATGTACAAGGGATAATCCTTGAATACGACGCTGGGGCCAGAAGGTACTTTGAAATGGACCTCGTTCCTCTCAATTCTTGTATGGGATTCGCAGCAAAATCGAGTCCCTGTCCAAGTCTAACGCATGTCACTGCCAAGGTCACTCCAATTTTTTCTACCCTTCTTACTTCCCTGCCTACTGTCTGGCCTGAAGTGGGCACCTAGTGGGCACTTAGATGCTTGTTGTACCGTTTGTACAGTACCTCACCCCTGTTCCATCCCCCAATGCCCGTCCCATCATCCCCCGGGTGAGTAGCATTCCTCAGCTCTCTTTTTTTTTGTCCCATCATACAAACATAGGCATTTCTCCCAAGCCTTCTCGCCGCCGCCTCCCTCACAAGTTCAACCTGAGCAAAAATTAACCTTTTACTTTTCACTCCCTTCCATTCGTCGGTTCAACATCGCCGTCGCGATTCTCGCCTGCTCCACCGCTTTTCGTCGTTTCCTCCTCGCCTCGTAAATCCATTCCACAACCGCCTACACATGGTATCATTATCACTATCCCCCCGCCCCTAATACTCCCTTGCCCTTATTCCTACTCCCCTGTCTCACTCCCATCACAATTTCTGCTGTCGGGTTCTCTCTGAGCTTGAATTACGACTGCTTTGTATTCTCGATTTACGAAACGACCGGTATAGAATATCCAGATACTTGCGCCGTTTTTCAATTAGTTCCTATCGTGTATGCTCATCATGCCGTACAACACCCGTCGCAAATCGTTGTCTCTACCGTCTCTCGGAATCCACATCCCAGTAAATCGATCCTCACCCAATGGCTCTAGTATGGCAAGCTCCAGATCGTCCTCAGAGAGCTCATCGCACCCAAATAAGAAGCTGAAGCGGTCTCACAATGATTCTGTGCCCTCGTCTGCTAGCTCTGTGCCTCTCTTCAAACAAGCCTCTGCGTCTGCGAAGTATGACCACACACCGCCACCATCGCCTGGCCTACATGACTCCATTGAGATGGACGAGTCTGAGCCATCCGAACTTGCAGAGATGAAGAAAGTGGACTTGGAAGGCATAAATGATGAGATTGTCGAGGCTGTAATTGTGCGACTAGAGGAAACTCGCAATCGACCACATCTGGTGAAGGAGCTAGCTGCTGCTCTTATGGATCAAGTCAAGATCGTTCAACAGTAAGTTCAATTAATAAAGTTACTATTTTGCGTCTTGCGCTAACTTTATTCATAGGTCCGCGAACCCTTGCGCTATCATTTCCTCCCGATTGTCTACATACTTGAAGCGATCCTGTTGGTCTGCTGTGGCTCCCTGTCCTTTGGCTAAGGAGCTCGAGACTGTTCACCCGAGGCGCACATACTTCTATCTCACGACTTGTCCTCATTTACCTCTTCCAGATCCTTCCTCACACCGCGCCATCATCACACCTTCGCTATCGAGCTCCGCTTCGACATCTGAGGATGCGGATTGCGACCGAAGAAGAGAACTCAGCCTATCGCCTGAAGTTGACTTGTCGTCGCCTGAGTTTGAGGACATGGACGAAGATATACCCATGCCGGGTACGCCCATGGGTTCAGTCTCTGGTAGCCACCGACGTATTAGCGTGCCGCGTAACCAGAGAGGGGAAGAGCCTCCACTAGAAAAAGATGAGAAGGAGTTTACACAAACGGCCGATGGATTGCAAAAGCGAAAAGCCAACGGACATCTACTCCGAGCTGATCCCACGGATCAGGTGTCTATAGATGATGGCATGCAAAATGAACAGCTTTTTGGTGAACCTCCCAGGACTCTTGCGCCTAGCCTGTTGCCCCACATGGCTTTCATGACAAGTCCGGCGATGCGGCCTAGTCTGATGATACCAATGAAGAGAGATGCCGAGGCCGAAAGTTGGACCAAGCTAGACGCTGCTCTCGAGTGGGACAGAAGTCCCGAGACTGTTGAGCTGGATGAGCTAGACTGCTTACTTGACGACTTCTAAACGCCCGCCTTTGGTGGGCTAATTTCCCGGTCTTACTAATTCCCACAATCCCACTGGACGGAAGGCTATATGTGCAGCTGGCACGCGTTTAGCCATGTATGATGATAGATACGGCCGTATTTATGAACAAAAGGAGTTGGGGCGATATGGCGCTATTTGATGCATTTGATTTTTTGTTTTATCTTATTGGCCTACGATTTCTCACGCTCTGCCTTTATTCCTCTCAGTTCATATTACCATTTATTTTTTCAGCTAGATGATTGCACGTCTGAGGCCCACATGGTGGTTGGTCGAAGAAGATGTATGAATATCGCTAGAGGAAATGCTTAGAAAGAATGCGACGAGGGACGGGCCCGCATGGTGACGACTGGGGTACATGACGAACTGAAACAAGTCGTCAGCGAGGCAGGTGGAGGGAAAGGGGGCATGGCAACGTCGTTTGCCGCCTGGTTTCCAAAAATGGGAATCAACTTTGTACAAGTAGAAGAATACCAAAAGAAGCTGGCATGGGAGACAAATGGCTGGCTAGCTAGAGCGCTTAGAATCCAGTAGGATGGGTTACATGGCGGTCTGGGATAAAAGGAAAAAATGGCGCTCAAAAATGCGAAAAGAAATCCCCAATCAAATCTTTCGAGGTTCATGCGATATGTGATAATCAATTATGTAAATCCGAATTTATGATTTTGATATTCTTACTAAGTTGGGCAGGGGGAAAAGTTGACGGGAATAGTACAGCTTGTAGATGTCGTATTGATTAGAGTGGTGGAGGAACTGCTCCGTATGTACAGTAGAGACACGTACATTGTTTATACACGGACACCTGCAACCCTATAAATACAGCTTCCAAATTCAGTCATCCTTTGGTTTGTTATTGTTGATGGATAACACTGACGACCACCAGCCCGTCGTCGATTTCTGTGCACTATCCTTTTTGTCCTCACTAGAACCGGTTTCGGCGGTTGGCGCAGGAGTAGTAGAAGTAGCTGCTGCATGCCCACGTACCCGCATCTCAATTAACATATGCGTACCCACCGTGGCCCAACCAGGGCGCTCCAGGCGGAGGACCTCGAGACCAGGGACAGCGCGTTCGGCGGCACGCACGACGAGCTCGATGTCCCGGTTCCACCAGCAACCAAACCGCTCGAAGTGCTCCCGTGCGCTGCGATCCAGTAGCCCGTTGACGAGTTCCCACCAGCTGCGGCCGTGCTCGAGCAGGATGATACGGCCGGTCTCGGGCTTAACTACGGAGGCCATGTTGGAGAGGAGGAGGACCGGGTCCCGGACGGAACATAGACCGAAGGTCTGGATTATCGTGTCGTATTTCTGGGCGGTGGGAGAAGGTGGGGGTGGGAGAGGCGCTTGGGCGTCGGCTTTGAGAATGCGGATGCGGTTGTTGGCTAGCGATATGCCTTCCTCGCCGCTGTCTGTTTTAGAGGCGAGGTTTGCGAACGAGGGCTTCTTGGGGACCTGGTCCGCCATGTATGGCACGACTTGGCGTATCCTCGTTAGTGCGAGGTCCAGCATGGGTGGTGAGATGTCCACGCCGGTGAAGCTGAGTATGGCGTGTTCCTTTGGAGGTTGAGGCCTGGGCTTCGGTTGCGGCTTTGGTGATGGTTCCGCTACTTTTGGCTTCTCTGTTTCCCTCTTTCCTTCCCCTTTCTCCTTGTTGTCTTCTTTCTTCTCTTTCTCAGCTCCCTTCTCTTCCTTGCTCAACCAACTAAACCAGCCCGGCTTCTCCTTCTCCTCTGTGGGTTCAAGCCCCTCGGTTACAAGGCTCCAGTCATAGTAGTCGAAGTTGCGGCCCGTGCCGACGGCAACCTCGAGCACGTGCCCCCGGGCCATCTCGGAGGCTATGCGGCGTCGCAGCTTGGTGATGCCGTAGCGCCACTCGGACTTGTCGAGGTGCTGGTCGAATTCCCGGGGCGACTGGATCGAGGGCCGCCCCGTGGGTACCTCCGGTTCTTGGCCGGGGGTCCAGTGCTCGGCTGGGTGAGTTTTCCAGTACTTCAAAAGTGACACTGAGAAGAGGCCCACGCACATCGCGGCGGCACCGGCCCCGAATAGGGGGAACCATCGGCTCTTCACTAG
This sequence comes from Hypoxylon sp. NC0597, assembly GCA_022432515.1. NCBI lineage: Eukaryota > Fungi > Ascomycota > Sordariomycetes > Xylariales > Hypoxylaceae > Hypoxylon > Hypoxylon sp. NC0597. Next base: position 193,394 of record JAJKLA010000010.1, read on the forward strand.
CTCTGAGATTGGCTGCTTTTTGTCTTCGTATCCTCGTGAAGAAGATGCAGATTCCGATGACGACGATGATGATGATGAGGGAGGAGAGGAACGGGTAGTAGTATTGGATTTAGAACTAGGATTGGGGGTTGCCTTTGGCTGGGCGGGTTTGAAAGGGAGTGGTTTAGGAGCTGCTTTCTGCTGCTTTGGCGGAGGTGGTGTCCGCTTGGATGTAGCATATCGCCTGCAACCGCGTCTAATCCTTTGGAGGGCGTCCTGTGCTCTCCTGCTCTCGCGTATCACAGCCCTCGTTGTGAGGGCATGCAGGTAGACCGGCGGCATCGTGATCTGCCTTGACTCGCGGCCCGCCGAACGTAACTCAATCCTACTCCTGGTGGGGACCACACATCGGTACGCTCGAAGGGTGAGTGAGGTAATGAGAGCAGTAGATTAGGTATGCAACTGGCTACGGATCCATACTACGAAAGCTTGATGCCCATGCCCGGAGTAAGACTCGACAGAACTTTGGACTAGCCACTTGGATGTGATTCCGATGCAATGCCCCAAGATCCAGGAACGTGGCAACTGGAATACCAATGGCAATGATGTTCGTGGGATATGGAGCCGGTGACGCCAGAGCCGATGTAGATCTAGTGAAAAGGGGGTCTTCTCGAGATCAAATGATCTCAATGTTGAAGTGGAAATTTTGTGGTTGACGATCTGATGTTTTGGAGACATGATGTACCTCGGTATACAGTGCTTTTACTATACTCTTTCCGATAATACTGTGCTGATCACTCCCGCTCCTTATTGGATGTACAAGGATTCTCCACTTGTCTGCGGGGTGCGAGGAGCTCCGCAATGAACCATGGAAGCTTCAGTCCGTCAATTACTAATTACGGTTGATAGCTTGACGCGCTTTCTGCGTTTCTTCACGCGTCTATCTAATATGAACGACGTCTCTTCTCTATCAACTTCTGCAACTTCATTGTCGTATCTAGAACTAATATTGTAGCGAGGCTAGAATCCGTCTACGGCTATGGCATCTCAACAAGATTTACAGGAGCTGATTCGTCTCATGACTATTGGCATGAGAGTTCCTATGAAAGATGCTTTAGGTCGAATTAAAGAGTTACAGGCAAAAAATCTCCGCAGGTAAGTACACTTATACTATAAATATTATCCATGACGCAGTATATGATACGCATTAGATGTCCTGGGAATAACTAGTGCAGTATACAACAGATAGCTGAGAGCTCTCTCTCGGATGTTACAGCTGCCATCAAAGACGCCAAAGCCGCGCGATCACTTCACAATGCTTGTAAAGCCCGACTTAAGAACCCAGTCGGGCCATCGACGGCCAAGCGGCCCGGTTCTACTCTTGAGAATACTACGAAACGATCAAGGCAGTCCAATGACACAGGGTTCGTTGATGGTCCAGAGCCCGTTGCTCCGCGAGAGTTTGAAGCGTCGTTTACCTTGCCTGTGGAAACGGACGAGAGAGTTATCGCTGATACCATTCTGTTGACAAACCGTGCTCCGCTAGTCCTCGCTTTTGCTGTTGAGCTGTTGCGGTACACGATGTCTGAGCAGCCTCCTTCTAGTCGGTTAAGCCTAGCGCAAGCAGTGGTGAGTGCCAATTCGAGAAGCAAAGCCGTTGCCATTGGCATGGAGAAAGGTCCTAGCGCCGATGAGCAGGGCTGGGGTCACGGTCAACCTAGAGTCAAAGTAATGGGCCGTGAGGTGACGGTGCTGAAGAGAGGTGGCTATGAATGGAAAGGGGACGAAGAGGTAGAAGATCGTCAGAAGCCAGAAAATGACACAGCGGGAAATGAGAGTCCTCCATCGAGTGCAACAGTGACTGGTGAGAGTCAAAATACCCAACCCGAAACCTCCGTCGGTCCCGCATCGAGATCATGGTCTGCTAGTCAGCCTGTCACTTTGAAAGGATCAACATTCATAGTTCGAGCGACGCAGATTACAGAACCTTCACAGCGTCAACCAACCATGCAATCATTGTTCGTAGCAATGCCGTCTCTACAGAGCGCAACGCATAACGCTTGGGCTTATCGCGTTCGAGTCCCGACGAATTTGTTTGGCGCAACTACAATCAAGGAAGAGTCATTTGACGATGGCGAAACTGGTTGCGGTGATTTTTTACTGAAAAACATGCGAGACAGCAACGCTATTGATACGCTTGTAGTAATGACTCGTTGGTATGGGGGTATTATGCTCGGGCCTGATCGGTGGAGAATAATGCGTAATTGCCTAAAAGACGCCTTGGCAGAACGTCTCCGAGTTACGGGGGAGCAGGCTATACTAGGCGGCGAGGCCGTCTGGGGCCTGGATCTGGAAGCTATGAGAAACAAGTCTGGATCCGCCGGCTCGACTTCTAGTAGGTCATATGAGGCGGGCGTCGTAGGTATGCCTATCCACAGACCGGAGGCGGCGAAAGCATACCTTTTTAGAAGCTTTGCTGCGAGAGTAGAGAGACCTGAGAGCGGTGTTGGCGAGAATGATACACCGAACGGTGCTTCAACAAGCAAAACAACAAAGAAGAAGACGGCTAAAGCCCTGGAGTTAGAGAAAGAAGAAAACGTTGCTAGATTACTTGGTGCTATACGACTCCTATATGACAGTTGGGCGGATCATCTGAGTACCAGTGAACTTGACAGACGAGCCTGGGGCTGGTATGTCGCAGTTCGACCTGATGTAGAGGCCGGTCCTTCTGGCTGGGGAGCGAAAGGACACCTGAAACTCGCTGACATTTTAGCCCTGCGACGAAAGGATGGATAATAATATCCAATCATGGACGAGAAGAGAACACTTCAGTAATGGAGGGAGGGATTTTTCCTTTTTTTTTTCAGTCTTGCTTACAGACATTCTCGGGCCTTTATCGGTCTTATCTCATGAGGCTGCGATCCTAGATGTCCAAATCGCACACCGACGTGGCGTTTCGATAGGCGAACACGTCTATGATCGATTGGATGGGTGAACCTTATTCTCTCTACAAGGATTAAAAATGCTGGTAATTCTACCTGGGTATATGCTACTAAAGACCAGTCTACATCCAGCAAGCCCGGACGTCCTTCGCTCAGACAATGCATATTCAACCCTGGCGTAGTCTTTCTGATTTTACAAGTATTATACATGAAGGTCAGCATAAAATATAAAACTCAAGTCGTCATGCAGTTGCTAACCCGTATATGCTGAAAAGGAGATCAAGAAATAGAAGGGTATATAAGGCAAAATAGGAAACCGAAAAAGAATGACTACCGAAACGCGAATTCCCTTGTTAACATGACCAAACAAGTCATCGAGAGTGACTCGACTCTGCTAAACTGAATACCCCGCTGCTATTCGAACTCTTCCTTCTCCCACCCGCTGACGTGGTTCTGGAATTCACTGTGGTTGTACTCGTTCTTCTAGATGAAACTACACTCAGCATGCGCTTGACCTCGCCTCCTGCTAACCCCGCGTTCTTCGAGACCGTGAAGGCTGTTCGACCATACACATCTGCTATGTTCGGCTGCGCACCATGCTCTAGTAGGAGTTCCACTATGGCAACCTTCCCTGCTACCTGAGCTGCTAACTCGATGGCTACGATTAACGGCGTACATTGGCCCGGCCCCTGGATATTTGGATTGGCTCGGCCCACCGACAGCAAAAACCGGACCATCTTCTCATTACCCTTCTCGCACGCCATATATAGCGCCGTCTTGCCGAACCGGTCAGGCTTGTCGATAAGTTCGGGGTGCGATTTAAGTAGCATCTCGGCCACTCCCAAGCCTCCAGACCTCGTTTGGCATCTGTGCAACGGCGTCATTCCGCTATGATCAAGTACGTCTGGCTTCGCGGAGTAACCATCCAATAATAGTTCACACAACCTCTGATTACGAGTTGCGGCCGCTGCATGTAGTAGCGTTGATCCCGACTGGTCACGCTGCTCTATATCTACTACGCACGACAGCATATGTCGTAACACTTCGATATTCTCCTCTTGGATGGCAAGGTGCATTGGTGTTGTTCCTAGTGTCGGGTCACTGACATTAAAGCCAAATGCTTTATTGTCTACATCCACTTCACGCCTGATGTTAGCGGCTGATTCGTTTCGGGAGAGGGGGGAGAGTTTGTGTATGATTCTGCATTGCGAGAATGTATTACATGGCTTCAAGGAATACCACTTCGAAAGCAGGTAAGGATAGAAGGAAAAAAGAATAACTGGGGATGGGTGTTCCTGAATTAGACTTACTCCCTTTGTCCATGCACCACTGATATGCACTAGTTAAATCGACGCTTACGCCGGTCTCTGTTCTTCTACTCGTCGTGTGCGATGACGTTGACGAAGAAATGGCTGTATCTGGCCGCAGCTCCTGTCGGATCCACTCGCGGAGCCCATTTGCCTCATCGAAGTCCTGGTTCAGCCGCAATATCTTGACCAATAGTTCCGTTGATTCTTGGACGAGGTCATATGGCATGGGTTGTAATTGCTTCCGGCCATCTACTGCGCGCTTCACAAATTTTCGCGCTTTTTCGATATTTCCCCCTTTAAGGTAGAGGCCGCCTAGCTTATGGTATAGCCTGGCTCTTCGGTTCTTGTCCATTTGGTCTGCCCCTCGTTTGATTTCCTCGTCGAGTAACTGTTGCAGCTCCTCTTTAGCCTCGAGATGTTTCTCAGAGGTTTCGCACTGCAGTAAGATATCCGCCAGCTCCTCTCTCATACATGTGAGCTGTTCGTGCGAGTTATCGTCAGGTACGGTTGGATCTTGGGCTACCAACAGCTGCTTCATGTACCTGATTCCCTTCCGTTGGTAGATTGATGCAAGACTAAACATTCTGGATTGCTTGAGCTTCCGCACCATCTCCTGATTCTCGCGCAATTGGTATTCAAGAATTCCACTACTCTGTACATCCGGGAAGTCGGGTTCCGGGTCGAACGTGTCGTCATATAGAGCCAGTGTGTCGCCGCTTACAGACGAAGTCTGGCCGATGGAGTAACCGTCACAAGATGCCTCGTCGTATAAGGATAGCGCCGTCTTCCTAACGTCGTCTGCCGTTCTTCGCCACTCGGCTATCTCCTTTTCGAACATGTTGTCCTCCGAATTATCCTCCTCTTTTTCAGAGTTAATACTATATGTATCGTCTACTAGGCCACCCTCGTTATCCGTGCGACTCGAGAAGAAAGGTGATGATTGGATGGTGTGGGTTAGTTTCCGGAGATCGTCTAGAATCTGTTTGTTGGACTTTTCCGTCTCGTATAGAGCACCTAATGAGAGTGTCGATAAGCTAACATTTAGGATAGCCTTGTACGAGGCAATGCGACGAATGAGTTGCTGAATCCGCTCATCTTTGATACATTGTACTATGCTTTGCCGCATACGCTCTAAAGTTCCGCTATCGTCCTCGAGCCGTGGAAGTTCTTTATGCAGCGCCTTTAACGAGCTATGACACGACTGTATGATTCGATAGGTTCTTTCGTGGTGCTCACGTTCGAATGGTAGCTGCCTGGTTCGTTTCGTGAGTGTTATATGAACTCCTTCTAGGGCGTCTTTGAGACCTAGGATCTCGTCATGAAGGTATTGAATAGACTCGTGAGCAAATGTACTCTTTCCGATGAAGCAACTGAGACCCTTCACTAGAGTACTAGTGAATGTGATGACCTGTAATACACCCACCGAGATGGACAGGGGATCCATGACCGTGTTTTCCGAAGTCTTTACTATGCCGGCTGGCGGTCGGCGACATGGTATTGACCAGTCCGATTGAGCCCCCGCGAACCTGGAAATCACAATTTAGCCTCCGCCTTTTGTGGCCTCGAAGTTCAGTATGATTTTCAGGGTCTTTTTGGATTACGGAAAAGTTTCGAAAGGCAACGGCCGCGAGCTACGTTGATTAAAATTCGAGAGGGGGGAACGGGGGCACAAGGTAGCAATCCCACGAAATTTGGGGTTAATCGAAAGACATCCCGTGGGACGGGGAGAGAGCTGGCCAAGTTGGCCATACTCTTATGTCATCGAAATCTTACCTAGGTCAAGGTCGTCGTGTTACCCTAGTACTTCGATAGTTATTACCCCTGTGTAGGATCATGCCGCCTACCGAGCTCAGCCTGGCTTTTACTCAAGAACTGCATCACCTGCCACACTGCCCCCTTCATCGACCAGAGGCTAGAATATATCCTGCTGCATTCCTGCTCTTCGGCGGATATGTTCGAAAGACAAACACCGACAGCGCCTTTCTGTGGACAGAAGGGGTGCACCAAGACAGACGATCAGTCAGAAATGAAGCGGGATTATTGTGTGAGCACCGATCTCCGTCTTCTCCACGAGCCTGCGTCAGCCACCGCGGTAAATCAACCTACTTGGGAAGAGCACAAAATTTGATCATAGCCAAGAGTTGACTGCTTCTAGCTAGAACCTACTTAGGTACCTACCTAGGTAAGATTATGGCTAGGGGCGCGGTACACCACCTCCGTATGTACCTAGGTAGGCTATCAGACTTGGTCGGTTTGTATTGAAGAAGCAGTGTAACCTACCTAACGACCTATACGTAAGTAGCTGAGGCTTAGCGCAGAACTGAGGCTGCTGGTTCGCGGCCGGGAATAGATCCCGCTGTTGTAAGACTCGGTGTAACGGGCGACTTTCTTACCAATAAGGCAAAAGGGGGCTCAGCACATTTCTTCCACAATTTGATATTTACTACGCTTTAGAGGTGTGTATGCCCTTTCCCATGCCCTAGTGGAAGTTGTCGAATCCTTCAAGGCTCGGTGAAGCCACACGGGCCTGTATTACTCTTTGCTTTTTGCTTATTGTGCCTACAGCTAGGCAGCCACAGAGTGCCAATCCTACATACAGCGGATATATCACCAATTAGATTGCGGTTGTATATGCACCCATTATGTCACCACAATATAGAAGTGCAGTTCTGACCGGAGATCGTTTAACACGAGAATGGGGCTCGAGGCTGGGGAATCCCTCTGACCAAGGAACTATGTCAGGTGTCGATCTCCCCTAGAAACCCGTTCTTGTTTAACCTTATTTCGTTTGATATCCTATGATCCTTTTCACGATCTATCACTCGGTCAAGCTCTCGCGTTAGTTAGTACACATGATCTTGTACTATGGCAAATCGCCACGGGTCCTCCTTCAACCATTCGCCATCCTTACCAACGGCGACAGGGCACCAACCTAGGCCTCACAATAGTATCGAGTTAATTGACGCTGCTCCTGCTACAGAGGCAAATCATGATCAATACTATGACCAGGTCAATAGAAGGCGCAACAACAACCAAGGGATTATTGAGAATCCACTGGGTAGGATAATCGCACGTAGCATTATGCTACCTGCTAACATACTCTAGTTCATTTAACCGACGAGGAGCTCAGAAAGGATGTCACTTCCTTCCATAGAGCATGCTTGGAGCCTGTCGTGGCTCTAGATGACCTGCTTAGAGCAGCTCGAGTAGCCCAGAACGTCCGCTCATACGACGAGGCCGCTCGCTCTAAGGGCCCGAAAGCCAGATACACTCTGCCAGTCCAGCTAACCGAAGAAGAGAAGGCAGCTCTGAAAGCGGAAAAGGATGTTCTGTTTTCAGAACGAAATATGTTCATCGTCATCCTTACTGTCTCCCTTGCCGCCTTTCTTCAAGGCTTCGTACAGTCCTCGATCAACGTAGCCTCTCTGTATTCCGAAGAATTTGGACTTCCGAACGTGATCTCGAGACTGAACTCTACCGTTCTACAGGAAAATACCAAGCCTCAGTTAGATGACTGGAAACTTGGCGCGACCAATGCTTCCCCGTTCTTTTTCGCTGCTCTGCTGGGCTGCTGGCTGTCTCTGCCTATCAATGACATGGTTGGCCGCCGGGGTGCAATGGCCGTTGCCGCATGTCTCATCTTCGCTAGTTCGTTGGGCGCGGCATGGTGTTCGTCCTGGCAAGCCCTACTACTAGTGCGCATGGTGAATGGTGTCGGTAAGTTTGAATCGTCTCGTACTATATTCACAGAATTTCATATAAACATCAGACGGGGTTTGCAAAAGTCCGGTGTTAACATTCTCTACGCAGGTATGGGTGTCAAGGCTGTTAGCACCCCTATTCTCGCCTCCGAGACAGCAGTCGGTTTCTGGAGAGGTAGTTCCATCCTCGCCTGGCAGCTATGGTAAGATTAGACCTCGCGTAACGAGAATCATTTATAGTAATTAACCATGCTGCAGGGTCGCTTTCGGAATCATGATGGGCTTTGCGTTCAACCTTGCCTTCTATAAGGCAAGCAGTCCCAAATTGTCGTTGCAGTTGATTTTAGGAGCACCACTTGTACCGAGTATCTTCCTTATGATAGGGTTATGTTTCTGTCCCGAGAGCCCTCGCTACTACATGCGGCGAGGAGCTTCTAGTTACAACCCACAAAAAGCGTATAAGGTTTTATTGAGACTTCGTCGGACAAAGGTGTGTATCACTGCCATATAATAATGCAACAAACGTGATTAAAAGCTAACTTCCTCGAAATAGCTTCAAGCCCTCCGCGATCTCTATCTAGTCTACAAGTCCGTCGAGCTTGAAGAATACTCGAACGTCGATGTAGAAAGTGAAAGTGATGGTGTTCCCCATGGGCTCTTCGCCTACATCAAGAACTATGCCTCTCAATACAAGCAACTTTTCGTCGAAAGACGATTGAGAAACGCCCTGATAAGTAGTTCAATAGTTGCGCTAGCCCAGCAACTATGTGGTAGTAAGTTGAACCCCTGACCTACACCTAAAATCCCGAGACAAGTCAATATCACTAACAGCGTTGAATAGTCAATGTCCTCGCGTTCTATTCAGGTATCGAGTGAAGATATCCGCTTGGGACTACTCCTCGCTAACTGACTATGCTAGGGACATTGTTCAGCAGAGTGTTAGGTAGTCAAGACCCTCTTGCGCCGATGATTTATAGTTTAGGATATGGTATGCTCAACAAGAATCTGTCACTAGAGCCATCAACTTACCATCTGAGTATTATAGGGGCTATAAACTTCTTCTTTGGCCTTCCGGCAATTAGAACAATCGACACCCTCGGCCGTCGCAAGTGGCTCGTACTTACGTTGCCTGTGATGTGCCTGCTTATGATGGCGGCCGCTCTATCGAGCCTGCACCATGACCAGACTACTAGAGCTGCGTTGATTGCCGTCTTCGTATTTCGTGAGTACCTAACATGAATAACGATAAGAAGGATTCATTATTAATGAGATTTATTACACAGTGTTCGCAGCAACATACTCACCGGGAATGGGTAGGTCGTTTTCCCTCCTGTGACTGTTTATAGGGAGCTCACGTTTTCTAGGTCCTATTCCCTTCACCCTTGCTTCTGAAAGGTTCGCTCGCCGCATCTGGAAATAGGAAAATACATACTGACAAGTTGACAGCTTCCCCCTCTCCCACCGTGAGGCTGTAAGTACCTAGATTTCGTGCACCCTTTCTAGCACCACCAGAAGACTGACTCTATCCAGGGGTGTGCATTCGCAATTGCAATTAACCTCTTATTCGCTGGACTCATACAAATGTTCTTCCCGAGGTATTTATTTCCACAGCGTCCTACCAACTTACCTATATTTAATTACTCACGTCCATATTCAATCGCAGCATCTACGCCGGCCTCCACGATGGTGGCTCGCTGGGCCTCTTCGCAGGACTTAACTTCGTGGCCTTCGTGCTCGTATTCCTGCTCGTGGAAGAGACCAAGCGTCGCTCCCTCGAAGACCTCGATCTCATCTTCGCCGTCAGAAAGCGCGACTTCGTACGCCACCAGGTGACCGAGTATCTCCCGTGGTTCTTCCGCCACTACTTCCTCGGCTATCGTAGGGAGAAGCCGTCGCTTTACGTGGACCTTATATGGAATGGGCCGCGGGTTCACAGTGGCATGGGAGGAGCAATGGATAGCAATATTGACAATTGGGACGGGTTCGCTTCGGACATGGGTGGTGATAACGGGAGGGGCGTTGGCGGCGATGATGGCGTCTCGCCTTCTTTCCCTCGACGACCGTCAGCGTTCACGGTTCTAGACTCTACGATGAGGGTGTCGGAGGACTCAAATGATTCTGCTCACAGATAAGGTTTCTGGAGAGATTCTTGATTTACATTCGTTCTTGCTTAAAGTCAGGTCAATTTAAACGTTCATGGAGTTATTTCAGCTGTAATGTATAATACCCTTTTTGCTTAATGAAATGATCACGTTCACCCAAGTTTATAAGAGGTAGGTACCTAACATGTATCCTGTCCTGGTATGGCTGGAACGTATCTCTTTTAGGACAGATAAGATGCCGCTGTTGCTATTGATCTACGCTCATCGAGCACGTAGCGCTTGAGGCTTCTGCCTCAAGTCTACCTAGGTACCTAACCTAGGACCTATCTAACTAGGTAGGTCACGCAGACACCGCCGCAAATTCACATCAAGTTCGAAGCATATCGCTTTCAACCTCATCATTCTTCTCCATTCACGCATTGCTTCTACGCAATACAACACTCGCAGAATCTATCTTTCCAAGGGACCGTTCGCCAATTCGCCCAACGAAGCTTAAAAAAGAAAAATGCTGTATCCATTAACCGATGCTCCCGAGCCAATATGCGAACCCAGTAATACAGCAGTCCCAGTAAAGACAAACAGCAAAAACATCAAAAGCGACCGTCAGTCATCTCGTTGAAAATATCCCGCGTGATAAGGTTCCCCCTCAGGAGCGCTCTCTCAGTAATCATCCCTCTCTTCGGGCCGTCTCGTCCTTTTTGCAAAGGCGGCTGCTGGTATTGATTTTCCTTCCCATCGGATAGCTGGCCCCCTCTTGCGGAAGCACGACCGCTAGCAAATCCCTTCTTCGGCACCTTTTTCGTCGGGGAAGCCTTTTCTTGCTTTTGATGTGGCTGGCTCGAGCCGTCGATTCCGAGACCTGCAGCCGAGATCTGCGTCCCCGCGCCCCCTTCCTCGAAGAAGTGTGCGTCGAGCGCGTCAGCGGGCAGATTGTACACCCAGTCCTGTCCTTCCATCAACCTCACAAACCGGCTCAGCATCTCCTGGTCGCCGGCCCCTTTCAACGTTTCGCAGCTTCCCACAACCAGCAATTTTGTCTTAGCGCGCGTAAACGCTACGTTAATTCTTCGCCAATCCTTCAACAGATCTCCGATGCTGCAGGCCTCGTTGCTCCTGACTAGAGATAAAATCACCACCTCTTTGTCGCGTCCTTGGAACCTGTCCGCTGTGTGCAGCTCGATGCTGCTGCCGTGCGCGCGCAGCCCGTGTTTCAGGAGTGAAAGTTGTGAGCGGTAATGTGTCATGACGCCGATCTCAGCAGCAGGAACGCCTGTCGCGAGGAGCGCGTCGACGAGCTGCACCACGATACGCGCTTCGGTGGGGTTGACTATGCGGTTGCCCTTGGCCTCCTCGCGGGCATTGGGCAGGAAGTCTGTATTGATGAAGCGGACGCGGGCCTCGGGATCTAGAAGTCGATGCAGCCAGCAGCTGTCACTTGTCCAGGTGGTGCAGAAGGAACGAGGCGTGCCGGGATACTTGATGGTATCGGCATCATAGTGCTTCTGCCGTAGATTCTCCATGTGAGGGACCTCAAGCTTTTGGTGGCGAAGAGCTTCCGTGCCGCACTTGAGGTGACCCTCATAGATAAGAGTGTTGCTGAGCAGCATGATGTCCTCACACATACGGTACTGGTGTTCGAGATTGACGACGGAGTCAGGGTGGGTGTCTGAAAGAAGCTTGAAGAGACTGATATCCAGGCCACCCACGCGAGCTTCTTCGTTCTGTACGAGAGGGGGTAGTTGGTTATGATCTCCGACCAGGACAAAGGTGCGCGCCATGCGAATTGGTCCTAGACAGATAGGCAAGGTGATCTGAGATGCCTCATCGACGATACAGTAGTCAAAGGTGCGTTCATTGAAGACAGGGTGGTTGACCCCCAAGCAGGTTGTTGCTACGATAGGGGTGTCATGCCAAGCACTTCGGATCTCCTCAAAACTACTCATCGGCTGCCCAGCGAGGACTGCAAAGTCCTGGACGTCGGGATGAACCTTCGCTGTGGCGCCTAGTCGCAAAATGGGCATTTTATCGTCTTTCAACTTTAGCAAGATGTTATCGACGGCGGAATGAGTATACGACGTCAATAGGACGCTTTTCCCTTGACTAACAAGGGCGCGGATAATGTGGGCAATCGTAGTCGTCTTGCCTGTACCAGGCATACCTAGGACAAGAGCATAGTCATTGGCACTCATAACCTTCTCAATAGCTTTCTTCTGGTCGATATTCAAGCTCTCATGATCAGCGACCGTGTATTGCGTCGTGACGGCCTTGAACGTTGGAGGAATGAGGTCAACTACGAGGCGTCTAATTTCTCGCGATCCAAATACGCCATCCGCCATCACTTGGACTAGGTTGTTCCGAACGGTTGCCATGCCGCTGCTGAACTCGTCCTTGTCGAGTCTGTATTTGAGAGGCGCTTCTTTGACCTTGCCTTGGGACTGAGCAGGCGTGGCCCCTTCGGGTGCAACCTCCATGATGCTAGCAAAAACTTGGTTATTCGACTCATCAAATCCTGGGCGACGGATGCGAGCATTGTGAAGGCGGCGGTCAACTGCGACGCTGATTTTCTGCTTTCGAACGGATGTGACGTACCCAATTGCTAGGGCGAAGTGACCTTGTTCATCCGATACGACGATCGGCTCTCCTACCGTAAGCTGGGAATCAAGGAAGGAAAATCCAGAATAGGAGTTCTCCTTAACGAACGTATATCGGAATCGATTAATTCTCGGGTTGTCAGTATCCTCGAAGGCAGAGCCCTCCTCAATGACAACATTGGCAAAGCAACGCCCGACCTTCTCCCTTTCCGTGCTCACCATAGTCCAGAGCTCCCGCCGTAATTTCTGGCTTTCCTTTTCTTCCTTTGTTAACAAGTCTTCCCATTTCAGGAAGAATTCCTGGTGGGTAGGGGTTAAATGTCGGACGACTTCATCAAATTTGGCTTTCATGCCACTTGTTTCATGGTCGCCATTGTCTGCAAGTTTGTGGTATATGAAGCAGGATACTTTCGCATAGCATTTGCCGCACGTGTTGGTGCTTCGTTTCATGGGCGGGAGCTGGACACTGCGCTCTCGAACATAACAGGCAAGCTGATTGCGTTGCATAATCATATGGCGCAGTTCGTTGCGAATAGTTGGGATTCGGATCGTTTGGGAAGTTTCCATATAGTACAAGATCCCGTAGGCAATTTCAACGTCGTATCGATCCGATAATAGGAGATTGTACAGAGATGTTTGCGCTTGGTGGTTACTCGTGGCATTATGACCCGTTTTCACCTCGAAAGGCACGGTTAAGATACGTCGTTGAGGGCCATCTTTCATGGTCACCTGCACCGTCGCGTCGATGTTACCCTTTAGCCCGTACATTGGAGACCAAACATGTTCTTCAACGTCGAGGAGCTTCGTGACGCACATATTCGCCTTATCTCCATTTCGACCTTGTACAACGGCATCGGGCTAATATGTATTAGCAAATCTCTCTAAACACCAAGAAATGTCAAGAAAACGTACCCTCGGGAAGGGAGTGACGAATGCCGTAGCCCAACTCCGTAGTTCTGGCATTTTCGAGCGGAGATGCTCGCAAGCATCACTAACAGAGACTTTGATTGTGTACAAGTCTTCCACATGTTTTTTTGTAATGTCAGAAATAACATCATTCAAAAATTCTAGTGTCCATTTGTTTGACATGAGCGCTTCTTGGAAGATCTCATGTAGCAGAGTTCCATACACCAAGGGCGGAGTTTTTTCACTTGTAGCCTTAACGCGATCCTGGAGAACAGCTCGGCGCGTACAAGTGAAACTGTCTGCTACAACCGTAGCTGATATCAACTGATCCGGATGGAGTATGAGTATGTTCTGGGAATTGTCTATGATGCATTGGCCTGTTGATTCAAACTCGCCGATTATGTGAACGTAGGATTTCGGGCTGGCTGGAGTATCTATCCAATCTCCTCGGAGGTGGACAGTCTTCATGATATTGCTTCGATCGACTTGAACAAACAGAATCTAGGACTATTAGTTATTCTATTCGACAACCTTCCGAAAATGCTTACCTTTTCCGTTGATTCTCTTCCATACTCGTCGATGTATTGACTTTGAAGCACCTTAGTCACAAGATATCTTTGGATTGTCTTGGGCTTATTTGTTACCTACGAATATTCTTAGTAACTACATCCGATATGTTCCATTTTCACCTACGTACAGGTGGTAATGACCCATTCATCTGTTTAAACGAGGCAGATTGTGTGGCAGCTATTTCAGCAGCATCAAAATCAAAATCGCCTCCAAAATCATCTCCGAATACGTCTTCAATGTGGTCGTCTGCCACAATAATCGGCTTCTCCTGCGCAACAACAGGCTGGGCTGGGGTAGGGGGTTTACCCCTGGAAGGGCGACTTGAATCGATTTGCGTGATCAAATCTTCAGCTGCAGCAAATACGTCGTCATCCATGTCGGCAAACTCATCGTCAAACGATGCCGAGGCTTGGTTAGATTGCTGCCGATCTAGAATTTGCCCCGTATCAGCCGTATCAGGTGGTGGTATTGGTACGTCTTCTTCGGGGTGTTCTTCCTGCGGTTGACCTAGGCTAGCATCCAACTCCATAAGCGTATCGTCATCAAAATCATCGTCCCCATAGTCTGATAAGACGTCCACGGACGCCCCCAGTCCTGCTTTAGCTGCTACCGGCACGCTATTGTCGGTAAACGGCGGAGTAGTGGGCTTTAAAGGAGATTTTCGTCGCGTAGGGGAGCCGGGGGTTTGCGCCATCGGTTGAGGGCACTTTTTTTCGGGCGATGGGGATCTTAACGCGTCTTGACGGGCTCGAATAGCCTTCGATCTGTTGATTTCCCCCGTTACGCTCTTCAACAAAGCATTCACCATGGACGACTTGGAACGGCCACTTGGGCTTTCCTCATTGGTGGTTTCCGTCGGCTTCGCTGCTTCTCCCCTCTCAACTCTTCGACGTTTCGGCCAATTCTCTCCGCAGCTAATGGCCCTTCGCAATCCACTTTCTGTTCTTGATGGCCGGGGCGAAGACGATACCATGATTTGAGCTAAGGCGGAATTCATAGCCCCAAGTGGCGTGACGGAGGTGGATCCACTAAGAGAAAACCGATCCCACAATTCAAGTGCAGGATCGGCGTGAGGAGATTTGAGCGCTCGTGATAATTTCTCGACATTTACGGCTGGAGTATGGAGTTTCGAATTGGGCGTAGGCGATGATACGGGCGAGGAACTTCGCGCTCTCTTCTTCCCTCTCTTTCCTGGCATGACTGGCGATAACTTTAACCTGTGCTGAGGATCCTCTCTTGTATCCCATCCAATTCTCTCGTTTGGACTTGTCTCCTCTTCTTCATCTTTGGCTTCGGCCATTCCAACAAGATCCTGCCACACTAACCGACTCGCGGGCGTCGCTGTGCTCTCCTTGGATGCTGACAAGGGATTCGTGTCCCCTGTTTGAGCTGTAGAGCCGGTGTCATCATTTGGTGGTGTCTCGATACTGATCACTGGCGTAGCGGCCTCTTGGCCATTGGCCTTGGTTGGGTTTTGACATTTGAAAGCGTTCAGCTTATTCTTCGAAACTTCAGATAAGATGGGCTGAAGTGGCCTGGGAGCTGGATCGCGAGTGGCTGTTGAATGGGTTGCCGCTGAATGGCTTCGTGTTTTGTTCCAGTGTTGGCGAGTCTGCAGCTTCCAGTCAGGTCCGTGTTAGGGCACCGTGCTATTAGATATCAAAATATGAATATTGGACGTACCCTAGAAGAGCCATTCTGCTCCGAAAAGGACTTCTGGAGGGGCATGGTGGTACCACTCTCGCAAATCTATGGTATCATAATTGGCTCTTAATGGACTCTGGTATGGATTTCGGATGGATTAGGGAATTAGACGGGATAGTAAGAACTTCGATGTGGGTTCCTTCTGCTGAGTAAAAACTAAGCGTCAATGTTAAAAGAGCCCTCGTCAAGCAATTGCAGTGAGCTAGAGGAGTGCAAAAGGTTCAATAGCAAAGCAATGCCAGAATTGAATTGGATTGGGAGGACGCGAAGACGCGACTTCAAACGCGTCATGAAAATTATTGGTTGAAAGTTGAGAGTCAATAAAACACGTCTAGCCACAGAGGTTGTGTGGCTAGGTACCTTATGTACCTGATTTCTGTGGCTAGGTAGTGACCCACATAGGGAAGCCATGTACTACATGTATGTAAGCTGCCAAGGTATGGGAATAGCTTACCTAACCATGTGGGCCATAAGGTGTCTCAACAAGGTTGGATGTGGCCAAAGCTCCTTAGAAGCTTCGGTACCTAGGTACCATGCAGCCATTGGCGGGAGCTCAGAAGGTCCGGCCGGCACATCACCCCACTTAAGTATTACCTAAGTACCTATGCAGCTTCTCATCTACTCATCTATGTTTCCACTTCACACTTCACCTTTACCCCTTGTGATTGAATCAACACTTCAATGAGAAACTCACTGAGGTAGAGTGGCTGTGAAAAATAGTGTAAAAGTTAATAATCACGGGAAGATGCCGTCCAGCAATGGGTTAGATCCCATGTTCGGCGACTCCTCACCGTTTGACCAGCCTGTATCGAACCACCCTCCTTGGCCGTACGTGGTTCGCTTTCAGCAGGCTCAGATCGAGAAGAATTTCTTCGAGGAGGGTGCAACTATCCACTTTGAGAGGCTTCCTACTTTACAATTCTGGGCGCCATTTTTCCTTGTCACGGACTCCTCACGTGTCGCCTTCGTTACCGCCAAGGTCGTTGGGTCATCTAAGCTTTCTAGACGTCGCTTGACTGCTGAGGAAATTGACGCCACGAGTGAGGCTGCAGCCATTTCGTGCCGCTACTTTCCATGGATTCAACCTGTCTCGTTAGCCGTCGCTTCTGCAATTACATTGGGCACAAGGCAGACTTTCAGCTTTCCTTTCTACCGGCCTGAGGCAGGAAAATTTGATCCACTCGTCTTCCCTACGAAGCGTGTGCCCATGTTGAGAGGAATAAGAGCCGTCTACGCCTGGCATGCTTTTCGGTTTCTCTGTTATTACCCTCCGGTCCTGTTTGGATCTCTCCTATTCTTCAGTTCCCTAGCCGAGACAAGTTACGAAGCACGCCTGCTTAGAGATCCACGCCTAAAGGGCATGATGGCAGACATGAGGAGGAATTCCAGGCAGCTCCGACAGCAACAGAATTCTCCGCAGGGTTCAGGCGCGGGTGCCCCCCATCCCGCCAAAGAGACTCCTTCCGTTCCCCGGTTCCCACGTGACCAGTATCCCTCACAGCCCGAAAGTCAGGCAGCTCAAGATTACGGCCGCGACACCTATACTGGCCAGTCGGAAGGCAGCTCTACTGAACCAGCTACGAGTCCCAGTAGAAGTACAACAATTACTCCTCCTCAATCAAGCTGGTCCCGCAACTCCCAATCTCAAGCACCACCTAGTAAACCCCAAGATGTGAGATATCCCGAGTCAGACTGGCGGAGCCCAGATTATGACTCAGACCTATTCGACGATGATGATGCTTCCCCGGTCTCGGCCGCGTCGAGAAGAGCGGAGGCGCAACAAGCCCGCGATACCCAAAGTGGCTCTGCTTGGGATCGCATTCGGCGGCAGTCACAATCCGGTAATACCCAATGGACCCAAGGTGATTCCTCCGGCCAGGAGCGGGGGTGGGGACAACTGAGACAGGATAAGACGCAGAATCCTCGAGAGGCACAGCCGAAGACGGAAAGCTTCGCGTATACGAAGCAAGAAGAAGAAAAGGAGACTAGGAACTATGAAAAAGAGCAGGCTCAGAAAGAATTCGATGCTCTCCTGGAGGCTGAGCGGCGTGGTGGTTCGAGTAGAGGCTAAAGCAACCTGCAAAGGGGGGTTGGCATACTTAAACTTGGGCGACGTCTGCGACTGGAGTTAGAGCGGCTTGGAAAACAAGGGGAGCTATGTAGCTTGTAACATACGCCAATAAATCAGTGAGTTTTGATCGAAATTTAATTCCCGTTTGGCTAATATCCATGACCTTAGTAAGGCAGGCGGCTCGGCGTTGTAAACGGTCGATGCAACGTCTGGGAAACACATATTCTACCCTTAGCTCCTAACTCCCGAGATATCCCTTCTACATGACGTTAGTATAGAATACTTTTGGGCGACTAGCCAGTCAGCTAGTTAGTGCTAGCTATATAGATACATAACTCATTCACGGCGTAATATTATAACATGAAGCTAACCATATAGCATTTCACCCATCATATTCCCATATCATCACATAACTCCATCAGGCTTTCCAACACTAATTCATGGCTTAATTCAGCGCCATTGGCTCCTGGTTCTGTCCCTCGTTCCCAACCTCAAACGCGACTTCTGGGATGTGATAGCCCAGGACCCTAAGTGCAGCATCCACGTCCAGCACTCTATCCTCAAAAATATATGCCATGATCATCTCATCTTGGACGTCGTCGAGGTGTGCCAGGCTAACGAAGTCTAGGCTGAACAGATAAGCCCTTGCATTTACAAATGCGTCGTGCATGGCATCGTCGAGGAAGATGCCAGTGGCATGAAACCACTTCTCAGCCATGGCCTGCCGAGCAGCAAGGCATTCTCGGCATTCGCCATCTCCAGGGGTGTAAGGCCGGAATTCTGGTGACGGATGATACCATATCTGGCAGTCATTGGGATAAGCGGGATCCCAGGCCTCACAGGGAACGCGCCTATAATCCGCCTCAAAATGTCCGCAGTACATCGTCTTAAGTTCCCACTGGTGACACATCCTAAAGTTGTGTTGTTTTGGGTCGATGAGTAAGTGCTGCTGAGCCGTCGACTGAGAGTTTGGTACGAGGACGGCGACAATAGGACGGGTTCGGCCCAAAAGGTATCATGAATGACTTGTTCTTATCTTTATAAATGGCCTAGGACGCCTAGATAGGTACCGATAGACTCTAATATATCAAGCAGGAGTTTCCTAAAGATAACAGTGTAGAGAAGTGGGAGGAAAGAAACTCGAGACAACTCAGCTATGAAGGCATAGCTTACCCAGTATATATATGTTGAACCTGGCCAGCGAGCTTGGCTATATATACGTGCAACCATTCTCGAACCCAGCCATCAAGGAATCCATGGCCATCTTATTCTTTCGCACAGGAAAGGAATGTCTCGAGCCTTCATGCACGGCCTGGGCCGACTGGCTAGAGACTGAAAGGGCAGTCAGGGGATATCTATGGATAATTAATTAGCTGACTGCATATAGAAGAGGAAGTAGAGATAGGTTTAAAAGGTAGGTTTGACCAATTAGAATAGAGGTAGAGAGTAACGAGATACAGGTAGGGCCAGACAAACCCCATTGACCACTTGACTGGACCCACACTGGGTACATAGGTACATGCGCAATTTGGTTGCCTTAATTGCCTATCTGGGAAATGCTGCCCTGTGCGGCTCTTATTATATAGCCCGCGGACAGTGTCTAAATTATGTAGGTATCTTAGGTACAGGTAGGTAAGCATAAGGCTCTTGAAGAGCCGCATAATCATGAGGTTCTTTCGACCGTTCGGCCCCCCAACTTATGAATGACGTAAGTTCCCTTGCCCAATCGACAGGTTTTCCTGAGACAAGACGATACAATATCTGCTGCGCGAGTCCCCCGATCTCTTAGCTTGCAAATCTGAAGTCCAATCTTTTGCTTCCTTCGTCTTTTGTATTCTCGCGATACGCATTTTGTTCCTGGGATATCGTTAGTACCTATAATCTAATCCGGTAAGCCCGGCATCGCTACGGATATGCGCTCTTACGTCTTCGCTCATCGCATCCCACAATCTATCTCTACGCTTGTTCTGATACACGTAGTAGAACTTGGCCCCTATGTATACAAGGATATTCCAACAGTTAATACCAATTAATACCCTGTTACCACGCCGGTCTAAGCCATGAGCAGTCAGCAAGATGAATTAAACCAGGCGTTAGCACGGAATACTAACAGAGTGGTTTGTCATCGTCCCGGTAAATATTCGAGCTTATGATAGATTGAAGTTGTACACAGATGCTATCCAATGTTAGCTTTGTCGTGCTTACTATAGATGCCAACCGAACTTACTTGTACGCGGCAGCGGAGACGGTTCTAGTACGGACGGTGTTAGAATTGCGACTACTCCAACCGACTTGCATAGGATGCGCTTTAACATTTTAGCAATGCGAAATTCTTGTGTTGACGCTGTGAACTCACGTGTTGGGTACGATAATAAGACAGTTATGAGGGCATAGGTTCCCCATCGTGGCGTATTCTCCGGCAGTATGGCCAGCGCCACTACACAGGGGAGGTACCAAAATTCTGTAAATAGGCCGAGTAGAGCGCGCTGGTTAATAACTTCTGATATATAAGTTAATACCAGCATCTGCATTTGTCAGTTTAACGGCATAGAACATTAGAGTGAGTGGCTTTAATAAGGGGCTCACATTGATGGTTGTCATGACTTGGGCAGGGATGCTGAGTAAGTTGGAATTGAAAGTATCGAAACCAAGGGCTCGCAGAGTCAGAGTCAGATATTTCTCCGGAGGTCCAGCCGGAATACCAAAAGTTAGTCCAATAAGATATATAGGCCAGATGTGATAGTCTGATAAGGATTTCCATAACATTTTCAAGGTTATGCCCTGCCTGTTGTGCATGTCTCCCTTTGAAGGATCATCTCGCAAGATACGATTTACGAGGATCTTCTCTTCTCGCTCGGTGAACCAGCCTTTTGGGCGGTGCCAAGCTTTGGTCTGCGTTGGAGACGGTGCCATCATAAACCAGGACCATATTCCAATGGCGAGCGTTAAAATAGCCTCAACAAGAAATCTAGGTTTGGTTAGTATTTTGTTTGCGCGATCTATTACTAAAGCATCTTACAGCCAACGCCAGCCTTCATAGCCGTGATAACCTCTAAGGCGGAGGAGGCCGTAGGCTAGCAAAGGGGCAATCACGTCAGTCAAGCGATTTGCCATCCAAAATAGGGCCAATCGAAAGGGCAGTTCGGTTCCTTTATAGAAGTAAGACTGAAAACGGGGTAAGTAGGTCATGTTAGGTTTTTTGGAGCTCCTATCGAGAAACTTACTAGATAAAGAATTAGATCCGGAATGAAACCACCTTGTAGGAGACCTAATAAGGCGCGAGTGGCAAGGAAGGATGAACGACCCCGGAGCCAAAACTGGGAACCAGCTACAATGCTCCATAGGACCATTTGGGTCGGAATCTATAAAGTATAAGCACTGCATATATAGTGATTTCTATGAGGAGAGCACCATACCCAACGATCGGGACCTACATACAATTAGTATTGACGTTCACCAGCTGTGAGAAGGCAATGATATTATTTAAGTTAGGTACGTACCGATTTTCTTACTCACTAGTTGCGAAGGTAGTTCGGCAAGCAAGAAAGACACAAGGAACACCGTATTTCCGTAGTTATAATCTTGCATTAGAGTATTAGCCATTGGGAAGAGATGGTAATAACTTGTTTTGTTCTTACCATTTGTTGAGAAACCCATGTCCTCCAAGAAGTTGTCCGTGTTCGCTTGGCTAAGGTTGCTTCTATCCAGGTCTAAGGCGAAGAAAGCAATGCAAGCCCAAGCAGTTACCTTCCAGTCGATCCTTCTAACGAGTTTCTAAGCTCCGTGATTAGCGTCGTCTCTTCCGTAGAGTATGCCAAACGTACCTCTTCTTCACCCCATGTCCATCTGAAAGACGGGTCGAATCGGTGGAGGTTCTCATATTTAGGACTCGGCTTGAATTGTTCGGCCGTTACGGGGTTGTCGAATACGGATGGCTGAGTTGCAATATCTTCAGGACTATGCTTCTCTTTTCGCTTGAAGAGACTCAGTATCGGATGCCCAGAGGGAGCTCGTCCTTCTACTATGGATTTGACAGTTTCCCTTGGTTGCTGTTTCTCCTTATGCGTTTCGTTGAGCCTATCGCTAGACGAGCTCGCCGTGTTGGAGACTGAATTGGTGGTGATGGTATCGTGTTTAGTTGCCATCTTTATGCAGGATGACTAGTAAAACCAAGCACATAGGTCATCTAATCTCATGACCTTTCGAAAATAAAAGTAATAGTATAATCGCAAGCTTATCTATCGCCGACCCCGTCGCTAACTCCTGTCTATCGTCATTTTGGTGGCGGTTGCATGATCGTCGGGTTCGCGCTATTACTACCCGCTATTCGATCTCTGTATACTCCCGTCTTATAGGAAACGGGTTGCATGGATGGTAACATCTCCGCAGCATGTGACGATATATAGTAACAGTATACGGGTCGAACTGAGCAACCAGGTCTAAGCTATATCAAAGAAGATAAGTGGAGGGTAACATATTTCTTGGCTGAGTCTGGCGTGCTCAATTTACGTTGGAGATGGACCCCTATCATTGGTATCGCATCATATGGGGAAAGGATGATGAATATGCGGGGGTCAAACAAGGTGCTTAGATAGCGTCGTCAAGATCAATACCAAGGAAAGATTGATAAATAAAGGGCGGGTCGGCCATTTTATTAAGAGATTGTGTAAGTAAATTGAACCAAGTGAACTTACAATGGCACCCTCAGTCGCGAACGTATTGCCAAGCACATCTGAGTTGAAGGAGAAAGCGGAGCTGAAGCTTAACAAAGCTTACGATACAGCTCAACACGCAGCAGTAAGACATCATACCCAGATACAAAATGGCCAATGCATTCTAAGCTATCCAATAGTACAAGTACACCAACTATTTGCCAGTGTACGATGAGACGACAACGTTCCCCCCAACTGAGCCTTTCGAATTTTCCGACAAGGGGATCCTAGCAGACAAGGCGAAGCCTCACCTTCTTGGCCTCAATGACCCCAATGTGGTCGTGACGAAGCTCACCCCTCGCGTTGGGACGGAGATCACGGGCCTCCAGCTCTCCGAGTTGACGGATGAGCAGAAAAACGAGCTGGCCTTGTTGATTGCTGAGAGGGGTGTCGTAGTGTTCCGAGGCCAGAATTTCAAGGATATCGGAGTTGAAAAGCAGAAGGAATTCGGCCAATACTTCGGTCGCCTACACGTCCACGTTGGTGATAATGACCCGGATGTCTCTGCTACTCATCGCTGATTCTTGCATAGCCTGTTGGAGCTCATGTCGAAGGCGCCATCGAGTTCCACAATATCTATCTGGGCCCTGATAATCTCTATCGTGCTCAGCGGCGATCCGAAAAGCTAACTACTACCGGCTACCATTCGGATGTTTCGTATGAACACCAACCTCCTGGGATTACACTTCTCACTCTACTGGCGGTCCCCTCCACAGGTGGCGACACAGCATGGACTTCCCAAGTCGCGGCGTATGAGCGACTTTCGGAACCTATCAAGACGTTGCTAGAGGGCCTGCGAGCCGAGCACAGCGGATTCCCTCAGGCCGAGAATGCTCGCCGCGACGGGAAGTTTGTGAGGCGCGAGCCCGTCAAGTCACACCACCCGGTGGTGAGAGTACACCCAGTAAGTCCACATAAAAGCTCACTAAGTCCCTATTCCTATAGCATCTAACCTTTTTTTTTTTTTAGGTAACTGGTCAAAAGGCGCTCTTCGTGAACCCCGGATTTACGAAGAAGATCATAGGGCTGAAGGCGGAAGAATCCGACGCTATTCTTCAGCTGCTATTCAAGGTTCGTCTAACAACCTTAGAAGTAATACCCCATTTGTACCCCCTTGCTAACTTCATGGGATAGCATATTTCTCAGAGCGCAGATGTACAAGTCCGTGTTAAATGGGACGATCAGACTGTATCTCTCTGGGATAACAGGGTGACGGCTCATACTGCTATTTCTGACTACGACGTGCATAACGAGGAGGAAGGCTTGCGTCACGGATTCCGTATCACTACCCTCGCTGAACGCCCGGTAGGAGTTAACGGCCTGGAGACGGTGTGGTGAAATTGATTATTAACTGCCTTTTTGCCTTCGGCAGCTACATAAGTCAGGTAAGTAATGAAACTGAATGAAACACGATTTCACAACGATGAATTTTTGTTTTGTTATTTCATGTTAGCTTTTGCATCATATTTCCTACCCTTCTACGTTCTAAGTACGTAGCGCTCGAAGCTTTAGGTTTACAATAAATAGTGTAAATCTGTAAGGTATATAACCGCCTATATTAGCCTGTGCGAAATCCCTAGAACTTAGATGCCCCCTTTTATCAATGAGATACCGAGCCTTACGTTAGGTACTTGTACAAACCTTCCTAGATACCTTGACTTACTGGTATTGAAACTACGTTGATTTACACATCATGGACGATGAAAAAGCATTGGGACAAGGTATTATGAGATCTCCAAATTGTCTTATTATAGGTATCTATCACCATGCTATGCGGCGGCCAGCCAGCCCGCGTAGTATTTAGCGAAATGTACTGGAGTTGGGACGGCTCCAGCTAGACTCTGAACAATCCATGCAAAATGGGGGGGTATCTTGTACGCTCGACTTCCAGCTCCGCTTCTCACAAATGCAATCGTCCTTACTATGCTTGTCTTCCATGAATAAAATGATATTCCACGCCTTCCGGTGCATTATCCCTTAGTAGAGACCAACACAGATGTCACCGCGGACCCTGGCAGTCAAGTGGACCTCTGCTTCCAAGTCTAGCTTGATACCGACAAGGAGAGCAGCCGCCTTCTGGTTGCCTTTGTCGTCAGTTGCTCCTCTCAGAAGTTGACCTGGGTAGGTGAATTATTAGCACTCATTTGGTATAGGTTCATAGAAATCATCTTACCAGCTGGTTGAGCTAAACCGGCCGAGGTGGGCAATTGAGGTAGAGTCTGGGAGAGCTGGTTCTGAGGGCGACGACCACCACGAGCCTGGCCATCGGATTCCGAGTCGCTGTTGTAGGCGACGTTGTTCTTCATGGGAATGGCGGAAGTACTAGATGAAACATGTTAGAGCAGATACATTAATGGTACATGTAGGTGTAGAGTGGACTCACGTGCTAGCAGTAGCCATTTTGAATTAGAAATTTTAGGATTGATCAAATGGAGATCTCAAAAAAGGTAGAAATAAGAATGGGAATAATGATCAGGCCGGCTGAAGCTGTGAAGATGGAAGTTGATGCTGGATGGTGTAGATAGGGTTCTCTTAGTTGAGTTGAAAACTAGGTATTTTTATATCTATTGGAAGCGAGCACAGACTATGAGAAACAAGTCATATTTCTGCAGACTTGACAAGGGGCCACCAGCTTTCCGCTCGAAACACGAATTGGTGTTGCGTTCACTGCGACGCGAATGCCAATCCCCAAGCATCCCAATGTAACATACTCGTCCGATATGGCACGATAGAAGCCGTCCAAGTATCCCTTGAAAGAGTTACACTGAAGCCCTCCTTCTGCCCTCATTGCTTGGTGGCCGATGGGTGTGGTGGACCCTCGGATCAAAGCGTTGAGCCTCAAACATCAAGGGTCTCGCTTCACCCCTGCCTCGCATGACAAGCCCTCAGATCTGATCTGAGGATGGCATGACCCGTCGGGAAAAAGGAGTTAAACTGCAATAGGATAGTCCCCTATTGCAAGGACCCTGGGGTCGAATAAGGTTCTAGAGCTCTCGTAGTAATTTAGGAAATATTGCTTCGGTTTGTAAGAAACATCTCGCCTATCTTTGAGTCGGACATTGACATCTTACGAAACACCAACCTTTTCCCTTCCTCCCTACGTGCAACTTTTGGCGACGTTGAAGGCTAGTGCGTGAGTCAAGAGACTAATGTCGTCCAAAATCAATTCATCACATACTTTCACTTTTCAAGGGAAGACCCTTCAAGAAGCCCTCGAAGAAGTAGCCATGGCTGTCCCTATGCTGCTTGCGCTCACAATTGCCCCAGCTCTTCTGGGAACACAAGAAGCAATTCGGCAAAGCCAGTCTAAGAATAAACGTGAAGAACACCGGGCTCGTCGTTGTAATCTCGTCGTGTCTTGCGTCAAGCAGTCTATTCGAAGTCGGGATATAAATGGGAAGATAGTTGTTCTAAAAGACAATAAGGTAAGCTATCCCACTACTATAAGAACAATTACTTGGAACATGTCGCTGATGAGGGAATATCGTAGCTCTATATCACCACGGATACTTCACCCGATGAAGACGCCCAAGCCACCACTGCAGGTAGCGGGCATCCATTTGCTGGGTACTATTTACCGTACCCCGACAAGCCATACGAGGGTCTCGTCAGCACCATCAGCGATGATCCCCCCATGTTGAACTGGATATATGTCGACAAAGACACATACGAAGTCAAATACGGCGTTCGCGCTGACGCGCAACCGCATATCACTGGGCCCTTCGATTGCACCCGGCAGGACCGGCGCATGACCTTAGAAGGATGGGAGGGATTCGTGGCGGTAGAAGAGTTTCCTGGAATATGGGCTCTATACTTCGACCGTGACGATGATGGTCTAATTACCAAAATCCCGATGGGAACTAGAGTGCTCGAGGTAGAGCTGACTCGGCGGGAGAAGAAGGAGCCCAAGCCGGAGCCTGATCCGGATGCGCCGCAGACATTAGATGAGAAGATGAAGCAGCACAAGGAGCAGACGCAAAAAGAAGAGGAAGAGAAGCAGGAGATGTTGCGTAGACAGCAACAAACTGATGCGGATGCGCAAGCAGCGGAGCAATCACAACAAAACAACACGGATACTACAGATCATGAAACCGGACAGACGACGCATGCAAGTCTCGACTTGAGCAAGCTGCATCTCGATCCTGCGTCGAATGCGGAACAACCCTCAGGTCCCTTCCCTCACTCACCTAGCGTAGCAACTGACAATGTCTCATTCTGGTCCGCTGCGAGGAAAGCAGATGGTCTTAGCGATACTGCGTCTGTCACTGCAGCTAGCTCCGTTGAGAGGCTTGACACTCTTGATGAGCTGGCTGGTGAATCGGGCGAATCTGGATACAAACAGCCCTACGTTGAAGATGAACCCGTCTCTGAGAGGATAGAAGAGGATGTAAATAGTAGATAGAAGAGCCGTCACATAATGGCAGGCCTTTAATAATGTGACCTCTTATAATGCCTTGCTTTGGAGACATGAGATATGATATCTTACACTCTGTGTAATGGACCATCTGTTCATCTCAAGACTTTTGAATGAATGAGTGTCCTTGGCTGACGTGGAATTCTTGGCATCTCGCTTCGATGTGGTGTAACGAGAACCAGGGCTCAGTGCCAAATAACCTCAACTTGACTTGAGTTCGACCTTTCATCTGAATTTGATAAACCTAATCTCGGTAATCAAACTCGTGATAACATGGCCCAGGAGATATACGAGCCAATTTGACTTCTTAAATGAGGCTAGACCGTTCTTTACCCCGGTGTTCTTGTTGAATCGCGATGGGGCATATTCGTGGATCCTATGTTCCCGTTTCAGATGCAACTGTGCCTTTGAGAGCTGGGCGTCGCTGGGCCCATATCAGCTGTTTTCCAGGACCTTAGTGTCTCACGTCTTCCCCGTGCATCCATAATCATGCGTTTGCCTTTCCCCCCAAAAAGGCCCAGCCAGCGTTCATGACAGATTCTGTTGTTGATCATCAAGGAGCCAGCTGCCGGCAGCTCGCCGTAAGCAAATCTGGAAAAAATCTCGAATCGAAATAATCTAATTCGTATACTATTATACTATGATCTTCGTATGCATTCGCTACCTATCCACACTAATTCCCAAGTACGGCTGGCCACTTGAAGAAACGAATTGAATGAGTGCGCGTGTGTGGTTGGAAATACCATGTAATACTTACTACCCGGCGGCGGTGAAAAGTCATAAATAATGCTCGCGGATATTCTACACTCCCTAGCAAGCGACACCAGCGACTCGGACGGCGTAGCGCAGCTGGTTGTGACGGCTCTCGGATCGTGCGGGCAGCATTACATCTGCTGGAAAACGCATTCTGGGGAATACAGGCAGCGTAAGTCTGGTGCCCATTCAATTCGATCAAGAGAGATCTATACCTTCGGTACTCAATATTCATCTCGTTTCTCTAGGATCAAATGGTCTGCCAAAACCTTTACAAGAGTGGTTATTCCCGGCCGATGGCAGCACGAGAGATTTCGAGACTTTGCAGGTGATTCTCTCGGGCGAGGACACGTTTTGGGCGTCCGACAGGAATGGGGAGGTGCGCAGTGAGCCGTCGGATACGCAGCAACGACTCCGACGGGCCCTGACGATCAGCGGTGAGAATCAGTCTCCGCCTGGCAAGGGGCGGACTGGCAGAGCACGGGGGTTGTCTAGAGGAGAAGGAGACACGGAGCGGCCGCGATCCAGCACGCTACCGTCTCTCTCACCTACGTCGGATCACCTACCTGGACCTCATCTAAAACCAGCTCCGAGTCATAACCGATCATCATCAGTGAGCAAACTACGCGCGATGGCTCTGGTGCCGCTGGCTTTCCAGCAGCAGAGGAGGTCGTGGGCTACACGGCCGCGCAGTCTGGTATATGGGCATGATGACTTGGGCGTGCTTAAGGAGCAACCGAGCCCGCAACGAAGCGATCTTCCGCCCACACCAGCGGAATCTCCAGTTATAGCGCCCCTTAAAGTCTCCGATGACCACTGCATCTGTAGCCACCACAATAACGCCAGCAGGGGAGTCCACAGAGTTAGGCCAGAGATAAACGCGAAGCCTAGAACGGGCTATGCAGATGCGAGCGTGCAGACAGATCCTCCTCCAGATCCGGACCCCGAGATGACCATGGACGACTTCCACCACCGGACGAGAAGACATCACCGCCGAGAATCTTCTTCATCCCTTACTAGCACAGTTGACTCTTATCGCTCGCCTTCATACCCGAGCAGTAAGCGGTCAAGTTTCGATACCATCACGACGCAGCCCGACCCCGTGGATTATCTCGATTCCGGGGGCAAAGGCGGAATAAGAGCGTGGCATCAGCCGCAGCAGCAGCATTGGGAGCAGATATCGAATCCCATAATAATGGGGCGAATGCAGGACTATTTCCGCTCGTCTACCTACACTCTTGGTGCTGCTCTACAACCGCAGGGGCTGGTTTAGGTTATAATAAGGAGTACTTGGTATATCACCAAGGGACACAGAGGAACCCATGTATAAAAAGCAAGGCGTTTGGTAT
Source organism: Hypoxylon sp. NC0597 (assembly GCA_022432515.1). Lineage (NCBI taxonomy): Eukaryota > Fungi > Ascomycota > Sordariomycetes > Xylariales > Hypoxylaceae > Hypoxylon > Hypoxylon sp. NC0597. The sequence goes on from JAJKLA010000010.1 coordinate 222,498, forward strand.
ATAAACACATGTCATTCATGGAGGGGATTCCTGTTTACTTTAGGAATTTTAGATTTTTTTAATCATATAAATTGTATCATGTTCATGCCTATTGTGACGAGGAACTTAGCAACTCTTACATCGTTCCGTTACCTCGCACACTGGTTGCCAGATTTCAACTCGCTTACCTCGCTAAGGGTACATTTCCGGCCTCTCATTACTCACCTTTACTTTGAATGCGGTATTCGCTGTTATTGCCATATACATGAATGCGATCCGAAAGTAATAAACTCATTGCTTTACTGGTTGGGAGCCGTAAGATAGAAACGTGGGATTAACCCTCATAATCTATTTCAACATCAACACGTAGCTATAGCTAACATTTAGTCTACCTTTCCCTTGGTTCCTTTTAATTTCCCTATCAACTTTGCAACGCCAGCAATAATCTTCCCCTTCAGACCGCCGGAAATGACCTCGGGACCCTCATCAGCCCCCACGAAGCGTCGTATCAAGATATTGTATAAACCACCAAAGGCGAGCGCAATAGCCGTGCTCGTAAATATGATCACGTTGTACGGCATGCTGAAATCTGGAGTCGGGAGGCTGAGGAGTAGGGTTGTAGTTCGGAGATTAGATGTCTTTTGTCGTGCCAACGGCGCGTTAGGAGATTCGGAAGGTAGGATAGTAATAATGGCTGCTGCGACGTCAAAGCCGCGGTTCGCATCTGGTGGATACTCTGTATATCGCAAAATAGACTTTTCAAAATCATAAGTAAGAAAAACTGTGCTGGCTGGCGGAATGCGCATTCGGAGCTCAAGCTGTGTTCCTCGAACACGGTCTAAGGCTGGCCGATAATAGATCTCCTCAATCACATCCTTCTCGGAACCCGACGCACCCTCAATTTGAGCTCGGAGCGTATGGAGGTAGATTCGCATAAACCAAGGTAAGCTTTCCATGTAAACGAACTCAACCTCGGTGTCTGGACTCGGATTGGTGAGGATGGTCCTAACACCTCCACGCTCGTATCCATGGCCCGTGAAGCTTCGTTCCGCATATAGAAGCGGTGTTTCCGGCTTGACCATTTCATCAGCATCCGTTTTGGCGTGTTCGCCCTCTCGTGACATTCTGGGGAGAATCATTGAGAAATCAGATTCTGATGGGATTTGGTAACATCGCGAGAGTCCATTTGGATTCTTGATCTCATTCGCACCAGCAGTTGTGTATATATCTCTGCTGTGAGGAGCCTGGACGCACACAGGAGGGACATTTGGATCGGTCAATGGGCAGGTCCCCTTAATCGGCTTGCCAAAGACTTGGTCCAAGGCCCATTCTTGACCCTCGGCAAAGTCCGTAGGGAAGCATGTATCACCAGAATGATATGGCTTTGATGTGTTACACTTTAGTTCATGACCTGGCGGTGGTCGAGGAATTGGATTATCTAATTCATGTTAGAGTCCCGAAGTTGGTAGGCAAATAATTGTTGCTTACCCCTAGGGCGCTTGGACCTTTCAATGTCCAAGACCATATCGATAGTCTGCTCAATTTGGAGCACGCATTCTTCCCCATCAGAACATATAGGTCGAATATCGATTGCCATACTCTGCCAAGATGCGTCGAAGAGCTTATGGCCATCAAGTAGGCTTGAGATTCCCGCTTTCCCCTTGCACGGCAGGAGCTTCAAAAAGGGGGTTAAGTTCTCCGTGCAGACCACTTCCCTCGGTAATACACCATGTAATAATTGCATGTTGGCAAGAGTAGAATTGGGGTGGTCTCCTTCGGGTTGGAAGGACATGACGGGTCGAGTGGTTCTGGTTTCGTCGATGAAGTTTAGAGAGGCGCAGAAGAGACCGGATAGCGCGTTCGTCAGAATCCGCCATTTGCGATCAGCTCTACCGATAGAGAATATTAGCATAGATTATCAAGAGGTTTGCTAACATCTCATACTCTTCATCAGTCTCTGCCTCTAACCATGCCCATAGCTCAACGCCTGTTCCCCCTTCTTTCGTTCCATCCCACGGCCTCGCTCCCCAACTTTCGGCATCCCATCTTCCCAAACTGAACCTTAGATGTAGCTCTCTCGTTCCCACATGTTGTAATATCTGCCCTAGCGATCGAGGGAAGTATCGAAAGTTGTGCGCTTCGAACTGCGACAAGCTCGTATTCGATCTGAAGTTGAAGCTGGCGAGTAGGGTTGATTGTGGCAATGGCTTAAGAATTAACTGTTCATAATAATCGGAAGCTACAGCGACACTCCAAAAGAGAATTGAAAGGGGTATCAAGTAAGAAAAGAAACTACGCATTGTGGTCGTCGAAAGTCCATCAGGACGACCTTTTTTTTTCTGGTAGTTGCGGTTTGTTAGGTAGATGGAAAAGAAGATTTGTGATACGTCGACTATTCCATGAGCTGCATGGATACGAGGTTGCAGCTACGTGGAATAATTCTAGCGAGGCTTTAGTGGTGTAAAGGGTCACCCCTGACTGCCCAGATCCCCGGGGGCCCTTGCAGAACCCACCAACGAATGCAGCTATGCCGCTAAACCGACCTAGAACTTAGCTATTAATTGGTCCCCGCAAAATTAGATTTTTGGTTCCGGTTCTGTCAATTGATTCAGCCTTGCTTGCCTTCCAACTTCATCTTTTCGACACCGCGCCGACATATATGATCACAACTCCAGCCGAGGCACATATCTATCAGTCAGTAACACCGCCACAACACAAGTCACAAAACTGTCACTTAGAGTGCTGCTGCTTTTAAGAAATCCAAGATGGCGGCGGAACAAAGAAAGCTGCTTGGTAAAGTCTCAACCTCCTCAATTTCCCAGATTCTCCAGCTAACTTCCTCTCAGAGCAGCTCATGGGCGGTCCGCAAACCTCGCGCGCAGCTCAAGTGTCCCTAACCGACCCCAAAGTTTGCCGCTCCTACATCGTCGGCACGTGTCCGCACGACCTCTTCACCAACACGAAGCAAGACCTAGGCCCGTGTCCCAAGATCCACGCCGAATCGCTCAAAACGGAGTACGAGTCGCTGCCGGAGGCCGCGCGCCAGAAGTACGGCTTCGAGATCGACTACGCGCGCGACCTGCAGAAGTACATCGAGGAGTGCAACCGGCGCATCGACGCGGCGCAGCGGCGCCTCGAGAAGACCCCCGACGAGATCCGGCAGACCAACGTTCTGCTCAAGGCGATCTCGGACCTCAGCGCGACCATCAACTGCGGGCTGCAGGAAGTGCAGATCCTGGGGGAGCTGGGCGAGGTCAGCCGCGCGTACGAGGAGTTCTTCAAGGTGCGGCAGGCGGCGCAGGCCAAGATGGAGCGCGAGCGCGAGCTCAAGACCCTGGCCGACACTAGTGGTCCGTCCGGCCACCAGAAGCTCCAGGTCTGCGACGTGTGCGGCGCGTACTTGTCTAGACTCGATAATGACCGTAGGTTAGCCGATCACTTCTACGGGAAGATGCACCTGGGATATGCGCAGATGCGCAAGACTTACGAGTCTTTGCCTAAGGATATCCGCGGTCGACCGCGGGCACCGCTTCAGGATGACGGTCCCAGGGATGACGGCGGTTATGGTGACGGTGGATGGAAAGGGGGACCAAGGGGCCCGAGACGTGGTGGCTATGGAGGGAGAAGTGGACGTGGTTTCCGCAGTGGGTGGTAATTCGGTTACGACAACACTAATAATGCATGAGACGGAGTTACTGGCGTTTGGGCCCGAATGGTCAAAATTAGATATGATATCACTACGGACAGTAGGGCATAAAACACCCGTTGCCAATGGGTTCTTGGTAATACAATTCACTTTTTATGGAACGCTTTTTGGTATCTCTAATGCTCGTTCGTATGTATGCCTTGCCGGGCGTCGTTGAGCCTGTACGTTTGACGCTGTTTCCGTCTCTTTACGATATTATCCTGATGCCTTGCACTCTATTAAAACAACCCGACGTCTTCGTTTATTCGTTGAATAATGTCTTATCATTATCTGGGAAGAGTATCTCCTCCATGGCTACTCTGGGCCTCTAAGCGCCGGAGTTCTGAGCATCAAGCGCAGCCATCTCGTCGTCCCATTTTCCAATGGGGGGCGAATTCAGGCCAGGTGATAAACTAGTAGAATTGACTGCGTCGGCTGGCTTGGTCGTCGTCTCCAATTTCTTGGGCGCTGGCAAGGCCGGGAAGTCTTCTGCGGTGGGCGGAGCTTGGGTCGACTTTTGCTGTTGAGGCGTGGTACCGTTCTGCGCCGCCGTCGCTGCTTGCCTATTCCCACCACCTCTCTCATAATCGTTGTTGAATCCTCCCCTGCCACCTCTACCACCTCCCCGGGATCCTCCTCTTCCACGTCCGCCGCGTCCTCTTCCTCTAAAATCGTCCGGACCAAACTCCCTCGGCACGAAATCACCATCTCTCTCGGCAAATCTACTTCCAGCTATACCCTCGTTCGCCCGCGCTCCACGTACGCCGCCATTCGCGCCGCGGAAGCCAGCTCTTCTGTGTCTCTCCTCCTCAAACGTCTTGCCCTCGTCCCAGTTTCCTCCTTCCTTGGCGCCCATAGCCTTAAGCTTGCGCTCGCGATTCGCAGCGCGCTCCTCGTCCATGCGGCGCCGTTCTTCCTCGCCTCGTCGACGACGCTCCGCTTCTTCCGTGCGCCGTCGCCGCGCCTCCTCCATGCCCTTTTCGTAGGCGATGGCATGCGAACGGCTGTCGCGCTCGGCCTGCTCGAAGCGCCGCGTCTTTTCGGCCGCCAAGAGCCGCATCTGCTCCATCTTGGCAGCGAGTTCGGACTCTGTTAGCTTCGTGCGCGGGTTGGCGCCTGAAGCTAGGCGGTCGGCGAGCGCGGTGTTCTGTCCTGGCTTCGCGGGCGATACGTGCTGTTTCTTGTTGTCGTTGCTGCCATTGCTGCCCTTCGAGGGGGAGTCTTGTTGCTGTCGTGGTTCGGCGGTGGTGGGAGTTGTTGCCGCGGCTGCGGGCTTCGGGGAGTGCTTGCGCGAGCGTGGGTGGTGGTGCTGCGACGATGGCTGCGAAGACTTTGCGTGTCGCGATTGATTTAGAGAGTGAGGCGCATTCCGGATAGAGGCAGACTCGGTCGTGGCGGTGGGCTCTGCAGAGTTTGCCGATGGCGGCTGGTTCTCGATTACTGGAGTGGGTTTCTCCTTTGTCGTCGGCGACTCTTGTTGCTGTACCTCGACGGGTTCGAAGTCGTCCGCAAACAGGTCGTCGTCTGTACGGCCGTTAAATTGGTCGTCCATGACGGGCTAGAATTCGGGTGTGTTGTTGCGATGTTATGACAACACGGCGACAAGAAATAACAACCAAGAACTATTTATACCAAGCAAGAATTCTTTTATGGCTATTTTTGGGCTATTGGACGCGAAATTCCTTTCTCCTTGGGACCATTTGTCAACAACACGTCAGGATAATCAAGGGATAAAAATGTCTAAAGCCCCGCCACTTTCAAGGCGTTTGCTTGAACGGGCGGGGCCTGAGTTCCCACATTTGTCCTCGACCCCGACTTCCTTACAGTGCATTCACCTTACCCAGAAAGTTTAAGCGGAGAAACCCCGGTCCGCCCGCTGACCCATTCTGCCCGTTTCAAGCCCGGCGGAACATTCTCTTGTTTGCCTCCGATATTCGACATGAAGATATGAGATTATGCAAATCATTCCGGCTTCCTCGTTTATTTCCCAAGATCAAAAGGTGCAATACATATTCCTAAGGTAATAACGACAAACGATATATGGAAACCCATTGTACTTTTTCTCGTTGGAATATTCCGTCCAGACCATCTTGTCCAATTGCTGCTGATATGAAAGATGGCATACACTTTCTGTGCTTAGGCTCGAATACCCAGTGGTTCAACGAGGCATCGCATATTGAACTCACGAGGAGTCACTGGGTAATCTTCTAATAATGGCTTCCTTCAGCACTTCTATGCTTTCTACCATCTCAATCTTGTACCTTTGACACACAATTTGCACATTTCCTCTTTTCTTGTATTTCTCAGGACAGACCACGATCGCTTTTCCGGTCTTTGCGCATAGCCCAAGCTCAAGTAAGCTGATGGGTGCTTCAGTTACCGGATGGAAGTATATCGCCACTATATCAGCGCTGTCCTGCATGTCAAGTTCCCATTCTACCTGTTCCCGGAAGGGAGCGCATGTAACATCTTCTCGCCAACTCGAGTCCCAATCCGGCCGGTACGGATTGATGATAGTGAGGGGCAAATGCGAGAGAGACTCGGTTAGAACCTCGCGCCAGTCACGTTGATCCGTTTTAGTGGTAGTGCCAGCTAGGAAGATGGACTTGATTCCGCGATGAGGCTCCCTTGACGGTGCGAGTATAACTTGGTTCCGAGGGTGAGTCTGCGGCATCTTGTTGGCTTTGATTGTATGCCGAGCTGGTTGAGTGGAAGGTGACCGGATAAGGCCCTAAATCTAGCGGGCTGGAGTCTACAGTACGAGAGATACATGTAAGTGCATAGATCTCGCCGCAGGACTTAGTCCAATCAGCTATCAGTCATCACAGCAGCCTTAGGAGACGGTCAGATCGTCACCCATTTGATTAAACAAATGTCCCTTCGCAAGTTCGATAATATTTCGTTATCATCTCCTATTTTTTCTCTTGTGATTTATTATCCCATGGAGCCTTAAGAACTTGGAATGCTCACCACCAAACTTGACACTGATGTCTCAGTCTCGTAATCATAGGATGTCGTACTCTAACTGATAAGACCTGGGTACCCCGGTATCTACGTCCATTCAAGTTTGGTGGCTATATCCACCTAATGTACCTACTGATATGAACGGAACGGTTAGATATGAGGCCATCTCACCTGATTACTTGAAAGTCGCTTCACCTTGTCTCGATATTTCGCACAAGCTTATACGTACGTGCGTACTGGTAATAAGCTTTTACACTAGGTACCATTCTCTTATCTACGGGCCGCTCTAGTACCACCAGAATAAGGGGGGCAACGGAACGACAATCTCCACCGTCGGGAGAAGTGGGTATGATAAGCTTAGATATCTGTCTTATAGCCGTTCTCGTCTATTCGCCTATCTATCTCTTCCATCCTCATCGGTCCGTATCGGCTCAAAGCTGCCGAAAACATGGCATGAAGCTACCAATGCTTGTTCAACGCCATAAGCCGGCTTGGCCTATTCTAGGTCACGCCCGCAATCAACGGTGCAATATTTTCCGGACTTGGCCACGCGTCGATTAGACTTGTTGTATCGGGAAGGTCGATACTACACAAAGGGGGGGCTAGTAGACAATGCGGGGGGCCGTCCAGGGGTCTGTGGTACCGCCCGGTTGGCAATCCTCAATCCCTCAACTAATAGTCGGTGCTCTGATAGGTTGTGTCCGGAGATGAGGCGATTGAAATGCGTCTCGTCCCATTGCGGACAGGAGAGATAAGACATACTCTTTGTCCGTGAATATGGTGAAGTTCTTATTCGCAACCACCACCATCTAGCTCCGTAGCAATTACGGACCACCCGTCATCATGGGTTTCTCGTTCAAACGAGCAGATGCTTCTGCCACGACGACATCAGAGATCAATCCTAGCCCGGTTGAAAAGACCACACCCAATTCGTCCGATGAGAAGCTGCGCCGGATAGATGTAGCAACTGCCATTGCAGATCTCGACAAGATTCAACACAATCATCAATGGGATCCCAATCTCCCACAAGAGAAGCTTGATGCCGTTAAGTCGGCTCTTAGGCATGGCGATATCAAGGAAATTGCTGAGGTCGACCTCCTGTTTACCGAAGATTCGCCCTACGAAGAGGTGCGTGCCGCTGTCCGTAATACTGATGGCGGGGAAGTCGCCTGTACCGTGAGAGCGTGGATATTAGGCATGATATTTGTAACCCTCGGGAGCGGTTTGAACATGCTGTTAAGCATGCGAAGTCCTATGGTCAACTTTCCGGCTTTGGTAGTTGTGCTGTTGGCTTATCCGGTCGGTTGCCTTTGGGCCAAATTTATGCCTACGAAGGTCTTTAATACGTTTGGTCTACAATGGACTTTCAATCCTGGCCCATTCACCATTAAAGAGCATACCGTCGTCACCATCATGTCCAATGTCTCGATATCCTATGCATACTCTACGGATGCATTGCTCGCGCTCCAAGGAAAGCCATTTTACAATATCAACCTGGGCTGGGGTTTCGCCTTGATTTTCACGCTGAGCTCGCAATTGATCGGTATTTCGTTATCTGGCATATTTAGGCGCTTCCTTGTCTATCCAGCAGCAATGATGTGGCCAACCCAGTTCTCTTACACCTCACTTTTCTACGCGCTTCACGACAAACGCAAGAGCGATGGCTCTACTGCTAATGGATGGACTATGAGTCGTTACCGGTACTTTTTTATTGTAACAGCGGGCATGTTCTGCTATTATTGGATTCCAGGTGTGCTGTGGCAAGGCCTATCGGTGTTCGCCTTCATAACCTGGATCAAACCGGACAACATCGTGCTCAACCAACTGTTCGGCGGCTTTACGGGGCTCAGTCTCATTCCCATTACCTTTGACTGGACCTACGTCTCTGCGTATTTGTATGACCCATTGGTAGCTACGACCGAGGCTCATGTGAACACCTTGATTGGTCTCTTCTTTTTCGTCATGATCACAACAATCGGAATTACGTATTCTGGAGCTATGTAAGTCTACGCCAGTCTGATTCTGCAGCCTTGGATGAAAACACCTATTTACCCCAGCGGACATAAATTCTAACATACTAGTAGCTACGCTGAATACCTCCCGCTTGTTACATCGCAGACTTATGATAACACCCAAAAAGCATATAATGTGTCGAAAATTCTTGGAGATAACTTCACTCTAGATTTAGACAAGTATCACACCTATTCGCCTCTGTTCTTATCTCCGACACTCGCTCTAAACTACGGACTTTCCTTTGCCGCACTGACAGCATCACTCGTTCATGTTGGACTCTTCTACGGGAAAGAGATTTGGTATCGCCTCAAGACGGCTCGTAACCAGGAGCCAGACATACACCTCAAGTTGATGAAGAAGTACGTCGAGGCCCCTGAATGGTGGTACTTCGCACTGTTCCTTTTTTCTCTAGCCTTGGGCCTTGGAACCGTGTTAGGCTATGATTCGCAATTACCCTGGTGGGGGTTCTTCGTATCGGTCATCATAGCGATGGTGTTCGTCATACCTACATGCATGATTATGGCCATGTCAAACATTATGCTATCTTTGAATGTCATCTCCCCCTTTATTGCGGGATTCATATTCCCGGGTCGACCGATCGGTGTGATGATCTTCAAGGTCTTCAGTACAATCACGCTAGGACAGGCTCAGACTTATGGTAAGAACGCATCCTATAGGCAGCATCTGCTGTATACATAGAAGCTAACATGTCAACAGTATGTAATATATTCCTTTAGACCAACCATTCCTCCTGGATTAATGCTACCCAATCAGGTTCCAAGAGTCTACCCAGATCACTAACATGAAGCAGACTTCTGATCTGAAATTGGCCCATTACATGAAAGTCCCACCTCGAGTCACATTTTGGTGTCAAGTCGTCGCAAGTATATGGGCTGTGTTTGTGCAGATTGCCGTGATGAACTGGACGTTAGGAGCCATCCCGGACGTTTGCTCCAAGTAAGGCCTATCAATTGTTTCGCTTATATCTAAACACTGACAGAAACACAGCACCCAGCCAAGTCATTTCACATGTCCTAATGGACGGGCATTCTTCTCGTCGTCTATTGTGTGGGGAGTCCTTGGTCCGGAACGCATGTTTGGTCCCGGGTCGATGTATGCAACTTTTAATTGGTTTTGGCTTATCGGCGCTGGAACCCCAGTCTTGTTATGGTTTCTGGCTCGTAAGTTGAAGGTTGGACTCGCACGCCACCTCAACGCACCAATTTTGTTCGGAGCAATGGCATGGCTACCGCCGGCTACACCGATCAGTTTTTCGTCGTGGGCGTTCTGGGGATTGGTCTTCAACTGGGGTATACGTAAGAGATTCAACGGCTGGTGGCATAATTACAACTACGTTACCGCCGCGGCGCTTGATGCAGGGTTGATCTTGTCCACGATCGTTATCTTCTTTGCGATTACTTTGCCAGGAGTTACTATTCCCCAGTGGTGGGGCAATGTTGATGTGTTCAATACAGCTGTAAGTGTAACTACCCGAATCAGGGGTTCCCAATGTTTCGGCCAAGCAGCGTTTCTGACCATAACTATCAGGATGCATCGTATACAGCGTGGCTTAAGACTGTACCAGATGGCGAGACATTCGGCCCAAAGACGTGGTAGTACCAAGTTGCTGCAGGCTCTTCGTAGGAGGCTTCATGAGTCATAGAGTCATAGGGCCTCGAACAAACGGCATCTTAGTTACACGACAGCAATAGTTACGGGATAGCTGCAGCTTTAGTAGATAGTCACCCAGCCTGATCAAGATACAAAGTACTAAGCCCTGACCTACGACGTCCGCTTCGATCCAACTCAATAGCTTCTACCCTTATATAAGAAGGCTCAAAGTAGCTCGTTTCTATACTCCATTCCACCCACATCACAACCATCACACCTGTCAATAAGCATCATGTCCACGACCGAGATTCCGAGCATGTTCAAGTCCTCCCTAAAATTTAGGGAGGCTAAACAGGATGAGCTAGAGGCTGACATTCCCCGTGAGATTGAAAACACTCAGAAGGCAGCAGACTTGTACCGATCCGGCCAGAAACTCTGGATAGCAAGCGATCTTGAGCGGATTGAAGATGAGCTTGCTCACTCTAAGGATATGCCTTCATTCACTATCCGCCGAATCGACGGGTCAACAGTCTCTGTCAAGAATCCTATGTATGGGGTAGCCAATCCTACATGGTACGTCTCCTTGAGAGAGCACTACATAATGTAAACTAAAGATCAACTTTACTTCCTACTAGGAAACCGTGGGTCGTGTTTCAAGATTACTGGTATCTCACGATGCGGGGGAACGGGAAGGCGCATTTACGCGACGTACTCCCGGATTCTTTTCCGTGCTACTCGTATTTCATCTCCTGGGAAAATATGACGTTTCTGAACTTCGTTGCTGGCGAGGATCCGTCCTTGGACGGCGTGTTCGAAGAGACGAAGCAGATATGGGAGCGCAGCCCTAGCTGCAACTGGTTGAAGCGGAAGCTTGCCACGGTCCTGGGCGCGAGGAAGATCACTAAGCTCTTGTGTTTCGCCTTGGGAAGTTTTGCTCTCCCGTCTAAGCGCGAGGCCCCTCGTTTGGATACGCCGGAGGATGAGCTTCAGAAGCTGGAGGCTCAGCTTCGTAGGCAGAAGCAAACTCTTCTTGCTCATATGCTCGCTTTGACGGTCGCGAGCGTGGCCGGCGCGGAGACAGGTGAAGATGTGGAGGTTTTCACTCAAGAGCCATGGTATAGACCGACATGCAAGAACGTTTTAGAGAAAAATGGGTTTTCTGTCATAGGGGAGCACGGCGCCGGCGGATTAAGCAAGATTGACGAGAATTCGGCTGTGTTCTCCTGCTGCCCAGCTTTCCCCATAACGCAGATTATCGCGGACATCGCAAGACCAGCTCTGATCATCGGAACCGGTCGCGTCCCACATATATTCACTAAACTAGAGTACGTCACACCAGTTCAGGTCCCCTACCACCTTGTGTCGATATCGCTCGACTCTTGCTAATGTTGTTGCAGACATAGTGCATACCCATTTCAATTGGACGCAGACTCCCCACGAACGATCGAGATGTTCAAAGAGTATACCTGTCACGATATCGGGGTCGCGGGGGCGGAGATGCTGGATTTGAGAGAATTGAAATTATATGTCCGGAATGATGTGATGAAGGATGCGCGTGTCAGCGAGGGAGATGAGATGAGATGAAGGCTGAGTAGCGCCGGGAAAAGCAAGGCACACGTTACCCCCTATTCACCCCAAGTATGCTCTGTGATATTCGCTCTTTTAGCGTCCTCTGGGACATGGATGAGGCATTTGAGCTATGGGTTGACCTTTCTAGTGAGCTTTATTATTATCTACCTCATAAAGTGGTTGAGCCACCTAGCTTTAGCTTCGTATGATATCGATTTCTTCGCGATCCGCCTGTCCGTATCTTCTTCGCAATTCCTTCACTTTTGATTCATTTTTAGTTTTCATATTCACGGTGAAAAGAATTTCTCTGCGTCGTTTCTTTCAAATTGCATTTCCTCCATGGTACCTTATTCTCTTTTATTCATATTCGTGTTGGTCCTTCGCTTTCAATTTTATACTGCATCACCTCCCCTGTTCGTCAAGAAAGGATATTACGACGTATATTATTGATGCATAACAGGAAGAGGGACTTCGAAGCCTTCAAGTACTTGTTGGAATGTTTGGTCACACAAGGAGGGGTCACCGTTGTCGGTAGCCAGCCTTGTTTACGCGGTACTTACAGGTACATGCAAGGTGATCTCCCATCTCTCCAGCGTCCTACTCGTGGCGCTCGCCAGCACACTATGGGGGCGGACAGGTACATAATATGCTACCGCCACTACATGCCGGTAGCTTATTTACCGATGCATCATTCTTTCGGGGTGGCGGGTTTATCTGACTGGTAATATTCGCCATATCGACAGGTGGTCTACGCGGTTTTAGGGTTACCGTCTGCCCTATCCTGTTATGTTCCTGACGGAATCATCGTAGCCACTGTTTCACTTCACGCGATCGCTGATTATTGCTGTAAATTTCTTGTTATCGGTCAATGGCTCTACTTTCTGATTCATCGAAGGGTCGTCGTCACCCTTGTGTGGCTATGCGCCGGCTGCATCTTTATGTAGAGTTATCTCTCTGCCACGTATCGTAGCGAATTAATCAATACGGAAGGCAGCAGCCTATCACATCCGGTGATCAACGGCCACGGGGGAAATGTGCCACTGAGGAAAAGCCTTATAATGGGTCTCCAGGGGTTAATCTGCCTAAGCCATCCGCCGAGACTCGGTGTAATCAACGGAAATTTTTGGGATGCAGAGGCAATGATTACCAATTAGCTCTCCGAAGAGCTGCGTTTGGTTGGGCTTTTCGCTAGGCTCCCGAATCTTGAGCCTCAAAACTATGATTTAGGTAGGTATATATTATCTTTTCAATGACGGAAGCTTGCAGGAAGCTTATGCTTGTTTCTTAACTTCTATCGTTATGGCAGAAATTCTTGGCGTCATTGCAAGTGCCATTACGGTAGTAGAGCTTTCTGCGACAACAGCACGTGCCATTTCACGGCTTCAGGGGCTTCATAACGAAATACAGAATCTCCCTTCAGCCATTCAAGATCTGATCCAACAGGTCAAAATCCTTGAGCCGTTCGTGCGGGAAATGGAACAGGTCGATGACGCCGACCCAATTCTTCTGAACGATGTCACAATACGAGAGGTCATAAGATATTGCCGCTCGTCGTTGCAGGAGTTGACTAGGGCTGTTGATGACTTGTACGAGCAGATTAATACGCAGAAGAGGGTGAAGAGGGCTGTTGCGAAATATAAGGTAGCGTTGAAGAAGCATATCTTATTGGATTTCGAGAAAAAGCTGCAGAAAGTCGTCACAATGCTAAGTATTGCTCACGGGAGCTACACAATGTAAGTATCGCCAAAATCCCCGAGTAGCAATCAGCTAACTATTATGTAAAGGACTTACTGCAAACAGCTACCACGGATCATGCTAGAACAGTTAGCTACAGCTAGTGGTAGCCAGCGCTGTCAGGGTGCTGTTACGGAAGAGAAGCCTGATATGCCTCGCGCAAAACGACGGCCATCTACGAAAGTCGGCGTCGACGGTGCAGAGCTGGGCACTCATTTAGCCCGGAAACTCGCAACATGCCCTGACTCTTCGGTTCGCGAATTCAAGCGGTATCTGCGACTCCCATGGTATGGAGATTCAATGCTTGGTAGCCTTGCGACCCATGTAGGGAGAATGAGCGCGACACCAAGCGGGTTCACGGAATATAGTAAGTGATATATCTATTCAGCTTGAGGGTATACTAATATCCATACCGTCAAGATTATGATATCCGTATACAGTGTCCTAGTTGGTTGGCTAGTAGAGCTTGGGATATTTTAATCACCGCGGCGATCTCAGGATGGAAAATACGTCTCAGAGCTTGGAGAAGGGCTCCTGATTCCTCTCCGGCTGTAAGAGCTATTAAAAATAATGACATACAAGCATTCAAAGACTCGTTACGGACAGGCTGCGCTAGCGTCTTCGACCGGCATAGTTACGGTGATACTCTACTGCATGTAAGCTGCTCTATTTGAATACATCATTGATACCTTTTGTTTTAACAGTATATGTCTTTCCAGATTGCAATTATGGCGCGAAATCTCGAGTTTATACCCATACTGGTAGCAGCCGGGCTAGACTTTACAGAGCAGAACGACACGGGAGACACCGCGCTAGGATATCTCATCAACGAGCTTACTCCTCAGTTCAAGCACTGGGTAGACCTTAGCTTTTTCGCTTCGTATGCCACATTCGATGCCTTAGAAGAGGACCAAAGAGCGCTAGATTCGATCCCCCGTTGTATGCTCTACGGGGAAGTCTTTACTAAGTATCGGGATGATTACCCCGAGGGGTTCGAGTTATTCAAGCTGTATATTCTGTCGCCATTTCAAAATCTCGATCTTTGCACGCGCTTACGATCCGCCGCTCACTGGCCCTCGATACCTCCTCACCTTATCCGTTTTCTTTTATATAAAGAGGGAACGCTCTGCAAGGAAGTGTCCGGGAACAAAAATCCCTTGTGGAATTTCTTGGCATATTTTGTGTCCGAGTGGTTCGACGAACAGATACTAGGCTATAGCTACGACGGGCTATATTCATCCACTTCTACTTATGGTGTATTCCAAAGTCTTCTGAAGGAGATCTTGGATGGCGGTGCTACTGACCTACATAGTCTCTATGATCTTCGAAATCTTGTGTGGCTCAGCGAGACAATGATAGAATGCCCAACTACACCATTGATTTGGTGTATCTGGAATAGTTTTGATAGTTTTCGTATCCTGGCTCATTCCAAGTACTGGACCTTCATGGCGGTCCATAAAGTCAGGGTGAAACGAGCTCTCCATGCGTGGGTGTCTATGCTGAGAGACTGTGGGATTGATCTGGAGGAGTATGGAAGAAGGGAACAGAGCCTTTTACTACGAAATCCTGTTTTGCTCGGTCATCGATGGATTCCTCAATCTCGCTATTGCAGGTGGGGAAGCCGTGAGGTTGGTAGAATACGCAATATCCGGTACGGCGCCGATCCAGATGATTGGGAGATTGAGTGGGATATCTCTAGAACAAGGTCGGATGACTCTAAGCTGGGTCAGACAGAGCTATGTTTTTCAATGCCTGGGAACTGGCCTGACTAGAGCGAACATCACGACGATCAATTAGACAGTAGCGATAACAATGACAGAAGGCTGAAGGATAGAAGAGTTCAGGCTATCTGATATTGGATAATGGAATGGATCATGTATATTGTTCTACATAGGCATCTAGGAAGGTATCCTAGGAGATATGAATCAGATAACGATGCCATATTAAATCCAGTTACCCGACTACTAAATACTATCAATATCTTCAAATGCAACTTCAATTTGGTCCGAGTCGCCACCATCGAATCTCTCATCTTCGTTGTCAAATTCAAAAAAGCTTTCTTCGCCACCAAGATCACCATCGTATGCTCCATCATCAAACTGGGAAGCCAATGCGTTCTTGGGTAACTCATCGTACTCGATCAGCTTGCGAACCTCGGGTTCGGTGTACAAGTAAATGATATCAGCCTTACCTTCCTCGAAGTCGCGAAGAGCGAGGAGGACGATGTCGCCCTTGTGTACATATACCCTCTTTCGCATGGCTCCTCGGACGATACCAAGGAGAACTGGTTGTGCCCCAAGGGGCCGGGCTCTAAACCGACCACCCCCGAGGGACTTCTCGATATACGCGTACTCTTGACTGACTTCCTTGAATAGAAGCTCTCGCTTTTCGACGTGCTTTCCATGATCAACAGTTTCCCTCTTGCCCCGCCGCCGGGACTTTCCTCCTTTTCCGTGATTCTTTGGCATCCTGGCTTGATTTTAATTGTCTTCTAAATCAGAAGTAACCTTGTTAAAAAGTAATTAATGGGGTTTTATGTGAGAGATGAATGTGATGTATGGATACCGTCTGCCCTATCAAACCAGCCAAAAAGGTTTAAATCATGTCTCGATTTATACATCGGGGCAAAAGCCCTGAAGTAAGACTACGATAGATCTGTCTACTAACAAGCCATGAATAACGACGCTGTGCCAAGATAAACTCATGACATTTCCAGATATTGTTATAAATCATAAGAGAAGTATGATACAGCTTAGTATCATTAGCGAAATAAAGAACTTCCTCGATAGTGTACCTAGATACTTGCTAGTCGATAGGAATCAATAGGATTGAACCAAAACAGCCGCTTTGTTTAGATAGAGAGAACCTCTTTCTCCGTGAAACTCGCTCCCAAAATACCGCAAAAAACGCAATGGGATGTTGAATCCAGTTGCACCCATATGTTGAATAGCCCTCACCTACCTAAGTCCAGCTAACCCATTCCACCACCTTAGTCAGTGCGGGATCGTCGGATCGTCGCCTAGATCCTGCTCCAGCGGAGTAGCACAGCAGCAGCGATGACAGGGAGAACACTGACAATTTCACCCAGCCCCGCAAACTCGGGCGGGATGCGCGCGTTTACGAATGCGCCCGCGGCTAGTAAGATGGCGAATAGGTTGTAGACGAAGCTCCACCCGAAGTTGAAGGTGATCCGGTGAACGGCAGCCTTGCTTGTATCGATTGCCGTCACAATGCCTGAAAGATTCGGTCGCATCAGCACTACGTCGGCCGCTGATTGGGCGACGTCGGTGCCCTCGTTGATGTGGACGCCTATGGTGGCTTGGGCAAGGGCAACAGCATCATTGGTCCCATCGCCACAAAAGATGACCACAGGTGGGGACGACTTCTTGGCGGACTTTTTTGGTGTGGCTGGAGTGGTTAGGAGCTCTTGGATGTAGGCTTGCTTGTCGCCAGGGGTGCAACGGGAACGAACATGAGTATCGGGGATATTGAGACGGGCTGCCGTTGATCGAACGGCTCCGTCGTCGTCACCGGAAATGAGGTGTATGGTGATACCGCGGTCTTGAAGTTTCGAAACGGTCGTTAAGGCATCATGCCGAAGAGAGTCTTCAAGTCCAAAGACGGCAACTAGGGAACCATCGATTGTAAAGCAAAATGCAGTATAGCCATTTGCAAGGATTGCGCTGACGCGGGGATCGGACGACAAGTCGAGCCAGCGAGAGTTTCCCGCACGTAGTATCTGTCCAGAACGACTTTGGCCTTCTACACCTTTCCCGACTAGACTTTTCACTTCAATTGGTTCTGTAGCCGTAAATGAATTAAGCTTGAGATGAGATGCCACTGCGGTGGAGACTGGGTGCTTGTTACTGCCGACAAGGCCGAGAAGCAGACTCGCAGTCGAGGCATCTCGGTCGCCAGAAACCCATTCCTCCACTGCTACAGTTAGGGTACCTTGGGTAAGTGTACCTGTCTTGTCGAAGACAACATGGGAGGTCTTGTAGGCCATTTCGATGCTCTCGGCGCTCTTGAAAATAACACCCTTTTCGGCTGCCACGCCTGACGAGATGACGATGACCATTGGAACTGCTAGGCCAACGGCGCACGGACAGGAAACAATCAAGACAGTGATCGCATAGGTGATTGCGTTGACGACGGCTTCCGAGCCTAGCTGGTTTCTGACTGCCATGCCGATCGCAATCCATATGACGAAGGTAATCAGAGTTAGGCAAAGCACCACTGGGACAAAATAGCTGGCCACCTTATCTGCAATATCTTGCATCTTAGGCTTGGATAACTTAGCTTCATCCACCATAAGTGCGATGTTGCTTATAGTATTCTCTCCCGGTAGGCGAGTCAACCGTACGACTAAAACGCCGGGGCCGTTAATGGAGCCGGCGACGACAGTAGATTTCACTCTCTTCTCCACGGGCCTTGATTCGCCCGTGATCATAGACTCATCTACCTCGGATGTACCCGATAACACGGTCCCATCGGTTGGTACACGTGAGTCAGGGGCCACTTTGAACTTGTCTCCGTACTGAAGCAAACGGGCATCAATCTCAACCTCGCCATCATCTGTGACCAATGTGGCCGTTGGCGTCTGCAGAGAGCGCACAGATATAGATTCGACGGCCTTTTGGCGTGCTAAAGCTCCAACGTAACGCCCAACCATTATCAGAGTAACGAGGAGAGTACTCGTTTCGAAGAACTCGCCGGTTGACAGAGGTTGCCCGGAAACAAGATAGCCAAATGCTATAACGGAAAAGACATATGCCGTCGTAGTGCTGAGGACGATAAGTAGATCCATCTCAATGACTCGGGAAAAGATCAACGCTTTAAGACACTTGGGATAGAACGGGCCGGCTATGACAACCTGGATTATGGTAGCCAGGGCGAGAGAGGCACAGCCGTAGGCAATGTCATGCTGGGGAAGAGGCGCCCAAGCTAGGACTAGGACTGGGATAGTTAGGATGACTGATAGGATGGTCATGTAACCGACATGACGAACATGCTTACTTCCTGCCTCGAGCGTTGGGTCTGCCTGTAGAGGAGCGAGCCTGGGCGGTGTTTCGTTCCCAAAGCCATGGTTGAGAAGATCTCGAGCTCCGATAATCTTGGGGTCAAAAGCCACGCGAACGGCGTTCTTGCCGACAAGAGACATCTCCAAGACACCGAGTGGGTATTCTCGTTCAAGGAACTCCTGAGGGCTGCATGGCGGGATGATGTCAATGAAAGAGCCTTGGTTGGTTACCCTCTCACACTTGAACTCAGTGGTCCTCTCAAGATGCTTCATCAACTCTGTGGGGGTGATGCTGGCAAGGTTAATGTCAAACTCGGCTCTGGACATAATCAGGCTGGTCTTCAGATTCTTAACTCCTGGGATGGCGGCCAAAGAGCGGTTCAGCTTCGTTTCGCAGCCAGTGCAAGTCATGCCGGAAACGCTGAGGACGACGTGTTCAGAACCTGTGATTCCCTTTTCGGGATCGACTGCGGTAGTCTGAGCATGGGAGATAGCCTTGGCTGCGGTGGTCGCATTCGATGTCTTCGTTTCATCGCAACAGTCATCGCCAGCGCATGAATCCGCGTCGACTGCTGGAGTAGTTGTGAGCCTCTTGCAGCTGCCCTTGGAGCGTCGCTTCTTGACGGTCAAATCATTGCGAGTGCGAGCACCAGTGGCGGTTGTAGCACAACAAGAGTCGGCCGAGGCACGAGACTTGACAGATGTTCGTCTATTCTTTATGGACGACCGCCCCTTGGGCGCGCAACATGATTCTTGCCCGAGGGCTAGCAGAGCACGGCAAATGCAGCCAAGTGCCTCCAACTTGGTAGCATAGCGCTCGCGAGTGGCGCGTGCGTGCTTCTTGCATGGCTTTCCATCCTCATTCTTGCCGCTGCACTCAGAAGAGGTCGACATGTTATCGTTCTCACAAGAGCGATGAGCGAGGCGTTCCACGCATGATTCGTCGCAGCAGGGTGAAGCTTTTCCCTCGCAGCAGTCCGGGATGCTGGGAGTTGGTGCGATGGAGGCCGTGGTTGCGCAACAAGCATCCTTGCAATCATCCTCGGTTGCGGCTGGTCCAGCGCTGCAGGCTTCATTGCCACCAGCGCCATTGGTAGCTTCGCAGGCGTCATTAGCATTTTCGGCATTCGATCCCCCCAAGTCGCAACACTCGTCCTTGAGAGAAGCAGCAGGAGAGTCTGCGCAGCACGCATCCTGGCAGTCATCCCCGGCAACTTGCTCTACCGTTAAATCCAGCGTCTGAACTTGGGCTGGCGCCGCTGGCGTGGTAGCTGGTGGTCCACAGCAACCTGAACCACACGCCATGTTTGTCAAGAGTATAAATTGTGTAGGAACTCTCAGTGATTACTGAATAAATCAATATGATTTTACGTAGTTAATGGACGGATAGAAAACCGAAAAGTTTAAACATGAAGCGTTTAAGTACAAAGTCTTCCAGGTTGTGTGATTGTACGATGGGCTCGGCAAGCAAAGTCCCGTTTGGTTGGCGAAAGCCAAGCTGCAGGGCTTCTTTACTGGTCCGTGCTCTAGATCCCCTATATGTATCAAGATCTTGTCAGATAAGATGAAACAAACCTCCATGTTTCATCCCATTTTGCTTTACGGTACAAAATTCGTGCTATGTAGGTACATAATCTATGTGGAAATAGAAATATTTCCTAGGGATTAGGTACCTACTTAATAAGGTGTGGAAGAGAGAAGACTCAATAGTACGTACGGCCTATCTTCTATCCGAATCTGCCATATAGATCTCGTGGACATTGTCGCAAATAAGGGCGTTGGCGTCGCACAAAGAGATTGACAAGACAAAGCCTCTCCACGAATTCAATAGTGATCGAGAATCACTTGCGTTGGGTTACCGAAGAGAATTAACATGATATACAGTTGATTTGCCTACCTAGGTACCTAGGTATGTAGTTATTTACCTACCTATATACCATGGTCCTAATATTCACAGGATTACGGTGGCGTGGCTTGTAGTATACGGCCGACACAGTCGCCGAAGCCCACTTTCTCGCCTGGCTTCCCACAGACCCCGCGGAGTGTTACGGTGTCACCATCTTTCAAGAAACGACGTACGTCCATACCATAGAGCATGATATCTTTCTTTCCCCCTTCACTGAGCTCTAAGAGGCTTCCTTTTTCGCGTATCGACGGCCCGCTTATCGTCCCCGAGCCAAGAAGGTCTCCCGTTCTCAGCGGACAGCCGCCAAGAGAGTGATGAGCAATCATCTGAGGGAATGACCAGATGAGATACTTTGAACTTGTTGTGCATATCGACGTTGCATCTCCCTGGGGTGCTGCGTTCTGTTAGCCATGGTAATGAAACGGTCTCGTCGCATGGAAGTACGTACTCTGCAGTTCAATTTCCAGTTCGATATTGAAGACGTTCTCTTCTTTGCCTTCATTCAAATATCCCTGTAGCGGTGTCCAGTTGTCAATTCCTTTTGTTCGGAATGGTTCTAGGGCATCCGGTAGAACGACCCAGGGACTAATCGTAGTAGCAAAGTTCTTCCCATTGAAAGGCCCCAATGGAATGTACTCCCAGGCCTGAATGTCGCGTGCACTCCAATCGTTCAAAAGCACGTACCCGAAAATATGGTCTTCGGCGTCTGTGACCTTGATTGAGGTTCCTAGCTCATTCGGAGTCGATATGAAGCACCCTAGCTCTAACTCGATATCAAGACGTCTAGTAGGAGCTGTGGTGGGCTGCTTAGGCTCCGCTGCAGGGTCGATGAGGATTTGCCCCACGGGTCGCTTAATTGGCGTGCCCGAGACTACAATGCTGGAAGATCGCCCATGATAACCGACCGGGAGGTGGGTGTAGTTCGGCTGTAGGGCAGTCTGCGGTCCTCGGAATAGGGCTCCAACCGCATAAGCATGGTGAAATCCAGCATAGAAATCCGTATAGTCACCGATGCTCATGGGTAGATGCGTTTTGATGGCCTGTTGGGGGAGTAATGCCTTTTCTCGAAGCGTTGCATTGTCCTTTAGGACTTCTGGTCGTGATGTCTCGGCCGATAAGAGATCCTGAATGGTTCTGCGGACCTCTCGATGCACAGGTCGCCCAAGCGCCGCAAATTCATTTAGCGTGGGGTTTGAGAATATGCCGGCATGATTTTTCAATGCTGGAAAGACTTCGTCGAAGGTCGCATACGAAGACAGCACTTTCAGGTCAAGTACATGAGATCCAATTGCGATTGCGGCGTGTGGCGCGGGGTCGGCTTGTGAGCTAATGATGCCGAAAGGGATATTGGCCAAGGAAAACGGCGAGTCGGGAGAAACATTAGGAACCCATGTCGGTGCCATAGTTTACTTACTTTCAGTTGAAGTCTCACCCAAAGTGAGATATCAACCTCGAGTAGTAACGGAACCGTAATAAGTTCGTGGACAGAATCAGTGTTGATACACCTTGGGAGGTTCGAGAATACCGACAAAAGCCGGCATGGGTCCTCGCGATATTGAATCGCAACGGTGGGCCTTCCAGCCCCGCTTTTAGAGAAATACACGTACCTAGGGAGCCATCCATCACATACTTCATGTTGGTAAGTCCTCCCTACCCTTAAAGAGTCAGTTACAGCTTCCCTACAATCAGATAACAAGGTTCCAAGTCATTGGATTTAAAACCCATGCGCATTACCTTAGGTACCTACATGTACTATTAGAATTTCGATCGAGACCTATCGGGTGCGACATGAGGCTTTCTTAAATGACGACGATTCAATGTTACTAACAACAATTACGTTGGCTTATACCTATACCTCATTCGATCAAAACGATCAAAACATAATTTATATTTACCGACACCCATTGCTACGTCATCTCAGCTCGGGTGTGTTCCTTACGCACTCTATAAGTCTCTATTATCCTCTACCATGTATTCTCTCGATCCAGGCCTTGAACCCGTCCTGGCCCCGGATAATGCCATTCTACGCAATACTACCTGTCCGGGATTGGCAGGATACTTCCAAGAACTCTTACAAAAAGCTTCTCACATGAAGTTGATAAATTAGGTATCCATTCGAGGTCCGCCCCACCTGCTGTTATACACATATTTCTCTCGGTCTGTAACGAGCCAGGTGCATGTATCTCCTATTCTCCTCGTCGGAATCGCTCGGTTCTTGCTCTACGAGTCGCTAGTAACCATTTTATCAGAAAGCGCCGCTTAAGTGCCTTTGAAGTTATGTGGAACGCCGTGGCGGAGTACAGGGATTGCTGCTTTTGACGTCGTTGATATTCGTTTACGAAGTAGACCTTCTTTGCCGTGGCATTGAAAAATTCACATCTGTGAAACATCTCATCCACACGCGGCAGCTATGCTTCTATAACTTGTTAAGGGCATTCAGAAACAATAATGGCCAGAGCGTCTCTAGCCCAAAGAACCCCGACTTAAGACCTTTAGGTTCCGACCTGCAACACAATCCGAATCAATAACCTAAGCAATTCCCGGAAACCTGGCTCATTACACTACAGATTCCAAGAGGGAAATATTGGCAACAGACCTCCGAAGTACCGGTATTCAAGAGTTTGTGAGAGATGTCACGTTACTGATCAAGCAACTTGCCATATACGAAGGCCCCTGTTATAAGAAATGGAGAATACTGAAGCAGACAGCGCTATAACAATTCTACAAGGCGCACTTCCTCTCTCTGGCTTTCGAATTCGGTTTCTTAGAAAAGCCCGAGATACCAGATCGAAGCTTCGTGGACTTTCTACGTTTTGAGCTTGCAGCGGAATTGATTTCGGAGGCCGAAGTTCGCGAAGATGGGAACCCACATGTTATAATGCAGTTGGAATTGCTACCTTATTATTGGAGTATCGATCCCAATGAGACATAAATGTTAAGTGACAGATGATACGGCGTATGGAATAATTAGCTGAGGAGGTGGCGAAATAACGGTTGAAGTTCGGAGCTTAGCGATGAGTTACCTACGTTAATATTGATAACGTAGGAGGTAGTCTAACATACTTAAGAAGCAATTGGAAATTACCTATTAGAAAATGATTTCGACTCTATTGATTTCACATCTCCTTTTCCTCCTATTGTATCCCGCTTCAGTATCACCAAAGTATCGGACGATAAGGGGCCAAGCGAAGGATAAATCAGTCTTATAACCGAGCACGAATTCCATATTAACCTACACTAGTAGTCTACTTACAAATCCTGCAGATATAGTTATGCCGACGGGGACTGAGTCTAGCAGAAATTACAAATACGACATCGTGCAGCTCATGCCAGAACGATCATCTTATCTCCGGAGCTCGAAGCTTGAAGCTTGGTGTTTTGGTTGATCGGTATGAGAATCCCTGCAATTGCCTAAAAGGGTAGGAGCATTTCTTGGCAATAAATCCGTCAGGCGGCACGTATTGACCGTATTCCGGATCTAGACTCATGGAAGCTATACTACATTTGACAGTTATGCAACAATAATAGGAAACATTATTAGAAAATCTAGACATATTTACCATGCTTTCTAATCTTCTTGATTTTGACCCCCTGTTTTCATCTTGGCCTGCTGAAGTGGAAGTCTGACGTTGCGATGCTGGCGCCACTTTTCTTACGCCCTTTTGGAATACCTACACCCAAGCACCCAAGGGATAGATATCTAGCATATGGGAATATAAAAGGGCCTTGAGATTCGCAGATATCTGGTAAAAGAATCAAGGACACAGGAATCTATCTGTATTAGTTATATAAATTCGCTATCGTTTCTTCGTCTCGATTATCTATTAGTTAAAAGTTACAATGGCGCCCACTGCAAAGTCACCCTTGAACGTGGTCCTGGGAGCAGGAAGCGCAAGTTGACCATACCTTGGCGATATATTTGAAGCGTAAACTAATATTAAAGCTGCGCAGATCGGGGACAAGTCTTTGGACCCTATCGCCCGTTTCGATACCCCTGGTGAGGTAAACGGGTTTCTGAATACCTTCGCCGCGCGTGGGTACAATCAGCTCGATACTGCCCGAACGTACTCACCTCACGCGCCGGGGAGTTCTGAGCAGCGGCTCGGCATTGCCGCTGCAGGTGATAGATTCCTCATCGACACCAAAGTCGCATCGAACGAACCAGAAGCCCACACCAAAGAAAAGGTCCTGAAGAACATCGACCTCTCGCTCGAGGCGTTGAAAATCAAGCAGATCAATATCGAGTACTTGCACAAGCCAGATCGTGTCACCCCGTTCGAACAGGCCTGCGAAGCCATGGACCAGGCGTACAAGGAGGGCAAATTCAAGCAGTGGGGCCTCTCGAACTATAAGGCCGAGGAAGTCCAGCGGATCGTGGACATTTGCGAGGAGCGCGGCTTCGTCAAGCCCACCGTGTACCAGGGCCAGTACAACCCCATTGTCCGAGGCGGCGAGAAGGAGCTGTTCCCTGTTCTGCGCAAGAACGGAATCGCGTTCTACGCCTATAGTCCTGCGGCGGGCGGCTTCTTCGCGGGCGCGCACAAGAAGGCCCAGGCCGGTTCACGGTACGATCCATCGGTACGCACGGCCTTCCTCACCCTTATTTCTTTACTTCCTCTGTCTTTTAGCTAACGACGCGTGTTATCATTAAAGCATTACATAGGCAGCGTGTATTCGCGCCTCTACTTGAAGCCGGCGATCATGGCGGCCGCAGACAACGCAGCGGCGGTTGCAGCTAAACACGGGATCGGCGGACACGCCGCCGCGCTTCGCTGGACGACGTACCATAGTGTTCTGAAAAAGGCGCACGGAGACGCTATCATCGTCGGCGCCTCTAGTTCCGAGCAGCTGGATGCGAATCTTGATACTATTGAACAGGGCCCGCTACCGGATGACGTGGTGGCTGCATTGGAGAGCGTTTATGAGCAAGTTGGTGAAAAAGAAGAAATTCCGTACTTCATGTAGGCGCTTTTACATGTACCATGGTACTGGGCGTTACCCCACTGGACTAGACTGTATCGGGGTAGGAGCAAGTCTTGGCGATGATGACAAGGGAGATCAACTACGTATATATGCATACATACATTTAAAGTAATTCCAAAGTCTTATAAGCGATTTATATGTATGCCACTGGATTTATGGACTTAACGCAATAGGGGCAACGATTTTCTTAGTTGATAACACATGCCACACATGAACGAATGAGGTTGCTCAGACATTGAGATAAGATTGATATTACCTGTTTAGGAACGTGCTATACGTAGCCCTTGGCGACTAAGCATGGCTTTAAACACACCATGCTGCCTTCAACTAGGTACTTTTTAAAGGCTCAGCCAATGTATTAGAACAAAAAATAAACCTAAGCAAGTTCGAACTACATCTGAAGTCCTTATAAACTACGTGTCTAACGCAGCGAAGTGATCGTCGGGATGATACTTGACCCGTATGAAGATAATTCCAAGACCATTCAAACCTGCCTCGTTTCTAACCTCCGATGTGACATAGGGGAGTCCCAGCGACCAGGCTAACGCTTCTCTGGTGTCCTCTTGGCTAATGTATCAGTCAAAAACGGCATCCCTACCGTGAGTGCATCCAGCAATAATATGGAAGGATGTATGGTGGGTCAGTGATATTCATTCGGCGGCATGTTTGAGGAGAGCCGCAGAGATAACCAGTAGGCTGTAACCCACTATAGCATCCACAAGCCCAGTAAGTATGCTTATATTCACACATTATTGTAGATATAGGTAGGCACTGTTGTAAGATGAATATTATGTTAGAAAGAAGCAATTAATATTGTATGAGCGACTAACATACATGAAGGCTAAGTGCTACTGATGTTTTGGGAAATCTGCAAAGTGAATATAGGGTCAAACTCCTGAAAGCTCTGGGTCCTGGAAAGTGCTATCGATAGGGTTATTGTGTAGTTCTAAGGTAGGACGAAAGGGCATCTGAAGATGGTCCAAAATCAAGCTAACGACATACAAGCGTTATATAAACTAAAGTCTTGTCCCTCTGACAGAGCTAAACGAGCTTATTAACAGTAGCAGGCATTCTATCATATGTCAATCTCAATCTATCATAGGTGACTAAGATTTCGTTGCTGCAAAAATGTCCCTGTTTGGTCCCCTAAAGCCAGGCTATGACCTAAAAGCAAACCAACGATGACTAGTTCATGAGTGCAACGGCCATGCCATTTAACTGGAAATATTAGGTACCTAGGTAATCATAGTATTCGGCGTTGCTCAGTGAAAAAATTAAATACGACTCTAAATGAAAGCCATAAACATCCTGTGATCCGGTGAAGACCGCTTCAAGGAATAAAAATCATCGCAAATATTTGGCATAGATAGAAACTACCTAACAGTCCGTTTTTGTTGTTCCATCAACTGAATATTTGTGCTCATGACTCTTTATGGTAAGGAAAGGACTCAGAGTTTTCCACAGAAAGGAGCTCCCGATGTTCCTATCGGCTGCTTCAAGATGTCCTCGATGCTGGCAAGCTCCTTGTCTAAGACCCCCTGATCCGTCGTCACGTACGAACTTGCAAAACCATGGAGATATGCGCGACCAAGACTGTCGTCAACTAGAAATGAGCCCCGTCTGAGGCTGGGGTTGCCATAGGCTATGCCAAGGCGATGCAATTTGGACAAGACGGCCTTGCATTTATGGAGATCAGAGATGTTCGCAATGCGTGCCTGGAGATTCTCCACCATGAAGCCAATTACTCGGTTGTGATTCTCAGTAATATGGGCGAGAAACTTCGGCCCGATATCGTAGCCATCGATCATGGCATATATGCCACTCTCCGGACCAGGGCCTGTGGATAGGGGAGGCTGCCACAACCAGATAGCAACGGCCTCGCGACAATCCCCAAGTTGGCTAGGTGTGGGCACAATTCTAGCCATCGGTTGGCCGCGGCACTGCAGGTCATTTTTCATGTTTGATTCTGGGATTTGTTTTGGTAGGTCTAGAAAGTCGATCTTGGAATGATGCCACGGCACACCAACATCTGGAAGATGTTCCTTTTCAGTCCATTTGAGAATAAAGGACCCATCATCGGCAAGTCTCAAATGTCCAACATTCCAGTCACCGCAGACAATTGTTTGGAAAGCTAAATGCTTCCCCCAAATATCCGGGAAAGTAGTACCAGGAGGTGGTGTAGGAGCAATTAGATACTTGATGACGGAGGAACCGGTAACGATGCGGTAATAATAAGGATCAGTAGAAAGACGCTTAAAAGCGTCAATGATTTTAAATGATTCAGACATCGTGTGAAGAATCTGTATGCGAAAGAGATTATAAATGTAGACGCTATTGAGGGCAAGCCTCTGTTAGATATTAGTTTTAATTTCTCGCTATCTCCACTAGTTCTTTAAGCAAACATGCCGTTTTCCGCAGCTTTGCAACTCTACATTTGACGACTATTTAATCTGTAATAAGGCTCTTGAATATACACAGAGTAGCCCACCATCTAGAATGTAGACGGGATGAGTTTGCAGGTGATTAGCGTTTATGGGCAGTAAATGGTTAGGTACCTACCTATACTAACTAAATGTTATTGGGCGTAGATGTTTGTTAGCAGAATTTCGAATAAATTCGAACCAACGCGTTTCACAACAAGGTTACTTCCTAGGTAGGGCCAATGGAGCCAACAGCCTGTTGGAAATTGAATTGGGGATAATATTCAATAGACATGTCTTATTCAGTATCTGGCAGATAGAAGGTTGGGTGCTCCCATCACCAGCTTCATAGGGGTACCCTGACCTTTACGAGTATCAAGATAAATGGGTTGAAAATAGAATCTTCCGGTCCCCTTTTTTTCGTTAAGATAAGAATGATATCAAAAGCAAGTTGAATTTACCCTATGCGGTGATAATGTTCTATGTCGTCTGCTTTAATCCTGATATATACCCGAAAACAATATCTAAGTAATTCTGGATCATGCAAGATCTGATCAGCTCCGAGATAGATGAAGATGATCCGTGATCCCTGGCGGGCTGGGGGAGCCCACTAGACTAGGCCATTTCTGGCAGGAGCAAGTCTTGGCGGTAATGGCGGGAGAGCGATGTTATGGTACATCGTGATGAATTTAAGGTGCTTACGATGTCATATAAGAGATCATCTCTCTATATAGGTATATATGCTAGCGTAGATCATTTGTGGCTGACAAATCGCCGCTTAGTAGAATTTATCCTTTTTTCAGCTATATGTAAAGTGGCCATACAAGGAACTTTCTTTGTCTAACCTCAGCTGTGCCACGACAGCCTCCTTTCCACCCGCACCCCGTTCCCCTATTTACAGGAAATTATGGAGTTCATCACCATGGCGCATCCAGCCCAAAGCAGATCTAGAAATTTAAGGCGACAGGCTCACTCCCATGCAGCTCGCGTGGCTCACGCCCGAGCCAGAAAGGTTCGGATGCTTGGTTACATGCAACGGAAAGCCCACGATCCTGATATGCAGGAAGGAAATCTGCAATCCCCAAATTGGGCTACCGAAGAACGCACACAAACCTCGATTAGTCGGGATGAAACGATAATATTAGCTCCGAGATCCATTTCTGGCGCATTTGAGCACGAACCCTTGGCAAGCTTCTTAAGGTCCCTGACACATAGGGAGCATTTTCTATTCAGCCATTGTGGGTCACCTGTCTCTTCTTTGCCCTGTCCCCTTTGGATCGGGGAAAGAAGGTATTAGGTTCTTCGTTGTATTCGCTGCCTAACCTTCAATGCAGATGTTAAAGTCGTTGTCCCCTATATGTGTATCCATTGTCCTGTAATGCAACACTTCGCTGAATACAGCAATTATATGAGGCGGAACTGGATAATCTTCTCCTCGACAGACGTCGACCTTCTAAAGGGCTTCTTGCTTGCCTCTTGTCGTCATCTATCCATGGTTCACTTAGAAGAGGAGTATGTCAATATCGCTATCCAATACAAATTAGCATACGTCCAAAGCCTCCGTGAGATAATCTCGACTGAGGATCCATCACTGGGCCGCATAGCTGTAACAAGGGCCTTGGTCCTAGCATTCGATGATGTGAGGTTGATATTTTCTCTTCCACGCAACTTACATTAAGCGACCGATAGATCGGCTTCTAAAGCACTGCTAGCTAACACGATCTAGATTATGCTCGGTGATCTTGATATGGCTTCGAAGCATGTATTGGGAGTTCTCCAAATAGTACACATGGCTGGCGGGTTTCAGGCTCTGGGATTAAGTGAGTTCGTTCATTATATCCTTTATAGTTGCATTCACGGAAAGCGACTTTTGGATCCTGATCCAGTACTTCCATGCAGCGCTAGGTTTATGAATCCGGGATCGACATGGACATAGCCATTAAAAATACAATACTAGCTGCTCATTGTTGGATTCTATCACACGCTTGTGAGGTCGCACGGTTCATTCTCGGTGGACGATGGTGTTAGTCATCTGAAGGGGTTTAAACTGTTAGAATACAATAATTATTAGGAAGAGCAATGCTTATTAGGAAACCTGGATCAAATGATTATAGAATATTATGATATTTACTCGTCGTGTCGCATATAGCCGCTTCGTAGAGCAATTTATAGTAAAAGTATAATATGTTTATATGTAATTAATTGGTAACTTGGCGAGTATGATGCCCTGCAGTTTTCGACTTAGTGAATTAATAGCATAGCCTCTCCTGATTCAGTTACTTATATGACTATCCGTACGGATACGAAGTGGCGGATTGAGGGGGAAGAGTGGTAAGCCACAGGGGTGTCACATGACACCCTTATGAAGCACCTTGAAACTGATCGAAAGATGCGTGCGGTTTCGTCCACCGCAAGGTACCAAAGGCGTATGTTTTAATTTCCCTAAGTTCTAATTTTGTGCCTGGAGTTAGCAGGCATCTCCCATGAAGAATAGCCACATGGCTGGAGAAGGTGGCGTGGGATTTTTGTGGACAGTAATACTAACACTGTGAACCGCATACGGGTCGTACCAAGTACCTAATGTCGGCCTCATTGGATTACATCTTAAGAGGTGACGTAGGTACGTTATCTTGTTTGCGTTCCATGTCGAACCACTGCCACGAGTCACATGGATCCATAAACTCGTAACCAACCCGTCGGACGTCCGGAACACGAGACGCTGTACGCTACACGACAAATATCGGTTTGGGTGTATCATTCCCCATTGAACCAATCAAAGTGAATGTGTTGTAAGAACCCAGTGTCGACCTCGTTAGCCGACTTATCAACCCGGGGATAAACCAAGTACAGTAAGTCTAAGAGAAAATTCTCTAGTTGCACAGGCCTCGGAGATAAGCAAAAGAGACAATGGTGGCTCCCTTACTGCGGGCGGCCATAAGCCGGCAACAGCCTACTGGTACAAATATAGCCCTCTTAATGCACCTCATATATAGGACTAGTGGATCCTGTGTAACGGAAGATATTTTTGATTGGACTTGGTTGAACCCGTTCGAGTGATGGTGGACGAGCCGCCACGGCGTTCGACTATGGAATCATGGTGTTGGTAACAAGCGCGAAGCATTCGGTATTTCTTTTCAACCCCCATCGAAAATGCAGCCGCAAAATCAAATAGTTCGGAATTTCTTCCCGATCCCTACATCAGGAGCCTATTACGACGCCCTACACAGGTAGGCGGCCCAACGTAATTTGCTCTCCGACTTGCCTCTAGAATGCGTGCCGTGTGATACCAATTTCCACGATGTTTAATCGATCCACAGGGCGCACTGCTGTGAAAGGTCTATTCCTACGACTAGCGTAGGCTGAACGATCTGTCATGTTGAAACGGAATGGCGATCCTCCTCGAAAAGGGGGATATCTTAGATGGTGCTTACTGTTCTATTGTTCCGTTCGAATAAGGACGACTGTTTCCTATCTATATAAGTAGAGCTGCTTGTCGGTGCTCTTATCCGACTTGAAGCTGCGTTATCTACACCAATTCCCTTGCTAGTCCCTGTTTCTACGGCTCTCGCTTGTAAGAAAACAAGAATTCATTCGTTCCTCGTTCCCCCCCCTTGACGCTTTCAGCCGAAGACGTATATTGATCTGTAGACGATTCTGCGATACGTACGACCTAACGTTGTGATACATATTGATACCTACCTCTTATACGTCAAGATGAAGATCTCTATTCTCTTCGCCAGCATCCTTACCCCTCGAGCTCTGGGTTACCCTGGCATGGGCAGCACTATGGCTGATATCGAATCCCGCGGAGACTTCTCTCTAGGGAGTAGGTCTACAGAACTCTTGGGAGATCTGAAGACTCTCAATAATCAGGACCTAACTTCTCAAGGGTCGGCCATCAAGTCTATTCTTCAGGGCGGAAGCGCTATTGCGGATAGTAATACATTCAACCCCCCGGGTAAACTTACATCTAACGCATGTAAGAAAAGCGTTTTATGCATCTGGTACTATATAGTCCAAGACATGAAGAGCACATTCACGGACAGCAGCGGATGTACGGACCTAGGCCGTGGTGCCATTCGTCAGGGGTTTCATGATGCAGCAACGTGGAATAAAAGTTCAGCATACGGCGGTGCTGACGGTTCTCTTTTACTGAGCGATGAGCTCGATCGCTCCGATAACCTAGGACTTCAAGAAATTGGGTCGCAGACTAAGACGTGGTACAACAAATACAAGAGCTACGGGATAGGTATGGCCGACTTGATACAGACCGCTGCTATGACCGCAACGGTGTGTTGCCCCGGAGGACCTCGCATTAGGCTCTTCATCGGACGAAAAGACGATAGCCGTGCTGGTCCTACAGGCCTGCTTCCGAGCCAAGCGCAAGATGCCCCGGCCTTGATCAACCTCTTTGCCGCAAAAACATTCACATCTAATGATCTAGTCGCCCTGGTTGGCGCTCACACCGCAGCGACACAGAAGTACGTCGACCCTAGCCGAAGTGGTGCTCCCCAAGATACAACTCCTAGCGTCGTGAGTGATATCCTGAGTTCTTTATCCACTTTGAGCCTGTCCTGAAACCAAAATTTCTTAATCAATGTGAATGAGGAGTCATTGCTTCCGAGACACGTCTAAAACTCGCGAACCATTTCCTAGAAAAGTAGATGCTGACAATTAATGCTGCAGTGGGACACGGACTTTTACTCGCAGACTATTGCCGGAGACAACAAAACAATTTTGATATTCCACAGTGACAAGAGTATATCCGATTACTCAGCCACTAAGAATCAGTTCAAGACGTTCGCCGGTTCAAATGGAAAATCTCTTTGGTCTCCTGTAAGTTCACCCCTCTTCCCTAGCGCGCATATAAACTATTCCGTGTAGACACTTATACTAATAATTTCTTCAGGCTTATGCTCAAGCATACTTCCGCATGAGTCTGCTTGGAGTTAACAACTTGAACAATCTTACTGAGATTACACAGGTTTTGCCCTTGCCAAGATAAGGGTTATAGATCGTTCATCACATTTAGCAATACCCTTATCAATTGTTCTAAATATCTACCTCCTAATATAGACAATAAACACAAAGAATGAATCCTTTCTACTCGTAGCCTTTGCATTTAAAAAACATAGTACATAAAACATCATTGGTGAGCACTGCACATAATACACATAGAGATCACTCCGATGCGGAAACCTATTGGAGCGTCGTTCCGTCGGTGTCGCCTCGCTTATAATAATCATAGTATTGATTCAAGTTACCTTCATGGGTATCGTTGGCATATATTTCTGACTGACATACCCACGGAAATATTAACATGACGGTTTAACTGCCTGCTAATGTACCTGGTAGGTTAGGTAGGTACTTACAAGAGTGTGACCTAGACCCACATCATGATGTCGCAGAGAGGCTGCCGCCAATACTTAGGCTGAAGTTAACAATAATATAAGACGAAAACATACCGAGGGCGCGGGACAGATGAAAAAAGAACATTGAAACCATGCTCTACAATGAGGTTGCCAAGTTACTTAACGACCACGCTTTGCCCACTCGTGTTTACATACCCGACATGAAATCATGACGCGATCTGAGTATTGGCAGAGCTTGGAACCGCGTATGACTCTCGAATAATCTTTGAGGGCGCGAGCGGCCGTATGGCTGATTAGGGGTTATGAACCCTCCATATTAAGTAAGCTATCTACCTAAGATACCTAGGTGCCTTAGGTAGGTAAGAAAACCCTTTGTGAGATACATTATCTATTCGCTCTTATTTGTGCTATTAGTGAGGCAAAGAAACTTGTATTGCATTGTCCTTTAACATTCCCTTCCGCTTCCGGCCTGTAACGAAACTAGGTAATTATGTATAGCTAGAGTTTCCCGAAATAAAATATTAGAATAATGCCAGGTGTATCCAGTAGTGAACACTTTGGCAATAATTTAGCCTCCTTATATACGTACGGACCTAGTAGATTTAAGAAGTTTGAAGGATAAGACAGACGATGAAATGGCATCAGGAATCCCCCTCGAAAGATTGAAAGAGATAAAGAAAATATCAAAAACATTTAAACAGCATGGGGAGAAAAGATTTCGATTCGAAAGAATCTTAGGATCGGGTTCAGCGGGGTATACCTTAGAAATGGCGGTAATAGAACAATCTGAATCGCCATCTACATCGGAACCACCCTTGCGGTTCGTAATGAAGAGGGCTCTGAACCAGAGCGGAGAGGACAGCCTTAGGAAAGAAATCAAAGTTCTTCAAGTATCCAAATCTATCGGTCGTACTCCACAACGCTGAGGTATCTAATTCTTTCTATAGCAACTCCGAGGAGCTCCAAATATCCAACAACTATTTCGTATTCCAGGAGAAACAGAAGATCTTGAGGTGTCTTTTTTCCATGGCCCTACCTTATTTACAGAGTGGATTCCCAATGGTCTATTTGATAACTTGGTTAAAAGGCGAAACGAATGGGGTTACCCCTTGCCCAACCGAATGCTTTGGAGGTTTTTTCTCTGCTGTAAGCAACTGGATCCCTTACTCTTTATAGTCGAAGTGAGCTGAAATGTTAAACATAGTCTGTTATATGCTTGTCGCAATGGCTTGGCCCCCGCATGGCGAAGAAAATGCCCCCTCAAGTAAGAGAGAGCTACCACCGCGGGATGGAGCGGGTGAGCTACCGCCTGAATCTCACCTGGTTCATGGCGACCTGAATATTGAAAATGGTAACTATTCCAACTTATATTCCGTTGCTACTACACGAAATCTTCCGCTGACATATTTAATTAGTCATGCTTGGAGACTTTGAGCCGATTATCCATGAGTTCGTCCCTATGCTTAAGCTTATCGACTTCGGAAAGTCCCAGACCATCCCTGATTCGCCAATTCCGGCTATAAAGCGCAATATGTGGGACATTGGAAAAATCATGCTTGCCTTAATAGGAGGTAGAGTTTGGGATGGCAGGTATCGTAGTGTTATGATAGAAGTAACTGACCGAGGTAAAAAGAGAACTGTGAGGTCAGCAGCGAGGGACCTAGAAAAGTTGGATCACCCGTTATATGCTGCAGCCGACCTTAAGACTAAAATGTTACACCAAGAACGGTTGGATAATCTGGACCCGGAGCTCAAGGACCTCATAGTCTTATGCCTCGCTCCGAGCGAAGCGGACCGACCCGAGCTTGATCACCTTCTTCAGGAAGCCCGACGTAATGTAACGGAAAAGACACAGGATAGTTACAAAGGCAAGAAATACTATCACAATGAGTCTGACGCCGAGCTACGTAGGATCTCGGACCGAATAATTGTGCTGGCTCAGTCCCCCCCATTGGAACCATTATAGAAGCTATAGGAAAACATGGAGAAAGGTGATAAGGAGTTCGAATTGTAGTACGAAGTAAAAGTTTGTATATACCTCTTATGTTAAATGATAGAAGTACCAGTTTGGTGCGACATGGCATACTGGCTGCCCATAATACTGACTTTTCTTGTATCATTTCGGAGGGCCCGTATAAAGACACCGTAATTTTTAATAAAGTTATCATATATCCACACACACTAACCTATCATAGGTTAATAATATGGGTACATAATTTAAGGTACGGCTCTAATAGAAAATTTTATACCTTTTCTTCTTATTAATGCTAAAGATTCCTATCGTTACCCTTACCATTACTCTTACTATTACCTTTTACATCAAGGTAACTTATCCCTTTTTATCAACAATAATAATAACTTTAGCCACCTTCTTAATAAGCTTAATAAGGAGACTAATAGCCCTACCCCTAACTTCATCATTTACAACTCCGGCAGCAATAACAACAATTAGGTTAAGAAAGGTTATTAGGATACAATAATAAGATTAGAGATAACTTCACTTATAAACACGTAAAAATAATACATTAATTACTATAACTCCCATACCTTAAATTATATACTTACACTACTATCCCATAATAGGCTAATATATATGGATATACAATGACTTTATTAAAAATTACGGTGTCTTTATACGAGCCCGTTTCGGAGGATGTTAAACTTTCACAAAGCCATTCACGCTAAAGGATCGGATCTTCTCCCAGTTAATATCAATAGGTTTGTCTAAGGTCTTCGGATTCAAATCACAACCTTCGAAACAGCCATAACTAAGTTCTAGTTAAGAAGGGTTTGGCGAAGCGAATAGATTACGGAAATTTGGGTTGAGATATGACTTTGGCAACCCGGTCAGCCGGTCGATCCTTGCGCACAGAGCACTTTAATCATGTATCTAAGTATACCTATTCGCAGAGAAATCACCAGCCACACGTCAGCCAGATGCATGAGCCACTGCCACACCTCGTATACCCTAATTGGTTCGTTCCTTAAACGTTATTATGAAACCAATTTATGCCACTCTACTCGCTCCAGGAATATCTTAGGTCCAGCAATATTCCTTGCCTCGTAGAGCAAAATCAGATCGTCCAGCATCTAAGACATAAATAGTAGGTGCTCACGCATAATAACCCATTGGGCACGCCAGACATCATTGTAGGAGGATGATATCGGGAGGAGGCCGCCGAGACCTTATCAGTCCGGTAGGTTACATCCGACCCCGCCGGACCTCGTTTCGTACATGCGTACAAGTCCCCTTCCTACGCCTCCAAAAGGTAAGGAACACATGGCTTTTTTAAGATTGTCTTCAGTCCGAGGTCCAACTACCTACGAGTTAGTCTATTTCGTATGATTGACTCGCCAATATTATCGGCACGTTGAAATGGTGTGACGGGATGAATTAAAGGAACGCCAATAAGATCGTGAGGCGAAGATGGCTTCAATTAACGACGGCGCAGGTGCAACCCCGCAGCAGCAGAGACACAAGCTCACCGAACCCGCGGATTATCCTCGCTGGAATGCGGAACTAATCGAGGCCTTGCGGGCGAGGGACTTGCTCCCATATGTCACCGCCAGCGTCCTAGAGCCCACGGGCGAGGAAGACTCTCCGGCACGCCTACGCTGGCGGAAGAACCGACTCACTGTCCTGCTCATGATGAAGCGCTCGCTCTCGGCCGAGATGAAGAGAAAGTTGGCTAACGCTGGGTGGGATTCCGGACATAACAGAGACCCGAAGAAGATGTACGATATGATCCGCAACGTCGCTCAAGGGAACCAGGATAAGGAAAATGGTATCATTTGCCAGCCTCCGTCGCCTCTAGAATCGAATGCCACAGACGATCTTGCGAAAGAGATCGAATTGATTGAGCATGAAGATGGGGACGAAGACTGGACTGCTATAGATATACCCTCCAGAGCGCCACCACCCGAGTCCATCCAGGACCGTGTCGTGCGCGTGACGAACGACCTGCGGGATCTGACGGCCTACTACGACATCGAGGGCTCGGCATCGCGCAACGCGCGGCTCGAGGTGTTTTTCCGAGACGAGCTAGCGGACCTCGAAAGGCAGCCCTTCGATTCGTACTCGTCACAAGACGACAGGGTTGACCACCTATTGCTACGAAACTACATCCGGCGTGCGCGGCGCACGCTCGAGCTTGACAAGGCGCGAGATGCCAAGTTCGCGGTATTCGTTGAGCCGTTCGCCGCGCCCATCACGGCCTTGTGCGAGCAACGCCGCCGCGTCGAGCCGATTGATCCCAAGGCCGTTGCCAATAGCCTCAACGTAACAGAGAAGCTTCTCCACCATGCACGAGACCACGTTAGCCACAACGCCAACAAGTATTCAAAGGCTACCGGCTACCGCGCCGCCCGAAGAGTCGCCGACCTGCGAAGCAAGCTTGCCGAGACGTATGCTTTCTACAAGGACTACGATCCTATGTTTGATTGGTGGGTGACTGAGCCCTACAAGCGGCTCGACACAGCACTCGGCAAGACGGTGGAGTTCCTGCGCGAAGTCTTGGTCGGCCTCAAACCTGGTGACGAGGACACTATCGTAGGAGAGCCCATCGGCCGGGACGGCTTGCTTACCGATCTTGAGGCCGAAATGATTCCATACTCGCCTGAAGAGCTACTACGCATTGCTGAAAGGGAGTACGCATGGTGTGAAGCGGAAATGATTAAGGCGTCGAAACAACTCGGCTTCGATACCAACTGGCGCGCCGCCCTCGAATACGTCAAGAACCTGTACGAACCGCCGGGGGCATACCCGGCGTTCATCCGGGGACTCGTCAACGAGGGCGCTGCATACGTCAAGAA
Organism: Hypoxylon sp. NC0597; assembly: GCA_022432515.1. Classification (NCBI taxonomy): domain Eukaryota; kingdom Fungi; phylum Ascomycota; class Sordariomycetes; order Xylariales; family Hypoxylaceae; genus Hypoxylon; species Hypoxylon sp. NC0597. The sequence goes on from JAJKLA010000010.1 coordinate 260,566, forward strand.
ACACGATCTTGTCACAGTCCCACGCGTAGCCGAGGAGGCCATCCGCATGTACATGATCGAAGCGGAGCGGCAGAAGGTATCCCCGTTCTTCCTCGGCGGCACTTACATGCAGATGTCATACCCGACGCGCCACATGCAGCACGAGGCCAAGCTCATGTCGCTACGCGGCAATAACCGACATTTCGGCCGCGCGACAGCCTTCCACGAGATGATCCCCGGCCACCACCTGCAGGTGTTCGTCGGCGAGCGGCACCACCACTATCGGCGCTCTTTGTTCGATACCCCGTTCTACGTCGAGGGCTGGGCGCTGTACTGGGAGATGGTGCTCTGGGAACGAGGCGACTTCTTTGTATCCGCCGAGGATAAGATCGGGTCGCTGTTCTGGCGCATGCATAGATGCGCGCGCATCATGTTCTCCGTGCGCTTCCATCTTGGCCAGTTGAATGCGCAGCAATGTGTTGATCTACTAGTCGACAAGGTGGGCCATGAGCGTGCTACGGCGGAGGGCGAAGTCAGGCGGAGTCTGGGCGGCGAGTACTCCCCGCTATATCAAGCGGGATATATGCTCGGCGCGTTGCAGCTGATGCGCCTTAGGAAAGAGGCGCTTGATAAGGGGCATGAAAAGATGAAGGAGAAGGAATTCCATGATAGGATCCTAAAGGCAAATACCATGCCCATTGAGATGTTGAGAGCCTTGATCCTAGATAAAGAGCTCAAGAAGGACTTTAAGTCGGAGTGGAGGTTCTACGATGATAAGCTATGAAGAAGATGTATGGGGCTTGAGCGCTGTGTACACGTATACGTTGACTGTGCTGCTGTCATTTATTCAGTATGATGTTTATGCTCATGCTTGTGGGTTTATGGGTAGTGTGTTATGGGTACTGAATTGAATAAGACATTGCTGTCAATCCTCCTGATTATTACTGAGTGTGTGGCTTGAAAAGATTTGATGTTAATGGTTATACTAGGAGACATAACATTTCCGAGTAGCGCCCTTCTCCTATGTCTACAGCTAGAAGAACCCCTGAACATAATGCAGTTGAGGAAACATCTTCTGTGCTGTCACTGGCGTCCAACGATATCCTGTTTCCATACCTTAAGTACCTACTCATCCTCTTTCAGGTCCATACACCAGTCATTCAGTATAAATATCTGTATCACGAGCCAGGCTCACATGGTATTCGAGATCACCATGAAGCTAGAGTCACTGGCTGTATAAGTGACTTTTGCCGCTGGCGTCTCTGTCATGATTGTTACCCGTAAAAGGATGCAAATATGTTCATACATACCTCCTCGAGTGCCAACTTGTCAACGCGTGTGCCTTAGATACCTCATAGCGTAATATTGTTCAATGGATCAAATCAGCGCCGAGTCTCGCGTTACTTGTTGGCGGCTTAGTATTGGAGATGAAGCAATCAACATCAGACGTTGAGTAGGTAGTAGCCTAGTTGAGTTTGATTAATCCGTGACGCATGACTAACAATCTAACTATGCCTTCTACATATCCTTGCGTAAAAGAGTCCCGCGATGTATAAAATGAGCTAAGTTAACATACTGCTTGATTGCTCGAGTTGAGATGTGAATCACCCACTCGTTGAAGCATGAATGACGTCTTAGGATAGGGGCATGTCGCTCTAAGCGGTCAAGAGGCCTAATACCATACGCTTAGGGAAAGTATATACTTCTAAGTACTTTCAGCGCAGTATCTCACGTCCATATTAGTCAAAGGACGCAGAATCACCGCCTATGTTATACCTTGCCATCAGCCCATGCCACCACGCTAGATCTTGGGATGAAACCAAATAACCGACGACCGGTCACTAAAACCCACAGGCAAGCAGGATATCGGATGCCTTATGGTAGGAGAGCAAAGTGATCTTGGACACATTATTCTGTTCTAAATATGAAAGCCGATTCAACGCCCCTCCGCCGATGTCTGTAAGCAAACTTTTCAAGGCATGCTGTCCATATATATACTTCTATCGAGTTTCTTCACATATTTATACATCGGCATTTTTTACAGCTGGCACTCAACCCGATAGCTACTGAGACCTAGCCAACTACTTTGACTGTCATACACAACAAGAACCAATCCTTTCAACAGCTTCTCAGGCCGATTCACTTCACTCTCTCTATCTCTACCGTTGCCACCTACAAGTCTCTCAATATGTGCAACCAATGGGCTCTAAAGATGAAGGCCTGCGGCCACGCCGAACAAGACCTAGAGATCCTACCTTGCCCCAATCCTCTCGCTGCGTGGCCTATACCATGCCCGGTATGCTATCACAGCGTGGAAGAGATCCGACCCCTCACTCCCGGCGACAGCAACTGCAAAGAGTGTAGAGAACGCGCCTATCGCCTAGCCTTAGATAACACGTGGCTCCGCGCTACAGGTAATCCGACTAACCTCACCACGTACACGGCGTTCCGCGCAGCTCGAGCGTACTTGCTCGGCTTGTTCACGGAGAGTTTCATCACGGCCGAGCATGCGAATGCCCTGCAGCAGAAGCTCGTCTTCAAATACGTGGACGATGATACAGTGATGGATGTGCCCGCCGCTCTGCGGGAGCTTGGATACGATGTCCCACGGCCTAGGGTTCGGCTCAATTTCAAGCGAGAGGAGAACAGAGAAGCTGGGAGACACTGGTAGAGCCGTCACGGGCTTATATGTGAAGCCGGTATTCAAAATTGATCAGATTGGTGGATTGTTCCGAGGATGGTCCCCGGAAGATACAGCTACTAACGGAAACATGTATTAGATTTGCTTTAGCATGAGAGATGTAATGGGGATGGAGTTGCGGATTGCTTATTTTCGCGGTGCATCAGACTTAACGGGGTTTAAGGGTGTAGATACCTATAGGTACCTATTCAATTTATAATGCGATAAGTCTTGTTTCTCATGCGTCGAAGGACAGAATTGATTAGAATGAGTTAGCGATGTATTTATACCTTAAAGGTATACGATATATTGTAGCACTTGGATTCTACCAATTCAATTCGATTTCTCAGTGTTACTGCCAAAAATCCCTTCCATTCTCACTTCTAGTGCTAGCTGCGATCAAGCTTAGTCAGCTGGAAGCTCAATTCATCTATCAGGTCTATTACATGGTGGCTTGCGTACCCAGAAGACATATTGGCTATCTATTTCAGGCACAATGGTCTTGCCTATCTCGGTCCTACCTCGACAACTCGGTGTAAAAAGTCTTTTGGTTCGTTCCCCCTGCAAAATGTAAGACGCTCGCTTATAGCAAGGGAGGCAGAGGTAGCCGGTGCCAACAAAACTCGGAAGGGTAGATGGTGTAGCGCATTGCCACGGTTAGTCACCAGACACGTTGGTGCCACATGTTTAATTGTATATACATGTATAAATCTAGGTACCTTAGGTACATATAGGATCCTCTATGGTACCAAAGCTACTAAGAAAATGTAACCTTGATTACTTCGATGTGATTGTTATTCGTGTACGATATAGTCAGCGTCTGGCCACTCGTATCAAGGTAAGGGTGAGCTACGCCGGCATATGTCAGGCCGCCATCAATGGGTGTTGCCGTGTACACCTTGACGTCGGGTGTCCACGGACCCTCAAGCGACGTCGCTGTTCTAAGTAGAACATCCCCACCGCCAGGACCTGTATTGGAGGTTAGCAATAAACCCAATATTGTCCGCCCCTTGGGTAAGGCTGGAATTTCATAGCCGTTTAAGAGGCGCAATGGCCAAAAAAAAAGGAGAGTTGTACTCACTCAGATGTACGAAGATATAACACTTGAAGAAATCGCTCCACACAAACTGCCCCTGACCCACAAACCACATAACCGCGTTCTGCGAGCCGAACTGTGTGAGAGGTTGCCCCTGTTTCCAACCACCTCCCGCCGCTCCCCACCAGTACTCATACTTGCTCAGGTCATAGGCGTCAGCCGCATTGACGCGGAGTAGATACACATACTGCGCGCCAATGCTGTCCGTGATCGACGTCGGCGCGCCGCCCCACGCGTAGATGTAGTCGGAGCGCGGGTCGCGAAACGCGGCCACATCTCCGTATCGCGGAGTATTCTGCGATGGCCACCAGTAGCCGTTGTCCCCGAACCGCTGGGTCACTGTCGGCTCTCCGTTCACGAGTTCGACCTTGGCAACGCCGGCGCCCTTCAAGCCGTCGTCATTTGCATTCTATATCTGGTCAGTTTAAGCGCTTACCTAGGTATACTAGCAGAGCCAAGGAATAGGATTAATTGGCTTTTCGGCACAGCGGAGGATCTCTTACGACAAGGTAGAAAACGGCACCAGCTCCGTTAGCAGTCTCCACTAGGCTCGTGCCGCCGAAGCCATACGTGTTCGTCTCACCCCAAGCCGCATTGAAGGGGACGAACTGCAGCTGATGGCGGACAGGACTGTCATTGTTGAGATGCATATCCTGCACCACGAGGGGATTATTCGTCATCAGCGACACAGAGTCCCTGACCATACCGTGGAAGCCGTCAGAGTCCTTATTCGGGTCCGTCACTCCCTGATCGCACCACAGTGTGTCGCCAAATACGCCGTACCATTTCCCTTGCAGCTCGCCCGTGAAGCCCAGATCTCGATGGCTGCAGCTGTTGTTCGCCGTCTGCTGGCCTAAGTACTGGGTACTAAATTTCGAGATCGGGTTGGTTCCCACGGGCTGTGTCGGGTCCCCTCCACCTCGCCGCTGCTTGATAAAATCAGTATGGCCGCTTCTGAGAACGATTCTGTCCGCGAGCACCGGACTAGCGGCGAGAAAGGCGAGGAGGATGTTGAGGCGCAACATTGTGGTTGGGCTAAGGGAGAGAAGAAAGAGGCAGGACAAAGGGAAGCAGAAACACTTGTTTTTGTGGATCAAGGGACGCGCTTAAGGGGGAGTTAGGAGCTACCGCATGAGGAAGGCAGTGCGAAGTAACAGGGAATTATCGACGGTTCCTCTTCATGATACATTGGTCAATGTACTTAGGTTTTAGAATAAGACCCTCGAATTTCCATTATTTGGTGGGTAGGTACGTTTAGGTATTTGGCTACTCGGCCTTTCTATTCAGCTGCGCCGCTCAACAGGCGTTGAAGCTAATTCCTTCGAATACGGCGCATGTAGTTCTTATATACAAGATGTCTTAAAGGTCTAATTATAGATTTAGAAAGATGTAAAATTGATGTACTTGAATTACATAATAAAGAGAGAACACACTGTTATATGTAGAACCCGAGTTGAGCTGATGTAGTGCTCCATTTTTGGTAGGCACTAGGCAAAACAGAAAAAGGGCAAGTAGGTATGATTGAGTAAATGGGTTAATACATAGTCGGCACATAGATTACCCATGTGGGAAGGTAGGCGAGCAGGTAACCGCAGCTCCTTAGCAGCGACTGGCGATATAGAGTTATAGAAAGACTAGGAGTAATTGATGTTGTATTGGGAAGTGCCGTGCCTGGAATTGTGGACGATGGAGTACATGTAGTCGATGCGGGGATCGATTTCATTAGGTACCGTCCGGATCTAGCCGGTTGAAGATGCCGGCGTGGACCTGCTTATAGCAGTTAGGTTGCCCCGGTTTAATGCTCCTATACCAATATGGTAAGCTTCTCTCTAAAGCGGTGTCTTATCGCTCTTTACTATCCCGAGAGGCCTATTTAGACGTCTTTATTGTAACAAAGTCAAATATCTTTCATAGGTACATATCCTTAGATAGTCGAAGTCGGTAGAATTGTGGTGAGAGCGAGCAAAAACCAAAGATAAAGAATATGGAGGACAAACAGCAGCCAAGACACATTGCGACGCCGGTAAAACCGCGCCTTATCATTCATGGCGGAGCCGGTAATATCACACCTGAGAAGCTCGGTCCGGAGAAGTATGAACAATATCGACGTGCGCTTCTGACCATTGTGAGAGCCCTGGTTGACTTTCCTAGAAGAAGGGGAAGAGGCGACTAAGACATATGGGATAGGTCTCGAAGGGGGATGCATATATGCGCACTCCCGTGGCCTTGGATGAAAATGCGTCCCCTTACTATTCCGCGCGAAAGTATCCCTCCGCCCTCGATGTTGCGACGTACGCCGTGACGCTTCTCGAAAACAACCCGCTCTTCAATTCGGGCCATGGGGCCGTCTTTACGCGCGATGGCATCAATGAATTGGAATCTTCAGTCATGGTGTCCAGAGGCTACGCCAAGCGTGGTGTCGGGTTGACAGGGTTGCGTAGGGTGAAAAATCCCATACTACTTGCGAAGGCCATGCTGGAACACGGAGATCGGGATTTGGGCAAGAAGGCTGAGTCTGGTTCGGCGTACCCTGATCTGGAGTCGGCAGGCCTCGACGTCCCTTCAGCCCAAGGCCACACGCTAATTCATGGGGAAACTGCTGAGACACTGGCCAAAATGTACGGGCTAGAATTGGTAGATCCGAAGTACTTCTTCACCCAGCATAGGTGGGATGAACACGTCCGCGCATTAGAAAAAGAGAAGGCCGGAAAGGGCCTCGCAACCTGGAGCGCCGAAGAATATTTACCCCAAGGCACATGCGGTGCGGTCGCGCTCGACACGGACGGAGTTGTGTGCGTTGGCACTAGCACGGGAGGCATGACGAATAAGCTCACAGGTCGTATCGGTGATACACCCGTTGTCGGTGCTGGTTTCTGGGCAGAGGAATGGACTGAGAAGGGTGATTCGAGAGGAATCTCTTTTGGACTAGCTATAGATGGGTGGCATAACCTGAGGACACATCTGAATTTGCCGGGACCAGTCATACAGCTATCATCGAACCTAAGGAACCTTATCGCTGACTGTCTACCAACACCTTTCGCATATTCTCCAATCGCGCATCCGACATCTAGAAGAAGTAGTGGTCCGATTAATCGAGATTCGCAGACATCGCGATCGATTGCTCTTTCGGGCACAGGAAATGGAGATTCTTTTCTGAGGGTAGCCGCTGCTAGGACGGTCGGTTCGATCGCGCGATGGGGTCAATTGTCAGCAGCGGATGCGCTACGAGAAGTTGCTGGACGGGGTGGAAACCTCGAAAAGAGCGCGGGAGATCGTTGGGGAAAGACGGGAGAAGGTGAAGGCGGTATGATCGGTATAGAAAGCGTTATCTCGCGCGATGCGTCAGGTCGAGTGGTCAGCGCCTCTGCTCGCATACTGCAGGATCACAATTGCGGTGGTATGTTCCGAGCTTGGATCGATGACGACGGAAAGGCGGTTATGAGGATATTTCACCCAGACAGTAAACAGGAAGGTCGAAACGGGCTGGACGTATTCGAATGTGAAGATAGATCTGAAGATATCTGGCGTTGGAGCGTTGATAAAGCGTAAGATGTAGAGTCACTAAACTAGATGTGCGATTAGCCACATATCAACCCGAGACTTCAGTATAGACGATAGATCGATCCGAGAATATCTGCGTCTCTTGAAATTAGGAAGTGTATTTGAGTCCAGATGCATCTGCTGGGCGAGCACACGCAGGAAACGGCCCCCTCAGCAAAACACCGAGATCGTTCTTATGTTACATGTCATTCCCCGATCATCCGTGTCAGTATGCAAAGCCCGCCTAAAACCCATATGAAATACATGAACCGATCGAAGAGTGAATCGGGAAGGAGTTGAGTGGTAGTGTCTCTTTCGTTATTTGCGTCATTATATGATCTAAGCTAGAGCTTTCTCTGCATTCGGCGGCGGTGCAGGCATCTATAATAGAGTTAGCTTTCTATCATCAAGGTGGTTTTGTATAGGTCAGGGGAGAAACCGACTTCTAGTTTTGTTGAACCTGCAAGCATCCTCTGGAACCCTATGCCTACGCCTTCGATAACAGCAAGAAGTACGGCACAGCCGATAGCACCGTTCCTTGCCGCCTTATATCCTCCTCGAATAGCCAGCGCACCACCGGTGAAGAAACCAGCAACTATGATGGTATTAGTAAACGACTCCCAAGCTCATAAAAAGAAAGGCTTACTGATGGCATTATAGGGGTCCTCCTTCTTTCTTATTCCCTTAACGGCGCAGTCAAATGTTGAGAATAAACCACCCCACACGCCTATGTAATAGGTTAGCATCAAGAAATGCTATAGCCAATGTCTGAGATCCGGCGCCTACCAAAGTTGCCTCCTAATACTGGTGCTCTCGCTTTGATAGCTGTGATTGCTCCTATTCTCCTCTCGCCCATTGGACTGTTTCGGAAACCCTTGATGCCGTGCCATATAGTTCCACCGATTGCCTGGGAAGTTGACCATTAGCTCGTGTGCCGGAGTTTGCTACGTCGCTGGGGAGGAGATGTAAACGTACACCCATAGCAAACGCGCCTCCAAAGTCATTGAGGATGACCCAAGGGCAAGGGTCTCTTGTATGATCCATCTTAAGACAACGATGAAGTTTATCGAATATCTACGAATATAGGTCCGGGCTGAGCAGTATTACTCTCGGCCGTGGTCGCAGATCGTCTAGGCGATTATATGAGGAGTTTGGATCGATGATAGACCTAATTAGGGTATTTGAAGACCTGTTGTTGTCGCTTCGGGTGGGTTGTTGCGTAGGTACGCTGAGAATTCGCAAATCTAGAGTTTGAAGCTTGACGGAGAATGATCTCAGTACAAAAATTCTTACGCACGGGCCAAGGTCGGAGGCTAAGATAAATCTTCTTCGGATAGGTGATAAGCGATAAGCGATAACCGCCTTGCCGCTTTGCAGATCTTATGTACATAGTTTGACCCTGTGGGTCCACATATGTTTCTTAAACTTAGCGTGACTTGTAGCGTGCTCAAAGATGCTTTGGCTAACTTGGCTTTGGGTTAAGAGAATAAAGAGGTAAATACCTATACCAAGCAACTGAAACGATGGAGAATCTCAGCTCTTTTCTACTTTTAATGATTCTCTTCCATGCATTAATTTTGATTGACCATTTCTGTGAATAGGTAGATTTGGCAACATTGAGTCTTGGTTACCTAGGTACTTGGAGCATCACACTTGTACCGATATCGGAGGGGAAGACGGAACTGAATCTCGTGCAACATATATTAACATTGATACATTTGCACCTATTTTTAAGTCAAGGAGTTGCAAAGTATGGTATCATACTTACCTTATGCAGAGTCTACTGATCTCTTCTATCTGCAGTGAGTCAGAAACCACGCACCCCGAGACGATGCGACCCGATCTCTTGGGTATTAATGCTCGACTTCTCCTGAATTTATCTGGTTAGCAAAATTGTGCGGATTCACGTATTAGCTAAGCATATCATCAGATTAATTTGTACACTATTTGGTTCTCAAGATATTGTCGTGGCAGAGGCGTCAATTTCAAGGGTTAATATGACGTGTGAATCACGCTAAAGTGCATCATTCTTTTTATGGGAAATCTTCAGGTTAGTTGTGTTATTTGAACATGCGGTCTAGTAAAGACGGAGAGCACATCGGATACTCACTGCATCAAGATCTGTAGTCTGCAATCTTGACACAGTCTCTTCGTCTTGACTACAACTATGTACTCTCTGAGAGACGTTCTACGTACTAGGTAGTCAAGACAGCATAAGACTTTAACTATTCTAATAAGGCGACAGGACGGGAGATGAAGTAATCCACTTTATCGTGTCTCGCGTATTGGCATCGAGAGATCGCGCAATACCTAGCCTAGGCAATTCAGTCTGACCTCTATTCTAGTGTATGTAGCCAGCCTTGATTGCAAACTGGCCAATGGATCTTCCGATTGTCTATAATAAGAAAATTCCGCTCACCGTAATTCGGGAGTCGGAAAGCAATTTGCATGCTATTCTGCACGTTTAAAAAGGTCCAGGCCCGCTCTTACTCCTTGCTTCTGTACATATTCTCTTATGTGTTCCTCAACTCCACGAACAAACCAACATATCGGCAACCTACAGTCAATTTTCTAGAACCATGGCCATTGGGCTTGGTGATAGAGCAGGCGGCTGCCAACGCTGCCAGGATATTGAGGATGAAGAGTGTAAAAAGAAGGCCGTCAATGAAGCATCCCAGAAGCTCTACGCTAATGGCATCCGAACTACGAACTGTGAGTCAGCTAATTCCATTCTAAGATTATGTTGAGCGAGATTTGAAGAGATCATGATATCTTATGACACCAACACAACCCTATGCACACCTTTCACCAGCCTGCTGAATCATCAATCCAACCCTACTTCATTTCACATTTCGTTACAGAATTTTGGAATCCTGTGAAACGTTCGAAGCTTCCAATCCGGGAGACTTTTAGGGGGGTTTGACCAATAGCGCTAGCTCCAGCAGGAATTGGTTGCATATAGCTCGAGTACGAAGCTGCCAGAATTGGATCGAGCTACCTAAATCCCCGGACTTTACGCCCCACTTGATCCGTTGAAAGTCCCCTGACACAGCCCTGAGAACACATCGCTGCAGGCGCTACTGTACTAGGTAGCTCCCCACATTCCACCAACCTTCTGTCAATCATCACACCACACGTCATCTCCAATTCTCTCCAATTCCGGTAACAATTCAACATCAATTGAGTTTACCTATTGCGTGTTTCTCCGTCTTCCGCCGCTTCACATAAGACGAAACAAATTCTATCCACCAATTGTCTCCCCGCATATTGCTTTCACTACCTAGGTAGCCTTATGTTCTAGCAAAAGTTGACACATGAACAGCAAACATGCCCTCGACAGTGGCGACTTCGGCTCCATCGCCTATTCTCGAAATTCCTCCGCACACGACACCGCAATTACACCACAATCTCAAGCATGACAGCTCTGTACTTGCTCTAGCAGTCGGAAACGACAGCATTTATGCAGGAACCCATAATGGAGAGATCGTTGTGTGGCGTTTGGGCACTTTCGAAAAGGTTCACCAGATACAAGCTCACAAGCGCAGTGTCATGTGCCTATTTCTCTCCGAAGATGGATCTCTCCTATTCTCTAGTGCTAGCGACCCTATTGTAAACGTCTGGTGCCCGCGAACGATGAACCGACTCTACGAAATATATAGCACCAATGACTCATTTGGCGATATCTTTTCCGTTTCCTACTCCTCTCAGCACGAGACCGTCTACTATGGCGCCCAAAACACGTCTATTCAATGGGTCAATCTAAAAGATCCTAGCAGACGTGTTTCTCACGATTCGCCGAATCATCCGGATCGAAGGAACCACCGATTCTTCGATTCCCGAGCAGTTGGTGGAACGAGCACACCACGACCCACCGACGAACGATACGACCTAATACCTCGATCTCACACTGTGCTCGAAACAGATAAGCGAGCGAACAAGATGTTTGCGCACTTCGGATATGTGTATTGCATGCTCATAACAAAGGGGACCACCGCATATACAGAACCGGATGAAGATGTGCTAATATCGGGCGGTGGAGATGGGACTATCAAGGTCTGGAAACTCGGTGGACAAGAAATCGGTCCAGATGGGTATGAGAACGGCATTGAGGAGATTGTGGTCCTTGGAGAACAAGATGCAATGTCCATTTGGTCTATGGCTGTTGATGGGTCATTCTTATACAGTGGGAAATCACGCGGCGTGATCGAGCTGTGGGACCTTGACACCAAGCAGAAATTGAGAGTCATCAAGGCTCACAAAGGCGATGTCATGACTCTACGGATGGGTTGGGGCTACTTATGGAGTGCGAGTCAGACTGGGACCGCTTGTGTAAGTGACTTTGGACATGGTCCCGAGATGGCCCATAACATGATTGCTAACGTCAAAACAGAAACATGATACTGTCCACTACGGAGAGTATCAGCGGGACTCGTCGCAAAACGTCAACCAAAAGTACCAATGCTTGACCCAGTGGAAGGCACATGACGGCAAAGTCTTGTCCTCGGCCGTAACAACGCATAATGGAAACCAAATTTACATCACAGGAGCCAATGACACCAATGTCGCCATCTGGAGGCTCAAGAACGAAGCTTCTGCCGAACAGCCCCTTCACGAAGAGCACGAGGATATGATGATAACCTCTTTACGGGAGTTCGTATCATTCAAGACCGTGTCTTCTCGGCCCGAGTATGTGGAGGATTGCCGTCGATGTGCCAGCTTTTTACGCACTCTGTTTAAGAAGCTGGGCGGCAATGTGGAGATGCTGAGCAGTGAGGACACCCTTCACCACCCTGTGGTACTTGCCAAATTCAGTGGCAAACTCGAACCAGCCGAGAAGCGAAAGAGGATCCTTTTCTACGGCCATTACGACGTTGTTCCGGCAGAGACTAGGAATGGAAAATGGAACAACGATCCGTTTCAGCTAACCGGAACCAATGGATATTTGTACGGCCGTGGGGTCAGCGACAATAAAGGGCCTATTATGGCTGCACTCTATGCCGTTACTGATCTCATACAAGCCAAGTCATTAGACTCGGACGTTGTCTTCCTCATTGAAGGACAGGAAGAATCAGGATCGCGTGGTTTCAAGGAGACGGTTCGCAAACACAAGGATCGCATTGGGAACATCGACTATATCCTCTTGGCTAACAGCTATTGGCTCAACGACGACACTCCATGCCTGACGTACGGTTTGAGGGGCGTTATGCACGCAACCGTCTGTGTTGAATCGAAGAGTTCTGACTTGCACTCTGGCGTCGATGGTTCTTACATGGTTAATGAGCCCTTGTCTGATCTCATGACATTGCTCTCGAAGCTCAAGGGACCTCGAAATCGTATTATGCTTCCCGGATTTTATGATAACATTCTCCCCCTAACAAAAGAAGAGGAGGCTCGATATGATGATATCCTATCCGTCCTCACGGAGCAAAATCGAGAAGGTGTCTCTGCAGAGACTCTGAAGGCAAATCTCATGGCGCGTTGGCGAGAACCAAATCTTACGCACCATAAAGTTAAGGTCTCAGGCCCAGATGGGAGCTTGATCAGCAGTCACGCGAATGCCAAGATCAGTGTCCGGCTCGTTCCTGGACAGGAGGTGGAAGAAGTTACTAGCTCTTTGACCTCCTTCTTAGAGAAGGAGTTCAGCAATCTGGAGTCTGACAACAAGTTGAGCATACAAATTGACAATCAGGCGGAACCTTGGCTCGGCGATCCTAGCAATTACATCTTCCAGACACTCGAAGAAGCCCTCGTGCAAGCATGGGCGCCCCTGTTCTCCGACAAGGCTAGTAATGGTTCTAGTAATGGTGTCAATGGTACGAACGGAGTTAGCACGAATGGAACTCACACCAACGGCAGATCCAAGGTCCGCAAACCCCTCTATATCAGAGAAGGCGGCTCAATCCCAGCCATAAGATTTCTGGAGAAAGAGTTCAACGCGCCAGCTGCCCATCTTCCATGCGGACAATCCTCCGACTCGGCACATTTGGACAACGAGAGACTAAGGGTCCTTAACTTGTTGAAGAGCCGAGAGATTTTCAGCTACGTGTTTAAGAAACTGTAGATAAAGGTGCATGAAAAAAAAGGTGTGTTTCCGGTTGTTCGGGGCTAAGGTTTAGACGAAAATACGCATTGATTTTGATTTTTCGGGGTATCGAGGACGCGAATTGTTAATTAGAAGCATGGAGTTGGTGGTGCTTCATAGACGATAGTTTGTAAAAATACAGATACCCTTATTCACCCACTCATTCTCCAAATATTCTCATTTCCTAGTTCTTGCTGTCACCCCAACCATCCTCTTACGTAATACCAGGAGTCAGGTCTTTTTTTTTTCTTTTGGGGGTGCGGTGGAGAGGCAATGTCTCCAGGGTATATGGATAATGGCGCGAGTCTATTTCAGTTTGGAAGTAAGTGGTAGCGAATAGGATGGTATAATATCTATTCTAATTATTCCAAGCAAATGGCCGCCCATGATCATATGCATAGGAACTACTCTTACATATTCGAACCCCTTTCGATCCCATCCCTCCGACTCGGTACTATCTCACCTCAGGTATGTATTGCGGTCTCTTATTCTAAACGGAGTATTCATCAATCTCTTTAGCATCGCCTCGGCGTCGGTGGCTTCGGGCGCTACTATGCGAACGTAATCGTTGGGTACGCGAAGGTTCATGTTTACCACTAACTAGAGGACCAGCTTGGGAGGCGGAAGTGCCAACCTCGTGATATATGCTTGTCCTCGGGCCGTTTGCGACGCGATACCTTGCTAGAACCGAATTGATCTCGATCGCGGTCACGTGCGGATATCGACCTCGGGGATGACGATCCAGTTGGTGGGGATCGCCGCACACGTAATGACTGCGGTGGTTGTGCGTCGGACCGTCGCGAAGATGATTCTATAGATGGTGGCGGCGGTGGAGGAGCATAACTGTCGCGGCGTTGCGGCTGAAGGATGTGTGCGGAAGCTAGTTGCCGGCCCAGGAAAAACCCATTATTATATGCCGCAACCTCCGCATTGGGGTGTCCTCCCGACGCTGGAGATCGTGTAAATAGAGGGTTTGGGATGGGTGCAGGATATAAGGGAGCAAATATTATATGCGCCTCCAAGCCTCTTATGTCCGTCTGCGCATAGGCGTGCTTATATGAGAGGTTCCCCCTTTTACGATGGTTGTTAGGGCCTGAACGTCTTCCAGCGGACCCCACGTCCTGTATCGACATCTGCCGCTCGAATCGTTGTGGTAAATCCGCTTCATCGCGATCTCTCATAGACATATGTTGGTTGAAGGCCTCGGAGAGGTCAGCAGCAGCAACATGATCCTTACTGCCTTGCCGACTGGGTCGTGTGCTACTCGATGTAGTGCCCTCACGTCGGCCCTGCTCTGATAGCGGTGGTCTGACTGACGTCGATGACAGATTGCGATCCCCCACAACGGCAGTGGTTGAGCTGACAGACGCTCGTCTCGATCGGCGACCAGTCCTTTGTGGATGTTTCTGCCTTGCGTCGATATCTCTTCGAGGGGTGGACGTGCCTCGGGTTAATCTGCTTGGCTGACCCGTCGAGTTTCTGTCTTGTTCAACTTCATCATCATCGTCGTCATCGAGAAGTTCGATTCGGAGCGAATATCGCTTGGGACGCTTGTGTTCTCTATCAAATGTTCGATTGGAACGGGAGCGGGGACCACGGGATGGAGAAGACTGCATACTTTCCTCCCTATCCTCACCAGCCAGTCGATCTTTGCAATATACGATGAAGAGGGATTCACGATCACGGCTGGGTTGCTTATATTTTCTATATGCTACTTTGCATATCGAGTCTAACCCACCATTCGAATGACGACGTGAAGTCCTACTTATACTCAACTGGCAAACCCCATAAGGTTAATTGCCCAGATACTCAAAGAGCCCTTCCGATCCATGAACCACCTAGAAAAAAACTGCCAACACCGTGAAACTAGATGTTACTCGCAGTAAGACATGGCATGGTAAGTGAAGTGATCTATCACCTCTTTGTGCCTTTCCGCCAGCGGACCATACTCTCAACCCCGCGATGCTCCTCTAACTGCCTTGAGGAGTCGATGCTCTTATTCGTGGATCAGCTACTCCTGATAGGTAAAACCTGCAATAGCCGTCTTGCTGAAATATGAGAGTTACCAGAATTCCGATAACTCCGAACTTTTCCATTTTATCACGTCTTGGCATAAATAGCTCTTCGGCTGTGGTCATTCGGTGAGTCCTTGAAACAATGATCCAACCTAGCAACATCCAACGCCGATAAAGGCTTGCGAGTCTCATTTAGTGGTAAAATCAGAATAGAAATCTTTGATTATTGGTGTTTCATGATTAGGTATATATTGCATTGTCATTTTTGCTGGGAGTGAGATGGCATGTACCAGTGGATTCCAGTTCCATTCACTTTTTCTCATAAACACCTATGTCCATAGTCGGCTCAGATAATTTGAGACAACGTGTACTTTAATAGCTTGTAACTTACTCATGGCTGATTGAGATGAACCGAATGCACTCAACCCTAGGATTGTTTCCCTTAAGTGTGACTTCGCAAAGGAACGGTATCGAAAATTCATAAGTGCTGACAAAAACTGCTTCCAGCAAAGTATTTGAGACTTCCTCATTCGTCTTCAGAAGCCGCCAGAATCTGATGTAGGTCAGGCATAGATTCTGTTGTGCAACCGCTAAGGAGTCGTCGTGGAACCCCAACCAGTTGGCACTTCGGTTATTGTGCGGTCGGGATGCAGCAGCCTGCTAGAGCAGTCGGATACCAAGCATTGTGGCGTTAGCAAAATCTGACAGAATCTGATGGTGAGTACAGATTTTGTCCAATCTGGTCCAGCCTGTATCCTACAGGCGGCTAGATGAGAACGGAAGCACACTCTCTTATCATCTTCTGTCAGCACCTGAAATAGATGCAACGAGTTATGATCCCATTCAAAGCAACTGGACTGCTTGAATTAATGCGCGAAATTCGAATTATTTTCCTATCCATCACTTGGGAGTTCATTCCGTGAGCGAGTGCGAAGAGAGACGCGTGGCATCAGGTACCTTAGGTACCTAGGGTATTCGCATTTTACAGTTGAACACTTGACATGTAGAATGTCAAGGAAATAGTTGCTCTCTTATAATACAATGGCGTCGCTTCCGATGTCAACACTCAGGGTGAGTAGAAAGCAGCCAGGGGATAGTCGCGACCTATTCGTTGGAAGAAGAATTGATGTGATTTGAAGTCGCACTGCGTTTACGAGAATAGCATCAGCCACCGAGGCGCGTAGAGCGGGGCTTCACCTAGCAATCGAATAAACTTGAAGGAATCGACAATAATACCTAGAAGCCGAAACTTATTCATCAGTAGCTACTAAAGTATATGCCTTTGCGCGTTAATATTGATACTGTTAGAGAATTTGCAAACGTTAACAGTATTGTATCACAAATTAGGCGCTCACTCTCCAGCCACAAGACCTGAAGGTGGCGTTGATGAGTTTCCAAAATGAACACCAGAACCACCAAAACGTGCGAATGCCGTTCTGAGGCGAATGTTTCTGTTTGGAGTAAAGGCAAGCTCCAATTCCCCTAGCTCCCTTAACTACCTCCTACCTCTATGTATTATAAAGATAAATGACTAAGAAGAGTTCAGGAGAATGGCACGAGAAGCAGGTTAAATGTGCCGACTTATTCCCAGGAACACAATGGCCATTTCACCCCGAGGACGAAGTTGTTTTGGTGTGAGTTCATTTCAACCACCGCAGGAGAATATCTCTAATTGGTAAAAATAGAGTAGCCCAAGCCAATGAAATTCGCAATTGTGCCGTCTGCTGTGAAAGCTTCATCAACGGCTTTCATATGCCAAGATTTTGGTGGACGGACACATACAAGAGGATGAATGGTTACTTCGGTTCCGAGTCATCAAGAAATACTGAAGGGGTCGTCGAAAGCTGCTGTGGGTCGTTTCTATAACCATCACTGTCGCCTTCTAACTTATGAAGCAACGTGGTCCCGTGCGCTTGTCAAGCAATTCACTGCGTCATCTAAGCCCGAAGGTGATTCCGAAATTAAATACCAATGGCTCAAGTATAACTTGTTCACTCGATGGGCCTTTCCTGGAAGGATAATGATCCTTGTTTTTGACCCTGTTGAATCAATACAGAAGCGCTTATGTACGATTCTAATGCAGAATTTGGAGGAAAAGGAGCTCAGGGACCCTTATTGGCCCTATGCACACATACTAGAAGAGATCGTGTCTCTTCAAGACACGTCGGTCTGGAGTCTTCGGAATCTAGTAAGAACAACAGAGTTATCGCCTACAAGAGATCATAGGTACCTACGCGAAAAACCAAAGCACAATTATTCCCGCCTACATGATATAGCTCGCCATGCTATACATGTCTCGGAAACCTTGGATCTGTCACTTAAGCTCTCCGAGAGTCTCCTACAGGGGCACGAACAGTTGGTGGCAGGTCTTCAGCGCGGACTTACCATTGAAAATCCCCAAGAATTCCAACGGGCGTACCAGAATACTCACTCGCGCCTAGCTTTTTTCAATAACGCTCTTTCCAGCCTTCGCTGTCGCTCCACATCCAACCATCAGCGGTTAAATAACGAGATACAGTTGAGATTTCATACCGATTCACAATATGACTCGCAGGTATCCGTCGAGATTAGTCACTCCGCTAAATCTGACAGCGCCTCCATGAGGTGGATCGCAGTTGTTAGTCTTGTATTTCTCCCTGCAAACCTAGTATCGGCCTTCTTTAGTACTATTTTCTTCGACGTCTCAAACGGAGCGATATCGGTATCAAAGGACCTCTGGATATTTTGGGTTGTGTTGATCATAGTCATAGTCGTTACTATGGTGTTCTGGTTTTATTTGCCACGTGCTTTCCCCGAAGATAGGACGCAGCTCAGGAAGTCGACCGCGCCGAAGGAGAAAGAGAGGTTACTTGGGAGTTTGGCGCGCCTCTTTAAGAGGGAAGACAATCCCCAGGCTCTGGCAACGTATCCATGACGAAGATATAGGAATAGGAGAATGTTTAAAGTTTCTTGCCGGAAGGAGACAATATTTTCATTTATCTAAGGCAGTAGCAGATCTGCTAGGATGCTTTACAATGTCTTAAGTCAACACTGACAGGATCGGATGGTGCGTTAGGTAGGTACCTAATGCATACGAACATTACCGTTGATCCTCACTAGTAGGGGGACTTGGATGGACGTCAGCCAGAGCTAGCCAGTCCTATCCGCTCGTTTTCCGCAATCCTCTCCCATTGGCACACATAGCTGCACAAAAAGCGATAACTGCAAAGGCAGTAGAAGCAGCGAATGAATATCTCAGTCCCTCGTAGTAAGCCATTCGTGCCTTGAGTTGGATATCTGGAGGCAGTTCACGTAGTGTTTCCACCGAGTGCCTTATTGCGTCAATGATCTAAAGAGTCATTATTGGTCAGCACTGGTACAGAGCGTTATTGCATCAAGAAAGGCGCGCGTGAAAGGGTCGTACTCTCCATTTATCTGGGATATCTCTTAGAACGGCTGGAAGTCGAACGCTGAGCGTAGTTTGCACAACAGCAGAGCTGATCGATACACCCCAGACGGTCCCGAGAGACCTAATGAGGTAAACGGTAGATGAGGATACTGCATGATCTAGGATCTGTTAAGCACGAGTAATGAGGCAGGTTCGGGGCCCTTACCAGCATGCTCAAAAGTCGCCAAAGAGGTAAAGAGAATTCCTGGATATATGATACCTTGTCCTAAATTCGCGGGAAAGATATAGATATAGTATTTCCAGTTAGAATCCACGAAGTTCAATGAGGTCACCAAGCCATTTCCAACAGCCATCAAAATAGCGCCAGTACGGACGAGTGTGACCAGCTTTCCCCATCGCGACATGACAATACCCGCAATAAGGCCTCCAATAGGGGTCGCTAATGATGGAATGGCGAGTCTAGCTCCTGCGGTGGTAGCGGAATCTAACAATACGACTTGAAAAAATAGGGGGAGTAGGAAGAGGTACTAGAGCAGCGTGGTTAGTTTCGACAGGAACAAGGGATATCAGTTGAAAGTCCTAACCGCATAAGCTGATATCCCAGCACAAACGTTGGCTAACTGTATGAAGACGGGTAAACGGCCTTTTAGCATACGTAGGGGGATAACTGGGATAGCTGTAGTCTTGGCTTCGATCCAAAAGAACCCCCCAAACAGTATAACACTTCCGACCAGGGATGCGACTACCCATGGGCTGTCCCAAGGCAATTCATTTCCACCTAGGCTTAACCCAACCAATTGAACCGAAATCGCCACGACTAGAACGAGGGATCCTAGGAAATCGACTCTACGCCAAGTTTCCTTCAGGCTTGAACTTCCACCAAAGGTGTTCTGCTGGTTCTTGATAACTAAGTACCCAAAGAGAAGTGCTATAGCTGACACTGGTACTTGCTTATCCATTGTTAGTTAAACGACTTTGCGCGATGGACGAATATACTTACTAGGAGGAAACACCAACGCCACCCAATGGTGTCGGCGATCGAGCCTCCAAACGAAGCTCCGCAGATGGCACCGAATCCAAAAATTCCGTTTTGCATAGCCTGGTACATTCCCCGTTTGCGAAATGGAATCATATCCGAGTTTACGATTGTAGCTAGAGCCAGATCAGAAGATGTAGGCAGCTATCAGTTGTGAAGAATCGCTTACCCATCGTCATAAGGCCACCACCGCCAAAGCCAGCTAGCGCTCTCATACAGTCAAGAGAGACGATGTCATTTGCAAGCCCACATCCAAGACAACCCAAAGCAAATGTGATGGTCGAGATGAAGAAACAGATGCGACGCCCGAAAATATCAGATACACGACCATAAAGGGGTTGAAAGGCCGTGCTCGTAATAAGATACGATGTTGTGAGCCAAGATGCGGTGTTGGTAGCATCAAATTCGGAACTAATCACAGCATATGTTGAAGCTGTGATGGTTCCATCGAAGCCATAGAGAAAGACATTGGACATGATCGCCAACTCAATCCAGACGAAATGTCGAGGAGCTACCCAGCCGTCTTCCTTTGGAACACTTGGTCCTATCAGGGGCTGACGTTCCCCAGGCTCCGGGTCGTAAGCGTCGGCACCTAGTGACTGAGCGGTCACTTGTTCTTCCGCGTCTACATCCATTTCAGTTTGGTCTATAGATGAGACATCGGATTCCGGCGGTGGCTCACGCGAAGTAGCCATTTCGATATCGATGCTTCTCTTTGTGAGACGAGTATTGCCAAAGTCCTAAGCGTACCAACAACGAAGGATCCAGCTCAAAATAGTTGCTATACTATATCTACCAGTAGGACAGTGAAAGTCGCTACACAGCCACTAGATTCCTGCTATGCGCCTTGACGTTTATGTGCACTAAAGTGATGCAATATAAGCACATAATTGATGTGACAGGGACAAAAAAAAATTCTTTCAGATCATCGAATTGGCCTAGAGCTACCTACTCAAGAAAAACATACAGGAGCTAGGATATTCCCCGAACTCGGCCTACCCCTTAAAGAACCGGCCTATGACACAGAGACACGGTTCATTGCATATATACTACTACCTACCTAGCTGCTAATGATATGTAGGCTAAAATGGTGTCATTGTGGATTCCCGCACCGCTATTCGATCTAACTATGTACAAGCTCATCAGATCTACGTCCGATAGAGCTATAGTGCATATATGTTGCAGGAACTAATCTTCTTCTCTTTGTTGGTTCGCCGATTGCTATGGTTGTCTCCATTTCCTAGAATTCCACATACATATTTAGCAGAGCCCTGTTATGGGGTTATTTTGGAGTATTGGCTCTGAGAGGTCGATATATGAATTCAGTCAGGGACGGAACAGAACTCCGATTCCAATTATCTCGAACCAACATTGATTTTACAGAACAGACGTTCTTAATCATATTAAATAACTATCAGGAAGGGCTATCTAGGGTTATTGTATTCAACCAAGGTTAATGTACCCTCCTTTAACATCGAGAGATGGAGTCGACTTCTAACGTAGCTAGCATTCACCCCGTCCACCGACCACCATGAAGTCTGCTTTCTTGCTGGGGGTAGCCTTGACGTTGTCACTTCCGGCTACTGCAGATTGGCAATTCAAGTCTCGTTCGGATCTTGCTCCGCCGAGACTGAACATCACCATCCCAGCAACTGAAGATGTCGAAAAGGGATATTTGTTCATTGCCCCTTTCGCGGGCTTCCCGGACACGCCCACAGAGCAACACGGGCCGAGACAGGCTGGTCCATATATCTTCCGTGATAATGGTGACTTAGTTTGGTCTGGATATGGAATTTACAGTATCTGGTCAACCAACTTCCAAGCCGGTCGTTGGCGAGGTAAAGATATCCTCTTCAGCTTTGAAGGCGACCATAATCCGGGTTACGGTCATGGACACGGCCACATCACTATCATGGATAACCACTACGAGACAATTCGGGAACTTCGGGCTGGCAATCACAAACTCGTGGATAAACATGAGTTCCATATCATTAACGAGGAAACCGGACTTATCCAGATTTATCAACCGGTTGCTCGTGATCTGACGGCATGGGGTGCGAGCCCTGAGCAGCAATGGATTGTTAATGCCATAATTCAAGGTACTTTTAACTAGGTTATTATCCTCCAATGGAGTGTGCGCTGATTGATATAAGAACTTGACATCGCAACTGGTAAAGTGCTATTTGAGTGGGCAAGTCTTGATCACGTTTCACCAGATGGTACGTCTAACTATTACCATGGACGAAATCTCAACATTTCCTTCTAACATAACACAGAGGCGATTCTTCCAATCAACCCTGGTCAAGCTGGCTCTGGATTCAATAGCTCTGATGCTTGGGATTATTTCCACATCAACAGCGTCGATAAGGACTCCGATGGCAACTACCTTATTTCTGCGCGTGATGCATGCAGTATCCACAAGATCAATGGCACGGATGGAAGCATCATCTGGAAACTAAACGGCAAAGACAGCTCCTTCAAGGTACCGAAGGAGGCAGAATTTTGCTTCCAACACCATGCCCGATTTATAAGTCAACATGATGACGAAGAGGTCATTAGTCTCTACGATAACAGTGCGCATGGAACTGAGCATGCGGGGGGGTCGGAAGTGCACACTGCACCGACCAGTAGCGGGAAGATAATAAAGGTCAACACCACTTCATGGGAAGCGGAATTGGTACAAGGTTTCTTCCCACCAGATGATCTCCTATCCAAATCCCAGGGCTCTACCCAGACACTCCCAAATGGAAACGTTCTGGTGAACTGGGGTTCCTCGGGCGCAGTGACCGAGTATCTCCCAGACGGAACACCGATCTTCCATTCCTATTTCGACTCCGGCTACCTTGGCCTAGGTGTCGAGAACTATCGCGCCTTTCGGTACAATTGGACTGGTCTACCAAACGAAGAACCCGCCATTGTGGCTCTTAAAAGTGAAAAGGGAGTCACCGCTTATGTTAGCTGGAATGGTGACACGGAGACCAAGACGTGGAGATTTTATGCCGTAACTGACGCGTTCGGATCTAGAGAGTTTCTAGGCGAGGCGGAGAGAACAAGTTTCGAGACTTCACTTCAGATCTCCAACGTAGATGTGGGCGCTATATCTGCTGAAGCTATCGACGCCTATGGGAAGTCATTACGCAACACGGGCATAGCTTTAGTGGAGCAGGAGATCAAGCCCGCTGGGAAACCAATCACGGTTGATCTTCCTGAACCCGTGGATGAGAAGATCATCGCGAAGCCCTCTAGCCGCTGGGAGGAATATGGCATTTTGAAGTATTTTCGATTTCGCATTGATGAGCTCTAAGGCTGATCTCGAAGAATTTCACGTCGACTAAAAGGAATCCTTAGCATCGCGTGTTGCTACCCTGACATCTGGGTTCCTGCGAACTTCTCTCTTTCTCTTCTTCTACCTATAGGAAGTACGTACATTAGCGGAGGATAGGAAGTAGTATCTCGCATGTTTGGTTTAAGGAAATGTTTACAATCGTTTTAGTACTCAAAGTAACTGACCTCAATACACTCATTACCTAACTAACCCTACTGAAGACTCATCGAGTATGAAGGGCACGGCTCCTAATCTTCACAGAATAGGATAACGATAGCTTCTAGTCTCGAGACGCCGTAAGCGATTCTCATAATGCTTGCAATGGTTTCAACTATACCAAGAATGGTGTCCAGGAGTGGCACAACTCGGTAATGCAGCTCTTTCATTCCTGGTAAGAACCTACCTGGGCTTACTTGAGGTCTTCGTATTGGTTAATTAAGGGGTTAGGGGAGTCGACTTTGTGAAACTCAACTGCGCGACTCCGGGAAGTGATTACCTAAGTGGCAGGAAAGACAATGCTAAGCCAGCCAATAGCAGTGGTGTTATAGTTTCCATGCACAATGCTATCATGAAGTACGCACCAGGTATGGAGCTCTATATTTCCTGGGGGTTGGAGAGGGAGGAGCCGTTCTTGGATCTATGGCAACATAATGCCGATACGATACGATTCGACAGGGACTTCAACTACTTATGGAACTGACCTCGTAACGTGAGACCCTATACGGTGGACGGTCGGACAGTATCGTGTATTCATCAACCAGCAAGCACTGGATTCGACTCGGCAGAAGAAACCCACCATGATCCATCCGGACATGGATAACTTGATGGTCGCGACGCCCTCTAAGAGTTCCTAATAGTCCGGTGACAGCACGGTTAAAGGATATGCGCAGACAATTTTATGGATTGGCGCAGGATCAAATTTGATCAATGGCTGCGATATGACCAAGATCGATAACATTGGCAATAAGCTTCTCACCGATCCCGAGGTACTGGACGTTGCTGCGTTTACGGCAAACTACTCCAAGGTACCCAAGAATCCTTCAAATACCGAAGGACCTGTAGGACCCAATGCTTCTCAGCTTCAGGCATGGATTGCCGAGCCCAATAATGCTGGTATGGGAATGCTCCCACAACACCAAGACCACCGGTGATCAATTTGTGAACGTAGCGCTGAACGATTCAGTTATTGGTGGAGGTATATCGTTCGTCCGTCGTGTCCTCGGGGGAGACGGAAAAGGCGGGGAGGATGCGACGGATTTGGGAGTCGAGGATAAAGAGCTCGCTAGCTGGTTAAGCGAACACGAAAGTGTCCCCTACAAGCTACAGAAATGCGGAAGTAAGAATGCTTCTTGCTGACGCGCGAGCATCACTTGTATTGATTGTCAATCCTACCTACCCAGAGTGATTAATATTGTGACTAATACGTTGTGACAGTTACACTATTGTAAATGGCGCCAGAATCGCATGAAACCGGCATACTCATGCCAATTGTCGTCGACATCATAGGCTTTGTTGTGTGATATCATTACCTAGGAGAGCCGCATTGGTCGATGGTATTGTGAGGATTGGAAACTCAAAGCCGTATAATTATCCAATACGATGCGAAATCATTATAGCTAACCCTTGCGATATGTGGTACGTTGAACTTGGGAACGTCTTAGAAACTCGTATAGATTAGATTGTCTCAAAAGACTAGTAAGACTAAGACTGTATACCTTACTTATGCGCAAATAGAGCGGTCAGGAAAAGAGCGCGGTGACACCGGGGAGGGAAAACAAGAGGTACCTACTTCATTACGTGAGGGGAATATGAAATCTTGGATACCTAGGTAATTGTTGTTGTCATAGAAGCGGAACTGGGCCTGGCTATTTGGAAGTTTTCTAGAACTCCCAGATCCACCCTATGACCTCCAGCTCGCAGTGGCAACCAAAAATAGGTATATATCAGGCGTTAACGAGCGAGCTACGACGTTACATGGCTCTTCCCGCCAATCAGCGCCGGATTGCTCTGCCAGCTATGCTAGCTATCCTTAAAGATATGCCGAGATCATGGGGTTTGTAGCCTATTGCCTAGGCCGCTGAATTCCGCATAGGGCTAGACCGACGATCATTGCCGTGTGGAGATGAGCTGTAGGCGATGGGGCTATCCCCAAATGACCTTACGACGTCGCTCGAATCCACAATAAACAACATCCGGGGGTCCTAGGAATACGAGCTTGAGCCTCATTGAGCGTCGTTACATTCGTCAAGCAATTCCAGCAGAAATCAAGATTCAGGGTCTCACGCCTTGGTGGGTCATGTGACTATGGAAAGACCACCGCAAGATGACAAGACAAAGCCTAACGGTCAATACGAGCTTCTTACAATGAGGGTCATTACGGCAAAGTCCAATAGGGCTCTAGCCAAGTTCGGTCAGCCCACCGATACGTCGAGAATACGGAAGAAGATGTGAAGTCACGATGTTAAGTCTTCTCTGGAATTCTGCATATAAAATACCGGCGAACCTCCCGCCAATGTCCTTCTTACAAGACACATTCATCACCAACAACTATAATCATAACATCTCGAGACAATCAACAACACTAATTCACTCGCTAATATTACCTATCTATATATTACCTAATCTTAATATCTAAAGACTTCCAAGTCACAAATCTACCATCCAAAATGAAGTTCACCACTGCCGCCGTCACTTCCGTCCTCGCCGCCGGCGCCCTCGCAGCACCCATGCCTGCCGCTGAGAAGTCCGCCATGGCAGACGTCGCTCAATGGACCATCGAGAGCATGCAGCGAGTGTGCGACTCCGGCGACACCCAGTGCACATGGTCGTTCCGCATCAACACGCACACCAGCGACCCGACCCCCTGCACCTTCACCGTCAAGGGCTCGCCCGCCAGCCAAACCGACAGCAGCGGCAACATCTGCGGCCCGTACACCGTCGGCTCGGGCTGGAGCGGCCAGTTCGGCCCCGGCAACGGCTTCACCACTCTCAGCGTCGTCGACTACGCCAACAAGCTCATCGTTTGGCCCGCCTACACCGACAAGCAGCTCCAGGGCGGCCAGGTCGTCACTCCCGACCTGAGCTTCGCTCCTACTGTTCTGAACTTCTAGGTTGACTCCTTTATAAAACAGGAGGGGAGGAGGAAAGTTGGGAGTATATGAGGAATGAATACATGGGTTGGAATTTAGCGACAATGGACTTGACCTGTATTGCATAGACAATGGTAATTGTTAATAAAAGCACCTGACTTGCATTTTGAAACCCTTTATATTCACATTATGGGTATACCTCATTAGCCATTAGTCATCAAGCGTAATAGAAAGTGACATCGCCCAAGCAAGCACAGGGCTTGTTGGTATTTAACCGACTCCATGCCAAGGACTTAGTCCAAGCAATGAATTGGTCAAGCAAGCCAATGAAATCCTACCGGAATATTTACATGAACTTCCACCCTTCGTTTTCCTTAACAATCGAGGTCGGCAAAGGGGTCGACCTTGTAGGCATCCCTCGCACTCTGGAATTCGTCCTTGAACTTCCGCGCGGTCAGTTTGGCGGCGAACACAACCTCGTACTGCCAAAACCACATCTCGTAGTCTCCGACCCATACGTCTAATATCTCGTCACTATCGATGGGTATGCCAGACTGAAGACATGCTTGGATGATAGATGGCTTGGGTTCTCGGATCACGTCGGCGGCATCGAAAATCGATGACGATTGTGCATCAACCAGGTTCTCAACCATCTCGATGTCGACTTGCTCTCCCTTCTGGGGCTGGGTATAAAAGTGAGGTTCGGGGGAACTAATGCTACTCTCCTGGTGATCCGCATCCATATCAATATCATCTGAATTAGAAAGACGCATGGGGGCATCTAATGAGGAGTGTTCTAGTGGCGGTAGGCTGGGTGTGGACGGTACTTCGCCTGTTGACTTGCCGTGCGATCCTATCGCCTCGAGTTCATCTTCCACATCATCTGCCCAAGAGAATGATTCTCTGCGCGGCTGCAACACAACAGGGGATATGATACAACTATCGGGGCTATGCGGTTCTGCTTGAGGGTTGTTTGTTGCCGGTTTCTCGGGGTGAATCTCTTCGTCGTGACCGTCCCCTAGCAAGAAGCCACTCTCGTCGTATTTACTTGGTAGGTTGTCGTCCGATCTTGAATTAGGAACGCCGTTAAAAGAACTTGCCTCTGAATTTGAGCTAATGGAACTCGCGGTCCTCTCCACATCCTCGAAGAATTCCTGGACGCTGGAATATTCCCCAGCCAAAATGTACTTCATGTCCATGTTGGTGATATGGCCTTCGATGACGAGTCGCTGTAGAAGATCCTTGGACAGGGGCTTAACCCTCTTCATTATCTCCTCCACTTCCTCGTCGTAAATTGGGTTGTCTCCTTCGGAATCCATAGCCTCGCGTAGCTGTCCCACAGACATCCCTAATACCTCGAGATAGGTCTGCCGGGACTGTTCGAATCGGGCTCTTGCTTCAATCCCGCCATCTTTGAACAGATCTACATCTTCGTAGATGCGCCGTTGTATGAAAGCCGTATCCTTGATTCGTGTTTGAAGTTGATAGACAAGGAGGCTGGTTCGCAAAGCGTCAACCATAATTGCTTTTCGGGCGAAGCTATGATGTTCAAGTGGTCCCAGTTTATTTTCAGTACGTGTGTCGATGAGGTTGTCCGGGATATAAGGTAGTGTTGGCTGCCAGCAACCTCGGGTAGTTGTAGTAGTCAGTATAACTTGAAACGGGTCGAAATCTTCACCTGCTCGTCACAAGCGAAGGGTTCCAATAGAAACTTCTTCAGACTACGCACAGGCGCGTAACTTCGACGGTTGCTGGGAATATATTGCTCATAAACACTCAAGTACAAACAGCAATGTTTGTTAAACTGAACAACAATGGTCTTGTTCACCGGGGGACAATGGATACCAAAAATTCAAAGGTTGGCGTATTGTGATATATCCTTCCTTTTGTTTGATGGGGTTACGGGGTTGAATCAATAGGTCTTTGTAATACTTTCTGGTAAGTTGACTTGACCCATAAAGAATCGGATACTCGTCTAGAGTGTTGCTGAGTGACCAGTTCTCACTTAGGTGCGCAAGACCTAATTTATATCGAAATACACGCTTGTTGCGTGCTGCTTACCATACCTCGGTGATATAACGTGAGTGTAATGCCACAAGAACTCTAATTATGTTCTGAAATGGGTGTGAAGGTTAAGTAGCAGCAACCTACCGTACTCCCACATCGTAACTAGTTCTTGCCCGTGTTTTGAAGGGGCCGGAGATGACTTTTGGCCGGTAAACCCCGTGGAAGACTGACGGGGTTGAGCGTAGACCGCTGTGCGGTCTCCTTGTCCACTTCGATGCGGACCCCATCATGGAGCTTTGGATCCAAGCCTCCCTTCCTCTCGACAAGAACATAGCCAGATGTTCTGCACATTATAATAAGCATTATGATATCAACACAACTTTGAATCATTTCTTTGAGTAACTCCAACTTCCGTATTCAAATTGTGTTGCATGTTAACCGTTTAACGAGAAGGATGCTTCGTGACTTCTTGCGGTTTATTCGGCGTCATTTGGAGCCTCATCCGCCACGAGAAAGTATGTTATGCGTCGAAGAGCGGCTAACAAAGCTATCTAGTGAGCGGGTTGAAGCTGTTCATAGATGATTGTAAAATGGATGATAATTGAAAAGTTACCTAACGCAGCAAAAAGTATAAAGGCCACGGAAAGGCTATTTGAGTTTAGCCCGAGTTTAGCTCATCTTTCTCCGTTACATGGATACATGGATACGTGCAAAATGTGTAATTAATCAGAGTTTCGGATGATACTTTGTCCGATATTCACTTATCCGTTCAGCTGAGTAAGGGCGGTACCGTGGCGGTGGTTTTTACTAAGAGACACCAGTGAATGCAATCACAGGCCGACAAGAATCCCCAATATATTGATTGAGTATTCAGTCCTTGATATTTCCCCCTAAAAACCTGCTGCTGGTGGCGTTTCATCTTTCTCTCGCTCTGAGTGGTTTGGACCCTCGTCTAGCCAGCAAATCAGTGGGGCGTTTACAGCGAAAGTGACTCGCTAAAGAGCTTGGGCTGAATCAGATTCGCTGCTAAGCCCGCGAGACGTCACAGCTAGATTTACGCAAGGATGGATGTTGCACCATACGATATGAGTGTTTGTTGACCCTTTGTCATTTTTCTAGAATTGTCTATGTCCATATTGTTTTTAAGCTCATTGTAAATATTGTCCTGTCCCTTACGTCTCGACAAAACTGTCTTTTTTTTTCCTAAATAAAGGGCTCATTTGCGTTTGTTTCTGGGAATAGTATCATAGCCATGGCGGAGACAGCACCCCTCCCGCCCAACGAATCTCTCCACCAAGCTGGTGGCGGGCAGCCAGGCGCCGAGGACCGCACCATCAAAGAAGTCAAACCCTCGACTCTAAAATATCTGGAACAGATTTACGCCGCGCACGCTTCACCAGCCGACAAGAAGTGGCATAAGGACTCAATTATCGAGTTCCTGCACCACTCGCAGGCAGACAAAGTAACGGAGCCGTCGTCGGCTCACATCGCTGCGCGCGATGGACTCGATTTCGCGGGGTTTTTGCAGTACATGACGTCGTCGGCGGCGAACATACTAGCGCCGCCGCCCGAGACCCAGGACCTGACGTGGCCTCTGGCTAGCTACTTTATCAGTTCTAGTCATAACACGTATTTGACGGGCAACCAGCTCAACAGCGACTCCGATGCCGATGCATACAGGAACGTACTGCTTCGCGGATGTCGCTGTGTCGAGATTGACGTCTGGGACGGCGACGACTCCGATGTTGAGTCCTCGAGTAGCTCGGATAGTAGTGAAGACGAGGAGTCTAAGGAGATAAAGGCCCTTAGGAAGGAAAGCCGTAGAGAGAAACTGGCGTCGAAGCTACCTGGGTCGCTTGCTAGCCGGCTTGAGAAGACGTCCTTGGGAAAGAAGATTACGGGCAAGGATGCCGCTGAGGCTGAAGCTACAGTAGAGAAAAAGAAAAGCGAAGGCGGCCCCGCTGCCGGCACGACTACCATGCCAAAGAAGTCACCAAGCCCGCAGGCGGTTGCAGTCGAGCCCAGAGTCCTTCACGGTTACACGCTTACGAAGGAGGTTTCCTTCCGCGAAGTCTGTGAAGCTATTCGGGAATGTGCATTCGTGGTTTCGGACATGCCGCTGATCGTCAGTCTGGAGGTGCACTGCAGTCAGCAGCAGCAGGAAGCCATGGTTCGGATTATTAAGGAAGTTTGGGCCGACTTTCTGCTTCCCCAACCCGATGACGATGCCAAGTTCCTCCCCTCCCCCAATGATCTGCGCCGTAAAATCCTCGTCAAGGTGAAGTATGTACCACCCGATCACCACCACGCATCAAGTGCCGATGAAGATTCTGCGGACCGACTCCCACCCGATGTCAAGGCCGACCCGAAATCCACGAGCACAACGCAGCAGAAGGTCAAGAAGGCGTCCAAGATCATCCAAGCTCTTTCTGCGCTAGGCGTATACACGAAGGGCGTGTCCTTCAAGTCGCTCTCTCAACCAGAGGCCACGATGCCGACACATATTTTCTCCCTATCTGAGGGCGGTGTAGCTGAAGTCCACGAGAGCGAGGCAGCGCGACTATTCGAGCACAACCGCGAGTACTTGATGCGGACGTATCCATCTGGAATGCGTATTGGCTCATCAAACCTGGATCCATTAACCTTCTGGCGCAAGGGTATCCAAATTGTCGCGCTCAACTGGCAGAAGTGGGACGAGGGGATGATGTTGAACGAGGGCATGTTCGCAGGTACGGGAGGCTACGTGCTCAAGCCCGAGGGGTACCGTGGTAGGAAGCCCGTGGTGATCAGTACCGCAGATGGGGATGAGAAAAAAGAAGCGCCCGTCCCAGCAGCCGAAACGATCCTACACCAGACCCTGGACCTCAGCATCACCGTGCTCGCGGCGCAGAGTATACCGCTCCCCGACGACGACGACAAGGAGAGTGGATTCAAGCCGTACGTTAAAGTAGAACTGCACACGGAGCCGCCGCACGACGAACATCTATCCGTGACCCGCACCCCCAGCAACCTCGCAAGCAAGTCCTCGACCAGGGCCAAGGAAGGCGAATACAAAGCCCGCACCAAGACGCAGCGCGGCGTGAATCCCGATTTCAAGTCCGAAACGCTGGTCGTGGCCAAGGGCGTGCCAGGCGTAGTCCCCGAGCTAGCCTTCGTGCGCTTCCTTGTCAAGGACGACGAGATCGGGCGCGATGATTTAGCCGCGTGGGCGTGTGTCCGGCTTGACAGGCTGCGGAGTGGGTACCGGTTCGTGCACTTACTCGACAACCAGGGACGGGAGAGTGAAGGTGTGATCTTGGTCAAGGTCGACAAGAAACTCACTTAGAAGGTGAGTCCCTGGTCGCCTTCGAGTAGGAGTAAACGAGGACGGCATCGTCACTTTGGGCATTGCAGCATAATGTGAATGGGAAATTCATACGGGACATCATAGCATCGAAAGCGAGAAAATTAAGCGTGCGTGCATCACTTGGTTTTAGATTGGAAGGATAGTAAATCAAATGCATTTACGATATACTGTATCAAATGGCTCATCTTGAAATCAGCTAAATAAAAGGGTATGCTTAACGCCGATCCGATGCTAACTCTTCCCCAAATAATTACACATACCTAGTAGGCTAAGTATCGTTATGAATTTCCTAAGTCCGGCTCCAGAGTGCTGTGATTATCTGTTGTGGAGATGAGATTGATACTATTCCAAGGCCCGTTACCCTCCATGTTAGCTCGGGCCGCTTGGAATGCGCGCAGCCTAGTCTCGTACGCATGGTCGGATAATCCCGACGCCTGGGAGTCTTGGAGGATCAGGTCGTCTTCGTCATCGGATCCAATGCTTGTATCTTGATCACGTCTGAATGAATCATAATCACGTTTATCTTGCTGAGGTAGTGCTGAAGATGGAAGCTCGTTAGGCTCTTGAACGATCTCGATGCTGGACTGTGGCACGGAACCAGGGGTTGCTGGAGAAAGTCTCGTTAGCGCGATGCTTTGGTTATCGGAGTCACATCGTTCGGGAAGTTCAATGGATGGAATGGCTGGACTGGAGGGGACCCCAGGGTGCGATACGGTTGTCCGCCGAGTCTCTGGTTCATTTTTCTCTCCTTCACTTTTTTCTTCCAATTGACCTCGCGTCTCTGATAATTGGTCCATCTCTAGGTCGTGCTTGAAGACATCGCCAGAACAGATGTCTCCGAAAAGCCCTCGTATGGTAATATCTCTGTCTAACCAGGAAACCGGATCCACGGTACATGGCCAAATGTCTTTCGGTTTAAAAGTCCTAACGAAATGCCGGAGCTCGGGTAGAGAAGAATGTCTGGCGTATGGAAAGCGGATCCGGTTCGGTAACTGATTAGGACGACCGTTTTCTTCTGGCTTTTTTATCGGGTTACGAATCGCGGTTACCTTCTTAGCAAGTGAGTTGAGGATCTCCTTAATAGACTCCTCTTTCGTAAAGTCGGATATTTCGATATCAAGTCCGATATCTCTAGAAGTGGCCAAGGCTTTCTTCAGAATTTGTCTGACTTCAGACCCGAAATCACCCAACAAGCGATCGTTCCGGCCGATTCTGTAGACTATAAGTACGCGAACCTCACAAGGACATGGTCCCTATGCCTTACATCTCGATCAAAGCTAGAATGTCCTCGGCCTCGAGACTTGGCTTTTGTGCGAGGTCATCACCGCCTCCACCGATGCCTACTTCAACCATGTCCCGACCATCCTCCAGGTGTGCGACGATGGGTTGAAGCCAGACGATTGGCCTAGTTTCCATGACGGCACAACCCATTCCTTTCTCGCAGCTGTGAATTCGCACATTTTCGTCCAGAGTTAGACATCCTTCACGCTGATTATTGCCACAAGTGAAGCCCACTAGATAGGGAGTCTCCTTGGTTAAGTGCGTTTGAGCCGCAAAACGATTATCCGTGGATTTAGTCGCAAGAGACTTGTAGACGCCCATCTTATACTTGTCGACGTGGATCTTGGAGTTTGATCAGCTATAACCTACCGACAAGAACGAGTTCCATTACCTTTGAGTTCAGGACTTTTGATAGGGCAACCCAGACCTCTTCGTATCTACAATAATGTCAGATTAACCGCATGAAACAAGGTTGTCACCATACCCATAGGTCCATGCTTGCATGTGGAAGATTGTATCTTTTGGATAACGTCCTACTTTCTCCAGAAGTTCGCCCAGTCCCTCGGCCTTCGTCTGTAGAAGGACGTCATCCAACATGGAAGTATCGAGATATACACAGTCAAGTATCTTTAATCCTGTCGAGTACTCGATTATGCTAGGATTCCTAGCGATAGAATTAACCCACCAGGGTTCGCTCCTGATGTCTCCAGTGTATAAAACGGCTTTGCCATTGCCTTCAAATACTAAAAACAAGGTTAGCAATGATTATTATATGGCGGCGATCTTTCTGACATACGAAACATGACGGCACCAGCACAATGGTTGGCATCTAGGAGAGTGACTTGGATGTTTTTGCCAGGCTCTAATTCAACCACGGTAGGAGTATCAAGAGGGATGGGTTTTAGTACTTTCGCAAGATGCTTGTATGTCTGCATTCGCGGATCCTCAAATATCCCCTTAGCATAGTTCAAGCGACAGGGATACTTCTCCAGGCGGAGCAGAATTTCTCTGGTGGCGGCCGAACAGTAAACACTACGCAACATGTAGTTAGAAGCATGCTTGGTAGGTACATGGTATCTTATCTAATTGACGTACAAAGGACTCCTGAGCCTATCAAGCCCAGCGAGGTGGTCGCTATGTACATGGCTTAGGAAGCAGGCCAACGGAGGCTGACGGTCAAACCCCCGGAAGAAGTCAACTCGAATATCCGGGAATTCGTGGATGATGCCATTGAAGGTCGACATGCTGCCTCACTTGGGAGTGCGATAATGCGGAAGATAGCAAAAGATAGCACATGGAGGGGCAAGACAAGACAACTCAGATTGACACAGTAACTCTCAGAAAAAGAAGGAATCTCAGTCCAAGGTTCTGTATTCCATCTTACGTCTAACAAAGGAAATATTGATGAAAGATGGTGATAGGTAGAAACCTGTCGCTCAGTCGCTGTGTCGTTGACTTGCCTATTGTACCCACAATTATGAATCTAACCTTCTGTCGGGCGACAGATTAGCGACAAGGATTAGTGGGGATCAGTGGGAATCGGGAAACTCTAGCAGTTCTAACCGCTAAATTTACCTCCGACAACTTTCATTCTACCTCCTCCCTGCTCTTCTTCCTTCGCAACTACATCTCAACACTCTTGAACGTCTCGACTACCCTATCTGCCGATGTACTTTTCTGGCGCTAATCATAATGCATCTAATATGGTACCATAGAAGCTAGGAAAGCCCCATAATGCCTTGGGACTATGAAAGCGTTTCTTTATGGTTAACTTCTTATGGTTAACCGTAAGCCGATGCGACGCGAAAATGCGTCATAACGCGCCGTAGTGCAGATACGGCGTATTCTCTGAACACTACCAATTGGAGAGACTCTGGAGCTATAGGCCTATAAACAGGGTGCCGGCTTCGCAGATCAGTTGGCATCGCCGCAGTCCTACTAATTCTGTGATACTTCCAGTGATTTAGATATATCCCAGGCGCGCTCAATTCCATGTCTTCGTTGCCAAACGTTCTGAGCTTTGGCAAAAGCCTAGTCAGCGATTCTTCTCAAATTGAAGGTGCCAAGGAACACGAAGACCCCGATAAGACTGAAACAATCGATGTGGTCTCCTCGGCCAGCTCATCGCCATCTACAAAGAGAATCAAAATCACCCTGACTGGCCCGCAGGAAACGTTGATGGCCCCATTGATAGCCAGAGCCAGAGACGCTAGAATGCCTCAGCCAGTGCTCAACGATGTATACGCTGTTCAAGTTTTAGATCAGATTGATCATGATATCGACAAGTTCCGAATCGACGACCCGCAGGCTATTATGCAGACACTTCGTGCACGGTGTCACGACAAATGGACTGCCGAATTCTTAGCAAACAATCCTGAAGCCACAGTCGTCCACCTAGCTTGCGGTCTCGATAGTCGGGTTCAGCGTCTCAACCCGGACTTGACTAAGGTTCGCTGGATCGATCTAGACTTGCCCGACGTTATCGAACTACGCAGCCAGCTCATGCCTTGTCCCGAAGGCGATTACACGCTAATCGCTGCAGATGCGACTGATGCAGCATGGCTTGAGCAGGTGCCTGCCGATCGACCCACAGTCATCGTTTGTCAAGGGCTCCTCATGTACTTGGAGGAAGAGGCCGGCAAACGCATGATCCAGCAACTTGTCAACCATTTCAAGTCGGGCCAGCTCATCGTCGATTGCGTCGGCTCTATCATGCTTAGTCTGCAGCACCGCGTCGAAGTTCTGACGGCTACGGGGTCGAGCTTCAAATGGGGTCTCGATGAGCCGCAGACGTTGGAGGCACTCCACCCGCAGCTGAAGATGTTGGAGTGTCTTGGCCCAGCCGAGCTTGGCGGCTTCTCGCGCATGCCCCTAAGCGCTCGATTGATGCTGTCGACTTACTCATACTTACCCTGGTTTCGGTACCTCAGCTCTTATGTGCGATTTACTTTCTAAATTGGGTCATTCAAGCGATACACGATGGATCGATTTTCAAGCATATATTATGGATCATGAATATTAATGAGGCGCGGAGCCGTAGACATCTGCATTTGGATATAATTTAGATTATCAATTGACTCTAGCAAATATCTTAACCACAGCATAACCGAACAGTGCCTATCCTGACCAGCTCATTGAATGAGCCAGATTCGAGTAACAAACGGTGATACAAAGTATTGAAGATATAGGGAGTGATCGGAAGCCCTTCTTGACATGAAAAAACTACGTGGTATCCATTTCGCTAGGCCCGCTGTCATACTCGAAAACGGAATTACTCTTGCTCCTTTTGTTTTCTGAGTTAACGGACATGCCTACAGAATTTCGTACAGTTTCCAATAGGGCATGCGCAGTCCACTGTACACGCTGCTCCGTACCCACAATCGGCCTAAATTTAAACCTCTCAGCCATGCAGTAAAGCTCCTTTAAGCCCCAGATCTCCTCGTTCTTAACATGGAAGAAGTGCACGCCGACCTGGAAGAGCGGAGCTCGAAGGATGTCGAGACCTATTGCCGTCCTCATCAGCGGTTGAAGGATATGATCGTCCATCGCGCCAGCCGTTATAACAACGATACTGAGCGGCTTTGGATCACTGCCTACGTCTTCTCCTTTCAGCCACCGAATGTAGAACTGTATGTAGTCATCCAGGATGTACTTCAGTCGACGGCCTAGGTGACACAAGCCGTCGGGCTGCACGTTTTGGAAAATAGCACTCGTATTATTGTCTGTACCATCGCTCCTCATCTGCACGAGAAAGTAGCCCCCGTGGCTCACGAAGTGGAGATTAGCGCCCTTACTGTCGTATTGACTACAGATCGGCGCTATCTCCTTGAATAACGCACCTACCTGGCCCCAGTGGTCGGTCATTGATACAGAGTCGTCGATGAGGAATATAGTGTGAAAATGCTTAAGGAACGCGTAGGGTTCTTCATCCGTTCCTAGATCCTCCTGGGTTAGTCTGACCCCTAAACTTGGTGATTTAGGCGCAGGAATGGCGCGAAAAAAAATCTGGTGGACGTCAAAGGCGAAAAGGGGCGGGAGATCCGCGTTCGATGAAGAATCCATGGTATCTATGATTAACGATGAAGTATGATGACAAGCCGTGATAACGATGAGATTTAGAGATCCAAGTAAGCTTATATACAGCCTAGCTCCTTTGTTGAATGAAGTGAAACGCTGTGTTGGCAGCTCTCATCAATGATTCAGGTTCAAGCAGAGGCAAATATCCGTTTCAGTTTAATTATTTTCTAGGGCCACGTCATATGGCTCGGGAAATTCTTATGAATATAGGCTGTAAGATTTTTGGCATCTTTAAACTTCTCATAGTCATAGAAGATTCCCACGAGTTGTCCCCTAAGATGTGACACACCATACATACTTGATTATAACTTATTGCAGGATAGATGACCATGAGTCAGTGTCAACCGTAATATATCCGGAACTTCCATATCAGAGACTGCGATTTCGTGGCCATGTTCACCTCTGGTGACGGGACGGCACCAACTTTCTATTTCCCTTCTACCTAGCCCTTAGATGGCAGACAGAACTTCGTACCCAGGTGCAATGAGTCTTAGAAGCTGCAT
The DNA here is from genome assembly GCA_022432515.1 of Hypoxylon sp. NC0597. Taxonomy (NCBI): domain Eukaryota; kingdom Fungi; phylum Ascomycota; class Sordariomycetes; order Xylariales; family Hypoxylaceae; genus Hypoxylon; species Hypoxylon sp. NC0597. Next base: position 298,010 of record JAJKLA010000010.1, read on the forward strand.
CGCATACTACACTTCATCGAATTACATAGATGATCGTCACAACCGCGCGATCTCCATCTCGATCGGAAGATACCAGCTCAAGTTAAAGCAGGAGACTTGCTTCGATCCGGCAGTTCGGATCTCTGATCTTTATCCAATTCGGACCTTACATATCGGTGCATATCGCTGTGTTTCCATTGGCTGATCTGCATCATCAAGTTTATGAGACGACCTCCCTGGTCGCCAAGGCAACAGGGGATCGAACCCGCCGAACTTTCTACATTCCTAACAGGGGAAGGCGATAAGCATAGGCAAGAAGCGCCTGCATGGTTCTGGGTTGCTGATGCTTCCCGCGGTAGCACTGTGGCATGGCGAACTGCAAGGAATCACACTTCGCAATTTGCGCGTCGATCACGAGCGCTTTGTGCCGAGCCTCCAGCAATGATGATACAGTATCATATAAGAGGGCAGACGGACCACCTTATTCTTGTTAGACCATGATCCCGCTCTCTTCTCCTTTCTTCTGATCCTTGGCGCCAAGGTCCTGGGTAGCTGCCCGCAAGAGCTAGGAAATATCAATTAGCTACATCATGCAGCTCACGACTTGGCTTCTCGCGGGGGCGACGCTGCTATGTCCCGCAATCGCCATTGAGCCGGCACGCCAACCTCATCAGCCAACCGGCAATGGCGAAAAGATCCTGACTTGGAACGAGACGATGGTGAGCAACCAATTCGGTGCTAGGTCCACGTCTGTTAGTTGGCTCTCTGGTGGCGAGGATGGACAATACATATACGCCGGCGACGATGGTGCGCTGATCCTAGAGAACTTCGTCACGGGTGAGAGCTCGACTTTCGTCGCTGCCGACCTGATTCCAGACGGCGTGGTCGACTATTGGATTCGCCCGGATCTCGCTAAGGTCCTCTTCGCAACCAATTACACGAAGCAGTACCGGCACTCATACTTCGCCGACTACTCGGTCCTCGATGTGTCGTCTGGTGAACTAACGGCCCTAGTTGAGGATCAAGTGGGCGATATTCAATATGCCGAGTTTGCGCCGGCGGGTGATGCGATAGCTTTCGTGCGTGGAAACAATCTATTCTTGAAAAAGAACGGCACAATCTCCCAAATCACCGACGACGGCTCACCTGATCTGTTCAACGGCGTGCCGGACTGGGTATACGAGGAAGAGATATTTGGCGGCCGATCCGCAATCTGGTTCTCGCCCGACGGCGAGGTCCTTGCATACCTCAGCTTTAACGAGACCGGTGTTGAGACTTTTACCGTGCAGTATTTCATGGATAACCAGGAGATAGCGCCCGTATACCCGCGCTTGCTGGAATTGAGGTACCCCAAGGTCGGCACGACTAACCCAACTGTGTCCCTGACATTTCTGAGGGTCAACAGCGAGGAGAAGCTGCCGGTGCCGATTGATGCTTTCCCCGCCGATGATCTGGTTATTGGCGAGATAGCGTGGGTCACGTCTGAGCATAGCAGTGTCATTTATCGCGCTTTCAACCGCGTGCAAGACAGATCGAAACACGTACGTGTTGATATTGGTGACGCAATTACGACCGAGGTCGTCCGCGAACGGGACGGCACCGATGGGTGGCTGGACAATGATATAGGGATCCAGTTCGTCGGGCCCGTCAATGGATCCTCGGGAGATTATTATGTCGATGTCTCAGACGAATCCGGTTGGCAGCACATTTACCTGTATGCCGTTGATGGATCAAGTGTTACTGCTCTCACTCAGGGAGAGTGGGAGGTAGCATCTGTTCTTAAGGTGGACGCTGACCGCGAGTTTATTTATTATACGTCCACACAAGCAGACAGTACTGAGCGACACGTTTATTCGGTCTCATACTCAACTCTCGAAACGAAGGCATTGGTCGATGATACAGTTCCGGCGGTCTGGAGTGCCTCATTCAGCTCCGCTGGTGGATACTACATCCTGAGTTATGCAGGGCCGGACGTTCCATACCAGGAGTTGTACGCTATCAACGACACGACGACACCTCTACGAACCATTACCTCAAACGCGGATCTCTGGAATAAGCTCCAGGACTATAATCTGCCCAATATTACGTATTTCACACTCGACCACCCTGATGGGTACAGTCTGAATGTCTTGGAGCGGCTCCCACCTAATTTCGACCCAGCGAAGAAATACCCGGTCCTATTTACTCCCTACGGTGGACCGGGCTCACAGGAAGTATCCAAGTCCTTTGAGTCCATCGGCTGGAACGCGTACATCTCATCCGACCCAGAGCTCGAATTCATCCAGTACACGGTTGACAACAGAGGCACGGGTTATAAAGGCCGCGCATTCCGTGCTCTCGTCGCGTCGCATCTCGGCGAATTTGAGGCCGCGGACCAAATCTGGGCAGCACAGGAGTTGGCCTCCCGGAACTCTTTCATAGACTCGGAGAAGATCGGCATCTTTGGGTGGTCATATGGAGGGTATCTCTCAGCCAAGGTTGTAGAAGCGGACTCGGGCGTTTTTACCCTGGGTCTGATCGTGGCGCCGGTTAGCGACTGGCGCTTCTACGACAGCATGTACACGGAGCGGTACATGAAGACGTCGCAGATAAACCCAGACGGATACAACAAATCGGCGGTGCGAAACACGGCGGGGTTTAAGAACATCGCCGGCGGATTCGCTATTCAACACGGGTTGGGCGACGATAATGTTCACTACCAGAATACGGCAGCCCTCCTAGATCTGCTCGTAGGGGCTGGTGTGTCTCCTGCCAAGATGCAGTGGCGTGTATATACTGACAGCGACCATGGCATCTCATACCACGGTGCCTCGACGTACTTGTACAAGTTCCTGACGGATCTGCTGTACCGCGAGAAAGTTAGGACGAATGGGGGTCTCGTGCACCAGTGGACTAGGAGGGCGAGGTCATGGCTTAAGGGTAGGTAAACAATGAGCCGCCACCTCTTGGGTTTAAATATAATTTGCTGTATATTTTCAAAGATTATATATAAGTGGTACCAGCCTATGATCATTAAGCCAGGCGTCACTAATTCACAAGAGCTGTCATATGAAATGGAGATGATGCAGGCATCGGCCTAACCAAAATAAGCGCCCCAACTCCTCGGAGATAATGATCTATACGCCTGGAAGCATTCGATATCATATACGCTTCTTGATAAAAAGCGACTAGGCGATGGGACATCCGAATAGACGATAACTACCGCAATGTATACATTACTGTATTGATACAGGAACACGCACTTTCATTTTCCACTATAGCCCTATGTAATGGATATCCAATAGCGCTATGGGTCTCTGTAAATATTCAGCCAATCAACTCGATAGTCTGTATTACGTAATACTTGGTACGGCGTATGGTCATAGCTGATTGGCTGAAAACGGTTCGCTATAATTATAAGAAGGTACGCGCTATAAGGCGCTGTAATTATAGCGATTGATCATGTTCCATGTACGACCGACCTCACAGGAAACTTGAGTATCCTCATACCTCAGCATACGTTAGATAGTGGCAATTTAAATGGAGGCGTTTGGAATCTGGCAGAATGCAATGTGGCTCTGTCCTTGACTGTCCTACGTAAGATACTTATAACGCGAGAAAGATCCAAACTGTTCTATCCCTTGACGAGCCAACTCCAATGTCATTCCTACAGTAATGTTAGTGTCTTAAGTATCATAAGGTGTAAAAAACGGTGATATGAAGGTTTAAGTTCCAAACTCATCTAATCTTCTATACCGGAAGAATGAGATTCGTGACTGTACAAATCCCACCTACCTCTTAATCCACATAATGGCTTGGGTTGGCGCACCTTATCTTTGTGTCTATATGCTGGTGTCGGTGAGTAGGTAACTCATCTCAGAGCTGTGAACCAATGAGAACTTAGAAATGACTCGACCTAAATACGCCCAAATTGTGTCCTCGCAAATTGAAAGCCGCTTGAGCCATTAGCGCTGAAACAGCATGTCGCTGGGCTTATGTGGTGCACCACGGGTGTTCCGTGTTTTTTTTTTTTTCCTTTCCCATGATCGCATCGTGTCTGTAGATTTGAAGATGTGAAATTTTTACGTAGTTCTACGTTCGTAGAGCATCTATACATGTAACCTTTTCAGACTTAGTTGAAAGAATTAGGTAGCGTCGTGTGGGAGTTCCGAGCCTGACTGGCTTCATTTTCCCCCGAAAGCCCAAAGGGTCGCTCTATATATACAAACAATAGTCCTTTGCCTACATTGTCATAAGTCCTATCTCTCTGCTCGCAATGTTCACAATTTTTCGTAGCCAAAAAGAGGGTCTAATCGTTCAAAATACTCCAACAAACTCCTTGGATGGTGCCCGGCGAAAACATTTGGCTTGCAACAACTGCCGTATTAAAAAGGTATGATTATGCCAGCATCAACCGTGCTGCAAACTAAGCTTACATTATAAGTAGTTAAGATGCTCAAGGGATAAGGAGATATGCTCGGGATGCGCATCGCGCAGAGTAAAATGTGACTATCCAAAGTCGACATCCAAACCGAATAGGGCCGAATGTGAGGCTAGCAGAGGCCAACACACAACATATACACAGCTAATAGTTGTTACAGCGATCATAACAAGAGAGAAGGCCCAAGAACTACGAGTGGACTCAGTGGAAACACCACAGCAGTTGTTTTCTAACTATACGAGGGAAAGTTCCGTAATTACCCCTACCATATTGACACCTTGCCCAATGGTTGCAGATAGTGAATCAGTGGAACAGCCGTCATCAGTTTCTCCTGAACATTGTATGTAAACCCGACATTTAACTTTTCGACGTCTACTTACATGTTAGGCGATGCTACTAATGACTTCACTTTTAACGACTCCCCATTCAGTGCGGGCCTCACTTCTACTTGGCTTGATATTGCTCAGAACGACAAAAGTCTGTTGGGAGCATCACAGCTGCTGTCAGAGCTACCTGCTAGTCCTGTCGCCGATCAGAGGTTGCAAGATTATTTCCAAGAACATTCATATGACTTTGTCGATACGCCAACTGCAGCATGTACATGTTTGATGGAAATAGTTACTATCCTTGAGAGGCTGGAAGTGTTTGGCTCCTATGACCATCAGGTTGTGACGAACACGGTTGACAATGTACTTTCACTGAGCAAAACTGCGGTTGCAAGTTGTAATTCAATGTTGGATTGTCCTAGCTGCCGTTGCCTTTCGAGTTGTATGATGCTCCTCATACTGATCTGCCGAAACTTGGTGTCGCAATTTGAACGACTACTACCGACCTTCTATATGAGAGGAACAGACCAGATTCCAACACCTCGAATTTTTGATCAGGATACTTGTAGTCAGATATGCGTTGAAAAGAACTTGTCGCTAGGCGACTACTCTGTCGATACGTCAGAAGAATTGAAGGGTGTGATGCATGCGCTGGTAGTCATACAAGGAAAGTCGTTGAAGAAATTATTGGAGCGCATCAGAAATATCACTCTGCAGATGAACAGGATGGCGCACAAGGCAATCCTAGAGAGAATAGAGTCCCAGCATCTCGTGACCATTAGGTCCCTTGAAAAGGTTAATTTGGAATAAAGGCTACCTCAAAACTACCTACGTAACTTAATAGAAATCTAATATACGGAACCTATCAAGTAAAATGCTATGAGATAAAAGTTGTATGCATCCCACTAGTCATACTTAGTGGTCTCCCTCTTCGCTTGTGGGATTGAGGAAATTGTAGCCAAGAGATGGCCATTTGGATCTCGCGGGATGTAAAGTCCTTTCGATTCTCGGTGCCGACCTTCACTGATAATATATTTATAATCTAGGTACTTCCAAGGCATTGAAAGAAAGATACAGTGGGAATTCTCGACTTGTCTATTCATGCGTGTACTTAATTGTATGAGGGATGGCGGAAGCTTAGCATATATACGCGTTACTGACCAGATGCCCTCACCCTTGGCTTGCACTGTATTACGGTCTCTTGACCGCTCATCTTTATCTTAGTAGTCGATATGCAAAGGAGTGGCCTTATTACAATCTTGGCTTGGAAAAGGAAATTGTGTCCCCGAGTTTGTGTCATCTTGCAATAGGCTATGTTAACAAGCAGCTTTCAGAAGGTCAATATGAAATAGGACTTTATCACAATCCAACTACCGGCAGATGAACAATCTAGATTACATCCACACTAGAAAATAGGGATGTTCTCTTGGCGTCTTAAGGGCTGGTGAGGCGTGGTTCGCATGTATTGTATGAAGAAGGCCCCTGCGCATTCTGTTAGGCTAAAGCTGTCTCCTCTAGGGGTTCCCCAGTGGGCTTGAGCTATTCACGGACGCCGATGCTATATTAAACTAGTCCTTACTTATTTCACGCTATTGATCGATGAAATTTATTCTTCCGAGAGGTTGCATCATTAAGAATTCCCTAGAAAAAATACTCCTAGTTGCCTTCCTAGGTAGGTAAGCTTTGGCGTATGGAGGACATGTTGAGGCGGCGAAGCTGAGGGCGGCGACTTGTAAAAATAGAAGGGACTAACCTCAGTTCGCCAAGGCGGTACCTTATTTCAGGAGATTGATGCTAAACATGGAACTCATCTAAATTCTGGGTCCAACAGCCCAGCGAATCCCCATTCCCGATTGGCAGATCCTCAGCCGCAGGATCGGTCCCAGCTAATTTCCAACCAACCTGGCGTCAGCTAATAGAAAGAGCCACATCCCTCTCACCGTTGGTTCTTGAAGCTCAATTCCTCAGCTGAGTATATAATGAAGCTGATCGGCGTAATCTTTGCGATATGCATCCAGAAAAGAGAGAGAGAGGAACACAATCCCAGACACCGGCCACATCACTAGAAACTGCAACTAGAGGCTGACCGAAAACTACCTACGCAAGATGCACCACGAACTTCTTACTACATCGACACTACTCCTCGGTATACTTACCGGAGTCCACGCCGCGCCCTCAACACCATCGTCGGCCTCCGAACCGAGGGGAATCAGCGCCCAGTGCTGGTATGGAAGTGCCTTTCCCGCAGAGTCGGACTGGTTGTCTTTCGACTCGCTGTTCGAGAAATGGCGCCCGCAGTTCAAAGCCCAAGGCGACACAGACGAGGAGCTGAGCATCATGAAGGACGCCTTGAAGACGTATTCGGAGCAGGCCGGCGTCAACCCGGTCTTGACGACGGCGATGATGATCCAGGAGTCGCAGGGCAACACGTGCCGCGAGTGTGGCGATAACGGCGCCAGCTGCGGTTTGTTGCAGGTCCGTGGAGCACCGAACGACTGCGCAGGCAAGGCACATCCCTGCCCCGAGAGCCTGATCCGAAAGGCGATTCAGTGCGGAACCGTCGGTTGCGAAGGCGCGTATGGGACCAACATCAAGAACTGCATCGCGAGCGAGGGGGGAAACTGGGGTGCTGTGGCGCGATGCTACAATACCGGCAGCGTGACGAACCTGGCGGATTTGCGTGTGGCACAATGGGGAGACCCAAGATATGTTCAGTTCGTTGCGAATATTCTGTTGGGAGCTGATTATGCTGCGTTGGATTCGCTAGGAGGCGGAAACTGCGGATTCTAAGCACTTGGGAGGCCATCGAGGCTCAAGACAGTTCTAGTTCAGGGGGATTCTTTAGGTTAAAAATGGATAGAATTTCGGTATTAATTGCTTTAGGTAGTAGGTACCTAAAAAGGGGAAACTAAAAATGGAATGGAAACTAATAGCCCTTACGTAATTCCATGCCTCTTATCATCCTTGGAAGCTCCCTTTATCAACGGACCTGTAGGTTAGGTACACGATAGCGTGTGAAGATACCGAGAGCGTCTGCCCTAAGTCTCTAAGAGTTCCACCCCCGCATTTTCCTCAATTGGAGAATAGGTGGCTATTGGGGGCTATCAGCTTCTAACGGGTATGCCGGAACACGCTATCGGTAACTCGCTGATAGCCTATCAGGACTTCCAATCTATACATGTAATTCTATAATACCTGTAGGTACCTGGTACGTACAGCTGTAGTCAGTGAGTTCTAGAGTGAAATCCATCTTTCCCATTGCAACATCGAATGTCACCAATGCAAACTCCAGGTCTGGACTTATCCTTGAGGATATGTCTCAATCGCCGCAAACAGAACCGAAGTCTGGATCTGGTCGGGGCAATGGACGCGTGACAAAACGATCTTCCAACGCGTAGGTATTTGTGCCAACGCAATATCGGGAAAGCTAACAAGAGTAGCTGCGTGAGATGCCGCAGACAGAAGATTAGATGCACGGGATCAAACCCGTGTGATGCTTGCAGCAAGCGCAAGCTTTCCTGCCAGTTCAATGACAGTGATCAAAAGGTTATGGTCACAAGAGGCTACCTCGAATATCTCCAGCGCAAGATCAAGAGCAATAACTGTGAGAGAAGTGAGCCAAATGACTCCGCCGCCGGCGCCGGTGATGAGAACACATACAACGACCTAGATGGAGGTCAAGCATCCGACAGTGAGACTGAGTCTATCAACCCGCCATCACATTCCTCTCGGCAGCGGGGAATTGACGATCGAGTGCCTGAAGCGAGGCCAGAACCCGACGAAGCCATCGCACTGACCAATCCGCTATCTGCTGGACAATCTACATTTATGCCTGGACCAAACGGGCGATTATGTACGCCTCCCCTAACCTTTAATCAAGTACGACGCTTAGTGTTGAGCAGTTTATCTGGGGACCTCTTCGAATTGGTCTTTCACCCGACGTATATTGTGCGTGGCCCACGAGTACCTTCATCATGTTGCTCCTCCCGCTAGAGATCTCATATTTGATGGTAACGCCTACGACTTAGGATGGAATGGCAGTCGGACTGATGAAGCCAAACTGAGCATCCCGGCCTTACCCACGGTTGATCACGCCATTTACCTGATCAACACAGTCAAGTTCCACTGTGGCCAAATGTTCCATCTGTTTGATGACGAGACCTTCATGGGATGCTTGTATCGCTTCTACGAGGAACCGCATGGAGTGAGTCCGGATGATGACCTGTGGTATATTCATTTTCTTCTTATCATTGCTTTTGGAAAGGCCTTCATTAGTAAAAAGAACCAGGGGAGGCAACCACCCGGTGCAGACTTCTTCGTTAAGGCACTTCAATTACTACCTGATATTTTCATGCTTTGGCAGAATCCCGTCCAGTCGACCGAAATTTTATGCTGTATGGCTCTTTATTTACAATGTATCGATTTACGCGCCGTCGCACACAACTATGTGAGACATCTCCCTTCAAATTAGCTACGAAACTAGAGTTGACTTTCGCTCTCAGATTGGTCAAGCTATACGCATGGCTATGACACAGGGCATGCACACGGATATGCCAATACATCACCTAGGTGAACATCTTGTTGAAAGATCGCGTAGAGCCTGGTGGACCGCCTATGTTCTGGACCGCGAGATGACCTCACTGTTAGGGCTACCGCAGTCGGTCGTCGATGACGACATTCACCCTCAGCTTCCGAGCTTCGCGGGCTCTACTCAACGGAGTGCTGCTCTCAGCATGCAGATCAAATTGTCGCGGCTGATGGCCACCATCAATCGAAGTAGGTCACCATCTCTGAGCATCGTCTAGACCTAATTGACACCTCTGTCTCTTGAAAGCGGTGTACGGGGTAGATGGGAAACTGCGTAGCAAATTTCTTCGTGCGACAAAGAGCGTCTTGGCCGGCGTAGCCGGGGTTGCGGATGAGCTTCAGCATACTTTTCCTCTTCATCTTGACAATGTCACGGGTCTGTCAAGAGCGTCCGCAAATCTACATCTACTTTATCATCGGGTAAACATATTCCATTCGCCGTCGGGGAAGAGCGCGGGCGAATTAACATGCGTGACTAGTGCATCATCCTCGCTACGAGACCTCTACTGCTCTGCTTTCTGAAGTTGCGATTGGAATCTTCAGCGTCCTGCTCCAGCAAGCTGCAGTCCTCAGAGAATGTTCGGAATCTCATTCAGATGTGCCTGGACTCATCAATCCGGACAATTGTGATTCTCGAACACCTGCAGGTCCAGGGGCTACTAGGTATATTTATTCCGTTCCTACTACAACGCTGCCTTTCCTTCATCTAATCTCTGGTATTCCCGGAACTGATAGAGAGATCCGCAGAAGTATTTCTCCCTTTTGACCTTGAATCGCTTTCTATTTCTACAGTGAACCTCCTAGTGGCGCCATCACTCGACCCACCAATGTTCGAAAACGGAATGTTGTGGTCAAAGCAAGCCTACTCATTATTCGATGAAATGATAGCAGCCGGAAACCAAGTAGCTGCATTCCGCAAAGCTGAATTGCAAAACATCGATGAGATGCTCCGGGGTATACAGGAGGTCCATCGTCGACCTGAAATCCACTCATTCGATGCTGTGAGGCCCCAGGGTGGTTCTCTTGAATACGAGCCGCTGCCGACGACTCCATTGGCTTCCATCACAGCGAATATGGTCTCACATATGCCTGTCCAAGAAAACGGCGCGCTTTACGAGAATGGCATTGGAGATCCGTTAACAAGTGCACAGGTCATGGACATGGCGAATTCCATTGACACTGGTGATGCCGAGTGGATGTCACAGGCGATCGTGGAGCATAGTATATGGTAGAAGGAAGATTGGAAAACCAACGTTTGAATGGATATGATTAGGTAATTATACGATAATAAGGTTATATTATACCTAAGTCGCAATAGGTCATTCTACAAACGTGCCTTCGGCAACGGCCTCACTTCCTCGAACTCCTTGGTATTTCCAAGACGCCAGCTGACGTCGCCGCCCCAATCCGCGTTTCCGCCCTTTGAATTAGGGTTCTTCCAACGCCACCGTTCCACCGGCTGCTTTCCATCCTTTGCCTCCAGCAATGGTTTCACCCATTTTCCCAGTATCGGGAACATCTTAAAGCCATGTCCAGAGTCGCCGGACAACAAGATGACGGAGTTAGACGTTTCGGGCACGTAGTCGATGATAAAATCCGAGTCAGCCGTGTCCGCGAACCAGCACAATGTCTTGTTGATCAGGGGCCGTTTAGCCAGCCAAGGGAGTGTGTGCTCTAGCAGTTTACGGACCCGCTGCTCATCCTCGGTCGGCATAAAGGCGCTATCGCCGAGAGTGGCAGGCGGACGCGACACGCCCGTCTTGGGGTCGGTGTTAATGACTCCACCGCCCATGGGACAAATTTTGAGCAGGTTGGTCCCGGGCTCGGGCTCGAAGAGGAATCCCAGGTCCCGCGCGTAGGTGACAGGAATGCCACGCAGCACAGACGCCTCGGAATCGGTGAGCTGCACGTGGGCTACCGACCACGATTTCGCAACGACTTGCGTCCCCACCTGCGGGACTAGGTCGAACGCCGCGGCACCCAGCGCAACGATGATGAGCTTCGCGGCGTGATGGGCGCCTGTCCTTGTCCTGATGCCGGTACCCTTAACGCCGCCTTGGGGCATCTTCTCATAGACGATCCCGACGGCCTCCTGACCCAGAAGGAACCTCACGCCAGCGGCCACACAGGCACGATGTACGGCGACCAACGCGTTTGACGAGTGGGCGTAGCCGTCATAGCGGTTGAGGTAGCCGTGCCAACCCGTCAGGGGTCCGTCCTGAAACTGCCAGAACTGATCTACGATGTCACTCCTGCTATCAATAGGCGATACGTACTTCCTTAGCCGTGGGTGCGCCTCTGCTGATGCCCGGAATGCGTTCAACGTGCCGACAGCCTTCGAAGGGGCCGCTGATGAGACACAGTGCAGAAATCCTGTCTGATGGAAGTGCGGCGCGAAGAGGGGAGTTTTCCAGGCTTCAAGGGCTTCCTAAACGACGGTTGAGTTAGCAGTTCAGTCTGACTCTCACTCTGGAAATTTGTTCACTCGCGTTCTGAGGTAGTGTGGGATCGACTTACAATTGCTAAGTCTGTGTAGAACCTGTCTTCATATTCGGCCCTCAGGATCTTGTTTACATCGTTGGCTGCTGAATACCCGCTGGGAACCTCTTTACCCTTGTCTAGAACCGTGATGTTGGTATAACCCGACTCGGACAGGTGAAGTGCAGTCGACAAGCCGAAAGCGCCGGCGCCGAGGATGATGATGGAGTCTGATTTTGAGATGGTCATGACTTGAAAGTCTTACTTACCTAATTAAACAATATAGGCCAACGCGTATCTCGTTTATTTACAAGCTGAAAGCAATGGACGGGTTTCCAATTAGTATTACTACGTTTTGTTTCTTCCATCTGTGGGCCATGTTTCTAATGGGCATACCCACGTCTAGAATCGGCCCATCGTAAGAGCAACACCGAGATCGCTACACAAACACCAAGCCAGAATGAACTAGGAGATCATAGTGAACATGGGATTACCAGCATGTAAGCTGCAAGTTGTCTCTCAGACCCCCGTATAGGCATTGGTATCGTGGGGTAACGATAACGAGGCCCTGGTTCGTGATCAACAGTGGGTTTAGATTTAATTATTATTGGCGCTATCGGATATGTCGCCGATATGTACCTAGTTCTATCTGCCGGGTGCTACTCCGGGGAAGTTGGAGACCGGAAGGGTTCCCGTAGTACGTGCAAATGGCCCAGCCGTCCGATTTAGGTACCTAAGGTAAGGTACCTAAGGTAGTAATTATTACCTCACATTCTAAAAGGTACCTACCCGCCTCCTAGGTACCTAATCAAACCTTCCACCATCCTTTCAAAACCCCATATTAGCACATATTACCTAAAGTATGGACTTTAAAGAGTCCCATGGCCGCGGCGGTACATTATCCCACACCATTCGGGACTTCCCCCGCAATACAAGACCGCGCCGCTCCTTGAGGTCTACCACCCCGGATACCCTGATATGTATTATGCATTGTTACGGCTTACGGCTTTGGATAATGGAGGTGTCGATTACAACTTAGTATATTACGCTTGTTCCATTTTGGTTGATAACGCCTGGACCCGGCCGGAGCCTCTCCAGCCGCTCCTATCGCCGTCGCGTTTATTTGATACCTAGTTACGCCTTGTCCACCCTAACAATGGGACTTTACCTACGCCAATAGTGGTATCCTTAACAGCGAGACACCCTGGGATTATGATGTCGATAATGGGGGGACATATAGCGATTCGGACGTTAGTATTGACTCGGAATTTGAGGACTTTAGCCGTTTGGAGGTTAGAAAAAAGAGAAGATCGGATAGTGACGATAATGGCAGTGTTGACTCGGAGTTTGAGGACTTTAGCCATACGTAGAAAAGGGGTCGTCGCCCTTATCCCCAGCCTGAAATACCTCCTTTGCCCAACTCTATGACCGGCTCTCTAGCTACCCTTCCATATAACTCTCGGAGCAATAGCAGCGCCGCAACTAAGACGCAACCGCAATCATAGACCCAGAAGCCTTAGAGCATCACACCGAGACCGGAGAAGTCATCCCTTTAAAGCATTTGGATTAGGTATGTTTTATTTGGTTTATTACGTGCAAGCGGGCTTGCTTTCGTATTAGCTAGGTGGCTTAGGTTAAGCTTTGAGGTATTTTACCAAACATTCGTCTACACAAAACCTCAAAACTGCATTTACTCATTGCTAGGATACGTAAAGCGATCTAACGGAAAGAATTCTTCCTTGATCGTTCGAGGACTCGTGAAGCGTCGTAGAACATCTGAGCTCCCAGCCTTGTCATTCGTCCCGCTGGCGCGGGCACCACCGAATGTCTGCTGGCCGATCAAGGCCGCAGTGGTCTTGCAATTGATGTAGAAGTTGCCTGCAGAGTAGCGGAGTGTGTCCTCCGCCTCCCGGATCGCCTCCCTGTCCGTTGCAAAAACAGCCCCTGTCAGGGCTAGTCCGCCTCCCGCTCGGTCGACTATGTTCAAGATAGAAGTCCATTGCTCGTCGGGGTAGACGTATAGCACGAGGACGGGCCCGAAAATTTCGGTATTAAATAAGGGGTGTTCCGGCGAATCCGCTTGGTAGACTGTGGGGTTCACGAAAAATCCCACAGAGTCGTCGTATGTACCGCCCGCAAGCAACTTCAGAGACTTATCTGCGTTGCTGTTGTCGATGACAGACTTAATCTTCTCAAAAGACGCGCGGTGTATCACAGGACCCATAAACGCTTCGAAATCCTTGTCGGGGCTTCCGACGGTGATTTTCTTGATCCCCGTTGTCAAGCCTGAAACGAACTCCTCTGCACGGGACGCCGGGAGGTATAGTCGAGACGTTGCAGAGCACTTTTGGCCTTGGTACTCAAATGCCCCGCGGATTGTGTGGTTGATGGCACTAGGAATATCGGCTGACGGGTGAACCAGGTGAAAGTTTTTCCCACTCGTCTCTCCAACTACCCTCGGGAATTCGCGGTACGTCTTGTTCGCAATTCCCTGGCCAATTCTGCCATAAATAGACCGGAAGACATCGGACGAGCCGACGAAATTAATGCCAGCAAACTCGCGATGCGAGAGCACCACGTCGGTAACTTCTTGCGCGTCGCCGGGTACGAACTGAATGACGCCTCTGGGGAGGCCTGCCTCTTGAAGGATCTTGTAAACAAGCGAGCTAGCATAGATGCTATATGGAGAAGGCTTCCAGATGACCACATTTCCCATTATCGCGGGGCCTGAAATTAGACTGCCGCCTAAAGCTGTGAAGTTGAAAGGTGAAACCGCGTACACGAAACCCTCTAGTGGTCGGTATTCAACACGCCTATAGTAACGGATTAGCACTGAATGCCCTTACTAGTGTATTCCTATTTTCGCGTTCTACTTACGTCCATATACCATCAGTGCCCCTGGTTGGCTGCCTTTCTAATAGTTCAGCGGCGTAGTTGCAGTTCAACCGGAAGAAGTCGGCCAGCTCAGCAGCCGTGTCGATTTCGGCCTGCCAGATATTCTTGCCCTGGCCGAGCATCGTCGCCGCGATGAGCTCACTTCGATACCTACCGGTGACCAATTCGGCCGCACGCTGAAAGATGGCCACTCGATCCACAAAAGGGGTGTTCTGCCATTTCTTCTTTGCCTCAAGCGCAGACTCAATAGCTGCTTGAACCTGTTCCTTAGAAGCTAGTGGAAAGTTGGTGAATACGGTCGTGTTCTCCGAAGGCAAGACCTGGTCTAGTGATGAAGACGCCTTTTGAATTTGACCGTTGGTTACGATGTCGCTTCTCACTGGGAGCTGTGATCGAAGGCGTTTCAACGCATCTTCGACCGCCGCGCGCTCTGGAGAGCCCCTCCTATACTCGAACTTGGTTCTATAGTGTCAACGCATATTCGTCTTTCGATACAAGGGCTTTTTGTGTCTTACATTAGGCTCATTTCTCTCCGGGGGTAGTCTAAATGGTGTTGTCGCCATTGCTCTTCGGCTCAAATGCGGTATGGTAAGTTTATGTCCTAGCGATGGACAGCTCGGCGCCAGTCTCGAACGACAGGCTGTAATGATACTAGAATGCACCATTGTCATGCAGAGCAGTACTATGGCTCGAACAATAATAGGAACTACCAAGGTTAACAATTATGAATGGATATATACGTCAACCTGTTCTTGCTAACATCGCGGTGTGTGGTCCCGGCCCCTCTCCCGACGAGCTTATGTGGGTATTCCACTGGTCGGGAGGCTTGCCGGTGATCATCCTCCTCGGTCTAACGCTTTGGGGCCGCTGGTAGCCATCTCCGCGGCGCGGTCTAACTAATGGAATCTCCAGTACAAGTCCACCGGGTTGGGTTGGTTTGTCAATTGATGCGAGTACATCTAGGCATCTTTGTAGGTGTGCATGAGCTTTTGGCTGTCTGGAAAAGGTGTCTAAAGTAGACTAATGCGCCCGGCTATCACACGAAACGACGCGTTTTAATGGAACTAAGGAGTCACGTAAATGTTAAATACCTACCTAGTAAAGAGTCGTACATCTGGGAATTTGCGAATGACGATGCCGTGAAACAATAACCATGACACAGTCAGAGGCTCGAGGTCATTATTATCAACTGCATAAGCTACTCGTTGGAGACGTGGCGGCCGCTGCCATCTCGGCCACCTTCGTAACTCCCGCGATAGTTATAATCGACAGGTATAGAACTACTGACTCGCCCCTAAGATTTATTAATAACCATGCCCAGGGCTGTCGTCGAAAAAGTAGCCAGCCATCAACCCTTCTTACGTACCTTGTGGTCACATACCAAGTTTGCAGTTACGCGACCCAGACGATTCGTATTTTCCCGACCGTTTGGCATTCTTTGGACCCTGTATGCCTCAACATTTACGGCGGCCAACACATCAGAGACTGTGGTCAAGTACTGGAAACCAGCTGCCGCGGGCGCCGTTACCTTCGTGGCCACAGTCCTGGTTAACACGCCACTGGGAATATGGAAAGATCTCCAATTTGCTCGGATCTATGGCGGCTCCAGGGCCAACGAGACGCTGAACTCAAAAGTTCCAGTAGTCCAACACTCAGCTAAAAAGGCGATAACCTCTCGGGTTCCTGTGGGCGGATTGTCAAGAGCACCAGTAGCGGTCTTCCTCCTTCGAGATTCCCTGACACTATACGGGGCGTTCGGTGCGTAGTATCCTTTATCCACCAAACCCCGACTAATCCTAGCACTGACTCCGAGCGCCACAGTCTTGCCTCAAGCAGTATCAAAAGTCCTTTCCAATAGCGTCATCGCCAGCCCCCATACGACTGCCCTTCTAGTGCAGCTCCTCGTTCCCGCCCTAACTCAACTTGTAGCGACACCTGTGCATCTCTTGGGGCTGGATATGTGCAATAGACCACAGAAAGACTTTGGTCTGACAGATAGATTGACGCAAACTAAGCGCCACTTGGGATCCGCGATAGCGTTACGTTGTATACGTGTGCTTCCAGCGTTCGGCTTTGGCGTTATGGCGAATAGGGACCTTAAGGGTTATTTTCATGCTTCTCTAATGCCAAAAGATATGGACTAGGTAGTTACTCCAGTTGCTCAAAATAACATACAAAATTATCTGAAAACACGTGTTCATTAACATCACATCAACCATTATTAGCCCAAATAGGGGTAAAAGGGGCAAACTCGTCTTGGCGGGTTCGGGGGAAGGTTAACTACCTCCTACCTATGTACCTCTTACATAACCTCACGTTAGGTAGTAACCACATCAACACAGAAATTACGACTTTAATCTAATATGAAGATCTATAGGTATCTTAAAGCCTAATGCTATACGCGTAAATGATTGAAGTAGCAGATTATAGTAGGGGTCCAAACAGACCCCAAGAGAGGAATGAAACTGGAGAACAATGTGTTATACGGCTATAAGAAATGGGAATTGCTACTAAATAAAACGTAATCTCCTTAGTAATTCCTTCCGTAATGCCAAATACTCGTCTTTCGTTCTCGAAACTGCATCTCGGTTCTCGAGCGCCCTTCGTAACAGATACGCCATACACTCTCCCAAGGTCCCCCACGTGGTACACTTCAGCACTTTGGGGGGTTCGCCGTCGCCGTCCTTGGCCTGCAGCAACGAAAAGGTGACATCGTCCGACATGCCCTGCAGTTGTGCGAATTGTACCGGCACTGTGGGCAAGCCGGCGGCGACCCGCTCTCGGTGCAGCCGCAGCGCCTCCAACGCGCTGTGCTTATTATGTGTAGCAAGTAGTAGGTTCACTGACGGGAAAGGTTCGGATCCGGCGACTAAGTTCTTATCGAGCTGCAGTACCCTCTGCACGATGTAGTTGTACGCAGCATCCGTCTCCGCCTTGGTGTCATGGATCAGCGACCGCTCATCCGTAGCCATGTAGGCGCCTCGGACGAGCTTGAGGCCCAGTGTCCACCCTTCTTTAGAAGCCAAAGCTAGGTGTTGGGCAACCCTTTCTGGCGTCCGTTTCAGGTATGCCTGATAAGTGTTGAATACTAGGGCGTAGCCGTCGCGGTTGTACTTGCGCATGAGCTCAATCGTGGTACGTGCTATACCCTTTTGATAATGCTGCGACTCCGCATCGACGACAACACGAGCATTTTGCCTCTCGCATGCTCGACATATGTCGTCCAAAGCGTCTATCATCTGCTGAGGGGGCAGCTTACCAGCGGCGAAATGTTTGGTAACTAGGGGGCCTGCACCTGTTAACCTAGTGGTGAAGAGTCAGTATCCCGACTACTGGAATGCGATGATTGAAACACATACTTCAGAGCTATCTGGTCGCCTTCTCCAAGCATCGAAACAGTCTCTAACGTTCCAACTCTCCAAGCCTCTATACTGGGACATTTTGTGAAGTTGCTCTCTTCATGAGCTGCTGTTCCCATCCCCTGCTCCGTTCCATCTCGGCTATCGAAGACTGTTTCCTTAGCATATGTCAAGAGAATTCCCGAGACACCCATGTACTTCATCTGCCTCCCTAAGGCCTGCACCTCTCGTCGATTTTCCCCAGCGCAGAATTGTGCGTAAAAGGTTCTATTCAAAATCCAGTGGAGAATAGGATTCCGGTCAACATTCAATAACCAACTTCTCTCAGGTCTTGCTAAGTATGACAAGACGTAAAGGGAGGGGTGAAGGAGATAAGGCTTTGACGAAATGATAGAGATTAAGAGCGATCTAAGGAGAACGCTGGTGGGCAAAACTGAGAGTGGTGGCTTCGGTGCGGCGAAGACATCGCGTTGGATGCTTCTGCTCACTGAAGTGAACTGCCTTGCTCTCTGATGGCTGCCCCCGGAGATAGCTTTGGATATGGACGAGGTTGATATAGAACCGAGGCCTATCCGGGGCAATAGGGATGCTTTTCCAAGAAGAAAGGTGGTCATTGTTATCAATAGATTATGTATTAGGTAGGTACTTCTCAAGGAACTACGTTTACTCAACACAAAGCTCTCATCTATGTCACAACAAATGCATTATATCTATACTATACACTATACATTTGTAAGTCAATAGAGCTTCGGGCTTTTCTCCGACACAGAGCTGATAAACGCTTAAGTGACCAACTCTTGGATGGTAGTATCTCACGCCTATGTTAACCAGGCTTCGGCACTTAACGAATACCCTTCATAACTGGAAATGTGCAAAGCGAAGTATGACATCTGCCCCGAAGTATGACTTGGAGTAAGATAGCCATATCAGCAGGCTTCGTGAACATGTTCATTCTATTACTAAACACCTATTTCTAGTGCAACCCTTTAAGGTGCCGTGATCAGACACACCAAATTCGTATGTCGGAAGGTAGCCCGTAGCGCTACCGGGAAAATATGCAACGGCAGTAGAGCAGACATCCCTTCTACGTAAGATGCGATCACCAGGGGTCTAGAATCCCCCGCCCTTTTCAGATAGGGCAGACGGCACTCGACCACGGTGTTGGGAAGCTAACCTGATTGACTTGTTAGAGGTTCCATGCAAGGGTGCTTAGATAAAGATTGTTGCTTGTATGTATACGCCAACCTTTGGCAAATGGGTTTATGTCTCCTTACGAATAATAAGGTACCTACCTGTTATTAACCCTCATACAAGACCCCCATCGTGATATTAGGCACTGTTTATAGTACTTGTCTACCTCGAAATATTTTCATTTGTCATTTAGCTACCTACCTAGGTAACTTAGGTACTCTAGGTATATATAAAATGTAAGTTGCGAAGTCACACAGTAGTGCTCCGTTCCTTGGGTGCCTTTTTGGCAAGACCAATCACAGCCAAGACATTCGTCCAGAAGCCCTCAGCTTCTTCGATATACGCGGCTTCGTACTCATCAATCAACGGCCTTTCCCAACTCAGATCTGCTTCCTCTGGTGAGACAAACTTAGTCCTTCTAGCGATTTTCCACCCGAAGTATAGGATTGGGGCCACCAAAACCATCGTATAATAAGTGAAGAAACTCGCGACGCTCCACATGCCTGGCACGAACACACTGTAACCATAAACACATACAACGGTGGTCATGAAAAGAGCGCCAGTCCACGCCGAATAGGGTTGGAACCACCCGCAATACGGAAGCGTCATCCTATCGATATTTTGTACCTTGCATGCGTTGTAGAAGAAGATGTAGGTGACGGAGATAATGATATAGTTGATAATTCCTGCGCCCGTGATGACGTTGGTCAGCCAGGTCAGGACGCTGGCGCTGCTGCTTGACACGTTGAGAAATGCCAAGCAAGGGAAGACCATGACTACACCCAGAGCGTAGACTGGAATGCCCGACTTGGTACATCTAACCAAAAACTTCGGGGCCTGCCCCTCGAGGGCCAAACCGTACAAAATGCGGCTTGCGTAGAATGTGTAAGCGTTACCAGCTGAGAAAATACTCGTTATCAACAACGCGTTGGTTACATGTGGGAGCACATTGACACCAAGGTTGCTCATAGCGATAACGTATGGCGAAGCTGCTGCGGATGTAGCTCCGCTGGAAGAACCACCGAGTATGGAGGTCAAGGTTGGATCATTGTAAGCCACGACTATTCCCACACACAAGGCGCTTCCAACGAAGAATAGAGCGAATCGTGCATAAGTAGCTTTGAAAGCGCTCTTGATGTAGCGTCGCGGGAGCTTAGTCTCACCAGAGAGCATGGATACGTACTCCGGACCCACGACGGTAAAGGCAGCGTTCCAGAGGCAGCCTAAGAAACCCTCGAAATGGCCAAGGTCCCCAGTATGTATATATTCGGCAAAGGCGCCCGGCGTTTTCCAGTATCTGAAGCCGTACGCGTCGTGCTTTGGATTTCCGCCGACCATGGTAATGAAGGTAAAGGCGTAAACGATCAGGATAAGGTTAACCTTACCGGCGGCCAGCCAAAACTCGGCCTCTCCGAACCAATTAACTGCGACGATATTCAGGAGGCTACAATACGTGCCAGTTAGATTATACCTTTGAGGTCTAATGAAAAGGGGGCCAGTTGACGTACAGATAAAGGACGATACAAGCGCTAACGACAGCCGCCACGGGAATGTCATCTCTCCAGTATTTTAAGACAGCCGAGATGGCGGATATTTCAAACGGAATATTGACAACCTCGTAGATGAAAAAGTTCCAGCCGGCCAGGAAGCCGAAAGCAGGGTCAACCCAACGACCAGCCATACGGATAAAAGCTGCAGACACTGGCATGAAGACGGCCATCTCGGCTATAGAGTTGTTGACCAAGCTCACCATACACGAGTAGAAAGCGTACGCTATGAGCAGGTTGGCCGGACCGCCTTTCATCAATCCGGCGCCCATCGTAACGAAGTTGGCTGTGCCAATAGACCCGCCAATGGCAATCAACTGGACTTGGCGATAGCTAAGATGCCTTTGAACATGATTATTGGCACGGTTATCGTCTCCTTGGACTATAGTCCCTATCTTCACGCTCCCAGTATGGGTGTTCTGTTGGCTGAGGCCTTTCTCAACAGCCTTGATGGTCTTTTCTTCGTCAGGAATCATTGTGTTGGCTTACGTATATTGAATAGAAATGATAAGTAGACGGCACTAGGAAAGAGCCAATGCGTGCTCTGAAGGGAAATATGTGCACTCGGTATACTTAATTAATTTGATCGAATATGAGGGAAAGGTTCATCTTATCTCTATGTTACAGAGTGACACCGAAATCTTGGTATTGATAGGGGCTGCCCTAATCTATACCCAAGATGGTGGCGACGTTATCACAGCTCTACACTCAAGATTAGTTCGCATAGACCCTACCGTGTACTCATGGAACACTGCCGAATAATACCCTACTAGATACAACGGACAACATCCCTTTGGATCAGGTTATAATGCACATCACGTATTTCTCCAAGTCTTAGTCTTATCTCCTACATGGGGGTTGAATAGCGTTAGAGAGGCGTAGATACCTGTCCCTATCAGCCTTTACAAACTAACGCTACTCTGCGTGTCCCTTACAAGACCCGCCTCGACCCATGAGCGCAAGGTTTCCCCGCAGTTTACTACCCCGGATGATGCGGTGGCCGAATAGGGTGAACTTATCGGTGGAGAAATAGTCAGCCGCCTCGCATCGGAGGCTGTCCCGAGGACCTGCTTGACTACACACACCGAGGCATTATGACGTCCAAGCGTCCTATAACATCGCTAAATATTCGTAAGAACGGGCCCTTCGGAGTGATTTCCCTGTTTACCTCATATCTGTATGCGGATAGCCCGGGCATCCAACGCGACGGTAGAAATTCAAAAGGTATCACCGAGATAGACATTCGGCAGAGTGAGATTTAGCATCCCTGTATACCAGTGTTCTCTCACCTGCGTCAAGATCGGGTTAGATGACTTGAGGACGCGTGAATTTGCCGTAGGTCCTACATTCTACAAGCTATCTAAGAGCCCGGACTATAATGCACATAGGTACTTCTATAACCCGTACTCAAGTTTACCCCATCCAGAGCCTCGCGGAACTACCGCAATAGACGCCTCCTAGTAGGTCCATGAACGCAGCTAAAAATCCGCCAAGTGAGCTCCCAGGTTCCTTTTCTTAGCCAATGCGAGAATTTGCTCCCCGGCCGCGAGATCCGTCACACTGACGCCGACGCTCTTGTACACGACGAGACCCTCCTCAAGCCACCGCTTCAGCTTCCCTCCCTGGTCCCCGTCAGTTCCGTGGTCTCGCAACTGGACGACTTTGCCGACTTCAATCATATCGTCTACTGTCAACTCGCTCTGAACAGCTTCTCCGGTATGTTTCATGATGAACTCGCTATCATCAACCAAGATGGTGCCTGAGGAGCGGTCCTTGGGGTGGAAGCCATTTGTCGTGTCATTGACGATGCTTCTTAGCAAGGCCGGGTCTAATTCTATCATGTCGGGCTGCCAGGAGCCGATAGCTGATATGTATGGGTTTTTCTTTCTTTCTCCTTGACCTACTATGTAGCGGGCTGGGAAAATCGGTTTCTTCGAAGGAACAGTGCAGAAGATGGCGTCGGCATCTGCCAGCGCGGCCTCCAAATCCTGGTCGAAACTATGACTCGACGGGTCAAGGTACACCACCGTGGCTGGAGATTTCCAGCGCGTAGCGTTCTCTTGTGAGACTGTAGAGATCATCTCTCTAGCCCTCGGCTCGGAACGATTTACAACAGTGACGGACTTGATCTCGTCCCCTCTTAGGGCTAGCGCAAGTCGGATGTGCCAAAGAGCCTGCTTGCCAGCACCGTATACGACAAGGTGCTCCGCATTACGTCGCCACATGTAAGGTATCAAGGCGATTAGAGAAGTACGGTAGGCGGTCACCTCTGCGGCATTGATAATGCCTTTTGGTAAGCCGTTTTCATCACACAGCGCCAAGATGCCCTGCAAGGGAAGTTTCTTGCCGTCGCCTGTCGGCGCAGGGTCGACAATTATCTTAGTACCAACCGCCGTGGGCGATGTAAATGGTCTAAATAGCGTCTTTTGACCGCTGGATCTGTTGACAACACCCGGGGCAGGCTGATACTGGCGTTCCGCGCCCACGGAGTACTCCTGAAGACATCTAGCGAGAGACGCTTGAAAAGCTGTTATTTCTTGTTTGGAAAGGCTTATGAGTAGCTCATGTACGGCCGAATCGGAGAGAACTGTGAGGCCGGTCATGCTCGGTAATTTGAGGGGATGCGGAGAAGACTACCAACGGTGTAGTCGAGACCAAGACCTTGAACTTCAAAAGGCACAGAGCCAATGTCGCACTTAATGTTCCTTTAGTGCTGGTAGAGCGTTTACTTAAAATAGCTAGCTAGAAGCCTTTCCAATCATAATATTCGAGCCTCTGTAAACCAACACAACGCTACCATAACTCTAGCAGGATGATGGAGAAATCTCGGTTTTCTGCCACTACGGATATGCCTGTCCGTCCCACGCTAGTGCTCGGGTAGGCACCAGTCTTAGCGTGGCATACATAGCCGGGACGTGTCCCGAGATAACTTCACGCACGGACATATATCCGACGAGATGAACATATCATGGGGCTTTATATCGGATTTCTCAAGATGGTAGATAGTCCAAGAGGCGAATGGGAGGGCCTAGAATTGGTTGGACCTTTCAGCTTGAACCCACTGCTAACGGCAGTAGGAATGCTGGCGGCATTTAAATCAGCTGTGACATGCCATGCGCAATTAAGGTACCTAAAGGAGCAAGCGCTAAAAGATGTTGTAAATACAGAAGGTTACAGCGCATATCTGTTTCCATTTACGGCGGATAAGTTTCGCAGTTTGATTCTCTAATCCGCCTACCTACCCCCTACATGTAGGTACCTAATCGCTATAAATTATAGAAACTATGCGTTATAGCCCCTACAGCTCAAGTATTTAATAGTGGATGGCCTCGTAAACTTAGCGGCCAATCTCGATATTTCGAACACCTAATATTAGTGGTAATAATCTGTCTTACATCATTCGTTTGCGGCGTAGCCCTACGTCCTTGGATGCACGTACCGAGAAGATGGAAGTACCTACGAGATGGCCCGCAACACCCTCCTCGTTTCCCCGTGCTGCCTAGATCTTATGGTAGCCCTTGCCTTTCGGAAGGGATTGCGTGGGCTTCTTCATCCGACCGAACCATTTCCGGAGGGCTTTAGAGCCAGTGGTAAATGAAACATTTCCAATAATCGATTGGAAGAGAGTTACCAATGTGTTGGTTATAAGATAATAGAGCTGCTTCTGTTCTGATATGCGACCGCAGGCCGTCTCACGAGTAAGACCAAAGCAGCAACCAGCTTAGGTCAGCCTAAGGGTACCGGTAGCAATGGAAATTACTCGGGAAATTTGCGGGTGAGCGATATGATCTTCGTCGATGTCGTGAGATTATTATACTGTATTCTCTTAGGTATTTCACATAGGAGAGGTTGTATGATAGGTGAATTAGTGTACATAGCCTCTGGGGTATTATCGTCATACAATCTGGTACCTAGCCTCAAAGGACACTCACTCCCTTACTATATCCACCCGTTCCCATCCGGTCTCTTCCAACCAGTCATTCGAACGCGCCTTTCAGAGCCGTATTATCCTTGTTTATTCCCGCCCACTCAGCGCTCTTAGTCCACAGCTTTTCCTGCTTAACCTCATCTCGGCTCTCAGGTGAGCTTTCGGCCTTCTCTAGCATCTCAAAGTAGCCTCTTTCGCCCGGATTCACATGGTCGAGCGCAAGCTCAATGGCGTCTACAGCTGAATCGGCTCCGGTGCGCATTTGCGGATTTTGTAATTTGAACAGCGGCAATAGGGGTCTGACGGCGTATCGCATCAAGAGGTTGAGGGATGAGGAGACGTTCTTCTCAAACATGCGCGAGTCTACAAGGCCGCCCGGGTTATAAGCCACGGCGGTGATCTTCTTAAGGTCCTCGTCCTTTGAGGCTTGTTAGGTATCAAGTCGCAATTATTTCGTATTGTAGAAACTCCTTACCTTCTCGAGGTATCGATTCAATGCGTGGGTCCAGGCGGTGATGACCAACTTGGAGTTCCCGTACCTATGGAATCCAGCGCCCCTCTTGTCTTCAATGGGGGTCGGCTTAAGAAGGAGATTTAAGTCTTCGGGGATCGATGGTGGGATGTTCTCTAGCACGGCCCGTTTGGGCTCATGCGCCTCGCTGGAAAACATCACGATCCGGCCGCCATCTTCGGCGAACTTGTCAAGAAGCCGGAGCACCAGCGCCACATGAGATATGTGGTTTACCTGGAGTGTCTTGTCATACCCGTCCTCCGTCTGCTCGGAGTCTCCAACGAGATTCCAGTAGCACGCATTGCATAGAATGGTCTTCAGAGGTGGAGTCTTCTTGGCATTGATCTCGTCGGAGAGCTTGGTCGCAAACTCGTGCACTTCGGACAAGCTGGCAAGGTCCAGCTTGCTAATCGATGCCTTTGCTCCTGGGTATCGCGATATCGTTTCGCGTAACTTCTGCGTGTTAGGATCGTTTTCTGATGCATCCCGAACAGTAAGTATCGCGGTGTAGTCTGGATATTTCTTCAGCAGATAGTCGACGGCGGGAAGCGCTAGGGTCCCGTTAGCCCCTGTGATCAGAACACTACCGCCGATCATGGCTTTCACGACTTCCAAATTGATCAATAAATATGATTTTAATTACAAGAATGATGAGAGGGGTTCAGACGAAGCTGAAAAGTGTTTACATGTGAAGAAGCTCTCTGTCTTAATTTAGTAGCTGACCTAGTGGTGGGTTACTTTTAGTTGCTGACGCTATCGTCTGCCCATCAAGGGTTCAACTGATTGAATACAGGGGCGAATTTAACGTCCGATAGCCTATAACTAAGATTGACGTTAGATGAATCCTTCAGACTAACCAACTAGCTGCAGGACTTTATAACAACAAATGCATAAGAAGAACCGACATACTTGATCAGGTAGAATTAGAGAGTATCCCCTTGTCGAATTGTGGAATAGGCCCGCAGACCCGCCTCGGCATTCCTTGTGAAGATCAGCGTTCGTACGCTTACTGCCTGAGACCCCTATGTCCGTACTAGGACAAGAACCGACTCGTGGGAATCTACCTATATACACGTGTACACACATGAGTAAATTTCTTTTTTTTTAAGAAAACTAGCGGCCCCGGGTGGGCAATGGGTATCTATAATAGGCTCTATACAGGATGTTCTCTACTACTCCTCCACTGCTGTAAATCATGTTGGCTTTCCTCCAGCTCAGTGTATGCTGCATAGCGTATAGGAGCTCTAGTTGAAGATTGAGCCGAGTGTCTGATTCGCGAGGGATGAGATATCGACCTCTCCGCGAGATTCGAGTGGGAAAATGAACTCTTCGTAGAGCGGGACCGTAAAGATTCTTTACCACGCAGGCGACCCCAGAATCTGGGGAAAAGTGGCATGCAGCCGACCAAGATCGTTCCAAAGTATTCAGCGAATCTATATAGCGTTAGCACCTTTGCGATTATGAATTTAATGTGTGAGCACTCACGTAAAAAGCCCGACCTTGGCAATAGCCATGGTTAAGTTGAGGTCCGTAATCAGAGGGACACGGAAGACAACTCCAAGAACAGCAATCGCACAAGTGCTGAGATGTCATAGGGTTAGCCTAGGTAAGTTCAGTAAGCTGTGAAGGAATATTCTACTAACAAGAAGCCGACACCAAATACGGATAGAACCCCCATTTTGCGTTTCATAGGCATTTGAAGTAGCCAAATTGCCCACAAGGGTGCGAGGAAAATGCCGATGTCCAGGATCATGTTAATGATACCAGACACAAGTGTGGCAGCCTTGAAGTCAATGCAAGTTGCCTCTGTTTCCATTGCCGTATCCCATATAGCCTCGCGGGGCCAACATTGAAAGACGAAGGTAAAGAAGCAGGCCACGTAGTACGCCACCGTTGCGGCGATCAGACCGTGTATGATCCACCACACCGAGTTCTTAAGGTCTGTGGGGCAGAATATTCTCTTTAGTTGGATGAGGACGAAGTACTTGGCGGCCAGCATGGAAGGTCCATAGATGATTTCAATCACGTTCATCATCTAGGTACCAAAATACTAAGGTATTAGGAGATACATTTCCATATGATGAACGATAATAAGCTTACTCACATATAAGAAGTAAGGGACATCGATAGCCCGAATGTCCCATTGGTTGCGTGATAATCCAAGTTTCGAGACATATATAAAGATTGCATCCCAAGTGAGAAAGCCAATCTGAGTACCGATTAGTCTAAGGTTTTTATTACGATTGTTATATTTCGTACTAGAGCAAATATTGCGAAGTCTAGGTACCTATTAGTTAGTTATTGCATTAGGACTTGGGTGGGAAGTAAATGCTCACAATCTTCATGCTTCACGGATTTCATAATGACCGCCTTGGTATATATCTGAATAGATACAGCCAGCGTCATCAGCACCATAGTGACAACACCGATAGCTAGGATCCACGGGTAAAAGGTAAAAGGATCCTCAAAGTTTGGCGTAACACCTGTAGGAGGCTGCAAGGCCGGTATCTGGGAAATATCTTGCATTGAATCCATGGTGTATACTGAAAGGTGCGCGGCCTTACCAACGAAGGAGGTGTTGTTCGAAGGGGTTAGTAAGGGAGGAGTACACCATTTAATGCCAACCACGCAGCCCACGTACTCGGCTGATTCATGACGAGCAACCAAGGCGCTACGTCGATCTAAGATGCGGCCCGCATTTACAGTATCTATTAATACTCGGTAGATTTACTAGTCTACTATTAGTAGATTGGCTGGGTTACATAGGCGTTAGACGGCGTGATCCTCTAGCGCGATCTATGTGGGTATTCAGCTATGCAGTTGCTTCAGATAGAGGGTAAATAACCCCGGTATCTTTAAGAGGTTTCGCGAATTGTGGCCAGTAATTGGCCATGCTATCAACATTGCACGTCGAATCGTTGTGTAACATTGATTCAGTAGCATCTATTGTGAAGAACAGCCGCGATAGCGTCAGCTGATCGCTTGACAAGGTTCAGGGGGGCAGTTGGGGGCTACTCAAATGGGATATAACTAAGAGATGGCGCGAGGATATCTTCCAAGAACAGTATGTAGATCAAATAGAGTAGAGGAGAAGGATCAAATCCATGATCTAGCTTAAATCCTCCTAATGTCCCTGGCAGATGCTCGTATACAGTCCCAGCTGTAGGTGACGTCAGGTAGCACTTGGGCATGTTCACAACTGACTTGCATCGGTAGGTAATGATGCTATGATATATACCATATCGTAAAGCTAGAAGAGGCACAAAATTAATATAAAATCAATATGCAGCCTACGGAAGGCCTATAACGCACTATAGGTACTCCTAAGTGGTGGACTGATAGTGTAAACTTGTTTCTTAGAAAGCTTCGGTCTTCCAATTGGGATATATATTCCACGAAGTGAGAAATTAGTCCCCCACCTTGGAAGTAAGTGGAACTACCTAGGATGTATCTAGACGGGTCAAGGAGACGGTAAATGGTTATCGCTGCACGATCGTCCTCAATCCTTCGAACCCGAAAAGCTGGTGAAGAGAGCTACCAAGACTGGTGTCATGTTGGAACCACAAACGTGTTATGATGCAAGCAGGGTGCTGAGAAGGATTCGATACCATATAACCATAGTTGTCGCACTAAAAATCACAATAACTTTATGAACAGATGATCTAGTGAACTTGCCATTGGGAGATGGTGATCCCTAGATGATCTCCCACAAGAAAGCCTAAGAGATCATAGGACTAGATCGGACTCACAGTCACCAATAGTTACCAGAACAGCAGGTCTTGCAATATAACGCTAAAAGAAAGTACCAATCTTTAGATTAAAAAATTAATATCGTCAATCTCAAATAAACAAGTCAAGCCAAACATTAGGACACGTCGTGATTCGACCCTAACGCTCAGGGGTGAATTCCGTTTCTCTTCACGTAGATCATGCATCCATCGTCCCCGTAATAAATGCCTAGTGCTTATGCTCACATAACGATTCCCACTTCGTTCGCCTTATCCTGTTCCGTCAAATTGGTCGAGGCCCCCCGTTTCTCTAGAGACGCTCTGGCTTCCTCGGTGTCGTGCTCCGAACCTTCCGTGACTTGGCTTGTAGTTGCCTGGTTCTTCTCTTGTCTCTCCTGCCGACGAGTGAACCACATGACGACCGGTAACCAGGCTGATAGAGCCAGAGAGGCAGCAAGACCGGCACGATAACCCCTGTAGAAGCGCGGCGCTTCCACTGTCGGTACGAACACCTGATACGAACACTATTAGCAACGGCGGGATATTGGGTTCTTTAAGGTAAGACTCACCTGATTCCACCAAGTTCCCTGAGCCAACCCGATGGAGTTCAGCGCGCCAATGACAATGGCTCTCTCCTCGGCATCTGAGGAACACACCCTATGCGTCCAGCTGACGATGATAGGGAATAGTGACTGGATAGTGCCGGCAATATAGTATGCGAAGAAGTGGGCCGGCTTGCTTATGTTCCAAGCAACTAGCAGAGATTCCGAGACGATTTGTGTCATGCAGATTAGAATCACAGACTCAACTTGGGAGCCCCTCCAGTCGTTATATGTACCTGATACCAACATGAAGACGATCGAAACGGCTGAGTAGACCGTGGGTAAGTTGTTGGCATCCGGCACCGAGTACTTCTCCGCCTTGAGCCATAGCGCCATGGTAGACGTGGTTGGGGCTTGGTAGACGAAGTACATGAGCGAGAACCATGTGCACTAGATTAGGTATTAGTAAGTACCTCATCAAATTCAAACCGTATTCCGGTCGAGGTTCGAGGCGACCCACCAAGATCCAGAAGTGCCATCGTCCAAGCACGCGCTTAAACAATGACCGGTCGAAATGACCGAGTGGCTTACGATTATCCGCTTCCAGTCGCTTCATGCACATCTGCCTTTCCGTCTCCGTCATCCACCAGGTACTCTTTTCATATAGTGGGTTGGGAATAATGATCAACCCAATAATGACCATAGGACAGGTAATTAGGAAATCTGACATGCATCACAACGTGTTAATAGACCCAGTATCCAATTATGCACGACATAAGGAGAGGGGGGTCCCCGTACCGATGATGAAGAGCCATCTCCACCCCCTGATCCCCAAGTGGCCGTCGATCGTCTCGTAAATCCCCGCCTGGATATAACCGGAAAACATGGTGGCCGCAATTCCGGAAGCTGTGAATATTCCACTCCTCTTGTTTATCTCGTGATTTCGGTACCATGTTCCAATCTGCACAAAGTCAATAACGTTCTGTCGGACGGATTTCGCAACCAAGGAATGTCATACTAAGATTATGTAAGCACATAGAATTTCGAACCCCGACGAGACAAGCGACACATACCCATGAAGTGCAAACCAGGCCAACTAGCGGCCTCAATGAATCCGACACAGAATCTGAGGGCGTAGATCTGCTCTGGAGTCTGACATTTGTAGATGAAAAGTACGAAGAAACCCCAGAAAAACTCGGCAGCTGGGAGATACCATCGCGGCGAAATCTTGGTTAACAAGATCTGCGACGGGATTTGACCGACGATGTATCCAATCTGGAACCAGGTGACCATCCAATTGAGTTCGTTACCATTGAGGTTGAGGTCCTCTTTCATGCCGGAGATGTAGGCATTGTTGATGTTGTTGCGGTCAAGATCCTTGGCGAAGAAGGTCAAGCAACAGAACGTTAGAATCGCCAGGTCGAGTTTCTGCACGAGCTTCTTCTCTTCTTTCGAAGTGCCCGGTCGAGTCCAGAAGTAAAACTTGTCGCTGGTCTTCGGAGCGATCAACGCGTCTACCGCTGAGGTCTGAGCCTGGGCCGTCGCCGGCTCTTCCACGCGTTCCGAAGACTCGTCTTGTCGGCTTCCGCCTAGCATCTTGCGAAGGAAACCCATCGCGATTACGTACGAACAAACCGAAATCGCGCGATGATGGTATGATGGAAAGAAGCCCGAATAACGACGGGAAATTGATGATGAAGTATCAATCCTCGGGCGCGTTATCACATCGCCTCACCCTGTCATTATCATAATAACTCCACTGTATATCATTATCGATTCTAGGCGTCGATAGGATAGATATCTAATTGACCCCTATCATGTCAGGCATGTTGGAGCTCCATTGTGCACCAACACCAACTCTACTTAGAACTGATTAGCGTGAGGGGTACCAAGAATTATTGATCCTGGAGAAGACGGAGATAAACGCATGGACAGTTTTTATCAGGGGGCTGTTAAATGATCGTTAACGGTGTTTTCCGGTGGAGTATGGAAGATGATCGGGAGCCCATCGGCTTGTTTCCGACACCTTATAAGTTAGTGAACAGGGGTTAGTTATAGGAGGCTCTTCATATATACTTATATTCGGCAGACGAGTAGGTAGAATATGAGAAGTCTCGTAAGGAAATAAGCCAATATAGAAATCGGAAATATTATAAAATTCAAGATTATTCGACCATGACACGAACGAAGTTAACGAAAGACAGCTCTATCATCATTGTGGGCGCTGGTGTTTTCGGGCTCTCAAGGTATAATACGACATAAACTTATCCCTGCACGTCACAACTAAACAGCCTTGTCTATAGCGCATTACACCTCTCACAAGCCGGGTATAAGAACGTCACAGTATTTGACAAGCAGCCATATGCTGATAATGCCTATTCCACGGCAGACGGGGCCGACGCAGCATCCGCCGACTTTAATAAAGTAATGCGGATGAGCTACGGCGACGAAATTGAATACCAACGTCTTGCTTTTGACGGTATCAAAACTTGGAATGCTTGGAACGAGCAGATCCGGTCTTCAAAACCCGAGGACTTACCGAAGGGTCTTAAACCGTCAGATCTCATCTGGAATAACTGCGGATTCCTGCGGATGAGCCTTGACGGAGAGCTATCGGCTATCGAGCGCGCAACTCTGGCAAATATCACCCGTGAGGGACTGCGTCATACCCAGTTCGTGCTGGGTGACCCTGAAGACGAAAAGCGGGCGATATCTTATTTTGGGAAAGACAAATGGGAGAAGAAGTCGGATCCGTTTGGACGGAAGAAGCAGGCGAAGAAACTTGTAGGTGTATTTGACTCTACAGCCGGCTTCGTCGAGGCTAGCAAAGCATGTACATGGGTGATGCACCTCTGTCGCAAGAACGGTGTCCGCTTTGTGTTGGGCGAGAAAGACGGCCAAGTCACCTCGTTCATCAAGAACGCGAAGGGCAAGACGGTTGGCATGCGCACTGCATCAGGTGCCGAATACCAGTCTGAGCTCGTGATATTAGCTGGTAAGTTAGCCTCCGACTACTCTCGGCGGAGTTGTTCACCGTTACAACATATTGACCAAAGGAACCATAACAGCTGGTGGCTGGACGCCTTCCTTATTCCCTCCTGTATCATCACTTCTTGAGACAACTGCCGGTAGCGTTGTATACTTCCAGCTACCACCAAAAGAGCAGGCCCCAGATCTCTGGGACAAGTTTTCACCCGAGAACTTCCCAGTCTTCGCGTACGGAGGTTGGTCGAAAGGCAACGGAATCGGCGGGTTCCCTCGGACAGAAGATGGAATCGTCAAAATAGGCTATCGCGGTACCAAGTATACCAACTACGAGGACGTCCAAGACCCCGTCACGGGCAAGAAACACCGGATTAGTGTTCCGAAGACCAGGTATTGGCCGCAGCCATCTGACCCAGCCATCACTAAACAAGCCGTCGACGCTATCAAGGAGGTAGTTAAAGAGGCCATGCCGGAGCTCATGGCAATCGGAATCACAGGATGCAGAAACTGTTGGTACATTGATAGTCTGGATAACAGCTTCTTGGTTGACCGTGTGCCTAATGATGATGGCATGCTAATCTGCTCAGGTGGTTCTGGTCATGGCTTCAAATTCCTCCCAATACTCGGACGAGAAGTAGTCAATATTATCGAGAACCCAGAAGAAAAGAACGCTTACGGTAAACTCTGGCAGTGGCGAACTAAAGAGAGCGGCCCCAAAAATGGACTGGAACAGGGAGAAACAGGTCCTAGGAACTGGAAGAAGCAAATCATGGCCACAAAAGAGGACTGGCAATTCAGGGAGAACCCTAGGCTCTAACACCAATCCCCAAATAGAAGTCCATTAATAGAATAAGAGTCTATTGACATGGTCCATCTTAGTCTACCGGCTATGCTTTGCTTAGAGTCGCGGCCCTCGAGGATGATCGACATTCTTGCTAGTATTTCCGTTTTATTTCCAGCCAAGCCCCCCTACGGGTTCCACCGATGCACGTCGGCCCCAAGCGACCTCTAGTTTCATTGTAACCAGAGCTGGTTTAAAGAGTGATTTGGAAATCTAGAATTACTTTGCGTTACTTGCATTAGGTATGGTAGACCTTATTTGACTAATGCTTGGGAGCCGGTAAAGAGATAGTAGGCTTGGGCGGCCTAGCGAATGCTACACGACACGGGGATATGCACATGAAGACCTCAATTCTCACGGGGCAAAGGAACTATTAACATCTCATAGCCTAGGTAATGAGTTGGGTTGTCTACACGTAAAGTAACGCCCCCTCCTTTTCCTATGTGAACCGAGTGAAATGATCCATACCTAGAGATCATTAGGTAGACATTGTAATGGCCACTTCATGCGTGTGAAGGGCCAGAAACAGCTCCTTGGAGACTGAAAGGTGGCGATCAGTTAGGGCTAAGTCAACTTGTTTCTAGATACTTTAGGGCAGTTTTGTAAATTGGGAGGTACCTAGTAAAGTACCTAAAGTGAATAATTCATATGCTAAAAATCTCGATGAAAATGCGTCTTCGTGTGATATCTCAACCTCTATGCGACCATCCATGACCCAAGAGAATAATAAAATAAATATGCATCATGCTCCATGATTGCTCACCCACATGTT
The DNA here is from genome assembly GCA_022432515.1 of Hypoxylon sp. NC0597. Lineage (NCBI taxonomy): Eukaryota > Fungi > Ascomycota > Sordariomycetes > Xylariales > Hypoxylaceae > Hypoxylon > Hypoxylon sp. NC0597. The sequence continues at coordinate 332,099 of JAJKLA010000010.1, forward strand.
CATCAATCTCTCATATTGCTTTCTCAGAACCCCATCCACCACCACCCGGAGTTTTGATAATAAATCTCTCGCCGGCTTTCAACCTCAGAATGCCTCGCGGGCCAAGACTGACAATCCTCTCCTTGTCTCCAGATTTCCTGAGAATAAGATTCTCTCCAGGAGCTCCGTCCTCTCCACCGTGTAGTCCGTACGGCCGAGTGACTCTTCGCTCTGATATCATCGAGAATGTCAGGGGTTCCCGACACTCGATCACTCGCACAACACCATTGCCTCCCTTGTATTCACCTCGACCACCTGAACCATGGCGCAGCGAAAACTCCCTTAGTATTATCGGGTAGCGCTTCTCCATAATCTCGACATCCGAGATACGAGTGTTCGTCATGTGGCAATGGACTGCGCTTGCACCGTGCCATCCGGGGCCTGCGCCGGATCCGCCGCAGATGGTTTCACCATAGGCGAATTTGTATCCGTCGGTTGGCTTTCTGTTCCGGCCTCCGAAGAACCCAATACTATTCATGCATCCCTGACTAGCAGCACATGCCTGTTGATACGTGTTAGTCATATATGGAGCGCGAGACAAGAAGGTAATACGTACATCGAATGCTTTAAGAATAACGTCTACTACACGTTGGCTCGTCTGTGTGTTTCCGGCATAGACAGCGGCTTGGTCACTGGGATTCAAGATACTGCCCTCAGGGTTGATGACCTGGATTGAGGCTAGACATCCCTGATTTAATGGTATTTCGTCGTTAATGAGGCATCGTAATGAATAGATTATTCCGGATAGACAGATGCTCTTCGGCGCATTGTTGTTTCCCACAACCTCAGGTCCTGTACCTGTGAAGTCGAAAACAGCACTGCCGTCAGGGCTGATCCGGATTTCCAGCCGTATGCGAGTTCCGTTATCAAGGAGGTCCTCGGCTTGCAACTTGTTTCCTTTAAGTCTCTCCGAAGTCTTCTGCAAGAATTTGCGCACCGCGATTTCGGCGTTCGCTTGAATGCGATCCATGTAGAACTACAATGCTAGTTAGGTAATTACGCCCTCATTAACGATTGTAAATGGCCACTTACTTGAACAACTTCTCGTCCGTACTCCCCGAAGAGTTTCTCTATGAGCTTTGACCCCTTAGCATTTGCTGCCACCTGGGCTCGGAGGTCTGAAAGGTTGTCATAGAGACTTGACGTGCCAACACAATCGGGAAACTGCCCGGGCTCATCAACAAGTATCTTCGTGATACCTTCCTCGTCGAACCGACCATTAGAGACAAGTTTGAAGGAGATAATTCTTGCGCCCTCTTGATATAGCTCGGTAGCATTGGCGTTACCGGAAATACCCTCGAAGCCACCAATATCACGATGGTGGCCCCTGGAAGCCGTGTAGAAGATTATCTCTTTGCTACTGGGGTCAAAGACTGGAGTAATTACGGTAATATCTGGGAGGTGAGTTCCACCTGCAATTGGATGGTTCGAAACGAGGACATCGCCGGGTTGAAGTTCCTTTCCATATAGTTCATGTTGATATTTAACGGCATAAGCCATGCTTCCAAGGTGAACAGGTACATCTGGAAACGTTAGCTTAAGGTTAATTACAATGTGTATTGCCAGGTCGGATTTACTTACGTGGCGCATTCGCGACTAGATCGCCACTAGGGCCGAATATCGCACAGGAGAAGTCGAGTCTAAAGTGCGTTAGAATGAATGGCCTATTGGATAGAAGGCTATACGAACATACCTTTCTTTGATATTGATACTTACGGCTGTCTTCTGTAACGTCCTTCCCATCTGCTCCGCGATTGACATGAAGCCTATTTGTTCAATTAGTAGTGTAAAGGTAACGTAGGATAGCGTGAGCTCTTACGATGGCCAAAGATGGATAATTGGGCAGGATCTGGATCTGTTAATGATAGAGACTGCGGGGAAAAGGATTGGCTCTGCGAGCCCACAGTTAGAATGATGTGCTCGGATAAGACCTTAGCGGTTGAGAAGGGAGTCACAACGATTGTCTGAGTGTCGTCGATGATGATTCCTGGCCCTTCGATTTGATCGCCTGGTTGAAGGTTCCGCAGTAAATAGATAGGGGTATCTACCCACCCAACATTAGCGAAGTAGGTCCTTGTAAGCTTATTATAGGTTGGCTTTGGTCTAGTCTCCGTTTCGGCCAATTCTTTATAGACATTGTGTGATTGGCGTTCGAGCTCTTTCGCGATACCACGAACACGAATATCATCAACCACGATGTCGCGCGACGGCAACAAGAAAGAGAACTCTTGTTGATGCAGTTCTTCGAATGCCCGTTTGAAATCCCCATCCTCTGGTAATGACACCATCATTTGAGTATCGGTGCCCTCGTATCGTAAATTCAAGAATTGTTGCGTTTCAATGTGTTTATTTGAGGAAACTCCTTGCTGCAGGAGGCCTTGGATGGCGCGTTCCCTCAAAACCTTGAATCTCTCGAGAATTTCGGAGGTCGATGATGGCCCTAGAACTAAGGAGGAGGGTTCTTGGACTTCTTCGACAAGATTAGCTAAGGCCATTCCGTACGCTGATAGGATGCTAGAGTATCTGTGAATAAGAACGGTGTTGATTCCTAGGTTTCGGGCAATAGAGGCGGCGTGTTGTCCTCCGGCTCCTCCAAATACCGCAAGCCGATGTGCTGATGTGTGATATCCTTTACCCTCTGTCAAGGCACGGATAGGCCGGCACATGGCTTCATTGGCCACAGCTAGGAACCCGAGAGCGACCTCCTCCGGAGTCTTTTGCGTCGTCGATGCCGCATTGATCGAGTTGGTAAGGTCTATGAATTTAGTTTTGGTAATTTCATAATCGAGAGGAAGATTCTCATCCGGTCCAAATATGGCTGGAAAGTACTCGGGAAGAAGTCGGCCTAGGAATAAGTTCGCATCCGTGACTGTCAATGGCCCGCCTTTACGGTAACAAGCTGGACCCGGATGCGCTGATGCGCTCTCTGGTCCGACAGTGAATAGTCCGTTCTTCCAACCAAGGATACTACCTCCACCGGAGGCGACAGTGTTAATATCAAGCTGGGGAGATTGAATCGTGACTCCAGCAGTGGTTGTCTCGAATACATGGCCAAGGTCACCAGCATAACGACTTACGTCTGTTGAGGTTCCTCCCATGTCAAAGCCGATGACTGGGGTTTTGTCATCAGGATGCCAAGACGTTTTGGCGTAGCCTACAACACCGCCGGCGGGTCCAGACAAGATTGCTCTTAGACCCGAAAATTTTTCCACATCAACTAGTCCGCCATCACTTTGCATAAACTGACATCTTGTGCCCTTGAGCTCGTCTTGAAAGCCGTGTTTGAAGTTTGTGATGTATTTCTTGATTTCAGGGGTAAGATACGCATCTGCCGTAGCGCTCATGCCGCGCGATATTAATTTTATCATCGGTATGAGGCTGGCAGATGCGGATATGCTTGTGAAGCCCACTTCTCTTGCAAGATCGCGGATAGCATTCTCGTGGTCGGGGAAGCTGTAACTATGTGCCAGGCAAATGCATATGCTCCTATACCCCTTTTCGAAGAGCCCCTGGAGCGATTTTCTCGTACTTTCGACGTTGAGCGGCTTGAGGATACGGATTATGTCACCGCTCTGGCCAATTCTTAATGCTGGATCAGACTCGACATCGATGGTTCCTGGAAAGGGGTCTTTGGTCGAATCTTCCATAGTTACTCGCTCTTCAACCTCGACAACTTCGGAATAAAGGACATCGGGCTTGTTGATAGCAAGATCGAAGAGCTTAGGTCTGGCTTGATAACCAATCTCCAAGGCATCACGGAAACCTTCAGTAATTAAGAGAGCAGAACGTTCACCCTTTCTTTCAAGTAGAGCATTGGTAGCTACCGTTCTGTTGGAAGTATCAGTACGAGAAAATTTTACCAACTCCAAAATACTCACGTTCCCATTCGAATAACTCCAATGGAATCTGAACTAAGTTTTGCATCTCTTGGATGCGGTCGACCAGTGAATTCTTCAAGAATCCGGCGAATACCTTCTGTTGGTGCATCTTCATAGTTGGCCGGGTCGACTGATAGTAGTTTTATCACGATGTCATTCTTGTCTCCACTTTGGGGAATACCAATGCAATCCGTGAAAGTACCTCCACGCTGGTTTCTGAGTAAGTAACATCTAAGAGATGATCTTGAAGGTGATAAGAAGACTTACGTCGATGAATATATCGATCTTGGGCTCTTTCGTCGCCTGCGGCATAATGTGAATATGATTGATCAAGCCGAGCCTTTACAATTCTGAGGACTTGATCTTGCCGCTTTCAAGAATGATATATCGAGCAGCCTTTCCATGGTATCTAGAATTCACTCACATGACCTTACCCTTATGTGTGTAGACGATGCCTTAGGCTATGGATACTAATCGGCTAAACCCGCACGATGTTACAGGACCCCTTTTTGGCTGATACGGAAATAAGCGAAGCTCGTCCGGTTGCCCCCATGTCGCCCCACGGATCCACCCGGCTTCGTCCGACCACTCGATAAGCGCTTGGCCCGAGCAGTTCCAAGGTGGACGGTTTATTGCGATGCTTACGAAATGGAAACAAGTCGGTCTGGTAACTTCACCCTGTTAGTCCGTCGGACGCGACAGAACGCTATTAAGACCCAGATCGCGTAGTTGACGTAGTAGTTCACGATCTAGCCATGGGGGATCCTTTGCCTCGTACTCCAAATAGACCATTGTCAAATAGACTCAGCAGAAGCACAAACGCGTGTGTGCGTTGTCGTAGGAGAAAACAACGGGTAAGCCAACATCTCATAAGCCCATCTTCATAGACGAGTAAGCTAAATTTATTTCCTTCTTCTTGCTCTAAGTGTGACCTCCGCTATCCAAAATGTTCGAGCTGTGAGGCAGCTCAGGTGCCTTGCCTCGCCTACGATAGCGAGAAGCAGGCCGAGGTGCCACGTAATTACGTGTCTATTCTTGAGGCCGAAGTCAGACAGTTAAAATCTGAACTCGAAGGTCTGCGGAGGCAGAGCGTATCTACGGCGATCACTTCCGCTACCAGTATCTCAACTCCAGCTGGTCAAGATGATCATCAGAGTGACAGTTCTCCCATGGACGCCTCAACAGTGCGCTCGGCTGCGTCGGACCCTCAGGAAGTCGTCAAGTCAATGGGCCTGGTTATGCTAGAGAGTAATACCCAACCAAGATTCATGGGAACAAGTAGCGGGGTGACATTCGCCAAGATGGTTATCGCTTGTGTCAAAGCCGACATTGCGATCCCAACATCTTCAAGCGCGCCAAGAAACTCACTCCGAATAACTGCGCCGCCGCCACAGTCTAGTGTTTCTTCTTCACTTCCTCCACGCCAGGCAGCTCAACACATTGCCAATGTCTATTTCCAGTATCGAACACCACATGTGCCAGTACTGACAAGATCCAAAGTCAATGAAGTTTTAGAGCGTGTATATGGCGCATTCGAATCTCATCAGCACGGCCTTTCTGAAGTTGAGGAGAAGGACCTATTCATCGCCTATATAGTCTTCGCTGTTGGGCTCTGCAGCCTACCAGCACCGGGTGGAACCCGGTATGCTCAAAGCGAAAATTGTTTTAATTCAGCTCTTCGATGCGTCGACAAGCTACTCTCGTACTCGCCTAGCGACCTCGAAACTTTAACAGTAGTATTGCTGTTAGCCCAGTATATCGCCTTGAATCCCAGCAAAGGGAGCTTGTGGCAATTGACCGGCATAGCACTACGCTTGTGCGTCGACCTTGGTCTGCATTGGGAGACCGAGGCCGTCTTATCTATGCCGCAAGCAATACTCGATGAAAGACGTAGGCTATTCTGGGCTACTTACCGTTTCGATCGCATTCTCGTAATAAATCTCGGGAGGCCCTTCGGTATTGCCGATCAGAGTATTAATTCAGGGTTCCCGGATCCTTATTCCGCACAGAATATGGGTACGACCGATGTCTATGTCCAACGCATGGCCAACCATATCATATCCCTGTATAAGCTTGAGTCTGAGATTAAGCATGTTCTTTATCACCAGCTCCAAGGGGCCACACTAGCCTACCCGCGAGCCAACTATCCGTTGTGGTTTCGTGATGTTCAGCCCCGACTCCGTGCTTGGAAAGATGAGATACCCGACATAACTAAAGCGGATCCCGACAGCATTTATTCGCAGCAGTCTTGGTGGGACGCAAGGTGGTTCAATGCAATTTTGCTGCTCCACCGGCCTAACCCGTTGGTCCCACATCCCACGACGGAGTCGTTGCAAACCTGTTTCGATGCGGCTTGTCAATTGATCAAAGCAATCAAGACTCTGCAAAGAGATGGGAAGATATCTGTGGTCTGGCAATGGGTCCACAGCCTTTTCCTTGCAGGCTTGACCATGATATTTTGCCTTTGGGAATCTCCTGATGTTCGGGAAAAAGCGCATGTTCTTGATGTAATGACAGCAACGCAGGACTGCGCAAGCACCCTTACTGCTTTAGCCGAGAGATTTCCCGATGCAAGTGGATGTAGAGATGCATTTGAAACACTCTCGACGGCAACGTTGAAGTGGTTAATGGCAAGAGAGCAGGGAAATGACCAACCGATGTTAGGCAATGAAATCACTGCCTTGAAGCAACACATGCCTTTCTCAACAACAGCTTGGCGGACTGACGAACCCACTAGCATCTTTCCTGATGAGCCTTATGAATTCGCCGAATTTCTTATCACGGCGTCTCAATGGCCGACTTCCAATGCCGATATGGGAGCTCCCTTCAGCTTACAGGATATGTTCGAAGCCCCCAATACCGATTTTGGATGAGGCTCGTAGTTGCGACTGTAATAATCATTCAACATGAGTGGCCCGATGACTCTTCGTGTGAGAACCGATATTCTGAAGGCGCATCATGGACTCTACGGAAGTGGTCAATGTCTTTAGTCGGGAAAGGGGGGGAGATGGCGTTTGATTCATGGATATTGCCCGCAAACCCTGGAGTTAAAAAGGATCAGTTCAACATAATCCGTATGATGTGCCTAACAAGGTTAAGATAATACACTCAGCCTGATGCTTTCAAGAAGGTCTTTCTTATTGTGTCATGGAGCAAGATTCTCTTGGCTCGTCTACCTGCGCAGTCATGTTGAGAAGCTGTTGTTGTTTAGGTGAAGCTCTAGTGATGAATTTTGAATTTTGAAATGTGAAGAGGGTGGTGCCTCCTACCTTATCAACCTATTGTATCTGTTGTATCTGTTGTATCACATACCCAATCTAGTTAGGTTAAGCCGAACTTTCTTTTTCTTTTTGTGAAATGATGGAATTAATAAGAGAGACAGCGTGTCATTTCATTTCCGTACGTAAGTGGTGTCAAGTACAATTCAGCCAGCTTTTTCACCACATGCAGACAAGACTGACAATTTGTTGCTCGAGCTGTTTTTCAAATGATGTGGCAAGACTATTATAAAATCTCTTAGCCTTAGGTACCTCCTAACCAAACCTATTCGGGGTACTTAATGAAGCGATATGAACACGCTACATCGACTTGTCCTTTCAGCTCCAAGTCCATAGTGCCCGCGTCCAAGCCAGACGGTTCCGCCTCAGCTGTCCGAATCCCCACTACAACCCCTGTGTTCTTGGGGGCGCGGGACGCGGCAGTCAATTCCTGCACGCGATATGGCTCCGCCAAGCCCACCTACTTCGTTTACTCGTCCGATCTACGCGTGCCGTCCGACCCCTGTGTTTGGAAAATTGCATGGGCTCTGAACCGTACCTAAGTGGTTCGGCCTAACGCGGTACATACACGGCAGCGCCATACATGTATGTCTCAACGGCTAGTATCCCCGCTGTCGATATCTTACCTCAGGAGGTAGGTAGGTAGGTACCTAGCCATTCACACCATGAACATCTATCGCAGCCTAAGACGCAAATTATTAGGCGTGTACACTCCCAAGCTCATGGTCTTGTGCCTCTAGGACTTACTAAGCGATGCGCCGTAATGAGGAACTGGTGGGGGAATGTAAAGTTGGCACTGGAAAGGGGTAAGATAAGCCGGTAGGTATGAGGTTACCTTGTAATCGTTTACCTTGGAGTCTTCGGCTTACAATTGGGTCCCAAGAGAGGGGCTGGTTCTTTCTGCCCATGCTCGCTCATTTTTGGCTTCAAAAATATAGTGCAGAACGGATTGGGAGTCTAAAGTTCAAGTGATTCCAACTTCGATCTTGCACTACTAAGCACACAGTGCAGCTTGCAGAACGCAAAAGCGGCGCTGTTTTCATTCAGCCACACGACCGACTTCTAACATCCCCTTTTACAGGGCACAACCCCCCGTCTACTCATTTGGAAATACCAAGTTATTCCCGAAAGAACCAGAAATACCAGACATGCTTGAAATCCGTGAGATTACCATAGCACAGGCACAGGATGGATTCAGGGACGGTAGATTCTCCGCCAAGGAGCTCACTGCTGCATTTCTCGATCGTATCGCGAAATGGGACAAAGCCGGCTCACGGATTAACTCGACCATGGCCCTATCAACGACGGCCCTTGAAGAAGCAGCTGAGCTTGATAGTTATCTAGAGGAGACTGGCAACTTGAAAGGGAAGCTTCATGGCATTCCCGTGCTAGTTAAGGATCAAGTATGGCAATTGCCAAGAGGCCAGAGGTTACTGAATTAACTTTCCACAGGCTGACACTAAAGGAATGGTCACTACGTACGGCTCGGCGGTGGCGAAGGACAATATACCTGACGTGGACGCCTTCGTAGTCACCAAGCTGAAAGAAGCTGGTGCGGTGATTCTAGGCAAGACCACACTTGCGGAATGGGCATCGGTTTGGTTCAGTCTAAACGGTGCGACTAATTACGAGTTTACCAAAAACCCTTACAACCTTGGCCACGACGTGGGAGCATCATCTGGGGGCTCTGGTGCAGCTGTAGCAGCGAACTTCACTATCTTAGCCGTAGGTGAGGATACCGGCGGCTCAATCAGGGTCCCATCTTCATTCTGCAACATCGTCGGTCTTCGTCCAACTGTAGGGCTCATCTCGCGAACGGGCTTCTGTCCATTGATCAAAACCCAGGACACGCCAGGACCGATGGCCCGAACGGTTACGGATTGCGCGCTCATGCTGGACTGCATGGTCGGCTTTGACCCAAGAGATGAATTCACGGGTGCCGCAGCCACTGCAGCTGCCCTTGGACTACCTAAAGGCGGTAGCTACGCAGCTTTTCTCCAAAGCGGAGTAGATGAAATCAAGAGAGCGAAAATAGGAATCATAAGACAGAAGTTCGGCCCGGACTCTGACCCTTATTGCAGGGCAGTGAACAAAGTCGTGTCGGCAGCAATTGACAAACTCCGAAGCGCTGGCACAACTTTTATTGACGTGCACATCGATAATCTCGACCATTACATGATCTACCCTTTGACGTACCTACAGAGATCACGCAGCGATATCAATAGCTTCCTAGCAACAAAACCGCATCTCCCACAGGATTTAGCTGATATTCTGCCAACGACATCGGATAAGCCTTACTTGAGCATGACGTGTGCGATGGCGCACGGCCCGAAAGATCCCAGAGACGACCCAACATATCTTGATAAAATACTTCAGCAAGATGAATTTAAACGCAAGGTGGACTGCCTCATTGCTTCGCTCGGTCTTGATGCGCTCACGCTCCCAGACGTACGGGTTCCACCCCCACGATTTGAGGATGCCACAAACGGCAGGTTCATGAAAGACGGGCAAGAAGATTTTCCAACCAACACATTTCTCGCCAGTGTGATCCGTCACCCCGCCATCTCAGTTCCGGCTGGGTTCACGGAGGATGGTCTCCCGGTCGGTATGGAATTCATCGGTCTTGAGTATCAAGAGCAGAGATTGCTCAACCTGGCCTTCGGGGTAGAGACTATTGTGAGAGCCAGGAAAGAAACGCCTTTTTGATATTAAATATAAAGGTACCTAGTTAGCAATTCTCGCGTTTCGTCAGGTATAGGCTTGTCAACGCATGCCCTCTGCCCATGCCTTAATCTGTTCGTCTCTTTCTTCCACGGCGTCCGTGGGGCTGATAGCATTTCTCAGTGCACAGTCTGAACATAACAGCCGGATACATTTTAGGAGCTGGGTCCGACTCCTCTTTGAAAATCTCCGAAATTGCATATTCCATAGCCCACACTCCTCGTTGTAGTTCCTCCTTGTCGAGGGGCTGGCCGGCCGAGGGTTTCCTCCGCTCGCTTGTTAGCACCAAGTTATCGAAGGCGTTCATTCTCGCCTCGTCGCGCAATTCAACGATTTGCACCGGGGCGTCGCCCAGAAGCCCAAACAGCCCAGTCGCCGCGGATGCCTCAGGATCCATGTGCACCACCACAAGGTACACTACCACCAGCCAGTTTGAACGCAGGCGGAGGAGGTCAATGATATGCTCGTAAAATAAACCAGGACGGAGGAGGAGCATTATATCAATAGATACTTGGCCCGAAATTATCTGCGTCGCTGCACATGCAGCGTGGCGTAGCGGATTGCCCAAGTTGGGCCTATCCATGACTGAATCCCACGGTCTTTCATAGGGTCTTTCATAGGGTATGTGGATAATGTCGCGCGCCGTGTCGATGCGCGAATCGCGCATGGCGAGACTATGTTCCCAGTGATTTTCGCTAGCGTCATCAAGGGCGTCGCCAAGGCGAGCAACCGTCTCGAAGGCAATAGCACGAGATTCGCGACACACGCGGCTGATAATGGGCGGGTAGCTGTTCTTGCGTGTCGTCAACTCGAGCTTGCAGGTCTCGAGCGGCGTTTCCTGGAAGTCAAAGGCGATACCACTAAGCGGACGCTGAAGCTCAACAACGCGGTGCGGCAGACATTCGCTCCATATCGCGAGGCGCAGCTCCGGGGGGAGTCTGGGGAAGAGATGAAAAACTGGTCCCTGCGATTCCATGTTAGGGCAGCGTAGAACAAGAGTTTATAGCTTTCTTGTAAATAGCCTTAAGAACCTTATGGTTCCTTTTGTTACTACTGTAACGTACCCGAGTACTCGAGGTCTACGAGTCAGTGAGGGGCAACCTGATGATCCTTATCAAGGCTATCCTATCGTAGTAAGTCCGATATTCCGAAAGGTTATATCCGTTTATATCCATTAGAAACCCCCCATACACAACGAACTACACGTACATACGAAATATCCCCCGGGGCTTCATATATGGCAGCATAAATATAAGCAATTTTCCCATCTAGAAACTCTAACTTAAAACACCTACAATATGTACGGCTCACATCGCAGCTTCTGTAGAACAATGGGGAAAACCGCGGGCAGCTCGAGGCTTTGTTACGTTGGCCTAGTCGCAAGGGGCCGCGCCTATAACGACAAAGATATCAGGGGTATAAAAGTGGGTCCAAGGGGAAGCTCCAAGAAGCAGAGTAAGCATTAATAGTCATCGCTATCTATATATGACCCAGCTAGCTAGGTAGCTAGCTACGTACGTGCGGGTAATTCTCTCTAGGGTTACACACTTCCTCTAACATAAAATGTCAACCTTAACTACAATATAACACGTTTATAAAAACAGGCATCTAGATAAAGAGCAGAACAGTATTCTTGAAGAATGCCGCGAGAAGTAGTTCATGGGAACGTTATATAAGCGCGTTGATTAAGATTGTCATCAGTTTCAAATAATCTTAAACCTCCTCTTGCTCCACATAGTCAACATGAAACGAACGAGTTATATGTATCGACGTCCCTTCACCACGTCCAGCTATGGTAGGTATCACATTTTGAGATACCGATAATCGAGACCGAGACTTGTTGTCACTGAAAGCTGCAATTCCCCTCGAGTTTACACCAGTGTCCGACAGGCCGTTGATACTTGAGAGCTCGAAATCATATTCCCGACTCCTAGACGACGACTTCCAACGCTTACGGCGAGAAGTGCTTGTACCAGGCCACCTACTTGCAGCCGTTAATATACGCACCTTCCCACAAGAAAATCTTTCCCACAGCGGGCTCAGGGTGGGGATAGATCCGCAGATGATAATAACGAAGATCTCGGTGCCGGTCCATACATGAATCCCAAACATCTCCCAGATAAAATCGGAACGAGATGCAAGGTGAACGAGCTGGCTTGTTTGGATCGCGGCGCATATCCCGGAGAATAGTGCACCGCTAAGCAAGGTTACGACTGCGACCTTCTTGCGAAGAGACAACCGAAGGTTCCAAATGAAGGTAAGAGGTAAGAAAGCTAGTATAAAGTCAACGGCGCAGTTGACACTTTGAGTAGATATGCTGAAGTCGCTTTGGGCCTGGGGCTCCCAGCAATCTGTCGTCATTCGAACATCAGGATCCCATAAAGCCGCTGTGTCTTTGCACTGCGCGAATGTAAAGATCACAGTTAGGATAGTGAGGATACTAGGGAGTATCATCAGGAACCATATTCCACGCGTTCGCCATTTCGATGTGGACCCGAAAATCCTTAATATTAGAATGCAGACCGCAATCTTCCCGGTGCCCAGGGCCATAATAACAAAAGGCTGTATGATCCAATTCAACTCCGTCATATATATGGCCTGGGTATGATCGAGGTAATATATATGGCGCGCACCTCCTTTGGAACCTATTACGCCAATGAAAGCCGTAGCAACAGCAAATAAGATCTGATTAAGTTGTTGTTAGAATCAACTCTGCCTGACTCTCGACTTTAAGAACATGAAGGATACTTACCCACGTAATGGTCATGAAAATGTCATCCCAACCTCTAGCGCCGATACTCGATCGCGCCCAAAGACGTAAGGCGAGGAAGAGCAGAGAGACACCGCATTCTACCGAAAACAGAGCAATCAAAGTGGTGCCTCTGTCTATGTCTGGTTCGGAATGATCGGACGATGCCATACGAGTAGGTACGCGCCGGGTTGGTATGATATTGTTTGATAACAGTTGAGGCCTTGCGCCAACTATGCCGCGACGACGACGTCCCTACACTCCCTAAGACCTTTCAAAACAATTGTGCAAATCAATGCGACGTAACTCAATGAGCTGTGCTACCAATGGCTTTTTTTTTCTGTCCTACCACCCCTTAGCAAATCAATCGAGATCGAATTCGCGGAGAAGTAAGCCGGTGCATAGTTGGTCTCCTAGTCTCCTGGTAATTGTTTTGACGTCTCGAATGTCTAGGGTGACAGAATTTTATACTGATATTCCAAGTCTTAAGAGGTTGACAACAAGTTCCCTTCAACTCGCATCGTCTTTTCGATATTTACGATTACCTACCACTTCCTCAACATAGGCCATATCGGATCCCTGAAAGACTCTTTAGCTATTCGACCTCAAGGTGAGCGGACACCCCACAAACGCCGCGGTGGTAGTACACTCCGAAGACCATGTCTCACCCATCACACACATCCAAATGAAACACGGATGCATAATTCGGAAGCTATCCAATAAGACCTTGAGAGACGCAATTATACGGTTCCCTCGGCGGTTTAGAAATACGTTGAACATTTCTGCTAACTGCTGTCGATGCTTCTAATAGGGGCTAAACGGGCGTGGATTGATTGTAAGGAGCTGGATCCTTCCGACATTCTGTATCACTAGTAAGAGACATACAGCCCTACTAGCCTTAAGGCAGTTGTCCACCAACTGGCACATTTTTGCTGCATATGATAGAAGGGATTCGGATTATCAACGCAACCACCTGGTAGCTCTCGAAAATCTTTCTGATTACGGTTGCATTTGCATTGAGCTCAACGGCCTTGTAGGCAACCTTGTCTGTTTCGATTACAAAGGAAAGACACGGAACAGACTCTATAATTAAATGGCAATTGAGAATGGTGCCTGCACGATTACAGGTTCCCTACCCGTCATGTCTGCGTATCCAATAGCCATCTAGACTTAATACTGTAGTGTTACCAACACATAGGTAGGTAGATAGGGTAGAGGATTATAGCGTACAAGGTTCGGTGAGCGGGCGAATCATGTTCCTACTCGGCCCCCAGCACCCCAGATTAGTAAGAGAATGAGCCTGCTTACGGCAGACGGCTCGGTACCTACTGTAGCTTGGCCAGTAAGGGTTCTCAAAGCCTCTGCGCAGAAAGGGCGTTTTCCCCTATGGGACTGGGGCATCTTCGCCGAGAGTCGGCAACCCAGCTCTTGAAGCTCCAGGATTTTAGCCCTACAAGCATAACATTACGCAAATCGTTGAGCTTTCAGGGGTTTCGACGGGCTCCATATGAGCTTATCATAAAGTAGAATATGGCTTCCCCGGCAGCGGATGCCACGACTTTCCTAGTTTATTAAATAAGTCTCATTCGATCAGAATTATGCAAGGCGTTTAGCTCACCTAGAACAGAGCCGCTAGTGAGGTATTACCAGGCATTTGGGTTTGTATCCCACCCGGGTCACGACATCTATAGTGCCAACAATATGACAAGAGCTATGACGACTCTTGCAGCCAATGCTTCATCCCTTTCTTCGTTAGTATCAATAAGGCTGTTGCAGTCTGAATACACTTGTCCCAGCATCTAATATCCACCCACAATTCATTCGTATGCGGACATCAGGAACCCCAATAACTGTCCCTGGAATTCTGCTTACCATGCTGAAGAGGATTTTCGGACATGGTTGCAGAAACATCCTCTCCAGTTGCAGCGTTACCTAACCTATTTGCACAGTTACAGATCTGGCCTCCCTTCCTTCGTCGATGTAGTGAATATCGAGCACGAAATAGCTCATAGTTCAACGGATTCCACACTTCTATTCGTGGATATTGGTGGAGCTCTGGGCCACAAATGTATCGCCTTGAGACGGAAATGTCCCAAACTATCGACCTGCAAGATCTGCCAGATGTCATTCAAAGGGTAAGTACGCAGGCTTCCCTATTCATTAGAGTATAAGCTCTCATAAACTCCTCGTGCCCCAGTGAGGGCACGTCGGGTAAGTTTGATACAGTACGGTTAGCAGCGCTAAAAGTCGTCTCGATATCGATTTTGAAGGTATCGAAGCAGAGGTTTATGACTTCGTCACGCCACAGCCTCTTAAAGGCGAGTCCTTCTCAACTGGATAAGTAAATCCTAAATCCGACACTGACGGGTAACCCGTTCCAAAGGTGCCTGCGCGTATTACCTCAGTACCGTCCTACATGACTGGCCTGAGCACAAATGCGTCGAAATTCTGCAGAACGTCAAGACTACTATGACTGAAGAGTCTAAGATATTGATCGATGAGGTCGTGCTTCCAGAACGTAGGAAACCCTGGAGAGCTGTCCAGTTCGATCTCGCCATGCTTTCCTTATATTGTGCTGGGGAAAGATCGTACACTGACTGGGTTGCGCTACCTGAAAAAGCAGAGCTGAAGATCTCGAAAGTTTGGGAATACACAGAGCAGTTCAAAGAATCGGTGATTGTGAGTAGCCGGAGTGGACGCACTCACTGTCAATACACCGTCGTGGCGGGACTTCTGGTTAGCTGAAACACACGGAACAGGATGTAATATAAGTCGACCTAAAGGGTATAAAACAACGGCAGGCGATAATCCGTTTCAATTTGGGCTATATACAATTTCGTCATTTCTTAATCATCATGAGACTCTGCTCTCCCAGCTTTGCTGTTAAGATACTCATTGCTATAATTGGACTATCAATCTTTGCCCTAGCAATGAGTTTTTAGGGGTATTGACTTACCGCTTATTGGCCCAATCCATGGCATAATATGCAACTAGGAGTGGCGGCGCCCAGTATAAAACCTGCTTACGGAATCGGCGCCAGGTGTTGAATACGGCATCGTGTGCAGCGCCTGCGAGTACGTTCTGCTGGTTCGCGCTGATTCCATATGTGATTATCCCCCTATGTGGCAGGATAGCACCTAGACGGGTAAGATGTTAAGAAAACTCGGAAGTTTTGGACGACCAAATGCGGATATCTCAGCTTACCAAGGTGACCCCAGGTGTCCTTGTTAAGATAACTGGTATACAAGTCAGATCATGGCCAGCAAAAGATCAATATTTCGGTAATAAGGTATCAGATGATAATTAACAGTCAAGACTATAATCAAACTCTCTCAACTTACTGGCCATATTTACCAATGGGAAGCTCGCCGCTTCGGAGAACTTGCGTTGGACGCATCTCGCCGGTGTAGGTTACCTAAATTGTGGGTGATAGGAGATCTGTGTTGGAGAACGGTCGCTAACAAGTTATTATGCTCGGAACACTGATAATCTGATTTATCCGGCTCAACCGGGCCCGGAGAGGTGAAAGAAAATCAATAGACAGAAACACATTCAACCGGTTTTACCAGAGGGAAATCAATGGAAGTCCTGAGTCCAAGATGAATGACGGATTGACGGGTTCAACATCGGTCCGAGTCTTTCGCGAGATCGTGTCATTCGCAATTACGGCATAGCGTAAATGCAGACAGCTTACATTGTGGGGGTAAGCTGAACCAATCCTGGTACATTTGTTTCAATTCAAGGGGTGCTTCTATGTTATTGGGTGAGTTGCATCTTGATGGAGCCTAAGGATCTGGCTAAGCTTCGTTTACAAGTTCTCCATGTTGCTTGATATTATGTTGTTCCTTCTTCGCGTTGTCTGTTGGAGAGTACCGAATATCTCGATAATGTGCTATGCGAAAGCCGGGAGGTTATGCGTGTCATACTTCATTAACTCTTTCAATATATGGCCAGATGCCTTCAGATGGGTCTTCTACATAGTACGCAAAGCAAAAGCGGCACAGGTAGGGCAATGCAAAGTCGAGACCTCAAATGCGAGCGTTGCTTCAATAGGTTAAGAAGTCGACGGCGCAGCAGTGCCTAGGTGGCGCAGCATTCCCTATGTTACCTACCTACAGACACAGAACGTCAAGGACTGGAGTAAGTTATTTGCAGCAAGCAGTACGACATGTAACTCTACGGCACCGCACGAGAATAGATCCTTCCGTGAACCCGCGGTCGAGCGAAGCAAATGCTCAGTTAGTTGATTATCTCTTAAGTCTCGAGTCCGACCAGATGCCACCATACAGTGAAGAGAAAGGATAAGTTAGCATCTATCCACACTGTGTGGATTTTCCCCATGTCCCATGTGGGGGCAAGGACGGTAGGGCAGATCTAAAGAAAGGCATTGAAAGTATTTTCGTACCTTTACATATCCCACGTGAAAAAAGCTGCAAAGAATCTTCAACGAGAATATATCAGAAACCCACATTAGCGAACCCATCTCCATGGAACCAGACACGGCAGGGTTCTTCGAAGAGCCGGATGATTATTATCCCCCGTCGCCACCCCCGACGTCTCAAGTCTACACGTTACAGTCGGGGCAGACCATCACGCTTCACCTGGTAGGACACAGCCCATTGGAAGCTCACCACCTATGGAATGGCAGTCGCATAATCTCCAAATACTTCGAGACCCATCCGTCCGAGGTCCAAGGCCGGACTGTGCTTGAGCTCGGAGCCGGAGCCGGGCTCCCCAGCATTGTGTGCTCCATTCTGGGGGCCGAAAAAGTGGTGGTCACGGACTTTCCCGACCCGGATCTGGTCGTCAACATGAAAAAGAACATACTAGGCTGCGAACTCCTAGGAGAAGCAGACGGGGAGTCCGAGGACTCACCGATAATCGCGGATGGTTACGTCTGGGGAGCTGATCCGACTCACCTATTGGCGCACCTAAAGCCTGTCAAGAGAGACAGATTCGACGTGCTTGTCTTGGCCGACCTACTCTTCAGGCATTCCGAGCACAGAAATATGATCTCTACAATTGAAGCCACAATGAGCCACAACAAGACCAGCACTGCCTTTGTCTGCTTCACGAGTTACCGCCCGTGGCTGCAGCATAAGGACTTAGCGTTCTTCGATCTCGCACGGGAGAGGGGTTTCCTAGTTGAGAAGATCTTGGAGGAGAAAATGGATAAGGCTATGTTCGAGAATGACCCAGGCGATGAGGAAGTTCGAAAGACTGTCACGGGTTACACGTTGCGTTGGCCAGAGGAAAAGTGCATATAGAGTGCATATAGAGTGCATCACGGGCGGCGGTGTCTATTACTATTTTCTTCGTTAGAACCCCCCTAATCTCCCCAGACCATTCCAAATGGTCAGAAGGACGGATGGAAGCCCCGTGTAACACGTGCCGGTTCGCGCCCTGCCTTACTCATCAGACCTCCATCATCGTCCATACATCAGGTATATTGCGAGGGTCGTCGAAGTGATGCTGATCTCACCGCCTGTTCTTCACCACGCTGTGCGACCCCTGAAAGTTGACGAGAATTGGGCATTGTTGATTCCCGCCGCGGTTGTGGCAGAACTTATGTTGAACCTGCAAGTGTTAGATGCCACGATCAGATGTTGATTGGATGTTAGAAGCAACGGGCAGCCCTCTTGACGCAATTGGCGTTAAGCAGGTGAGCAATCTTATCTGGACAGGTTTCATCCTTCGCCATCCCGTTCTAGATTATCGCCCCCTTTAGGTTGCGTTAGGTGGACCTTGCCGAGAGGCAGTGCATGCATGTGTTGATTGTCTAAGCCTGCAGGCCTATCACCTTGTCACTAACCCAGTTTTGATCTCGTCAGCATGTCGAAATCTGCCTCCTCTGTAAAGCTTTGCTGTAAGGCTGTTTAAATTAACTGGAATATGAGATTAAGTCTTGGACATGCTATCATGATTACTACTCGCAGTTGATTTTGGTGTCGAACATGCGCCAAGAAGTTTCGACGTTAATAGGTAGGGCGTCTTTGCAGTTGTAAAGCCAGTAGCGAGCCATTCCGGAAATAACTCTGATGTGCCAGTTAGATCAACCAACCTACAGGAATATTGGCTGGGCTGCATACTGTGCGGGTTGCGGTCACAGTAAGGCATAGCCTCATTCCGATAACCGAGAGCAAAAATACCCACCAGGCATTTCTTTATTCACATAGTTGTTCCCTCATCTTGAAACGTATTTTTCATTCGCATACTCCCTCCACAAGGGAACACACTGACGTCGTCGGATCATACCGAACGAACCCCCTGTGTCAACGGCCACCACTTTGCCCTAGAATGGCATGGGAATCCCTAAAGCGGGCATCGTCGAGATGGAGCGTGTTAAGGTGTCTTCTGTTCGCCAGGTTGTTACAGGTGTGCGGCACGCTTGTAACTGCAGTGATGAACGGGTTTCTTCTAGTATATATCAATGCCAATGGGCTCGGCCTCGCGAATAGCATGGTTTGCCTGGAAATGATGGTTCGTGCTAACTAATCCTCCTGCCCTTTCCCGGCCTACGTCGAACTTACAGGCCTTTAGATTTGCATCGCGTTTATTTATTCGGCCGTCGTACTACTTTTCCAGCATGCTGGGAGCCCACGAAGGAGATCCAGTACCCCATTGATCGCTGCCTTCATAGCTGGCGACGTAGTGTTCAGTGGAATGATGATCGCCGTCGTAACGGTGCTGGCTCGCACAGGGCTTCCCGCAGACTGTCACGGATTGACACGGAGTGATAGTAATAAACTTACAGCCCTCACATCCGTGTTGTCCTACTAACTTCTTAATAGAAGAATCAGGCGATGCCGCTAACAATCCCCCCGAAGGTTATGACACGATACGATTCGGCGATGGTAATATAAAGGGGGAACTTGACAAATATTGTTCTCTAGAGCAAAGTTTCTATTTCATCGCTGCAGGCTTAATGTACGATATTCGTAGTTCTTCACATAAGCATCCGTCCACTAACCTTAATAGATTCACCTATATGTTGACGGTAACACTTGGCATCCTCCGCATCTTCGAGCAGCGCTGGAATCACGGTCAAAAAGATCCGCGGTTCGCCTCTACAAACGACCTCTATCAACTAAACGACATGGGATCGAAAATCCAGAGCCCCGGCCCAAATAGGGTCTCGGAAGGCGCGGTGCCATCTAGCGAAGGGGTTATCACGCCAACCTCCAGAACCAATACCTCGTTACATACTCAAGGAATTAGGTCATCCGATGATTTACATAGGAACCACCCGTTCCACGAGCAAAGACAGTCGCTGCCAGTCCCCGTCTCGCCTGTTTCTGCCGCTTCACCCATCTCGCAAGTTTCTCCTATTTCTCCAGTTACACATCAACACAGGTCATTTCATCAGACCCCGGGCGTGCTGGACACGTCCGTGGGCGGTTTAATGATAGACCACTCTACAAACTTAGATGCGGAAGCGGCCATGGTGACTGATGGCTATCGACATTATCGAGTACAGCCTGGGATGTCGTCGCTACCTCCGTACACACCCGGGCAATCCAGGGGCCAGTTCATGGATGGGCACGGCGACGAGTCTAATGAGATGCGACTAAGCGACTACGTCAAAGGCGAAACCCGGGCGCAACACATGAAGGACTCGGGTATGGGTATGTAGGATATAGACGGACATATTAGACATGTTTTACGTCTGGCTACGTATTATGACTGGGTAAAAGGACGGCGGCTTGTTTGTTTCTATTTTCCATGAGCGACGGCGTAGAGGTTCGGTCTTGTTCTCGGTTCCACCAAGAAATCTCCTCGTGGGATGGGTCGGCATAGTTTTAGGTACCTACTAGGTAGGCTTTCACGAAAAGAAAGAGCATAGTATGATTCCAATATTCAACATAATCATGTATGATACCCCAAAACTAAGACGAAAAGTACTACATGTATCTTCACAACATGTGATACGTGGAAATCCCCTTACATTTGGATAGATAGTGCCCCTTATTTACCTAGCTTCGTACCCCACTAACTTACCCCAAACAAAGAGCCCGGAATCGTACCGATCGATGGAAGCGCAACGTTGTATCATAGCGGAGGTTAGTTGATACCGTAGTTGATAGCAGTGATAGCGATAGCTCCAGCAGCCGACCCCGCAACGCTATGAGATCACCTCCACCACGATAATCATCTATCACCAGACCGTCGACTGATCAAGGCAAAGATCGACGGCGTTACGCTATAACACCGGTTACGTAGGTAGGTAACCTAGCAACTATTAAGTCCTATCAGCGTAGTAGTACGTAGTATTGACTTAGTTCCGTCTCCAACGAGTTTACAAATATAGCTTCGGCCAAATACTGTATCACGATTCCTAACTCCGCAGGACATTGCGACTCTCACTAGGTTAGGCGCTCCTTACCTCAGGCGACGTTACGCGAGTAATTCCAAGTCACATTTCATTCTCACGGGCACCTACCTACCTCTCCAAAGAGCACGAGGCCTTCCGCTCCACCCACACACATCCCCATCCCCAGCGTCCACGATGCCCACCTCGACGCTACGCTCGCAGCTGGAAAAAGACGGCTTCGTAGTCGTGCGCTCTCTCCTTAACGCCGCGCAATTGCAACAGCTGCGCAGCGCGGCCGAGCGCACGACCTCGCTCGCGACTTCGGGGTCCTGGCCCCACGTGCGCACCGTAGGCAAGCAGTTCCCGCCGTGGACGTGGAAGCCCGGCGTCGGCATCTGGGGCGTGCAGCACCTGCTCAACCCCGCGCTGCCGGACTCCGACATCTTCGCGGCGAGCTACTTCGGGGACGAGGTTCTGGGCGTGGCCAAGGAATTGCTGGGCCCCTGCAGCGACGACGAGCTCGTTATGGAGTTGTATAATCTGCTTGTGCGGCCGTCTGACGGCGCGGACTTCGAGTTAAGGTGGCATCGGGATGATATTCCTGCCGAGGCTAGTGCGGAAGAAGAGCTCGAGCGGCTGAACGAGCCGGCTTGGCATGCGCAGTGGAATTTGGCTTTGTGTGATGGGGATGAGAGTCTGATCGTAGTGCCCGGGTCTCACGCTAGGGCTCGGACGGAGCAGGAACGGGTTGCAGACCCGTTTGAGCCGAATATGCCTAACCAGCTGGTCGTGCGGCTGGACGCTGGCGATGTCGTGTTCTACAATAATAATATCCTACACCGCGGCCGGTACGATGGCAGTCGGGAGCGATTAAGTCTGCATGGATCTGTCGGACATGTAGCCGGCGGTAGACTCAGAGCTAGGAATGTGTTACAGCACGGACTCGGAAAGGTGAGTGTCTGAGTGTCTTAATCTCCCTTCGACATTTTCTATTCTTGTCGAACCTTTCCAGGGGGAACCGCCGAGATAATCCCACGAACATAAATCCATCTTCTTTGTACCCCGACACCTTCTACAACTAGACAAGATCTACTAACTCCTATCGCAGTGGGTGGATAGCTGTGATTTCAGCAGCCTAGACGAAAAGCAGAGAGCCAGGGCCGAGGGGATGCGCGCACGACTAGTCAAGTTAGGGCGAGAAAGCGGCGAGGTGGGATATTCATTGACTGGATGAGATTCGAATTCGAATTCAAAATATCAAATATGTCTAGCAACATTTTGACGAACCCCCAAATGCTAAAAAACCAATTTGTGGTGTAAATTCACCTACTATGTACAACGAAAATATTTTACGCAAGCAAAAGCATGTACAGCGAAATATATGCGAGAGCCCCCATACAACCAGTGATATGCCCCGTAGATTCGTTAATCAGATACCCGCCCATTATCGAAGCCGTATCGCTTCTTTGAGATGCTCTTAGAGAATTGGATGTCCGTTCGGATAGCTTCTAGCCGGTCCGGAACAGCATGATGTTCGCAGGGAACACGTTAACGTTGTCCTGCCACTTAGCCAGACTCGTGCCGTCCTTGTCGATCATGCTGAGAGAGCCGATCGTGTTGAGGGCGTAGACGTTGACGTTGCTGGTGGAGCCCTCGATCGAGACGATGCGGGACTGGCAGTTCTCGCCGGCGTCTACCGTGGAGCAGGTAGTGCTGTAGTTGTTGAAGAACGAGTAGTGACCAGCGCCGTAGATGAAGATGTCAGTAGAATCAACGACGCGTAGACCCCAGGCGTTGGCACAGTTGCCTGAGACGCCGTTGCATGACGCCTTGAAATCGGGGTCATTGAGAGCCGTGACTACAGGGAAAGGCGTGGTGGCATCGGGGGTGGGCTGGTAGTACGGAGTCTCTGTCTGGAGCATGCTGGCGAAGATGTTCTTGGTGTTGACAAACTGGTAGTTGTAAAGGTTGTTGTGCTCAACGGCAGTGCCGACAAGCCAGAAGTTACCGACGGTAGATTCGATGACTGCACCTTGTTAGTAATGTGTTAAGAGTAATAAGAATAAGTTTTTCTTACGAAGACCGCGGCCAGAGTACACGGTAATTTGAGTGTTAGATGCATCCTCGATATCGTGGTCAGCAGTCCTGTGAATAGGTTAGTCTAGTACTAGGCAACCTATGGGGTGATCACAAACCATAGCCATGTGTTTTCCATGTACAAGTTGGAGGCTTGAGGTGTAACGTGCATCAACATGTATGCACCGATGCAGTTCGAGTCAACGGTGCTGGAGCCAGGCTGCTTGGGGCATTGAGCGACTTGGAAGTTCGAGCCTTGGAATCCACCGACTCTGGCGTGGACATCCCACATGCCGCTGGGAGAACCAGCTGGGGAAGCCAAGTTCCACTCAATAAGAATAGCGCCCGGCGCGGCTCCTTGAGTTCCAACCACGAAGTCCGAGAACTCCACCTGACCAGCGTCGCCTGACTTAGCACCGACTTGGAGTAGGGGCTTCGGGTTGTTCATGTCACCAAAGGTAGAGCCGCTGGCCACGATGATAGGATAGCCTTCTCCAACGATCTTCGAGCCTGCTGGGATGCTAAGAGTGCCAGTGACCTTGTAGATACCGTGGTCAAGGAAGAGGACCTTTCCGCCGGAAGCCGCGCTGTTGATAGCGGATTGAAGAGCCGCGGTCTTTAATTTGTTAACAAAGTCCTAGAATTCACAACGCGAGAAGGGAAACTTACATCATCGGTAGAAGCATCACCCTTAGCACCAGAGCTTCGGGCACTCACGATGTCGCCCGTAGCAAGGTTCTCATACTGAGGCTTGGATCGGGAATAATAACCATTGCTACCAGTAAGAGAGGAAGGCCTGGTGTTAGGCGTGATAGTTCCCTGGAAACTCTTGGGGCCATCAGGTGTGTATTGGTGACCTTGTCCCCATCCAGCAATCGTCGTGGTGCCTCCTGCAAGGACTGTACCACTCGGGCCCTGAACTGCGACAGGGACGTTGCTCAAGCTTAGGTTCTCCAAGATGATGCTTCCCGCGGTGTCAGGCTTAGATCCAGACTGCCAGACACTGATAATACCGACAGGGGTATCCTTGAAAGAGCTATCAATGACGGTAATCGAACCGGTTGCAATTGCGTCCGAGCCACCAGCAGTGATGTCGATTCCCTTCTGGCAGTTGTTGATCTGAAGCCCAATGTAGGTCCAGCCCCAGTTCCATAGTTGAATGATAGCTGTCTGACAGTTGTTGAAGACCAAGTTTCTCATGGTGTACTGCTGGTTGCCCATGGACGCTCCGGTTGCGCCTCCATTGAAGGTCAAGTCACTCATGAAACCGCCAGATCCTGCAAAAGTCAGCCTATAAAGTTATACAGAATTCCGTAGTATATTTTACTAACCGCTTTCGATGAATAAACCGACGTGGACGACGCTGGGGTCAGTAGGCATGTTGAACTCGACATTGATAAGACTGGTCGCTTGCGAAGTTGGCCAATGGATACCAGTTGCTGCCGTTGCAGGCGCAATCCCGGTGGTATCAATGACAAGGTTTCGTATCTGCCGGTAGAACACATTTGTCGATACCCAGTTTAAGTTCTCAGTGTAATACGGGTTGCCATCAATCAAACCGAATCCCTGGAAGTTGGCGGTAGCCTTCAAAACGGGGCGGTTGTTCGGATCACCGACGATCTGAGTGAAGTAAGGGGGAACGATGGATGATGAAATCAGATAGGTTCCAGAGGGGAAGTAAACAACAGCTGGCTTCGTTGTAGTAGAAGCCTAAGAGCATTTGTCAGTACATCTAGCGTTCAAATTTAAATTTAACGTCATGTATGGTGTAACTTACACATCCTTGCAAGCACCTGTTGTCAGGTGTGTTCATGGCCCTTGTAATAGCCGCAGTATCATCTGTCACTCCATCTCCTGCGTCGATTATCAGTCATCGAGTATCATCGAGTTTCTCGGGCCCGTATTGCAAACCTTTGGCACCAAAGTCCTTCACGTTACGGAAGACCGTGTATCCATCGCCTCCGAAAGGCGCAACACCCTGATCTATCCAAAGTTAGCTAGCAGCTTCCTGGGGCAACAGTAGAGGGCGCTCCTACGAGAGATGTCTTCTAGCCAGTAAGCATTCACCGTTGCGGCGAGGGCAATAACACCCGAAAGGAGCGTCTGGAACCGCATGTTGAAATCCGTGTAATGAAGGCACGAATAGCAAGATGCATAGAGATTCCAAGTTGGGACGGAGAGGCAAGGCACTTATAACGTAAAGTGGTGGCAGGGTTCCGCGCCGTCACAAGGCAATACTCGACCACAGCTGCCCATGTCATCCACAGGTGTAGAACGACAGGCATTAGCGCCGCGAGGTAACGTGCACCATTAAAGCCTCCGACGGTATTGGACAGGATTGTGGCGGCCCAGAGACAATAGAGGTCAAGAGCCATACCAGGGCACTTGGCTATCGAATAAGCCCATGTCGAACCAAGGAACTGGAATTGATTAGACCGAGCACGGGAGCTAAGGTCCAGGGTGGTTGACCGGTAGGGAACTTGGCCACTCACATCCAGTGTATCGAATACATGTTAAACTCTACCAAGACACAGCATTCCATGAGCTGGAGGAAACGATCCAGCTAAGTAGCATTGTGGAGAGTTTCAGAGGTTACAAGATGCATAACTGCCTAGATGCTGCTAGGCATGGAGTCATCGGAGGCACTAGATGCACGGAGGTAAGCCCCAACCTAACAGAAAGATGCTAATTAACGTATAGCTTTGTGGGGCGGAATGCATCGAAGGTCATCCTTTCATTGCGGCAACACTACACTAGAGTTTCTCCGGGGTCAGGCTTCGCGGCGGTTTAGAAGCCTCCTACCTAAAATGGAATCGTCTTTTCAGGTACCATGCGAGATGTGATGGGTATGTTGACGTATCTGACGAAGATTGGATGTGGTAGCCCTCCTAAATTAGCTAAAGTGTTCCATGTAGAGGTGGTTGTTTCAAGCATGTGATGTTGGAGCCGCGAGACATGGCAAGCCGCGTGTAAGTCATCCCATGGAGACTTGGGACCATCTGACGCGGCTTCGCGCGATTGAATCCGTCTGCTTGGATTTCTATAACATCTCAATAACTCATTAATATTGAATCTTATCTCACATATCGCCTACCCCTATGCACTGCATAGAACGTGATTGATTCTGCAGCATTTATTCGAGCTTTGAGACCCAAAACGGAGCCCGACTTGGGGATTTGAACCTCCGACCGAGAATCGAGTGGCTTTCCCACCTGCAAAGCGAAAGTCGCTGTCGGGTTACATCGCATCTCTTGTCGGTAGTATGCTACCCCTGGCGCTAAACCATTTCATCTAATGTCAGTGGTAGAGATGCAAGACGCTGAGAGGCGAGAGAAGAGTCCGAGCCTGGAGCCGGTTGGAAAAGCCAGGGGACGGCCCGATTGGGTTTCGATCAATCTAAATAAGTGGAAGGTGGTGAATCGGTCAAATCTGGGGGAGTTCGGGGGTTTTGTGCCAAGGATCCATCCCTGGAGATGTTTCATAGCATGACTTGCAGAGGCAGGGCTTGTGGCCTGATAGGCTACAGTAATCAGAGATAGCCGAGACTGTGGTAAATGCACTGTCCATCGATAGGGCGTTTGTACTCGTCTAATCTAACCTTGTTCATCCTTCCGCCCCCTTAATAATCCGTTATCGATTCAGGCTCCGTCTTTTCTATAGTAGAAAACTAGAATAGATATCAAGACCCTCCTCCCCGAAACACACCTAGATAGTCTCAGGTAGCTTAGCTCCTTTACAAGAAAATGAACGAGACGACGTCTTACATGAAATCAAGTTTCTCAAGTCAATAGGTGAGGAAGTATTCATTCAGAACATATCATATCCGTCTTCCGGCGTGCCCGACACAATTTCGTGGCGCGAATTTCCTTTGACGCACTTCATGCGCGGGAGCAATCTAATTCAGATTCATTTCGAGGACGACCTTCGGATTAAGTGAGAACCGGTCTCCTGAGTTCGTCACAATGTCTTCCGTTACCCTAACCCATGCGAATCGATCACCCGTCCGCCCTCTTTCCCCCGACTAAGGAACGAGTTGCTGCAAACGAAGCATTTCCCCTCTTCTAGAAGCTGGAATCAAGCTTCATTTTCGTCCAGGTTGGGAGTCTTGGCGAGAAGGCTTGAATTATCCGCCTCCCTTAGAATCATCTGCCGACGTCTCCTTCTATTGCCTTACTCCGCTTCGACGTGTTTACCTACCTACCTAAGGTACCTAACACAAACGTCCCAAACACGATACTCCTTTTACATTAGAAGCATGAGGTATCCTAACGCGTCTATGAGTTTTGCAATATCTCTCTTTTACGCCCGCCTATAAAGTCGTCGAGATATTATCATGAGATCGCATCATGAGGTTTCTTACCCACCCAGTTCATAATTGCCAAGGAGTGAGAGGTGATGGGAGAATGTCTCAACCATTGAAGATGATGATAGCTTCAGTTATGGAAGTTGATCCGGTCGTAGTTCGCACCGTTGTACTTCAATTCTGGGTCTCTGTGATTATCCGTCCAAGGATAATGCTTTGAGGCCCACCATCTCTGATCCCGTTGATGGGCGTTGCTGCGGTGGGACCTTGGCGCTACAGCTCTTGGTCTGCAGCTTTTGATGAAATCCGGGGTTCGCTAAATGGTGGCTGTCACGGTATGTGATAAAATTGTTATATGGAGTCACCGGAACTTGAGCGTCCACCGGGAGAGCGGCTATATTACAAACTGGAGAAGTTGATAATTTTTTTAAAAAAAGAAAAAAGAAAAAGAAAATAAAAGCTTTAATGTATTGGAGAGGTATAAGCCGTGCCTATACGAGTCCAACTTCCCTGGTTAGTGGATTATTAGGTAAATAAATGGGCTTTTGCTGTCCGTGACCTCAATACTCTAACCAGAGTCGGAGAAGGTTATCCACATGGATCTTTACACTTTTTTAGCGACTGCATTCCTTGTTACACAGATAAGGTACCTACCAAGGTAGATTCGGTACTCCGCATTCTAAGGACACCCATAAGCCATTCCCACTATTCGTCCCCCCCAGTACCCCAACTCCTCAACTCCACACATTCGGATAATTTGCTGCCCTTTTAAAGTACCAGCTCCCAGTGCCGAGTTCCAGGAGCAAGGAAATCTTGAAGAATTTCCAAGTGTCTGTCACCCAATAGTAAGTTCTCGTGTCTGTCATTTTTAGGATGCGACATGTGATACGTACTTGTTCACTATCAAAAGATATCCATGGATGCTTTCAGCCATTCAACAGAAATATCTACGTAGGTGGTTATCAAGCCTTAGGTAACGCCTCGGATTATCAAGAATTTCGTCACTTTCTTTCCCATTACATCTCGCATAAGGGCAAAGGTGACCCGAATTCCGTCCACAGATCCACCACGATGGCCCTCTCTAGCGCCCGCGGGATCCATACCTACAACCATCAATCTTCCCCTCTTTTCCTAGCCCGCCGGCAAAGCACGCCTCTCATTAGGTCCGTTCTCGCTGATCATTGCCACAAGAGTGTCCTCATCTAATAAACATCACGCTATCCGAATGCCATGGCTTGATTTGAGTTCTAGTAGTGGCGCATTGAGCTTAAGAAATGCGTTACCGTGTTACCGTGTTACCATTTTATATCCAGACATTCCAACCCGGGAGGGCATGGTGCATCGGACAAAGAAACAATAACGGCATTCAATGTTCGTCACAATATGAATCCTATTGAAAGGTAGATATCTCCTTACGTGTTCCTCTTATTCGCTCCCGTCCACTTTCTTTTCGTCTTACCTATTTATTAAATTTGTAGCTTTTAATCCCACCAATCATAAAATTACTAAATGGTTTAGTGTTATTGGATGATGGTTCTTACTCACCGCTGGCGAAAGCCTTCACCAGGCGTTACCCTACCCCGTATTAGTCGAACTGCACGTCGTAGTCTCGCCATAAATAGTCGCAATTGGACCATATGGTACCCAAGAACTCTACCGAGGATATCCTCCAAAGTACCAATATTGTAACCTATACGCAGCAAGTCGTTTCAATGTTCCCGTTTAAGTCCTTATTAGCTGATTGGTTCCCCCCGCCCCCCACATTTTCCCAGCCAGTTTCTCCAATGCGGAGATGGTACCGAGGGGGTACTGGGGGGTGCTATGGGACGTTCAAAGTATGGGGTTACTGACAGGGGCCTCAGTCCTGTACGGGCTTGCTCCAGTATGCTTGTTTATTTCTGGGGGCGGGGAATGCACAATGTTCATAGCGCTGTTTCTATCCTATCTGCGGGCTTCTAATACTGACATCCATACAGCGTGCATACATGTATTGCTTTTTCTAACCAAGGGTTGGAGCTCACTTTCCTTAGGTACATACAGCGCTATTTATCTTGCATCAATGTAGAACGAAGGGAGTAAGTTGGTAAGACCAATTCGTCTCGTAGGACTTCACCAAAGTCGTCCATCATATACGAGCTTACCAAACCCTAATTCGATGTTTAGACGGATAGATTGGATGAACAAAAAACAAGGAGGCCTCGGACAATATGTAAAAGTTAAATGATTTAGAAGGAAGACAAGCAAGGCAGGTAAATGCAAGTCTACCTGCTGCGTTTCTGAACTGGTGCCACTTTTATTTTTATTTTTATTTTTGTTTCTTTTAAACTCGGGTTTCACCCACCAGGGCGGTTCGTTACTGCTGTTCACTCACTAATACTAACCTAACTTAACCTTACCTTACCTGACGGTTTCCCCATCTCCGCATCCTCCATCCTCTCCCCTCCTTCAGCTTCCCCCTTCTCCTCCTCAACTCCTCACTCACAAATAACAATTTGGCTCAACCCCCAATTCAGCAATCATCAATCTCATCGCCTAGTTCACCTCGTCCTGATTTCAGGAAATTATTCATCCATCTCCTTGCTACCTCCTATTACATCTCCAATCCCATTTAAGGCATGCGTTTCTATTCCTTAGGATCTGTGGAGCCCTAATCAAATCTCTCAGCCGTAAAGTCTTACAATACATAACTTAGCTGGCCTTCTCCCACATCTCCACACGCGCTTCTCCTTTCTTTAATCTTCTCCGCGTCGACACTATCAACCAATAAACGCCAGTAAAAGCTCTCTCTATACCGGTTAATAATTCAGAGCTCGTTGGATCTTCGAGAAACGTATCAAGTCACAGCCTTGTGACCAACTGTTGACGGGTTACCTCAGCCCTACTATTTTTGTACGGTCCGCACATCTCTGGTTTCTCTCAAGTTACAAGCTCTGTTGATCACAACGTTGGCCGCCAACTTGGCGAGCAGCCGATCTCCTGGGGGAAGATAGCGAGGACGAATGTGGTGGAAGTCCGCGCCACGTACCTCCCGAGTATACCTAAAGTCGACTGATACTACATACGTACTATCACGTCCATGAATTCATCCATCAATCTTCCACCCCGCAAGACGTTCATTCCTCTTTCTGGCATAACTTCCTGGCCCTGGACCTTCAACCGCTCCGAGTTACCCCCACTTCCGGGTGCTGCGTGACTTCTTCTGCATTACATCCATATTTTGTACAGGGACTTACCTCATACTAATCATTGTTCATTCACCCTGACCCCAGATGCAGGCCATGCCGTCCATAGAGGGCTCTGGCGTCACTGGCACTGCCGAAGAGAACGTGGAGGGCAGGCAGCAGAAGCCCAAGACCCTGCCATGTAAATTCTGCGACAAGCGTTTTAGGTAAGACGGCCAGAGTCTGTTTATCTCCTCGTACTTCTGTCTGCTTCCGTTGGTAATTTACTTACTTACATGGGATTTCGTAATTAGGCGCGTGGAACACGTTCAACGCCACGAGAGAACACATACTAAAGAGAAGCCCTTTTCCTGTGTGTGGGCTCGTTGCGGGAAGACCTTTGGGCGTCGGTTAGTTAATTTGCTTTTTATTCATATTATACTAAAGAAATTTTATGTGCTCTCTGTATGGTGGTCAACCTCGCCTTATCCACTAGTTGTCCAACCATTCACCGTCCTTCGTACGCGCTAGACTACCCACGTTGTCCCCCCCAAGCGCCTGCTGCGCATATCATACATCAAACATATGGCCCTAACGTCTTCTCCCCCTCAACATACTTCGTAACCAGTAGCCCGTCGACTCCAACCTTTTATCTCGCCTCCTTGTGAATATGCTTATATGGACATCAGGGATCTCCTCGTTCGTCACGAGAAACTCGTCCACCTCAATGAAGGGTCCAACAAGGATGGCAGCCGGCCGCGGAAGCCGTCGACGGCTAGCGCTGCCCAACCGCCGTTGTCAGCCGATAACCATGTCGATACCGAAATGATGGGTGTGGCTCGGCCTCACCCGCAGCACTATCATTCGGATTCCATGTCTTCCTCCGTAGCAGTTCCCCCGCTCGCTCCTGACCCTCGTCATTCTGCCAGGGCTGCAGCCTGCAATTTAGACCTTTTGTCTGACGCGGCTACCCAGATTGCTTCTGCGAACGAGGTTAACTCGATGCAACCGATGATGTCGGATCTCGGTCAGTCAGGGGGTAGTTTAACACGCATCAAGTCATACGACGAGGGGATGCCCTATGCTGATCGTGGACGTGAGCCCGAGTCAGTTCCTATCTCGGTGGGACTACCCAATCCAACAGGGCCGCCCGCATTCGACGATTACAATCTTTTTTTGGACGAGTTTGCGACCTCATCTCACTTCCTTCCACAAGCTTTCGAGGCAGATCAGGGTATGAGCATCTGGCCACGGCATCTTTCAGATATGCACCGAGGCGGACTCTCCAAACCGTCATCACAGTTTCCCTCCCGGTTCCCGTCGTTAGCCCCTGACCCGAGAGACGCGTCAGAAAATGGACCTAGATCGCACGATGAATCGACGAGAACGCAGCCCATGAGAGTTTCCGCTATGGATCATACCGTGATCAAGAATCGACTAGATGAATTCTCATCTGTATTACCAAACGACTTTGTGTTTCCTTCTAGGCATACCCTTACTCGTTTCCTGGAAGGGTATGTAAGCGGTTTTCATGAACATCTGCCAATCCTACATCTACCCACGATTACAGCAGCCGATTTAGCTCCGGAGCTGCTGTTAGCAATTTTAGCTGTGGGTGCGCAATATAGGTTTGAGAGCCATCGATCAAACGCACTATGGTACGCGGCAAAGGCTGTTGCGCTTGAGCAAATTCGGCGCCGCCATAGTCACGAAGTGCATGGTTTGTTACCAACCCCAGCAGCATACAGCCCGCATTCTACGCGGCCATCTCCGAGCCATGGGTTTCGTCATTCTTTCAGTTCCGTCCAACAAGAGCGCCCGATGACCCAGGATACACACCGAGAACCATAGTAAGAAAACCATATCATACAGGTTAAAGTTTTATCTCTTAATAGGTTGCTAACATTCTTCTTAAGCTCACCGAATACGCCTCAATCTCGCATGGAAACCATCCAGGCACTACTTCTACTTTTCGCCGTTGGTCTCTGGGGTGCGAAAGCCATTCTTCGCGAAGCCTTGTCCCTCCAGAGCCTTCTAGCTCTTTTAGTCCGCGAAGAAGGATTTTTATCAGAATCGACACAAACGGCCGACTGGGAAGCATGGGTGCGAATAGAAGGAGCTAACCGCACAAAACTCATCACGTATTGTTTCTTTAACTTGTGCAGTATTGCTTACAATATGCCGCCTCTACTACTTACGTCGGAACTCAGCTTGATTCTTCCGCATTCTTCGAAACTCTGGAGGGCAGAAACGGCCTGGCAGTGGCAGGATGCTCGGCAATCTTTCCCAAGTATGGATATATCTCTTCAAGACGCTTTTTCGAGGTTATTTAGTCGACCGCCACAAGGCCCTCCGGCATATATGTCGTCTCTCGGTAATTACATCCTCATCCATGCCATATTACAACATATTTTCCTCCTGAAGCAGACATCGTTCAATTCTGTCTCGCTTTTTGGCGGACTACGTCAGGATGATGTCGAAGATTGCTTCCAAGCTCTACGAATATGGCAAATGAGCTTCGAACAGCATCAAGCACGCGTGACAGAGAATACCCATCAAAACGGCTCGGATGTATTCCCCGGAGGTCCTGTCGCTTATAATTCGACCGCGCTTTGGCGGTTGGCTTCCATTCGGCTATACACCGATTTGAGCCCTAGTAGAACTCTCGAAACAAGAGATGCGAGTCAGATCGCTCAGGCATTCCATGATGCGCCGTATCTCGTCCGCAGCGGGCGGCTTAATCGAGCTGTCTTCCAGGCTATACATGCGTTATCAATGTTGGTCAAAGTCGGCGTCAACTACGTAGCTAGGAGGAAATCGTCGGAATGGAGTATGCAACACTCGCGTAAGTATTTACGGAATGCTAATATAGAGCCCTGTGAAAGGAGAAGTATGATCTAACTTCAGCGTAGTATGCAATTTAGAATGCGCCATTCTCCTCTCAAAATGGCTAATGACTCTTGCTTCGATCGGTCCGACGGGCGCTTCTCCAGAACTCGACGAACGGAATCTTCTCGAGATGTTACGCCATATGCTTGACGAAACAGAATTCGCTGTGCCAATTGACCCTTCACTGTCGGGAGGAGGTCCCGGGCATGGACCGTCGAGTATGGACATGGCTGCGAATGATGGTACGAAGCTCCGTCAGCTCGCCATTGCCGTAATCCGACTTTGGGCCGAGACTTTCAAAGGATCCCATATTTTCGATATTGTCAAAGTAATCGGTGCTGGGCTGGAAGGATATGCGGATTTGCTAGAGAAACCAAGGGATAGAACACCATTGGGCCGTATGGCGTCCAGTTCAGGACTTGGTTGATTCGGCTCTTACGAATCCTCCTACGAAGGCATCAGATAATTAGGCGTATCCAAGCATTGCCATAACCTTCCGGCCAGGCACTAATACGGAGCTAATTGCTAGCAACTGTCCTTAGTTAGCTATTCTCTAGAAGGTTCCGTCACCCCGAAAATGGTTGCATCGCTTGCCAAAGGAAGCCTTTGAGAACGCTGGGACCAGTCAATAACAGCACTAGCTGTCACAGAACTATCCGAAGCACTATGGATATAGGTCGCCATAGGTATATTATAGGACCTTGAACAAGGGCCTATGTGGTGGTGTTCTCGAAAGGAACTGGTGGCCCCGGCTATTAACACCCCAGGAAGTTAATATATTCGCGGGAATTTAATGGGGATAAAGTGTTGCAGAACTGCTGCACTATGGCAGGGAAATATAGTGGCAGCAGCTAGATGCAGCGTATCAATATATCCCCATATACCAAGTACATCTATCCCCTGCTCTTCCAATTCAAGGGGTCGAGATCGAGATCGATAGAATACTACATAGTAAAAAAGCTGAGATAACTGAACATATCTCCAGGGCCATTTTGTGACATATTCCATCTATCTATCTTAACTCTTATGAATCCATCTGGTCTAATATTCACGATAAGTTATTAGTGCTTCGTAGGGGTCGGGGATAAGACAATTAGAGACGCCGAATGAAGCTATTTTAGGTAACACTCTGACTCGCATTATAAATCAAGTAATCACGTGATAGCGTGTGTCCCTTCGCCACCCCGCGATCTGCTTCAACGCGTCATCAACCGTCTCAGCTCAACATCTTTGCCACCCATTAGAAGCTTAAAGAAACCAATCCGGAATTGAGAGATTAATAAGGATACCAGAACTTTTAGCCATGCCCCCGAGAAAGCGCACCGCAGCCGAGGCTGTTTCTAGCCCGGCTACCGGCGGAAGCTCGCGAAGGAGATCCAATCGGATTAGCTTGGGCGGCAAGAAGAGTACATACTTCGAGGACAACGACGACGATGACGAATTAGACGTGGGAGCGCCGCCCCGAAAGATGGCGAAAACGCAGGCTAAGTCGAGGAAGAGTACGGTAGAAGAGTCGGAGGACGAATTGCAGTACGAAGAGGAAGAAGACAATTGGCCCGAGGGCGATGCGGATGATGGCTTCGAAGAGGACAAGGAGGAATCTGATGATGACGATGATGATGACTCGGAAAGCGAAGAGCCGCCACCTGTGGCGAAGAAACGCGGTCGTGGGAGGCCGGCGAAAGCGACGGCTAAGGCCACGCCCGTTAAGAAGGCTAGTGCGAAGGCCCGGGCCTCCGATACGCCGAAGGCTAAGCCTACGGCTAAAGCGAAAGCCAAGATGCAAGTGAAGGCTGAATCTGAAGAGGATGAGGATGACGATGATGACGACGAAGATAATCGCATTACCTTTATCCCTGGTAAGTACTACGCCGTGTAGGGGCTTGCTCTTTTCGGGATTGGGGGCGGGTTGATAGTATAATGCTAATACGGGGTGTCGCAGCGGTTCAATTGCGAGACACTGATGGCGTGGACTACGAGGATACCCGACTCCATAAAAATACACTGCTCTTCCTGAAGGATCTCAGGGCTAACAACAAGAGGAGTTGGCTTAAAAGTGAGTTGATATCCATGATTTCGTCCCCTCTGCTCAGATACCTGGGAGCGGGTCATCGATCTCCTATTAGATTCTAACACAGGGCCATTTTAGCGAACGATGGGGAATACCGAAGGTCGCTCAAGGACTGGGAATCGTTCGTCGAGACACTCACGTTCAAGATTATCGAGGCCGATTTCACGATCCCGGAGCTTCCTATAAAGGACGTCGTCTTCCGGATCTACCGCGATATCCGATTCAGCAAAGATCCGACTCCGTATAAGGTAGATTCCCCTGCTCCTTTTTTTCTTTCTCCTATTTTCCATTCCACTATAGTCGTAGGAAAACGTGGAACCATTCATTTCTAACGGGAGGAACTTTATCAATAGCCCCACTACTCAGCTGCGTGGTCGCGAACGGGCAGGAAGGGCCCTTACGCGTGCTACTACGTCCACGCCGAGCCCGGCCGGTGTATGGTGGGCGGCGGCCTGTGGCATCCGGATAACGACGCGCTGGCTCGGCTGCGCGCGAGCATCGACGAGAGGCCCCACCGCATCCGCCGCGTCCTGATGAATCCGACGTTCCGGAAGACGTTCCTGCCCAAGGCCAAGGCCAACGAGAAGTCCGTGCTTTCCGCCTTCGCCGCGGCGAACAAGGAGAATGCGCTGAAGACAAAACCGAAGGTACCTACCTAACCTACCTAACCTACCTACATATGTAACTCCTCGAGGCTTATATACCTCTCCTCGTCTTAGTTACCTGAGTACCTAAGGTTACCTATGCTAATTAGGTAAAACTAGGGCTTTCACCCGGAGCACAAATACATCGAGCTTTTGAAGTTGCGCAACTACACTATTGGCAAGAAGCTCGATGACAAGGACCTCCTCGCCGAGGATGCGCAGGACAGGGTTATGAGTGTCATCTCGGCTATGGTTGAATTTGTGAGTAGTGCTTACCTACCTAGGCACCTAGGTATCTCTCCTGGCTTTGTTGCATTGGCTTACTTGGGCGTAACTATAGGTCACGTTCCTTAATAGCGTCGTCATGCCCGATCCTAATCTCGATAGCGATTCTGATGAAGCTGACGGCGGGGAAGAGGAGCAGGGGCAGGAGGAGGAGGAGGGCGATGGTGATGATGAAAGCGATGTCTTGTAGATTAGGAACGTGCGTCGTCGCTAAGGAGGAGTGAGTGGACGGCATTCACTTTTTAGTTCCGCTTTTAAGGTTTGGACCCTTCGCCTTGGGTCTCGGGCGGTCTACTGTATGATGTCTCAGTCCTTGTATTGCCGTTCTTGGGTGGATGTGTAGGAGTACGGTAGTATATACTAAGTTAAGGGAATGTGTCCGCTGGAGGAGCTAGAACGCCTACTAGGAATGACTCAGTGGACAAGTGTGACATTTTACTATGCCGGGGGAATTAATTAGGGAAATATATATATATATCCTTAGCGTCGTTTGCCTCTAATACTTGCCCGCCGCCCGCATCTCCACCACGCGAAGCCACTACACTAAGCACATAATATAACGATCCATCTGTCGCATTTTGCGAATTCAGGTACCGGCCTAGCGGAACCAGCCCCAACTTTCTTACCCAAGTACCTAGTATTAGAACTACCCAAATTT
The DNA here is from genome assembly GCA_022432515.1 of Hypoxylon sp. NC0597. Lineage (NCBI taxonomy): Eukaryota > Fungi > Ascomycota > Sordariomycetes > Xylariales > Hypoxylaceae > Hypoxylon > Hypoxylon sp. NC0597. The sequence goes on from JAJKLA010000010.1 coordinate 369,162, forward strand.
TCTATCAAATGGATCCCGTTTTTTAACCAGGACCCACGATTATATATATCTAGCTCCACCAAAATGAACTAGTAGAGATAACACAATCAAGCTCTAGATAGCCAGCAGACTACGAACAATTAGGCTGAGGGCTAGGCTATATAGAGCCCCATTGTGCACAAGGTAGCCAATCACGTGAGAGTGTATAAAATCTCGATTGGTCTAGTGGTCAGGATACCTGCTTGTCATCTACCGAAGACAAAGTCGCAGGTGGCCGGGGTTCGATTCCCCGATCGAGAGCTTCTTTTTGCATCGTGTTTCAACGCCACATGTTTTTAATCGAACCCTAGTCAAAAAAGAGCGCACCCTCATAATCCAAGGAACTTCTTGATGAGGTTAGTTCCTTGGCCCTATTCGGATGATTTCAATGCTATATTATTGGGAAATTGAGATCATGTATGTCCTTCCGTATTTAACTAACTAGCACCTATGTAAGGTAATCAAATTCTCAACATTCAGAGAACGTTTGAGTCACCTTTCCAGCTGCAAATTAAGTCTTACTTAGTACGTTCCACTCTCACGAAAATGGTGCATTCTTCCACTCAGTCCTGTAACCCCGTCGACAAACTAGGCGGCAAGTCCTCGTCCTTCGTACCCCAATCGCTCTCCGTAGGTCCTAGTATGAACTCCAACGTGCCGCCGTTGACGAAAAAGTCGTGAGTGATCCAATTCCGCGTATACGGTTTTCCATTCAGCCTGGCGCTCTGGATATATATGTTGCGGTAGCGCGGCGCATCGAAGCCGCCCGCGTTACGCAGCGTCGCTAGCTTGCCGCTCGGCGTCTGGATGCTGACCTCGCGGAACAGCGGCGCCGTAAGCAGGTACACGTTTTGGCCGGCGACGGGGTAGAAGCCCATGAACGCGAAGGCCGTGAAGGCGCCCATGGCGCAGTCGTCGTTGCCCGGGATCCCGTTGATGCTGCTGTTGAACTGGTTCGGGATGTACTGGTGCACCCAGTAGTTGCTGCGGCCGGGGCGTCCGCCGTAGTGAAACTGGAACGTGGGGAGGAAGTTGGGTTCGTTGCCCATGTAGTTGATGCCTGAGGAGTGGAAGTAGTCGAGGCGCTCGACGAAGGCTTCGCGGCCGCCGAGCGCTTTGATGAGCGAGGCCATGTCTTGCGGCACATAGAAGGTGTACAGCCAGGGGCTGCCCTCGTACGTCTCGTACTGCGTGTCGAAGTAGCAGCTGTGCTGCTGGTAGACGGGGCTGCAGAGCCGCGTGTTCTGGTACCGCCACGTGCCATTGCGGAAGCGTGGCTGCAGAAAGCCCTTAAATTGCGTCATCTGCACGTTGCCGGCCTCGTCACGGTACCGGTCCTCTTGCTCTGGGTTAAAGAGGTTCTTCCAGTTGCGGCTGCGCTGCAAGTACTTCGTCTCGTCGCCTTTGCGCCCCAGACCCCGTGCCATAAGTGCGATCACGAAGTCGTCGTACGCGTACTCCACCGTGCGCGAGATTCCGCGGGTCATGGGCCCTGTGCCGTTGCGGTCCACGTCGTCGTATGGTATGTACCCGAAACTATGCCAGCTAGTTAGGCCGCCTCTGCCACTCGTCGACCAGTCCTTGGGCTCTTCCTCGGCGTCAGAGACCACGGCTTCGTACCCAAGGTTCCAGTCGATGCCATCTGTGAGGTTCTTAATGAACGCATCTGCGAGAACGACATCCGCGTTAGATCCACCTTGTGTGTAACCTTTGCTAAAGCTCATGCGGCAATCAGGCAATTTTCCTTCGTGCTTGTACGTGTCGATTAGTGACCTCACCATTTTAGTCTGTACGGTTGGATCGACAATGGTTAATAGAGGATGTTGCGCGCGGAAAGAATCCCATATACAGTAAAAGGAGTCGTAATATGGCTCAGTTGAGTTCCATAGCTGGTTTTCTCCTGTGTAGTCCTGAGGCGAAATCAGTGCACGATAAAAACCCGACCAGAACGTCGTTAAGAACTCTTGGCTCATGCCCGTGTAGTCGGGTTTGACTACGGATAACTTCTCCTTCCATGCTTTCTCGCTAGCCTTCACTACGCTGTCAAAACCGAAGTCTGGGATCTCGGTCTCCGCATTATGACAGGCTTGCGCCACGGATATAAATGAGAGGCCGACACGTGCCATGATCTGATTCTTGGGTGGCCGCGCGAAATGGATCCAAGCACCAGCCGAGCCGGACGGTATGAAAAAGTCGCTTCCTAGGTTGCCCATCGCATTTACCTCGTCAGTCACGTTGGTGTGCAGGAAAATGCCCGTCTTTCGGATTTCGGCACCCCTAAAATCTGCACAGAAGTGCGCTGTATATGCTCCGGTCCCGAACGACGGATTAAAAGACCCGTTTCCTGCTATCCTACCTGTTTCGGGATTCACCTGGATATCACCCCCGGATCGACTGCCGCCCAGATCCATTAAATCAACGAGGATTAACGGATTAGTAGGTACCATAACGTGCCGAGATTCTACTTCTGCGTCCTTGGAGAAGCTGAACTTATAGAGCGTGGCATGCTCCGTTGCCGTCATCTCGGCGTAAACCGAGTTGTTGAGACCGATGGCGAAGTAACCAGGCCGTGCTGTTGCGGAGCCTTCCACTCGCGCGACGGCCCTCCCTATGTTGGTGTACGCGCACTTGGAGAAGTCATCATCGGGACATCCGGGATGTACGAAGAGGGGGAAGTTTCCCAGCGAAGGGCTCTGTTCCTGATTAGATTTGCGCAACTATTGAATGTTTACTCAACTCACTCCTCCAGTACCTTATTATAGATTAGCATATCGTTTAGTGAAATTATTAGAGTCATTAAGTACCTGAATCATGCAAATGGGAGAAACCCTGAATCTGCGAGTCGTCCGAGACAAATCCGGCAGCTATTTCGCCGTTGTTATTCGCGTCCGCCACGGCTTTTGCCATACCTAACAATTGATTAGCACCTAAGAAAATTCTAGGCGTATTTTCATCCGAATCACACACCATATGGCAAAGTTGCCCCAGGAAAGACGTGACCTATGACAATCTCAGTAAGAGTTCTCAATCCACGGACTTAAATGATGCCTGCTACCTACCGCCATTTACCGTTCCGATGAGAGGATCGACGTATCGCAATATGTAGTCGCTAGATGTCCCTGGTGAGCCCTTGATAGCATACAATAATGTAGTTGGAGAATTCAACCTGGAAGGGGGGAGCAAGGCCCAGACTAGCAGCGCTAGCACCGGGATGACCATAAGAAACCGCCGCCGCCGCGGGAAGCTCTTAAGGAACGGCGTCATGACGATTCGAGAACGGCCCGGGCGAGACTTCGCTCGCGGGGCCTGATTCACGTATCGACTATTAATGGAAATGCTAATGCAATAGCCATTGGTACGGGGAATTGACCTTCAATTCCCAACAGTCTCATCGGTTAGCGACGCGGATTCAACTTGTTTTGCTCTTCTCTTTCTTGCTCCCTCACCTTAGGTTACTGCTAGAGTAAAGATTCCTTCATAATCAGAACGAGCGAGAAACAAATACCACGCAGTCTAGATAAACATATTCACAGCTGCCCTTGCAGGACCCTGTCTGCGACAATATGGCCGATTTGTCTAGAATGCGAATCGTAGGGTCTCAGTGTGTAGCCTTGGCAATTAGGGGACATTCGGCTGAATTGGAATCTGGCTAGGGCGCTTGTACGGGGGGTTGCATCGGCACCTTGCACTACTGGACCCTTTAGCAGATCCCTGGGAATCATTGGCTGTGATTGTAAACTTTGGCCAGACTGTTTGTTTAAGCGATATTTCTGGTGCTAGGCATTTTTGAGAAGGAGCGTGCTCTTCCGATTCAGTGAGTGAAATTGTCTATTGCTGAACAATGCTTTAATCGAATCTTGAATAATCTAATCCTCATAATTTAAAGGAAGTATGTCATATGTACCTAGTATACCTGTTTACATGGATTTATTAGCTATCACAAGAATGACCCTCTGCCACTTTCTATAGATGATGTTCGTACCTCATAACCATCATTTTCGGGAACCTCCAATGCCATCGCTCCTAAAGCGAGTGGTTTACTGCAGTCCTGAAGCCCTGTAGTTGATATAGGCGGCTTTAGCGGGTTCCGTCAGTGTATTAGTGGGCTCCAGGGCTAGGGAGGTCAGGTCTTGTTTTTGTACCCGAACAGGGCTAGCCCCATAGAGGTACTTATCCTGCTCTTCTTGCGACGCATAATGACTTTACATTGCATCCCAGTTAAAATTATCGTGGTAATAGCTTGAAAGCTAAGTTATTTAGATGGATAAGTTGGATATTATTGTTAGGAGAACCCTAACGACAATTTATTCAAGTTTGTTTAATGTTTGCTTGAACCAAGTAAAATCGATACGACAGCTGCCGACAGATGACAAGATATGGCATTATCGATAAGCGATAAGTCTAGTATATTACAGTATTCATTCGCACATGGGGTGCTTAGTCTGACGCTATTCTGGCCGGCTCTGTTGACAACTGATTTCTAATACCCATTGTCGCCGATAATAATGGAACATAGTGAGTCGTGTTGTGTACTGGGCTTTTGACTATTGATAGAGGTAGTCTAAGAAAACAACGCAAAACCATGATCTGCTCATTTACAGCCAGGAACAGCGTTGCAGGGTGCTGCCCGGTCTCCGGAGCATTTACATGTCCGCTCCAGGCACCCGTGATGGATATATATTTCCAAGGATTTTCGAATGTTGAGAGAACGAGAATGATACAGGCACAATCGTCCTCTCTCTAATCTCCCGATTCTATTCTGTGCATCAAACATGGCCGATCAAAATGCGATTCCGTCGGTTGAAGTAATGCGCGCCCAGCTTGTGGATGCGGTAGCTGCTGGAGTCGAAGAAATGGGGCCCTGTCCGGATGACCTTGATGAAGCGTGGATAGACATCGAACTTAAGGATGGCTGGAAGAGCCGAACGAAGGTCGTCTGGCCTAAGTCATCCTCGCCACAGAGCTTCCCTCTCGTTATCTATTTCTACGGTGGAGGCTTTATCACGGGTAGTCCGACCCTTGTCCTAGCTCCTGCTAGGGGTTTGGCGTCGCTGCTCCAATGCGTGGTGGTGTGTCCCACCTACAAGATGGCTCCCGAAGATCCCTTCCCGGCCCCGATGCAGAGCAGTTGGGAGATTTGTGCTTGGCTTTCGGACCCAGCGAATCTGAACGACGGATTGCTAAAGGACGCGAAATCCAAGATCGACTTAGACCTTGGATTTGTGGTCGGTGGTTTAAGTGCCGGGGGTAGTCTAGGGGCTATCATCGGCGGTGTCATGGCCGCATCAGCGGCAGGAATGACTGACGTTCTTGGAGACTTGCCGACGCTGAAGAGCCGAGTAACTGGCATCTTCGCAGGGATACTCTTCCTCGGAGAAGAGGTAACGGTGCCGGCTGAACTCAAGGCTCTATTTCGATCCAGAAAGGAAAACGACGACCCCTACGGCCAGCAGTCAGCATACATCCGCTCGATGATAGATATAGCGAAGATCGATCTTCTCTCGCCGTGGTGTTCTCCTACCAACCTGGCAATCAGCAAGGACGACTTTGCCAAATACCACCCAAAACGAGTCTTCGCCTACGGCGGCGAGGAAGATCCCTTTCGAGACGATACTGTCGTGTACGGCGAATGGCTGAAAACAATTGCGGGAATAGACAGTCGATACCTGGTGCTTCCAGGTGAAGCTCACACCGCATGGGTAACGCCAAACTGGCCGGCTTGTCACTCAAAGCTTATCAAGGAAACGACTTTGGACGGGATGGCATGGCTTCTACAGAAAGACTGGGATAAGACCAAAGAGTTACCTTATTGAGGCATCCAACCTCATCTTCGCAGTATGATCCCTGCTCAGCTAACGATCTGAGCTGTTCTTTTCTTTGATGGGGAGCTCTCGTAGCCAGGATATCGTTTAAATTTTCACCATACAAATATGTTAAATACTAAAACCTACCTAAATAGATTCGATAATTGTCTTACATGGAATACGAGATTTCTTCACGATAGGGATTAAGGGGTATTAAAAGGATCTAATTAGGAGGTGCCTAGCGGTCGGGTCTGGTCAATTCTATCTGCGATCCACGTTGCGTGGTACCTACCTAACCGTATTAGACTCGCAATGTGTCTGCCTAACCGGAACCCAGATGAATCCACAAGTAGCTGAAATGTAAACATACCTACTTCCCTAGTTCTAGATATAAACTGTAAACACAAGTTGCGCTCCTTCCTGACGACCTAGTGAAATGTCGAACAATACTAGGCGACCTAACCTTGACGTTTACGTGCAAGGCATATGAATCCACCGTAGTCCCCAGTTAGCCCCCACGTCCTTGCTGGTGGCAGCCGTAACGTCTTCGCCTACGGCCACGCTGGGAGCGGCAAAACCCATACGATCATCGGGTATGACTTCGAGAAAGACAGCAACCTCGGGATACGTCTTGCTGCTAGCCGAAATGTAGGTATTCAAGGAGTTGGATGTCCTGAACAAGGCGTACGACGAGCTCGGACTCGGAATCGGCTTCAGTCTGTTCGAGCTGCGCAAGAACACCGCGTTCGACTTATTGAACGGGCGCACCGAGTGCCACAGTCGCGAAGGGCCAGACGACAAAGTTCATATTCGGGGACAAACCGAGCATCTTGAAGGGGGTAAAGTCAGGGTGCGTCCTCTTGCTCAGCAGCCGTGTTAGACGTACGAGTCTTTGCGGGATGCATTGGTACAGAGTCTCGGAAAGCGCTCTGTAGGATCGTCAAGTGTATATGGCCAGAGTTCGAGGACGTACGCGGTATTGAAAATCGAAATTGTCGATGCGAAGTTGGTGGAGGCGCTAGATGCCTTGGTGGATAGAGAATCGGAGTTGGTGCCTGTTGGCAAGCGGGCGACCGACATCAGTATGGTCTAGGTATCGAATGGATCAGAAACGCATCGCCAAAGCCGAAGCGGAGAAGGCGGGATACGAGGCGCGTGTTGCAGCAGCCGAAGAGGACATTGGCGCCATTTCATCGCCGAGCAAGGCTCAGTGTCTGGGTGCGAAGATGGTATTCGTCGATCTCGCCGGAGCTGAGTACCACGACGAAAGGGGCGCCAAAGCGCCCGTTATGAAGAGACTCCATCAGCTCAACGCTGATTTGCTAGCTCTGAAGGGATTTATCCGTGCTTAGTCGACCAATCAATCGAGGATCCCTTTCTGATCATCGCCATTGGCAATGGTTCTGCGTAAGCATTTCTTGGGCGGCCGAGATAGGACGGCGCCTATGATTGTAGCCGTCTCTATCTGCAAATAATCAATAATCCGCAATATTAAATTCACCCAAGTATGGCAGCCTAGTGGGGGTAGCGAGCTCCTAGTAGAGCAGACGGTAACCATCAATCAAAGGTCGAATGGTATATGTATTTCCCCTTCGCGGGCGAGTGGCTGAGTCTGTCGTGTTACCCCAAATATGGAATCATGTTACAAGAAACCGGCTGAGTGCTGCTCGCCTGCTGTCTTAGGCGGCCTTTTCTACGACAAGGCAGAATTGTTGCTAGATATTAAATAGCGCCTTATTTCCAAGTACGATTCCTTTTTCAAGTCAGTTTGCCTGTGAGGATACAGCCTAACGTCAATGGCGGATCCTCTCAGCATCGCCGCAGCGGTAGCTGGCCTTGTTCAGTTATCTGCTAAGATCTACACAACGCTGTCAGAGTTCGTTTCCAGAATACAAAAAGCGCCCCAGGCAGCGTACGACCTATTGCTTAGCCTTTCTGAAATGCGATTGGCCCTCGCGTCTGTATCAGAATTGATCGACTCTTTCCTGAAGATACCCCTTGAGCGACGAGCAATGGTTCAGATAGACCATCTTATAATGTGTCTAACTCAATCGGTTTTGACCTTCTCTAGTCTGGAGAAATTTGTTGGCACTTGGCCTGAACAGATAGTAACATCCCGATGGCAAAAATGGCGTTTCGCGAACCAAGAAGAAAAATTGATGGACTTTAATACTAAGGTACAGCAACAAAAGATATCCATTAGCTTAGCCTTGAATATCTTGCAGTCGTAAGTTTAGTCTTTCTAGCTCCCAAGAGCAAGCTAACCAGGTTGGTAGTGAATCTGACATAGAAGCTCGGAAATCTCTAGAGGCTTTACAAGGAAATTTGCAAAATATGCTGGAAGATAATAGAGATTTGCAAAACCAATTGAGGTTACTTGGAGGTACCATGGGCAGTTCACTACGTTCCATGAATTCCCGGGCTGTTGAATCTTCGCGTAGTATGCTTACTACTATCGACGAGGAAGGGGACAATGAGAGCCAAGTCTCCACTATGAGACATTCACCTATGAAGATCAATCTTAATACCGAATTTGGTCATACTGCGAGTCCGCCTTCGGCTACGTCTATTCATGATAAAGGGGGATTGCGGGCGAGGGAGAACTTGATCGATAGTACCATGGATGTACGGCCGTTTGAGCATGACTTAGTACAATCACTTGTCTATGCAAGGGTCCTCAGTGATGAGTGTGACGTCTCATTCACCACGAGCCAACCGAAGAGTGCGTTCTGGAGCTTGCTATCTGGTCGTAGTTTGGACCAAATATCCAATATGTCGGTAATTGCATTACCAATCTCCATAAAGGATATCTGGAACAGTTCTTGGTATAGAACAAATCTTCTTTCTCCGGCACCAGATACAGAGACATATAAGGTTGCCGTTCTAGGGTATAAAGAAGCTGGGAAGTCAGCACTGGTAAGAAGGGTACGTATAGGCAGCTCTATGATCGTTTCAATACCTGTTAACAGAACTTTAGTTCCGCTTAGATTTATTCGACGACGACATACCGTCTAGTGTTTCTGACACAAGCTATTCCGTTGCCTTAAACACGGAATTTGACAATACTCCTATTCGTATGCATATCACAGATACCGCATGGGCAAATTTTGGCATTGCTTCCAATTCCAGAGTGATCAACGAGGCGGACGGTTTTGTTATTACATATTCAGCGATGGACTTTACCTCTTTTTTCTTTGTTCATTATGTCTACGATAAAATCATCAAAATGAAGGGCCCATCGTGGCCTCGGCATAAAAAAATCTCCATTGTCGGGACAAAGTCTGACTTAGCAGACGCCCGTTTGGTGTCGAAAGCTTTAGGGCATTCCGTGGCCGATGAACTAGGATGTTCGCACTTTGAATGTTCAGCAAGAACTGGCGAAAATGTCGAGGACGCGTTCCTCGAAGTAGCCAGGGGGATGAGAAAAAGGCCGAACTCGAGTTAAACTCTGGTAAAATCCCCAATAACGCAGCAAGAATATCGAACATGCGGCACGACCATTCTGATGACTCATCGCGGCGGTGCGCGTAGAGCGGGCCCACTTACCTTGCAGATGACTAAGGTAAAAAGAGCAGATATCGCTTAGTCATCTACCAAGACTGCGCCATCTTCATTCGATTCAATTTTCTTTGGAATGAAGTTATCGAGGATCTAGATTCTTAACTGTCGACTATGTTTGAATAGGAAAAGGTGAGATATAATTGATCTCATACTCAAGTCCACTCTATCAAGTCTTCACACGCCGACAAGCCGCGCCATCATCATGATCGAGTTGAGTTAGAAGGCCATTCACTTTGATGTATATAAATCCCGAACCATTCGCTTCTTGCCATGGAGGCCAAGACATCAAAACACCCAGTCGCTGAGATAGTAGGATATTCAAACATAGTACCAATCATTTCAGCTGTTGGTACTGTGCATGTCTTCCGCTACAAGATTCACACCGCTATTGTCTTTATCAGTGAATATCACCCGCCACTTGCCAGCGGCCCTGGGGATGAAGTCAACGAGCACCCGCTTACTTGGCAGAGGCAATGCTCTGCCGGCTGACAGACCAATCGGTGCCGCTGGCCATTCGCCCCCAAGGGGAACGACATCGACACGCACAAGGATCAAGGCCATCAGGGCCAGCATCTCGGTACTGGCCAGATGCCGCCCCGGACATAGGACATGGCCGCCGCCGAAGCCCCGAAACGCGGCAGCCGGGTGTTTGGTCCTGGACTTGCGATGGCCCGCCTTCAAGAAGCGCGTGTGATCGAACTCGCCCACTGAAGGGCCCCAAAGTGTCTCGTCGGTATGGAACATGGTATTGGGCATGAGCACGGCGCCGCCCTTCTTCAACAGGTACTCGTCGCCGAGCATGGTGTCTTCGTAGACGAGGCGCAGCGAGGCAGCTGTGCCGTAGAACCTCATGACTTCCTGTAGGGTCGACACGAGCAGGGGGCATTCCGTCCTCACGCGCGCGAGGTCGATGGTGTGCGTACCATTTACCTCGTCCACCAGTCGCATGACTTCTTTCCTGCAGTCCTTGAACACGACGGGATCGGACAGAATGGCCCAGACACACCAATACGCACCCGGTGCCGTGTTGAAAGTCGCTGCGGCTACCTGGCCGACCTCTATCCGGGCCTTGTCCACTAGGCTCAATCCGGTGCTGTCGTTAACTTTGTTCGTGAGCTGGACGAAAAGAGAGCCACCATCAAGGTGTTTGTCGTTGCCGAAATAGTCGATGAAAGCTGCTACCAGGCGTTGCCTTGCCTTGCACGCCCTTCTCGCCAGGATGTTGGGCAGAAAGCCGAGGAACAGCATTGGCAGTCCGGCTTCGAAGATGGCCCAGTCATTGAGGTTCTGCTCGGTGCGGAAAGGGTTGTGGGGACCGTACATGGCATCCGTCGTGGCGTTGAATGTTGCGTCGTGGACGAATTCATACAGGTCCACGGCCGTGCGGCCTCGTGCCTCGACTCGATCAAAAGCAGCGGCAAAAACCTTGCTTGCTGACCGTGAGAGGGCATTCAGACTGGCTCCCGGTGCTCCGGCTTGGGCGGAGGCGCGTTGGTGACTGTTCAGGTAGCCGTCCTGTGCCAAGAGGTTGTTCCCATAGATCTTGCTGATACCATCTTGACTGACGCTGCAGACGTTCTTGCATGTCCGGGCTTTCATAGGGGCGAAAGGGAGGGTATCGATGTGGCGGTCGACGCGCTGGAGCACCTCAAGCGAATTGACAATGTAGACAGGTACGCCAGGTATATTCAGCGTGTAAATGGGCAGATGGGTCTCGTCTCTGCGTAGCTCATATCAACAACAGCCTGCGGGGGCGACATGAGCTTTGGGCTGTACCTCATTCGCTTATAGAACTTGTCCTGTTCGATCAGCATGCCCAAGAGGGGACTGAGATAGGGGATGGCGCCAACTATGGGCTTGGGTTCTCGGGAATCATGCCTGAGATAGACGAGGGCACGGAGGAAGGAATAGATGACGACGATTGCTGTCGCCGCTAGGGCCAGAGCAGAGGGCATGCTGGGCGCTCAGAGTACGGACAACCTTGACGGTAATCTAGCTAGCTGTATGACGGACGCTGAGCGGTGGTATTCAGTCGATCGAAGACATCAAGAGCGAGACGAAGAGGGGAGAGATGGGTGGTGAAAGAATGGATGATCGAGCGCTATGGTCTCAGTTGATGGAGAAGTAAGTAGACACACACCAGATGTGCCGCACTATCGAGAACGAAAGGAATTCCGTATTGGCTCATTGGCTGCTACGCTACATATTTGTTCTAACATTTACCAAGAAGAAGTGGAAGAGACGGGCATCTACAGCACCCCTTACAGCACGGAATATTCGTCAGTGTCAGGCGATGCCAAAAGACAGAAACCCTGAAAGAGGAAGGAAGCCGTTGAAGCCGTTTTCGATATTAGATATTCGATAAAGCAAACTGCACCAACCTGATGCTACATACCTGTCTATTGAAATGATAAAAAATAGACGTCGTGGCGGTGCTGGAAGGAGGAGGAGGAGAGGGTTTCATTGGAGGCTGCGCGCGTAGGTTCGTTGGCAGGTCTGGACAGGCTGTGTTTAGCATTGCCCTTGAAGTGCAGATATCGGAAGACAGACCTTCATACCGTGCGGGGAACGACTTATCGCACTGGATGATATCTCTAAGCCGTTATACTGCATCATATTCCTTCTTGTGCTACACTACACTACCACCGTACCTACTAGGTACCGTCTAACCGCACCTTCAACGATATGGAAGTTATGTAAAAGCGCTTCATTTGGTCTTATCTTCCACGGCCGCGTTTTCAGACCAATGCATGCGTTTCCTGCGCACCCAAGGTCCCCGAACAGGGTCGCATCCTCTCGTAACAATCAATTTATATCCATTTATTCATACCCCAAATCTCCGTATGTGTGCCGTGGCTGGTCCGTACGGCACCAACAAACTTGCTATTGCAGCTAACATAGGCTTGGCACCGATCCCCGTATGACACCTACATAACTAGTTCTACATACATAGTACTCACGTGTACTTCAACAAGGTCAAAAGCATCACCTCGCGTGCACCCTCGCCTACACAATTTCAGCTGGTGATCGCTCGACGATTACAGTCTTGACCACTCCCAGACCATCCCGACCAGCAGCGGTGGTGGTGGTCTGACCAGCCGCATCTGCTTCAATGTCGACCGTGGCGTTGCTGTTCATAAGCCACGTGTCACTCATCTCAATGTATCCGCTATTGTTCTTGCCGAGGACTTTTCGCCTTTGATTAAAGCGCTCGTTGCTCTTGGTCCGATTTCGATTAGGATCCGAGTGGCCACCAGAGGGCGCGAGCTTGCTGTCTTCGGTCTTAAAAGATAACTTGAAAGCTGCGAAGAACTCCGATTGCAAGACTTTGTCGCGCGTGAACTTTGCAAAGGCGGTCGAGCAGGGAATGACCAAAGATGCATTCATATCGATAAGGCTAGATAGATTGGTAAGATCGCGGAACTGTGAGATTGCTGCAGTCGGGAACAACTGGCGGACTTACAGCAAAATTGTGACGACCGCAGCGGTATATGATGAGTCACTCCCCTGGGGGCTTCCGTTGATGCTGAATACCCTAAAGACGAGCGAGATTATACCCGCGACGACGGCACTGAAAGGGGGTGATGCCTGGTGATTAGTTGTGCTCTTTAAGCAAGCTTATGCGGCTGGCAAGTATCTCACAGAAGACCAACTGAGAAGACACCTGAAATCTGCACCTTCCTCCGACTCGAAAGATTCAGCTTCAACAAGATGGGGAGCGGCAGGATGAAGAGGAACAGATCAATGACCAATGCCGCAGAGGCTGAAGCAACACCCCAATACTGCGAGAAGAAATGCCCGGTCGCTGCCTTGGCGATGACGCTGTCCCACGTCTCACCGGCATGGGGAACAACAAAGTAGGTCGTGGTGATGATGGCAGTCACGTACAGGGCTGTGACAGCCGCCATACCGATGTAAATGGCGATGCGCATGCCCCGCGAGACCGTGAAGATCTGCAGGTAGAGGAGGAGAGTGGCGAGCTTGGAGCATGGCAAGCTGACATTCGCCAGAATTGACCAGATGTATATCGCCTTCGCCGTCAAGGTGAGCAATAATTCAGGTAGAAATGCAGGCTACTCACTTGCTGATAATGACCGTTGATCCAGCATAACGGCAGATGCCATCCGTGACGGAAGTATTGAGTATCTGAGAAGGCAAAGTTAGGGGGTCGGCTGGAGTCGAATGCCCCGACCATCGCGATTGACTTACTCATGGTCAAGCTTATTTGTGCCCCGATGTTGGCGAGGAGGCCAATGGTAACCAGAACTATCACATCTCAACCTCGATTCGGCACAATGCAGAGAGGCACTTACGATCACTCCATTGAGGCTTTCGGATGTTGGTGTATAGTCTAGCAAGCACGAAAACCGTGGCCACAAAGGTCGTGGGAATCGTCACGCCGATAAAGATCGCCTTCAAATCTGTCTTGGTGAAATCAATCGTCTGTCCAGGCGAGGAGGGCATCACCAGGGGCAGCTGGCACAAATCCGTTCCTGGTGGGATGCCTGGGAAGGACATCTCGACGACTTCTAGTTGGCAATAAAATGCTTGAAAGTCAGAGATGGCTGACAGTAATACTGAGCAACGGGTGCGTATAGGTTCCCGTGGGTGTTAGTAGGTAACGGGGGACGCTCAGGACTTACTGACGATGCAGAGAGGAGAGATGGTCGTAATATGAAGAAGCTTGCATCTATTCTTACACTGTCGCGAACCAAATAGCGTAACGCTGTGAGGAGCAACTTCGTCTGTGACCCGCTGTCATTTTTGGGAGAAGATCACTCTCTCGCAGAGGCTGCAACGTCAGGCTCCCACCATCCAGTCTATGACAAGGTACACGAGACACAATGGTCTCTATTCTCAACATAGGAGTTTATGCATATAGTAGATTAGCCCCCATGTCTTGGCCCGGTCTCCAGTCGGCACCAACAGAAAGGCAACGCGCCTGATGTTGGTCCTGGAGCATTCAAAGCGCATCGACTCGCACTCGCTCCAGTTTGAAGCGCGTGTGTGCGGCACAGGAGGTATGCAACCCTCAACTGCTGTTCACCGAACTTCATAATTACCCTCTTGGTGCCTGTCCACATTCCTTTTAGCACGAAACATGAAAAAGCCAGGTACAAATGTTAGGTCTTATGTGAAGTACCTTTTGCGTATATTTTGTCGGGCTTAAAATACGACGATAAGGAGGAACATGGACGGGCACCAAGGGAATATGCATGCATTCTCGCGTAACCCCACCTGCTCAGATAGGTTGTACTGATGAAACATAGATCGAGAAATGGCGAGATTCGAACCCTGTATTGCTGACCTTCACATACATGCAGTCGCGGTCTCTGCACGACTGGAGATAGTATCACCAACGATCTAAGTATGGGCATTAGAGTATCGGTTAGTTCTATAGGTCTATAAGTGCCTTGTGGAACTGCATTATGTAGAAACCCTTGAAAAAACCAGCCCCGACCTGGCTGCCATAACGCCCATCTCGCTCCTGCTATTCAAGGGAGCAGTATCAAGGCAAACACTAGCTAGGCCGAGAATTATTATTCCCTCAGTCGTTTCCTCAAGTTCATCAGGCTTTGCGCGCGGTGACCTACCACCGACATCGTATGGTCATTATTCATCTCCTATCCCCCTTTCTGCGATGAGTGCAGGTGGTTTTGCATCCCTCTGGGGCTTGATAGTGACCAGCGTGTTGCCACGGCTCAGCGGCCTCAGTATGGCCCTCGTCGCGGAGATTATCGTCTCTCTCCTTGTCCTCAACTTCTTGTGGGACTTTATCCCATATCATTACGTTCATTGGCGCCGAGACAATGTTAAGGGCCAAGTTCCGCCGCGATACCCTGCCCTCATCCCGTACCTGGGCTCGGTGCTCGACCTGGCGCTGAACCACAGTAACTTCGGCCGAAGAATCTCGTAAGTTGTCTCTGGGAACGCCGTACCATCTCTAAGCGCGGCTGCTAAGGCTATTGTTATCAGGTTCTACAGAGGCAAGTTGACTGCCAACAGGGTGCGGCTGATGGGGAGGGATTATTACTACCTTCAAGACCGAGAGGCTCTCGAGAAGATGTTCAAGGATAAATCCATGTCCAGTGCCATCGAGATGTACGCCTACAGCCAGTACAACGTGCTCGGCATCTCGAGAAAAGCAGCAGACATCATCAGAGGGGACAACTCTGGTCCTTTCCCCCAGCCGCACCCATTGAGTAATATCCTTCCGCACAATCGAGTCGAAGCCCTGACTCACAGTGTCTCATTTCGTGGCCTTACTGGTCCCGGCCTACGGCCGCTCACTCGGCGGTATACGAAGGGTGTGCCTGTGAACTTCAAAGACTTCACCACGGAGTGGTCAGAGTTCGGCGACTTAGCACGGTTCTTTCGAGAGCGCGTTGGCGAGCCCATTCTACGCGCTATCTTGGGGCCAACGATGTTTCGCCTGAACCCAACTTTCCTCGAAGATCTGTTCGAATACGACAAAGTCCTCCCCTACTACGCCTACTGCCTGCCGCGCTTCCTGATACCGAAGGCATATCGTGTGAGGGAGCGACTGGCCGACCAGTTCAAGCTGTGGTACCGGTACGCAAGAGAGCACGCCGATCCGTTGCTAGTCGATACCGATGGCGATGGAGACCCGATCTGGGGCTCTGAGATGATGCGTAATCGCCAGCAGCTCTTGGATGCTGACGAACACGACGATGATACCTTGGCCCATCTAGATACGGGTCTTGTTTGGGCGTAAGTCCGATTGCTTGCCGCGGGCGATGGAGTCAACGCTATGCTGACTGATTCGCAGGAGTGTCGGTAATGTCGTGCCTACCACGATGCTCTCAGTCTACCACATCTTCCGAGACAGAGAGCTCCTGAGACGCGTGAGGCATGATATCCAAGAGTACCTTAGCACACAACCACAGACGATTCACGAACTGGACCCCCAGCAGCTGGCGAAAGACGTGCCTCTCCTCTCGTCCATCTACGCCGAGACGATGCGGTTGTATATCAGGATCTATTCAATGTACAGTTCACCGTACGAGGCGGTCAACGTGGGGAAGTGGAAGTTCCCCAAGGGTGCCTTGGTTCTCGTCATGTCTCACCCAAACCACATGGACGCTTCGTTCTGGAACACGCGCGACGGGAAGCATCCTGTGGATAAATTCTGGGCCGATCGTTTCATGGTCGATCCGTTTGACCCCAGCAGCGGGCCCGGCAACCCCACATGCAACGAGACTCCGCCTCGGCCGAAAGAAGCAAGCAGCGACCAGAAGCCGTATTTCTCTATGGAAGGCTGTCAGGGGGCCTGGCTTCCGTATGGTGGTAAGTGTCGTCCCGGCTCTGTCTTAGATTCCCAACTGACCACGAAGGTTAGGCGGATACCCCATGTGCCCGGGTCGTTTCTTTGCCAAGGCCATCATCGTCTTCACGACGGCGCTCCTGGTGCACGAGTACGACTTTGAGTACCAGGCCACGTTGGAGCTTACTAATACCAGGTATGGGTTTGGGATCGCAGATCTCAAGAAGCCGGTTCCTTTCCGCATCAGAAAACGGCGGGACTTGCCCCTGTAGGTACACTGCACGGGATAGGGGCGGTAGGGGCCCTAGGAAGTACCGTGCAGGCGACCTGTTGGTGCGATCTTACATACATGTAGTTACATAGTAGGTCCCGCGTTGGTTTGTGCTCTTCCCGTCTTTAGCCAAGAGTTGAGATCCGGCAAACCGCAGGGTATAATCTACCTACCTATTTATTAATGCTCCCTATACGGAAGGATATAAAGCTTACATTGTCAGAACTCCATGTTTTAAGATAAGGCTACACTTTTATACGCCTTTAAATTTATTTTAAATCCATTCAAGATCTCTTCTTAAGATCTTCTACACTTAAAAGAGCAAGAATGCAGCGCATAAGCCTTACATGTATAATAGTATAATGCAACTCATAGTTATGAAGTACTGTTCTAAAATGCATAACCGCTGCAGTGGTGCAACTCTAGAGTCCGTACAAAACTTTCGGCAAACACTGTGCCTCTTGTGTCACATCGTTCACTGGAAGGCTGAAGGTGGCGCTTTGTTGGTACCGTGGACATGGTACATGTACTGTATTAGGTAGGTATAGTCCACCCGGACCACAGGGATCCTGTCGGTAGGCTCGACGGTTTCTATGGACTGGTGCTGTCGCCCTGTTGGGCCCTGTGGAAGCCACCCTTGCCTTGCCGACCCTCCATCCGACTTGTCCGGAACCTCGATGCGACGTCTTAATCAGTCCTGTAGGAGTGGCCTGTCAAATTCAGAATTGCTGGGCATACGGATATGCGCGGTCGAGTGCATATCCTCCTCATAGGCGCATATTCGTCTGGGCGGCAGCCTTGATGCGTCGCGACATGGCATTCTGTTGGTAGTTGGTACTAGGTACGGGCTCGGGGGTGATCTGAAACAAAAACTCCATTGCGCACCGCTGTCTCCCAGTCTGATCGATCCCACCAGAGAGCTGTTTGTCGACGCCGAGAACTCTGGCATCTTCAGGATGACCACCAAGCTGACAAAACGAGATGCGGCATTCCGGGACTGGCTTGGTTCGAGACAGGCTCGCCCACCGCTGCGCATCGGGCTTGCATTCCTCAACCTGTCTGTCTATGGATTCATCGCATCCCACGGATACCAACACACCGTCTATTCATACCTAGCTTCCTTGCCCCGGTATATTATCGACCAGCTCCGTCGGAAGCGCGGCAATCGCGTCGAGATTCTCGACCGCTTCGACGGCCTAGTTCACCATGGCGAGATGCTCCTCGTCCTCGGCCGGCCTGGCAGTGGCTGCACCACTCTGCTCAAGGCGATTGCTGGCGAGACACACGGCATTTACGTAGACCCAAAGAGCCAATTCAACTACCAGGGTAAGAATACGTGAGCTTTGCCTGTGACCTCTCTGACAACCCAACGGATAGGTATCCCTTATGCCGAGATGCACACGCATTTCAAGGGCGAGAGCGTCTACCTGGCGGAACTGGACGAGCATCTAGCCGAGCTCACAGTCGGCAACACGCTGACATTCGCTGCCTCGACCCGCGAACCGGTCTGGGGAAAGCCAGTCCAATCGCTTAAGACCAGCGCCAACATCTCTGTCCTCTTCAACCTCGAGGGCGTGTATGATACGTTCGTCGGCAACGCGCTGGTTAGGGGCGTCAGCGGCGGCGAGAAGAGACGTACGAGCATTGCCGAGGCCCTCGTGGGCGGTGCTCCGCTACAATGCTGGGACAACAGTACTCGTGGCCTTGATAGCTCTACGGCATTAGAGTTTGTCGATCTCTTGCGTCGGCTGGCCGATGAAAGTCACTCGACCGTCTTGATGACCATGTATCAGGCTTCCGAGAATATGTATCAGGTAAGTGAGTGAGTGCGGCGGAAACCTAGGCTTTATTTCAGTTTACCAACCCGATTCTAGAAATTCGATAAAGTCACCGTTCTGTATGAAGGCCGCCAGATCTACTTCGGTCCAATTGAGCTTGCAGGCCAGTACTTTCAGGACCTTGGCTTTGAGAGACCGGCGCACGCTACAACGCCAGATTTTCTCACCTCTCTGACCAACCCTGCCGAGCGCGTCATCCGTCACGGTTTTGAGGGTCAAGCACCTCGATCTCCAGATGATTTCGCCAAGGCTTGGAAGAAGAGCAGTCTCAGTAATCAACTTATTTCGGAAATTGACAATTTCAACGCCGCTTACCCAACTATTGGCGAGGATGAGAAGAAGAGCAAGGCAGCATGGCGAAGTAAGCTTGCGTAAGTCCCGAGTTTCTCGATATCGTTCGCTGGTAGACTGATATGGCATCATGATATTGACGTCCTTAAGTCAGAGAACCTCAACATACGTCATCCCGCTCCATCTTCAGGTCTTGCGCTGTCTTCAGAGAGCGTTCCAGAGAATCAAGAATCAGCCGGGCGCTGTCATAGGTAATGTCGTTGCCAGCGCCATCCTCGCCATTGTAATCGGAAGTGCGTTTTTCAACCTCCCTCAGGACTCCAGTAGTGTAGATCGACGTGCTGTTCTAATATTCTTCTCTTTGCTCTATACGGCACTGTCCCCTTCGTTCGAGGTAATTCAAGTCGCCCCCTTTTTCCAACGATGATCGAATCTGCACGTCCTCCTGGGCAGCCATGCTAACCGAGTTCTGGGGTGTAGATTCTACTCATGTGGAAACAGAGGCCAATCGTTGAAAAGCACAATCGATACGCTCTATACCACCCTGTTTCCGATGCTGTCGCATCAATGATAAGCGACCTACCAAACAAGTTCCTAAGCGCCGTTGTCTTTCAGACTGTGCTGTATCTCTTCACTGATCTTCGGCGCACTGCAGCAGCATTCTTCACCTGGTTTCTCTTCACCTTGGTATTGCTACTGAACATGTCTGTGTGGTTTCGCCTCGTTGGCTCCATTTCTCGGACACTCGAGCAGAGCACCGTGCCGACGACCATCCTCATATTGCTTGCCGGCATATATGTTGGGTTTGTCGTTCCTGTTCCCTATGAAGTGGGCTGGTTGAAGTGGTTTCGCTTCGTGGACCCGATCGCGTACGCCTATGAAAGCTTGATGATTAATGAGGTATGGTACATCGAACCATGGGCTGAAAACTACTAACAACGTTAGCAGTTTAGCCATCGCCGCTTTCCCTGCTCCCAGCTGGTGCCGAGCGGTCCATCATACCCGGACGTGCGCCTGCAAGATCAAATCTGCACCACCGTCGGATCAGTCACTGGACAAGACTATGTTGAGGGAAATATTTACCTCCTTGAGAAATATGGTTATGTTCCTAGTCATAAATGGCGGTATGCTACAGCACCCCCAGCTCGTTCGGGAACTAGCTGAACAGGTGCTGACCCTTTCCTCCAGCAACCTCGGCATTCTCATAGCTATGACCTCCATAGTTTGCGGGCTTCATCTTCTCTGTGCTCAATATGTACCCGCCGAATCCTCCAAAGGCGATATTGTTCTGTTCCGGCGTCCAGACTCGAAGCGGACCAAGACTCGCAAACAAGATTCTGAGGAGAACGGTTCTCCTAGATTCGCGCAATATGTCGGCGAGCAACATGTCAGCAAAGAGAAGGGTGATACTATACAAGAAGTCGCCACACCCAGCATCTTGAAGCAGTCGTCAGTGTTTCACTGGAATAACCTGAGCTACGAAGTCAAGGTCGGCAAAGGTAGAACTAAGACAATTTTGGATGGCATTCAGGGCTGGGTAGTTCCTGGAACGCTGACCGCGCTCATGGTAGGTTGTTGATCCCCCTCCCGCTTTTTATTGGTTTGATGAAAATAACACGGCTTGCCATGATGCAGGGAGTGACGGGAGCTGGTAAGACGACGCTCTTGGATGTGCTTGCAAACCGTGCCAATTTTGGTGTTGCTCGCGGCGAGATCTGCATAGATGGTCAAGAAAGAGACGAAAGCTTCCAAAGAAAGATAGGATATGCCCAGCAAGAGGACATCCACCTTCCGACCGCAACTGTGCGCGAAGCCCTAGAGTTCAGCGCCTTGATGAGACAGCCCACAGCCTCTCGAGAGGACAAGCTGTCGTATGTTG
Source organism: Hypoxylon sp. NC0597 (assembly GCA_022432515.1). Taxonomy (NCBI): domain Eukaryota; kingdom Fungi; phylum Ascomycota; class Sordariomycetes; order Xylariales; family Hypoxylaceae; genus Hypoxylon; species Hypoxylon sp. NC0597. The sequence continues at coordinate 390,109 of JAJKLA010000010.1, forward strand.
ACAATGTCATCGAGATTCTCGACATGAAGAGCTACGCAGAAGCTATTGTTGGGGTGCCGGGCGACGGTGAGACCATCCACCGCGCTCCATATGTCAACGCTGATGTCCATGACCAGGTCTCAACATCGAGCAACGCAAGCGACTTACCATCGGTATCGAACTTGTGGCCAAGCCAGAGCTACTTCTGTTCTTTGGTATCTCTACTCTTTGCATCTTGCAACCGCCGTGCAACTAACGGTGCCCACTTCCAGATGAACCGACCTCGGGCTTGGACAGCCAGACGGCATGGTCCATCTGCACATTGCTTCGAAAGCTCTCAGCCAACGGACAGGCGGTCCTCTGCACGATACATCAACCCTCGTCCCAGCTCTTCATGTTGTTTGATCGGCTCCTGTTACTGAACAACAAAGGCCAATGCGTCTACTTTGGAGACATCGGCAAGGACGCCTCGACAGTGGTGTCCTACTTTAAGGGCCGAGGTGCACAGCCACCTGCCCCTGGAGCCAACCCTGCCGAGTGGATGCTGCAGACAACAAGTGGAGAGACGACTGACGCATCTAGTGATCTCCCGCCAAGTGAGTTCTGGGCCCGAGAATGGGCTGCCAGCAAGGAGCGAGATGATGTCTCCGGCCGACTTGTCGAGCTCAAGACCAAGAGCACACCAGAGAAGACCAGTAGCACATCTGGGTACAAGGCATATGCTACGCCATGGCTTTTCCAGATGGTCTCCGTGACAAGGAGAATTTTCCAAGAGTACTGGAGGCGGCCAGTTTACATATACTCCAAGTTTGCACTCTGCATTGGAATCGTGAGTCTCGCTAGACTTTCGGATCGCGCATGAAACTGACTGTTACACCAGGCCCTCTTCGATGGGCTCTCGTTTCAAAACACCCGCCTCGACCTCCAAGGCTTCGCCAACTTGCTCTTTTCCATGTTCCTGCTGACGCAAATCTTCGGCACCATGGACCAGCAGGTGATCCCGCGACTAATGGAGGGCCGCGCGCTCTTCGAGGGCCGTGAGCGGCGGTCTAAAACGTACCATTGGACCGTCTTCCTGGCATCCAACATCGTTGTCGAGTTCACATGGCAGTTGCTAGTGACGGCCTTCATCTTCGTCATCTGGTACTACCCAACGGGCCTCCAGCGGACAGGCGAGGGCGACGCGGCTTTTGGGGTGGCAAGCCGGGGCGCGCTGTCATTTGTCATAATCCTCTTCTTCTGTCTCTGGACCATCACGTTCTCGCAGGCCTTGGCCTCGGTGATCGAGCTTGAGGAGAGCGCCGTGCAGGTCGCGACCCTGTTGTTCTATTTCTCATTGGTATTTTGCGGGTAAGTACTCTTAGCCTTCCCTATCTATCTAGGGACCTACTCGGTCCACTTACAGAACTTTGTGCCACAGTGTCCTAGTCTTCCCCAAGGACCTGCCCGACTTCTGGATCTTCGTCTGGCGCGCCTCGCCCCTAACATATTTCGTCAACGGGCTATCCCTTGCGGGCCTGTGGAACATGAACCTAAGCTGTTCGCGAGCGCAGATACTAAGTATACCTGCTCCTGGCAGCGGCGCAACCTGCGGTGAGTACCTTAAGGCCTTTGCGGACCAGAACTTCGGAGCGGTCATAAACCCGATGGCGACGACGGGCAGCTGCGAGTACTGCCCACTGGCCAACACGAACTCGTTTTTCCGGGAGACGCTGCAGGTCTCGGGCGAGCATCCTTGGTATCATGCGGGGTACCTGAGTGTTTTTATCGTTTTCAATATCTTGGCCATGTTCGGCCTGTACTGGTTCGCTCGGGTGAGGGGCAAGAATGGTGGCCTTTCGCGATAGGTGTCCTTGCCGTATTCACTTGAGTAGAGCTTCGTTTGCTTCGATGGAGGATTTGGGGGGCAATCGGCCTTTGGGCTTGGTCCAGCGCTGCTCACGACCCAATCATCTTAGTTAAGTTAATCAATTAGTCAATTACAGGTCTCTTGTTAAGGGGGTATGCTTTGTATTTTAGAAATGAGAATAACTGTTTTAGAATAGCCTGAAGAATCCTTGACCACTGGACGGCATCCGCGTCAGTATTTCCACAACACCTCTTACAGGTACAAGTTGTTTCTCCTTGGACCCACTTATATACCCCTGACACAGCTCACTCTCCCCCAGCCCCAACCCCCTTTTTCTTAAAAGGGAGCCCTTTTCCGCAAACCCTCATGAATAGAAGTTAGTGATGACTGATGCGTCCTACCGGCTTGAAATTTGGTTCAAGAACCAGGGATAATGTGGAACGCAAATATGGATATATATAGCAGTCTCATTTACAGCTTCTAGACGTCGGCAATGCGTATCATGATTAGTTGTATGAATTTGTTAGGAGAGGTAATATAGTTGTATTTTATTTATTTCATGACGTTGAACTACGGTTTTAGATCATTCCGTCGACCGTATGCTTCACTTTAGCATAGACCATGCACTATATGTCGAGGCTCATAACACAATTGGAGCCACTAAGTGCTTCACAGTCTATGCATCCTTCATATCTTCGTAATAACTAGATTCCGTGTCTCTATACTCTCTCGTGGTGGAGCATGTGACAGTGCCATAGGGTTCTCTATAGATACATGTGGGCAGTCTAAAGCTAGCTTTTAGCGGAGGCTTCGAAGACTCGGTATGGAGTATGCTTACATCTGGCATTTGATCCCGAATGACTATCATAGGTCATAAAGAGGAAAGGCTCGTTTGATCGCTGGTTAGGTAGCCAATACCATCGTTGATTCTTGTTGTATTTCAAGTAGTATATCTCCTGGTTCCATTTCGGATACACTCTGTCCGTGGCAACGAGGTCGTTGGCGTCAGTTGAGCTATAATCGCACAATGCAAGAGGACGGTCTTCACATTCTGGTAAGATTGAACGCCAAGTACTGTAAGCATATGTTAGCTAAGAGCTGTAACTTCCTTAATAAAACGAGCAGCATACTTGATTAATCTGAAGCGGTAACCAGGCCGGAAGAAGGTCGCTAGCTGGTCTTCATTCAGAACATTCTTTAGAAGACGGGGTATGGTGTCCAAGGATATGTCTAGAACACATGAGAATAGAAATAGCCACGATTAAGTTGAGCTACAAACCAACTGCGACGAATTAGACTTCTATTTAACAACCTAGCAGATTCATAGCTTACCATGCGCGCCCACGGCTACTTCTTCCACGAGAAATGGATCACTCGGATCATATTTCTCAAGAGTCATTGGCGTATTTTTCCGTATCTTAGAGTTGTCAGTAACCACCGACTCGCATCGTTGGCTTGCTTACTTTGCAATCATAGCAATGAACGAACTCGGCATTGAAGAGCGAGCGTAACAACTCTTCACTCTCCTTGCGATATTCTGTGATTATATCGGCATCCACGCCAAGATTTGGAATGTATTTGGACTCATGTTCGACGTAGCAGAAACCGGTCTTTTCCAGGCTGATGTTGTCTTTGTTGCGCATGCTATACACGGTCACAGGTTGCGTGTCCCATTCTACGTTTGTGGTTTTAATATCGTCAATATCAACATCGACAGAGGCAGAGGGATGAAGAAAGAAGGGCTTTTCTTCTCCATAGATCGGAAGGTCAGCAATAAAGTCAATGGTGGTTTGGATATCGGTACTCGTCGAAACCATGGTTAGATCAATACTGTTGCATCATTGTTTCTCCTAGAGCTAAGCAGATGGGAGAGGTGAAGGGCATACACTGGTGTATAGCATCATCCCCGAAATGGTGTATTTAGCCCCCAAATAATGGACACTTTTGAGCCTCATTCTGAGGTTACCTTGCGGGTGGTTCTACAACTTTGAGACCCTACGCTGTACATGTTGCCTAATCTATGAACCGGAGGTCCCCAATTCTCGGACCTAGACCTATTTAAATGCATTAGCATCATGTGAGTAATTTTGATCGAATCACAGCTGGTTGCTGGCGCCGTATTGGGAAAGATACGCACCGCAGAGCCGCATCGATAAATCCCTCAGCGCCCAATGGCTCGATCCTAGCCTATAATAATCAGCCTATTGCAGGTGCAGGGATACTTATAGTCATCGCTAAATCTCGATGTGACAGTTAACGGCAGCAGATAAGAAAGCAGCCAATTGCAAATCGTCTTCGTTGGAGATATTACAAGCTGAGATGCTTACGGGTATATAAAGCGCCAAAGCCTGCTTTAAATGTGCACAATGTATCTCTGACCAGCCAACTTAGGGTGAGACAATTACGACCCCTCTGTCAACCGAGACAATTTAAACGTGCACTTTTAATAATGGCACTTTCACTGCGCCTCCTATCTTAAGACAGATGACATGATGCGGCTCAACTAGAATGATGATGACTCGTAATCTTCTGAAATCCCCTGCAATTCTTCTCTAGGTGGGTAGCATTTCTTGTTCTTTTCGGATACAAAAATCACGTTGGAGACAGCATAAGGAAATCGGACATAAGCCTCCCAGTATGGGTTACGACACAGAGGTCGGGATGGCTGCATTAATCCCAGACATCCGATGCACTCCAATTACCTCTGATCCCTACCCATCCATTGAATGCCCAGTATGATACATTGGCAACGACCGGTTAGGGCCGGGCTCTTTGCAAACGGCTTCCCAGAACGCCCGAGACGGTAATATTGATCGGCTAGCAACTTGGTGGCGTATGATGGTGTTACCCAAATTAGGTAGGTACCTACCCCCCCTATTCACCTGGCTTCGGAGTTTGAGTTCCAGGTCTATGCATTAAGAGGTTTCTTGTTACTGATCTAATATCGTGGTTCGACTTCTGCGATTCTGGCCTTTGCCAACACCCTGTAAACTCTCATCTCTCAATAGGCAGTATCCCTTGGCAAGTGAGAGGAGAATGCTTCGTGGAAAGGAATATCAAGTGGTCGTTACGGCATGTGCTGTGAGTAAAGTATCTTCAATTCGAGGACATATACTTAGACCGATCGTTAGCCGTTCAAAGAAAACGAGAAAAACCCAACGCAGGATGTCAAACTAAAGCTCCCTGACCGCATCGAGCGAGAAGGGCATATTCCCATTAATATAATCAAATACCCCGTTGACTTCAGAAATGTCATTACAGATATGGATATAATCCCAGAGCTCTGGAGTGGCAAAAAGAAAGTTTATGACCCTGGGTGTAAACAGGGCCAGAAACTATATATCGATGCAATGCTTCACCTTGGCATGAATTTTTCCGATGTCTGGCAGGTTGAGAAGAGAGCGCGCCGAGATGGCTACGACTGGGTAGGTGATGATGGGGTGCCTTTGCCAAAGCATAACGGTGAGAAGGGAAGAAGATGGGAAGGTCTCCCTGAAGTGCTTGTACCCGTCTTTGACGTCGACCATGTTGTAAGGAGGCTACACGAAGAGCTGCCGGTAAGTAGGTCGCTCCTATTTGGAAGGGGAACACAACTGATAGCAAAATACAAGAACACGCCAACGCAAACATCCACAGATGCAGGTCTTCTGTACTGTGAATTCATCTTCTATACCTCGCTTGCTACGCTGTTTAGGGCCGAAGAAATCCCTCGTGTGTTGTTTTTGCATCATGCTGGAAAGAAAACTACCAAACAGGACATCGAAGAAGGCGCAAAGGTTGCGGCCTCTGTTATCTGCTCAATGATCGATCAATTGGAAGCTTTGCACTCAGCTCTGTTACGGCATAATGATCGCACACAAAGGGCATCTCTAAGCCCCCAAAGCTAATTGGACGTCTGTCTCAGTAACTCACAGGTGTAGAGACTAAGGGGAAATAGGTTGCGTTCGAATGATGTATGAAGGTAAACCATAACATAACACGAGACACTAGGTACTTAGGTAGACACCTACATTAAAAGTTAGGGCGACTATTCATCATTAATCCTCTTGCTTTACCGGTTCCGCATGCATCCTTTCTTGTTGGGACGCCAAAAGCTCCCTCAATCAAATGTGAATATGCCTCTTGCATTAATGCATGTGCGAGTATGGCACATCCTCATGCTGCCTCTTTCCTCTGTGTTACCACCCTTTCGTACTGTGTCATAGTTCTAACTTCGAACCGGCCATACCATATGATTTAGGAAAGAAACGAGAACGCCTGAGATGGATCACTTGTTGTCACGCCGGTTTCCGAAAAGAATACAAATAGTTGACCTCGTGGCCAGTGTACTACGTGAATAGTCTGCATACCTTGTAGCACGGCGTAACTCTCTAGGTAACATTGCACCGCAACAAAGACCAATTGGATTAGATGTAGCTAAATTCTTACTGCCTTCTCATGAATATATCGTGGCCGTAATAGGCGTAGATGCATGAAGAGGTGGTTCGGCTCGGTTTGATTCGTAGAGCAGAGCCTCATTGACCTTATCTATCTCTAAGTGAAAACTCAACACAGCCACTCGGATGGTCGGAGATCCTTATATGCATTTTATATACCTAACACAAAGGAAGACCGGATTCTAATTCTATTCGAGAGAGATGGAGTAAGAAAGGCGGTAAGCATAGGGTGCCAACCCGGTAAAGCTAACTCTATGTCAACGTTACCACCCAGTCTCCAGGTAGCCTGACGAGAATTTACACACAAATAGTGGCCCAATCCCCTCTGTGCCCAGATAACTAGCTTAGTCCTACAGAACACAGCCTACAACCATTATCCATTTGTCTTAATTCAGCTTTGATCCCCTCTCAGTGTAACAATGTCTGGGAGCCCACTTCAAATTAGCGATCCAGCAGTTCTCAACCTGCTTAGTCTCGATCGCGACTTTGATATGCGTACCGTAATGGACCGTTCCGGATATCCTCCAATCGAATACAAGTCTCAGGGCTGGCGTGCACAGAGCCACCTTGCATTCCCACCTCGTCAAGATATAGAGTCACCAGAACTAGAGGCAACCAGGAGCCTTGTCCGTGGAGGCAAAATCTACCTTGCTGGAACTGGAAGTGGGCCTCAAGGGGCTAAGTAAGGCAGTCTTCTGGTCTCTGCTAGTTAGTATACCATCATGTGGTCATCTTATTACATATGCTAACAAGACTAGTAGTAGAAGAAAGAGCAGAAGTTTACGTTGAGGAAGAATTTTCAAATCTGAAATACAGCCTCATCAATCATTTAGCTGGGCTCTGCATGAGCGGGACCTAAACGCTTGAAAATCTAGCTCACCCGGGTAAAGGATATGGGTATTGTCTCTGGTATTCAACTTTTTAACCTCCCTGAATGAAGATGCTGACAGTAATTATGAGTTTTTGATGTTATCTAAAGAGCGTTGTTAAAGACATGTTGGGCATGGCAAGTTTCTGGTTTACCCGTCACTTTCATTTACGCACAAATCCTGTCGTTAAAATATGTTCTATTTTTAAGGGCTTTTAATATCACTTACTATCAGTTTAGCGGAATCTTTTTTTACCTGTTAACTAGTGAAATTTATTCCTTATTTATTAGTCGTTTAACATACAGAAATATTTTTGTAATGGGCAAGGAAAACGTTTCCGAATGAAGACAACAAGTTTGCGACATGACTTGTAGTAAAGTATTGTATAAGGTTTCTATTCTAATTCTATGTTTGCTTCTGGAGTGATACTGCGATTTGTGCGACGCCAACGAAGACCTGGAGGACGCCTAAGATAATGGTCAAAACTCCTATTATGATCACCGCCTTGAACGTGAAGAGCCTCTCGGGGTCTCTTTGATCATTCCAAACCTCAAGAAGATTTCTTGGCTTTTGAGTAACACTATAGTCAGCTAGATCCATAAGTCGTTCGCCGAGATGAGGAAAGTTGATGTGCGCATCATAGACGCCACGCTCTCGAAGGAGATCCTCTGCACCATCGAAGCCGTTCACATATTCTTGGCCGCAGAGTGCATCAAGTAAAGGGTCGATTGATCCATTCCACTTTGCGTTTTCTCGTTCTCTTTCGCGAAAAATTCGACGAGAAAGGGCATGTTGCCCAAATATCAGACGATAACTCAGTAAGACCCCAATCAGGTACGATCTTGCTTCAGTCTCGGAACGGGCTTGGCATTTCTGCTGACAACTATGATTCCTAAATAAACTGTATGCGAAGTTAGACCGACTTTAATTTCAATATAATAGATGTCTTCTTTCGATGCTTTCTTACCGGCCAATAAGAGCTTCATCGCCCCTGTTAAGGCAAATCGTAGCACAGAGCGAAGGTAAACGAAAGAGTTTCAACTGTTTCGTCCTACTGTATCTATCGAATTTACAGTGCTCAGAAAGGTTGTCAACCCACGTAATAGTGACATCTCCAATTTTAGATAAGGAGTAGAAGTTCAAGTGCGGCACAGAAAGGAGAGTTGGCGACCCTTCAGATGACTCTGCTCCTAGTGGGCAAGCTATTGGAATAAGCCCATGATTACGAAGCACCGCTCCAATTGGCCTCCGAGACGAGTCCGTGACATGTGCAACGGAGTGCTTTTTGAACCACTGAGTATTCTGGTATTTCATAGTCGTGGAGAAGTCCGAGTCTGCCGATTTGAATGTTGGCGTGTACAGCATGGTTGACCAACCAATAACAGCGAATATCAAATGGCGCAGAGCATTCCCATGGGTATTATCGTTAAGCATAGAAACTTTGAAGTAATCGCAGAGTTGCTTTACGATATCGTCGATTGTCGTCTGAACTGTTGAGGATCTGATCAAACTGACGATCTTTGAACACGTTCGAAATTGGCGCTCTAAATAGGTGGTCTCCGGCTGAGACCCCCAAAAGATGTTTAATATGTCAGTAGTGGCAGTTTCGTATTCCATCATCTGCATTTCCACAACCGCCGCAAAGATTCTCAAACCATTGTCCAGGGAGCATCGCTTTTCACCATTTCCGCAGCAAATATTGATAAATGATTCTCTCGTCTCGTTTAAGGAGTCTAACTTGATCGTACAAGTCCTCGAGGTGCGTAGCTTTATTCTGGGTAAAGTATTGTAGTACATAGTTATTATGGTTGGTTTCCTCGTAAGAGCGAAACCGGATGACTACGCGTTCAATGAAACATTTAGGGGGTGACATAAGGGGGGGAACACACGCATTCAAATCAAGAAGCTCTATAATCATTGTCATTGTCCTACTAGGGCAATCGAGTCCTTCGCGTGTAGTCACAATTATCACATAGCCTCTCGGCCAATGTCGGGCGAAATTTGAATGAGCAGAAATATACTAGATACCTAGAAAAGCCACATAAGCAGGTAGGGCAGGCTGTGTGAGTGAAACAATCCGAGGCAGGCTACCTACCACATACCAAGGACACAGCACTGAAAGAGGGGTGTCAGCTGCATATTTATTAGCAAGTTTTCCGCGCTGTCTGCCCCTCAATCTGCCTCTGATTAATCACAATCTGCCTTACAATCCGTATAGATAAACCCCCAGTAGCTCTACGATAGCGACATGCAGTTACCTAATCCACTTTATAATGAAAGCAATGATATGGCCACGTAGTAAGTAAACCATCAGGACCTAGGTAGACGTCAATAATTGTAACTGATACATTAGGAATACTTCAGTGACGAGATATATACCGAATCCTGGCAGGAGTCCGTAAAAGAATGCGAAAGGACATTGGAACGATATGACTATGAGCGAGCTTTGCAGGTCAAGTCGCCTCAGAACTTTCGCGAGGAACTAGGGAAGCTCTTTATCGAGTATCCCGACGAGCCCTCGAAGAAAGCCATTATCCTGATCTATCCGACTCTGGATCATTACGAGACCTTCGCCCGAAATTTTGTTGACATGATGGCCAATCCAGTGGATACATCAATGATGTGGGGGCTATTGTTCCTAGTCTTCAAGGTAAGGGAGATAACTTCCAACTACCTAGTTAAGAACATAACGCTAAATTAAAGTAGCTGGCCCTAGGGAGCACAGGGCCTGTCAGCCCTTTGAGCCGCATTACGAGATGGCTAGAGAAGATTGGTCATGAGCTTCGAGAATCTAACAATTGCAGAGAGAGAATTACCGATCTTGAAAAAGTCAAGAGTGACACAGTAGAGGTAAACAAGGAGATTGTCATCCTCTGGCTGAATATCATAATGACGTTTCGCAATAAAGGCCAGGGACACGAAAGTACGTAGACACAACGCCAAGCATTCAGGGGGCGAACAAGCAGTGCTAATGTTGCAGTCTGGCTAAACGATAGTGCATGGGATTCCCTAACAGCTGTGTACAACACGGCCTACCAGAACATAACGGAAGCTGTAAAGCGCATTGAAAAAGTTGCCGAGATGGCAGAAAGGCATGCTCGTGCTATGGAACAAATTTCAATCTTGCAGAGTTTGCTTTCCCTGAGAGACTTTCCACAGGAAAGCGTAACTATGCCATGTAACACTCTTCCTGTGGCCGAGAACAGTCGATTTTATGGCCGCCGAGACATTCTACGACACTTAGAAGATCACCTAAGGCCTGCAGATACCAGAAGCCGCCTTTCCTCAATCGCGCTATACGGCCTTGGCGGTATCGGAAAGACCCAAATAGCGCTCGCTTATGCATATCAGAAGCTCGATGATCTCGATACAGTGTTTTGGATATCTGCTGAAGACACTTACTCTATTCAGAAGAGCTTTAGCCGCGTGGCTCTCGACGCCCTCAAGCTTCCAAAGGCTAGTCCCCAAGCTTATCAAGAAAATATGATATTGGTGCTCGACTGGCTGCAAAATACAAGTAAGATACAACGATTAACTCCCCCTATCCAATATTAACCATGAACTAGCCGCCAAGTGGTTACTCATATTCGATAATGTTGATAGCCACAATGCCCTCGACGGCTGCTGGCCTGCTTCCAAGCATGGGGCTGTTCTCGTGACCACTAGAGACGTTCTTGTCGCTACACTTCCCATAGATACCGGCTTAGAAGTAGATGAATTTGACAATGATGAAGGGGCTAAGTTCCTCCTCCACATGACACCGAATAGGCGACGCATTGACAGCGAACTAGAGTCGGCACAACTAGTAGCGGCAGAATTAGGTGGTCTACCGCTTGCTCTTAACCAAATGGCCGCTCTAATCAATGCGAGGAATTACTCCATCGAGGATTTTCGTACTATGTATGCCAAATACGACCAACGTTTGCATAAACAAAAGAAGAGCGGATGGAAGTATCTGGGGTACAAACATGCCCTCGACACAGTGTGGGAGATATCCTTCACGAATCTTGGGGACGGAGCTCGTGCTTGTCTTGGAGTCCTGAGCTATTTCTCCGCCGATTCAGTACCTGCCGAAGTATTTACAGCTCCTGAGCCTGATAAGCTACCCGATATACTGTCTTTCTGCAGTGATGAGCTGAAGTATGTCCGCCTTCTACAAGTACCTAATTCCAGGTGTTAACGGAATATAGTCTCGGAGATGCCATAGAAGAATTAACCCATCATGCATTGGTAAGGAAGAATATCGAGCAAGGTAGCTTTCGAATCCACCGATTAGTACAAGCAGAATACCGGGCGAGAATGGACAACGCTCAAGAAGAATTCGAAGCTGCCACCAAGTTATTACTTGCGAAGATTCCATCTCAGCGCTCAAGCAAATTCGACAACGAAGAATGGCTCTTATACGAGCGATATATTCCTCAGGTAATAGCACTTGCTAAGAACTATAATGACTCACAAACCAAGCCGAAGCCCCTCAGGCCCACGATGGACTTCGTCAGACTTCTTACGAATTCTTCTAAGTACGTTAACTCTCCTCCCGTCCCTATAGCTACCCGGGTGGCTAACTGTTTGGTAGTGCAATCCATGATAATGACACCATGCATGTCGTCCCTGAAATGCTTGAAACTGCTAACTCCGCCTATCATACTTGTACAGAGCAAGAACGAGATAGGCTGCTATGGTCACTATTACAGTATCTGAAGTGTATGTACCACTTTTGTACCTCCGAATTTATGAAATCAGAAAATGAAATGACAGAAAGCCTTGATATCCGCCTGGAACTGCTTCGTCACGACGACCTGCTTGTAGCTCTCTCATATAACGGTCTCGGCATGGCAGCCGGGTGTCAAGAACGCTACGAAGAAGGCTTACAGTGGTTCATGAAAGCTCGTAAAGTCTATGAGGGTCCGGCTGGAGAGATCCCTTCAAGGAAATTGGTCTGGGGATATAACGTCTCACGAAATTATTATTGTATGGGCAAATACGAAGAAGCTAGGAAGAGACTAGATGAAGCACTAGGGATTGCGGACAGGCTTCAGAGCTGGTACATGCAGGTTTAGTACGCCATTCCCTTAAGCACATAGCCTGATTCTCTACTTACAATATCTAGCGGTCACCTGGCGTTCTCCTCGCTTTATACGAGAATGAACAATCTCGATGAAGCAAAGAGGCACGTTGACACGGCAAAGCAGATACTAGAGGCATCGGGGACTGCTGCCCGCTTCAGTTGGCTTAGCTCATACTGTGCATACCGCGCTGGAGATGTGGCAATGAAGCAAGGTCGCTTCAACAGGGCCATGTAAGAACCTACCCCCTAGGTGCATCTTGATTGTTGTTGGTCAATTACTAAGCATGTCTTCAGCGAGGAAACAGAAAGATCAGCAGCGATTGGGAAACTCGTCAAAGTGCCAACGGGTATTCTTGCGAGATGCGTCCACGCTTACTCCAAGGCACTAGCAACGGATCCTTCAAGAAGAAAGGAATCAGAGAGACAGCGGCTAGAAGCAAGAAGGCTACGGTCGTCATTACCAGACGGCGGTGGTGACTTAGATGATGAAAGTGATGAGGCATTCGAAAGGCTGGTAAAGATGGATCACCGATAGCGAGCTTTTGTATGAGCAGCTGTAAGCAAATACGAGTTAATCAAGTTCTTTTGTCTCTGTAGGTAGTTTTCCGAGCGTACATATTTACTGCATTGCACGTTATGGCCATCGTTATTCGTCCTTGAAGAAATATCCTAGGATTCCCCTAGGCGTTCTGTTTCAGGTACAAAATACCTGTGCGCAAGGGGTAGATGTTGCGTCGGTAAGTGTACCTATACAGCAAAGCAGTGCAAGCCCTGCAATTAACCCCATATGATTGACGCGGGAGCCTAGAGACGATTGAGGGGTGTCGTCGCGGTAGTTTGGATTCGGACATTGCGGTGTTCATTATAAAGAAAGTCGTGGTGCTCTAGTCCGTGTGTTCTATGAAAGGCGCGTTTGTGTCGTTACCGTCGGAGTCTTTCCGCATCACTATTGCAGCTGAGTGAAGTTAGAGCTTCTTCTAAAAAGGAGTAAGTCTTGGAAGGCTAGGGAAAGTGCAATACCCACGTTGCCTTAACATCGATTCTTGCGAGATTGTTGGGTTGAATCGGAGCTCCCTTCATTGAGCTCAGGAATCATTTCGACAGCAACTTTTCCGATGTTGAAACGAGCCGCCGGTTATTGCGGGGGTGAGGGTGAGGCCTAAAAACGCCATCGGATAGCCACTAAATACCACTATCAGAACTGGATCGATGGTTGCCGCGGCGATGTGGACCGCAGCATGCTTGTTAGGTACTGCCATCGCCTCTGATACTACTCCGTGGGACGAAAGAGTTGGCCTTCCAACATTGATACTGTCAGCACCGTCGTCCATTGCCCAAGTTACCACATCTCAATAATGAAGTAACTCAGGTATATCTCGTCTTTTTAGCAGCTGGTGCTTGCTGTAACATCACCAACTATGGAAGGCTGTTACATTTTATTTACACGTCGCATTCGCTTTGACCACCTGGACAGCCATTTTGTGGTGGGCTTGCCCCAGATATCGGCTAGTGCACTCGATGGAATTCCGGAAGCCAGGCCTCGGCCCTGTAATCTTGTGTTAGTGGTCACTGTAGCCTTCTCGTTGATGTTCGCACAGCGACGCTCCAACCTCGTCCCAAGGGCAAGTCATGCCGTCCCACGAGAACAGGATGAGGATAAGGAGGTTGGCATTAGTCTATCGGTCGTTGAAGACTTTTAGATAGAGATAACATCAAGTCCACAGTTTTGAACTCGGGCAGTTCGGATGTCGATCTAGGAAAACCTGGAAGTGGGATCAACTGAAGCACGTGCCGTAATACCACGGTCCTAAGCTTGGAAAAGACAAGCCCTGTCGCTTTTAGGCTATGCCATTTCAAAGATCTTCTCTGGTACATATTCTCCGTTTTGATTTTGTTAGATATCATTAAGTAATTTCTTATACATCAAACATTCAGGTCATGGATGAAATTCTATATTCCAAGCAAATTATATTCAACTTCGTTCCAGCACATCCGCCGAAGCTCACCGTGGCTTTCGGTAAATAGTGATTACCTAAGCAGTACACCTGTCCCATCTCAGTGCACACCTTTACTCAGAGTATACAAACCTGTGTGGTAGTCACCTCTATTACACAGATCATCACGTACCAAATTATAAAGGAATACATTAACCAAGTCTTTGGAACGTACAAGACCCGCCCACTAATTTTATCATATCCGTCGTATAGTTTGGGATATTCGATATGGAAGACTAGAAAAGACCCACCGCGGATTTCGACATAAAAGGCGATACTCGGTAGGGCTGAGTATATTGCTGGGCTCTTGGCAGTGAGCAACGACTTGGCGGACCTAACCCGTACTTGCGTTGAATCAGCTTGTGTATAGTTATAAACCCAAGCTCTTGGTTCTCACATCGTGTCCCCACTCAGCGGCGGGTCGGCGAAGACAACTTTACTTGAATATCTATGTGTGGTTTTTCCACGACTTCGATGGAGAAAAGCCATCACCTCTAACCAATGGGTAACTTTGCCCATGGCCTAGAATCGCCCTCAGCAGTAATGGCCCAAACGAAACCAACCAATCGTTCGCATAAGACAGATACCTCGTTGAACATCAAAGGAAGATTTCATGGTATGATATATGATGACTCCTCGTAAACACGGTCAATACCTACCTTGCCCATTCAGCGTCAGCGTTTAGTTAATTGTTGCTATCCATATTACCATTTTAGAAACCAATGACAACATCAAGATACGAGGCCAAGCTCATAGATTCGCATGCGCCAAGTTGGCGTTTCAATTCAACGAGTCGTATTGATATGAGCAGAGAGGCTGAGAGGACCAGATTGCTAGAGCTGTTGTGTAAATCTCGCCACATGACAAGCAATGCGTCCACCGTAACTTCAAAGTCGGCACATGCCTCTAGATGTGGACACCTTAATAACACGAACCAGATACTTCAGGTATAATGTAGTTACGTCGATATTTAGATTTAGACAGGTTGAATGAGTATATAAGGGCCTGCTTCTCTCCTATTAAGTTAACATATCCAACACAAGCCAATTCAACTGGACTATCCACAACCAACTCAACGATTCCTTATTACTATTTGTAAGATATACCACCACTCTCTACACAATGCTTGCCAAGTCCGTCACCACTGCCCTCGTTGCTATCACAGGGCTCCTCATGCCCATTACGGCGTTTGCATCGCCGGCAGAGCCCGAGCTACTCGAAACACGAGGAAGAACCAATGGTGTAAGTATTTCCCCCTGGAAGGTGCAGAAAGATAGCATTCTAACGACCTTTACAACAGCAATGCCGATTCGATGACGGTGGAAAATGCGGTGGCAGAGGATACTGCCACCTGGTGACCGGTGAGGCTGTTTGCTGTGGAAAGATGAACCATTACCATTGCTCCGGCCATAACAACCACTGCGAGGCGGGCGGTGCGAGGGTTGTAGTCAACTGCGATTAAGGGCTGAAGGCATCAGGATGGGGGAAATAAGAGACATTTTGAATTTATTTCTTTAGAAAAATTTGGAACGCTCTTTAAACTCGATGTTGAGGGAATCATGACTTGAGCCATCCCTTCACTATACAAGATATTGCGCATTATACCTAGAAACAGCTTACCAAATACATTCCTTGAACCCGACTTTAGAGAGCTATATTGCCAATTGGATATAATTGTTACTCATAAGGGTTGAGCTCCCGTCTTTTCGTTTTTTATATGACAGTGATGAGCTATTATTGCCTACTTCAGGTTTAATAATATACGAAGTGAAGTATCTAACATTCATTGGGACCTTATGTCATAAGTTTATCGATTCCGTGAGTATCTTTGACGAGATCGAACCATAATTCCATCTTAAATGGATTCTGGAGGCTTAGTAATGTACGTCAACTTGTCTCTATAACACGCGTCAGTTCCTATCTCATATTAGCCACTTGATCTTGGCCAAACCTACCCATTCAATTTCTTCATTATGGCGCCCAGGCCTTCATGAGAGTAGTCCTTCTCGTTCCACATATCTTTATGGTACACCACTTTCTCATTAGGCTCCTCGCCCTCGAGCCTGAGACTGACCAGGCTATCTATCGTCTTCGACGCATGGATTCCAGCAAACGTATACTTGTGCCGCTGCTTCCAAACGAGCTCATGTTCGGTTGAGGACGTGACCTCCGTTCCAAGCGACTCCAGCTTCGAGAAGAGCTTCGGAAGTCCGTACCACTGGCCTGCTATCTTGTATCTTGATACATTGAGTCAGTATTGACTCTGACTTAAAATGTCTTGAATAGGGATTACCTCGTATCACAGTAGCTGAAAGGGTCATCGTATATAGCCTTCTCGGCGTAGACTTTCATGTCTTCCTCCGATGCACTCCCGCAGTACAGGTTGAGGATCTTACGCTTGATCACTTCTCGAGAAGATGAGATAGGCACAGACTTCTCTGGGTGAGGCGTGTAGTCTACATCCCCGGTAACATTACGAGGTCTCTCCGGGTGAGGTTCTACACCTCCTTGATCCGGGTGTGGAGACGTAGACGAGGGCATTTTGTAATAAGATATCTTTTAGACGGCGACCATGTACCCAAACTGGGACAGAAAGGAATACGTATATTTGAAGAAATGATACCAGGGGTTGTACGCTCCTAAAAGTAGATATATATCGTCGACATCATAAGTATATGATGACATCATGACTAGGTACGAGATGTCAACGAGAATCCTAAACTAAAAGTCTCATAAACATATGAACCTAAATCACAATCACAATACAAAAATAAGTAGGTAGGTAGGTACTTTAGGTACATATAAAATAGACAGATAAGCATGCGATCGCATTCTTTAAACTGCTGCCATAGAGTGTTGGTGGCGCGGGATCATCGGAAAGTGAGCACTCAGACGGGACGACTACCATTACGAAAATAGACCACACGAGGTTCAAATATGATTAAGAGATCAGAAATCATCCTCGCTATTTACGAACACGAGTTTTAAGATTGATCCTCGAACTATATCTAGATCATTCAACTCCAACAATTTACCCTGATGAAACGTCAAATCTGATTGACTCAGGGAGGTACCATTGGTGTCAATTAATAGGGTTATGAACCAAACAATGAATATTATTATCTTTTTTATTTAAAATCCTTCTACTTCCAATGCATAGAAAGTGAGTGAGTTCGTAGATGATGGCGCGAGCATACATCCGCCACTGAAGGAAGGAATTCCATGGTTCAATGAACGCCACTTAACGACGTCTCAATCAGGAGAAATCACACTTCTTACTAATACCAAAGACTACCTACGTATTTAGTTAAACAAGATGGAACACATGGTAATCAGGTTATCTGACAAAAAGTTCTAACAATTTATTGGAATTCTAATAACTTTCGTATGTCAGCGCTCGAAGGATACCTATCCAAACAGATCTTCCCAAAAAGGACAATAAAGTGAGGTTAAAGCCTATGTGGCAAGGAACTAAGACTTAAGGCACTTGCTAAGCATAAAAGCTCGACGAGGACCCATCTTGCTTGTTAGCAGCACAATTCTCGGTTTGGAAGGAGGTTCAATATACGTACAGATTAAGGGGTGCGTAGAACGGCCGGCGTGGAGTTGCTTATACGAACCAGCCAATGAAATAACGCGAAATTAAGCTTAACGGGAGACGGCCTGTTTGAGAATAGCGTCATATATCTTCCAACTCCCGCATTAGGTAATAGCAGTTTATAGGCCGCTCTATGGTGTTTGCGCAGCATTAAGACGTCTCTGAAAAGTATTGACAACGTTTGGTAGACCTTTCAGGTTATTGAGCGAGTGAAATGATACGAAGTGACCGGCATGCAGCTAATTAGGGGCTTGCCGTTGACGTGATACACTCTAATTTAATGAAATTGCAGGCTAGTCTTTCAGCCGCAGCCTCACCTACGTCGCCATAAGGTGTCTGAAAGAGTATTTCTAATTATAGTTGCCGAGATATCGGGGTAGCAGCAATTCTGTTACGGCTTAAGAGGTCGGCCTATAACTAGTACCCTGCAGGGAATGTAACCGCACCATGAAGCTCCTTCTAGATAGGGATGAACGATCAGCTATGCGTTACCTCATGAAAATTCATACAAATACCACGAGTTCGCTCCATTCATTAGAGCTCAGAATTCTCAAGCCAGACACTCGTTAGACTTGATCCATATCCTCAGGCCGCTTCCCTTAATTCCCCATATCGCAAGATGTCTTTCAAGAATCTCCTCGGAGTTTCCATGCTACTGGGCGCATCACTCGCCAGGGACGTACCCTCCAACATCCGGAGCTTCTACAACAGTATTAAGAGCCAAGGTCAATGCAGCTCTCCCCTGGCGACGGGATTCTATAGTGAATATAACAACGACAACTGTAGGTCGTCGGAAGCATCTTTAGTCTCTAAGCTCAAAACTAACAAGAATATCAGCATTCAGCTACTGCGGCGACCATCTAGACGACGAGCAGGTCATCTATATCACAGGAAATAATGGCCAATTCGCCAACATGGACATCGATTGCGACGGCACGCAAGGTAGCGCTGCCGATGATGGCCGCTGCGGAAACTCAGGCGATACCCAATCGATTACGTCCTTCGCCGATACCGTGAGAGGATACGGCAAGGGTGTTAGGGATCTCGATGCCAATATCCATCCCTATGTTGTCTTCGGAAACGTCGGCAGCAAGGCGGGCTTCACGGAGTTTAACCCCCAGGACCATGGCGTCGAACCGTTGAGCGTTATGGCCGTCGTATGCGGCGACAAGCTGGTAAGAAACCTGGTCCCTATCCTTAGATTGAATAACAGCTGACCAAGGTCAGATTTACGGAGTCTGGGGTGACGAGAACGGTGACGACGGTGAGAAGTCTGTCGTCGGAGAGGCCTCAATCTCCCTCGCTACCGCATGCTTCGGAAAGAGTATGAACGGAAACAACGGACACGACGAGAACGACGTGCTATACATTGCTTTCACCGGCAAGGACGCTGTCCCCGGCAAGAACGGCGCGAAATGGGACGCAAAGAACTACGACGAGTTCGAGTCCAGCATCCAGGGTCTTGGTGACAAGCTCATCCAGCGCATCCAGGGCTGAAGAGGAGCTTTGCATGGTTCTAGAACCATTTGCACTAGAACAGCCATGAATTCAGGACGTCAACAGGGGTCTGTTTCGTTGGAATTAATTTCTGAATAATATACAGCTTCTAAAATGACAATACAATTTTACCTCAAATCTCATGGCGTCTTGCTAGAAACGCTTAAAGCAGATGAAGATAGGGGAGGAATGCTAAAATTCTGGAAGTGTCCGGAGCATCCGAGATCATTATAATGTCTCTATGCAAAATAAAAAGTATATGAGTTTCGCAGGTCGTGCAAGGTTCCTATACCGTTAGGCTTGGGGGAAAAAAATCAAATAGCCAAGCAGGTGCCATCAAGGCCGAAGGCGCCAATATTTTGCAGTTACGGTAGTCGAGAAGGAGGTACCTAGGCAGATTTGGTGAGATATTTGAAGTGCATAAGGTTATTACGTAACCCGCAAGATCTCACTTAAATTCCCCGCATGATGACAACTCCACTCTACATAATCTCACATAAACAAATTTCCCGGACTTTGGAGATATGAAGCGACATGAAGCGACATGCCAGTAATCTTTCAGCTGTGGTGAAACTCGGCTCGCCGTGTTAAACTGAGCAGCATCAAACCAATATTATTTACATCTAATGACTTAGCAGGTAGGTATGAGGGGACGAGTGCCGGCGCTTTAGTGACTTTGTGCTTGGAATCTGGGGTTCCGAAGGTCCACGGGATTGCCCCCAGGTAACCCCGATGTTCACTATCCATGGATGATTCATAGATATCTTACCCCGATTAGTTATGAGCCTCAAAGGGCGGGGAAATCCTGATTGATCCAGCTTTGTTAGGAAGCTCTCAAAATGAAGGATTCAAGCCTCGGAAGATGCAGAGATGGACAAACCCGTCTACCAATTGGGAGCCGTACCCGAAGCCGGGGAGCTAATAAATATTTAGCAAACAGTCAAATCACAATGAATTACCAGTCCTGCGGTGTTCCCTTGAGGTCGCCTGCATCGAACGAACTAGGCTTTCCCCGCATTCCTAATGTCCCATCTCGGCTTTATTATTGTTTATTTCCTCGAACGCCTACAATGAATGGCTTACCAAATTAATGTCATATGCTCATTTGCGGCCAGGGCATATGCAAGGGTGATAAACATGGCCAGTCGGGAGCCCTCAGCAGGCAAGCGTGACAGGGCTTGCTCCGCGTCGATCTGCGGTCGACAAAGAATGACCTGAGGGACAACCAACAGATCAGATCTGATAAGTTCAAATATTACTGGATGCCTCGCTCTTTTGATTCTAGGAAGTCCTAGACCTACGTCTATGCTTAATGATCCATCTCTACGCCATTGGATATTACTCCAAGGCCGTCCGAGTTAGGTATAATGGCTCTTTTACCTCTATTGTTTAGTGTTCTTTGGTGTATCCTTCGTACAGTATCGGCGCAATGCCCCGATTATGACGCTTTTTCTAGGGAAAGGCATGAACCCTTCTCGGCAGGAAAGTATCAGCTGTCATATCAAAGACCGACAGCAGCATGTCGGAAATTCAACTCCTCAGATGTCGAAGTAGCTATTGAGGATATGAAAGAACTGGTCAAGGACCCTGATCTCTTCCGCCTATTTGAGAATGCTTTCCCAAACACATTAGACACTACGGTGACGTGGAAAGGGTATGCTGCTGATGATTCGATGGAAGAGGTACACTGACCCGTTCCTATACTTATCGCAATCATATTAACATCCCCTCAAGCTCACCTTCATCACGACTGGAGACATTGTAGCTATGTGGCTTCGCGACAGCGCGAATCAGATGCGCAGTTACAGGTCACTGCTAAGGGCCGACGACAGCCCAGATTCGATAGCATCTCTGTTCCGCGGCGCCATCAACCTACAGTCACGATACATTCTACGTAATCCGTACTGCAATGCATTCCAAGCGCCTACAGAATCCGGACTTCCACCCCAAGACAACGGGTATGCAGACACCGACAAAGTGACACCCCCGTATAACACGAGCTTCGTTTTTGAGTGCAAGTATGAACTGGACTCGATTTCAGCTTTCTTGCAATTGTCATCCGATTATTATAGCAAGACCCAAGACGCCGATTTCTTCGGCAGATTCCAGTGGATGAGGGCAGTTGAGACAATTCTCAACGTAGCCGAGGGCCTTCTTATCGGGACTTACGCTGATGACGGGTCTGTCAATACATCGCCGTACACTTTCCAAAGAGGAAGCACCAGCGCCACAGAGACCCTTTCGAACACCGGTGCCGGCAACCCCGTCAAAGGTGGCACCGGATTGGTTCGTAGTGCGTTCCGCCCCTCTGACGACTCAACCATCTACCAATTGTTCATTCCAGCGAATATGCAATTCTCAAGCTACCTTGGAAAATGTGCCAAGATAGTGGAGGCGCACGATACTAACCTCGCCCAACGCATGAGCGACTTTGCGTCGAGCGTGCGAGATGGGATTGAGGCGCATGGTAAGGTGCAGCATCCGGTCTTAGGGGAGATATATGCGTATGAAGTCGATGGGTTCGGATCGAGTAACTTGATGGATGATGCCAACGTTCCGAGTTTATTGAGCGCGCCAATTTTAGATTATCTGGATGCCTCTGACGAGACGTATCAGAACACGCGGAAATTCGTCCTCTCCACGTGGAACCCGTATTATATGCACGGGCCAGTGCTCAATGGGTATGTCGGCTTTATATGAGACCACGATTCAAAGGAGCGATGCTAACATGCACCCAGTACGGGCGGTCCACATGTTGGACCCGGAAAAGCCTGGCCAATGTCAATCATCACGTCACTTTTGACTTCGGACGACGACAGCGAGATCGTCACGGGGCTACAGATGCTCGTTTCATCAACCGACGGGTTGGGGTTGATTCACGAATCTGTAGATACGTTCGATGAGTCGGAATGGACACGAGAGTGGTTCTCTTGGGCCAACGGCTTGTTTGGCGAGATGCTGCTAGACCTGAGGGATAGGAAGCCTCATTTACTCGAGACTAGCTTCCAGTAGGTCTGAATCCAAAGCATACGGTATATGCGAGTGTTTATAGATGCCATATATATTCAATCGACACGTCACCCCACAAAGTCACCCATTCGATAGCAAGATGCTTGAATTTTCGGTGACAAAAGGTATCATTATAGGAGGACGTCTAGCTCACTGCATGCTGCAGTATGCAACTTTTATAGCAACCGAGGTGGCCCAATTGCATTTAATCCGAGCTAGCCGTCGGAATTGTTATGTGCCTAGTTAAATCGCACAGAACCAAAGGTTTCCTAACGCAGGAACAATCTACGGCTAATGGACAAGCCTATCTTGTCACCTAGGGGCGTCTTATCAGGAGTGTGGTGTGGGTGAGCCCGGTTGGTCAGATGAACCGGTGTGAATGTGACCGACTGAATACTAGATAAGGCATAGTAGGTAATCCTCTGGCATTTGTATAGTGGTATTGCAGCGAGCATTCTATTCGTTCTATAACGTAACCTAAGAAAGTCAGATAGTTTCGGTGAAGATTGAATTCGTCATGGAGAAGCAAGACGTTGTCAATGTAGAGCCTAGCTTGCTCCCTTTTACCAATCACACAAGCAGTTGGTCCCTGTGCCTTTTAAGAGAATGTTTTAAGTCCTGCAGCGAGAAGGAAGCCAATGACTAAACAGAAACAGGGGGTGTGAGTTCTCGTTTCTGTATTTTGGTTCAGACGCTGTGGAGATGGGGATAGCTGCAGCAATGTTGCGACAACCTGGGAAATGTGCGTGGCCCTGCACCTGTGGCCTGGCTGGCTGCAGCATAGAACTGCAGCTAATAAAGAGCTAGAAACGGCATTCAAAGTTGAGCCATCCCAGTAATCCCCAGGCACCTTGCAGGCGGAACAGAGGCCAACGTAGGACTCCAAGGTCCCATTTCGTCAAAGTGACTCTTCTTCGTATATTACCTACCCTGTCAACCAATCTTTGGATCAATTAGATGCTGCTGTAGGATTCCGTTGTCCACGATTTGCATACATTGATCAATGTCCTTCTTTTCTCTCTTTGTTTTTTGTTGTTTCTGTTAGTGTGTCGATCGCATTGGATCATATTTATAGAACTCGTTCTTATCTTTACTGACCCGGTTAAAGACTTGTGTACAGGGTTCAAACAACCTGCAGTTTTTAGGGTTTTAGAGTTCTCAACATCAATTCTTAGTTGTTTCTTGTATTGAGTGTTCGTGTGTAATCCTCGCACTTTCCATCCTGTACATCTACCAACATTAAATGTAACTACCTAGGTACGTACCAATTCGAGACTAAATACAAAAACAGCTAACAAAGTCGTCATAGCCGACCAATCACAAGGCATTGTGTTGTCTTAGCTTACTTTGTCTAGTCTTATCAGGCGGTCCGCTCGTCATCTTATTTTCTATCTTTTGCTGCTTCGCTCGGCCTCCCAACCCAAAAAGCTCCCTGGGTTTCTCTCCACCAATCTTCTCTAGCACGGTCCGGACCGATGACGGATGGCCACAAGGTTACTTGGGAAGAAAGATCACGAGGAGCAACCCGTCTGACTGTCCTCGGCGTCCTCTTCTTTCCTTAGACCCCTTCATCCTGATTTGATTCCTCCTTGCGACTAATCGCAACACTCTCACGCAACTCCCAATCGGGTGAACAGTAGACAATCATCTTCCCGGTTTACTTCCGTCCAACCGTATTCAACACCCAGCAACACCCAGCAATACCCCCAACGAAGCATAAACGTATCGGCGCAATTAATTCATCACTCACCAATTCTCCGTTCCTCTAGGCACACTTTCACCATGGCCCAATCTGCCTAGCTTACCTAGCTCCCCCAACCCTGCAGCAACCCGCATCCAGTTAGCAGAGCCGCCCGCCACGTTCTCCTGCCAGCAACCATACAGTTCGACGCAGCACTATACAGGCCTATGCCAATACAAACTATCACAATCGATCCTTTGTCTGTACTGTTTTCTGTATGTCTGCCTACGTGGATCGACACCCTGTCTGAGTAACTTGCGAACACCGCCTCCACCTAGCTCTCTGGAGTTTCGTTCCCTATAAACCAGCACATGCCTAGTCTATCTGCCTACCCTATATTACAATTTATGAACAATGGATGCCAAAGTTCGGTGGCATCGAACCAGAACTCCCATTTCCATCTAAGCTAGTTGGATCCTCGTAACTTCCTCGCGGTATCGCCGACTTCTCGCTCTATAGTACGATCTACTCGAGTTTCGGTAACAGCGAGATTGTGTGCATCGTCCCGATCTAACCAACAAACCAACAACGCCTCTATCCCTACCTGCAACCATCTCTACCAGGCTCTCGCATAGCCTGGTCTTCGACGACTTCAAGATGCATCAAACTCCCCGCGCCCCTCCTCGCACAGCCTCCCCCGCCTTGTCACAACAGACAAATCCCACAAGAACGAATAATCAGAGAGATCCAACAAGCCCTGTTAGTCGCACGTCGTCTAGGCAGAGTTCTAGGGCTCCAGAGGGGACGGCGAGTGGAGATGGAGGTCCTACTTGGGATTCTATTAGGAAATTAGACCAGATCATCCAGGTTGGTTTCTCACCTGTCACGTTGGTGCGATCATGAATGCTCAATGATAACCCCAACGCAGAATATCTACTCGAAAGCCGGCACCGTAATCTTACAGACACGCATGCAAGTAACTCCTATTCTCGTTGGTAGGTCTCAAGAACGGAGAACAAGTAGATGGGTAAGTTTAGACCCTGGTAAAGGACGCTTAACAGGAGAGTTTCTTGGGCTGATAAGGCAGGATCTACAGTTCCAGCTCAATACGGTCGATATCGACGACTTCCGAGATGAATTCCGTGTATGGAAACAGTGCGGTGGATTCGAGAATCGACCACCTCCGCTAATAATCGAAACTTATCTCGATGCGTCTCGGTTGAAAAGGGGCCAAAGTTTAGTAATTCTAGACGAAAATGGGAAGCGGTGGGATGTCCTCGAGGCGCTCAACTCTTCCGACCAGTCCAGCGATAGTAGCACCGGTCGTCAGGGGGAACCCATAACCCGCCTAGTACTAGAGCGGTGGCGCGTTGAGTTAAAAGGCAAGCCTCCAGATCAGCTAGATGACTTTGGCCCTCTACTTCCGACTGTCTACAAAAAGGCTATTATCTTGATGCGCTCTATATACACAACGACAGGCCTGTTACCCGCTTGGAAGCTCGCCAGGAATTCCAAGACAAAAAACACGCATCCTGCATTAACTGTCCGATGTGAAGTTTCTTCAGGGGAACGTCCAACGTACGGGACCGATACCCTAAGAGTACCATTATTTGATGGCGGAGGAGACGTTTCTACAGATTATATGTTTGGTGATCTTGAAGTCCCAGTGGGACGCTTTTACGTTTCTGTGTCTTACCGCAATCACTGCAATTTCCAAGTGGTTGAAACCGAGTCTCTCTTGAGCTCTCGCATTGGTATGGCTATCTCTGATGATATGTTCAAACCATCGTTGGCGAATCGCGGCCATGGACGCCGCGACTCCTATGCCCCAGAAGTAGGATCGCTTCCATATCACCGGCATGCGCAGGACATTACCGAGAACCAACAACGGTACGGTAGTTTATCCACGTTTCATGGCGAAGGGCCTATTGGTACAAGCCCTATTTCGGCCTTGAGGGCTGTAAAAGCTCCAGGCTCTGACACTAGTTCACCGCCTGACTCCCGTCCTGGGAGTATTGAAGCTCCGCCACACACTCTCCCAATTGGCAGTCCCGCTCGACGGCCATCGGTTAGAGGAGCGCATGAATCGAGGCGTCCGTCCGTCTCCTTCCAGTCATCTCCTTTTAAGCACGGCTCTCTTTCTGGATCGCCAGTAGTTCGACCGCAGGATCCTGACGTTCCACCGTCGCCTCACTCCCTTAATCGCCCCTCAGGTCTGAGCGCTCATGTGCGGAACCGCTCCTCATTGACGGCAGGAATGCCGGCTTCCTTGCGAGGAGCCCCGGCCCCCGCTCCAGCAGACAACTCGCTTGCTAGTTCACCAAGGCCATCCGTCTCTAGCCGATTCAGTAGTAGCTTCACTCATCGCCGCAGTCGGCCATCTCTTGGTGGTGCCAGTAGGGCTGACGATGACCAGAACAGTAGTGGCAAACAGAGTCTGTCATCTTCGGTCGCTCAGCCGGGCTCCGGCTTACTGAATGAGCATGGTGCAGGTGGCAGTTCCGGATCTTTTCAAACCGACGATGAGAGCATCCAGAGCTTCTTAAAAATGATCGACAGCAGGAGAACATTGCAGAGTTTCGAGGCTCCTAAGAAGGGCGAAGCTAAGAAGACTGTTCAACTCTCTAAATTCCAACACATGCGTGACACGAATAACGCACTCACTGAATCCATGAACTCGTCTATGCAATTACAGCGTTCATCTAGCTCCTCTAGCAGACAGCTGACTAATGTTCCGGCCATGTCAACTTCTTCATCGCCTGGGAAACCGTTATCGCCTCACACGCCGCATACGCCGGCTATTCCGTCCCGCTTGAGCGAAAACTCAAGTGTTGACTACGCACCTACTACGAGGGTTGCGTCGCGAACGCGCACAGTCGAGGGTCTTGCGGAAGAATCGTCAGCGAGCACGCAAACCACACATGAGGGGACTACGGCGATTGATATCCCTACATCCCCGCGACCCTATCCGCATGGCAGGCGATCTAGTTCCGTCGCTCATCAAAGCCGTGCATTGGTTGATGATGATGACGACGTTGATGCTCACCGCAGTGTCAGCCTTGGTGCAGAAGACCGCGAGCCTCCTAGTTTGAGTGTTCTGCTGCGGTTAGGCGCTGCTGAAGCAGCCGCGCCAGGCCTGCAGTCTCCTGCTGATATCAGAGCAACGAGCCCTCCGGATACGATTGGCCAAGAATCGGAGTCCGTTGAACGTGAAATCCGGCCTCCGGGCGGCCTCTACACCGGATTCTCCAGCTCGCCATACAGCAGGCGCTATGGCAGCAGCGCCGGTCGCGGTATCACGCCTCCTCATTCCGGAAGTGGCAGTCTCGCAGGCTCTAGCAGTAGATTTGGTAGAGGCTATTCGCGAGGCGGCGCCACCGGCCTGGGTGTCACTGGCACTGCTGCAGACGAAGCTGATGACGAGCCGCTTCTTTTCGACATGTCAGAGATCACTCGTGACCAGACGCGCCGTAGTCTCGAAGAGGCCAGAGGCGGCGGCAGCATAGGATCTACTAGTGATAGGGGAGGGTATGAGACTAGTCACAGAAATCGTCGTTGGGCATGATTTCGCGCGTTCCTCGGCCCTACCTACGATCCGACACGGGTTTCTATTTCACCATTAAGATGTATTGTGTCATATTTGTCTCGATCACCAATCCATGATATATGACACGGAAATGCTCAGGGGGCATGCGAGGCTTCCATTCCACATGACGCGGATACGTCACTAGAGATCTACTATGACTACAGATTGCCATTGTTATTTTTGTCTTGGATGATCCGGAAAGGGCTTTGAGGGGAGTTGGACGGCAAATTTCGGACGGGAATGACACTATTCTTAACGAGGGCCGGAGTCTAGAGCGGGTTTTGTGAGGTTCATTATCATGACACGCTCGAGGAAGACCGCCTGGCGTTTTTATTCGAAAGGGGGCCGTGGCGAAAAGGGTTGGGTTTTCTGCAGCGCACATTCGCCCAGTTTTGGTCTCATGTCTAGGGTTAAGGTGGTGTTGCCGTATACTACTACACAAGTAGCTCGGGATCCAGGCCCGTCGTCTCGGAGAGCACCCGTAGATGGAATAGAGAGAATATAGTGGACCACGCCGAGACGAGGACTTTTATTGACATGGAGGGTTAATTGATCGGGGTTGGGATTGTATATTAGATGATGGGTATTTAAGAGCTCAATCTAAGCATATACATAGTATATATATCATCACCATCTCCTTCAATATTATTGTCCATCACACATGTGGTATGATATACCAAAGTGATTCCTAAGTCAACAACATTTATACACGGCTTGATGAAATTCCAAAGTATGGGCATTTTATATTCAATTGAAGTTCTTATTTTACATATTATGGATCGAAGGATCTTCAAAGTGGAATGGCATTTAGCCTCACAATTTGCCCTTTGCTCCGCCTTGCAGTCGTCGGAAATCGGATAGGCAGAGGCGCAGTCTAATCTAGGAGACATTGATAGAAATGATCGAACGTCACCGCATTGCGCGTTGTCTTTTTAGGGTGGCAGGTGGGTGCACATAGTAAGGTATATGTACTAGCTAGCTTCATAAAGCCTTGTACGGGGTCCGTTTTAATCCCATCCCATCCATGGATGCTGCCCCATGCCTGCCATTGCTTAGGCGAGCATTGCCCCCCGAAGCTGGGACCCAGAATGCTGGAGTTGCCCAAGCGTAACCCAGTCGTACCTACTCCTACCTAGGCGTAACTAGGCGCACCTAAGCAAGCACAGGCCAACGTCATCCATTACATGTATGTACTCCAGGCTGCAAGCTATTCAATGTTCTGCTAATTGATCATCCTGCCACCAATAGTACCTTACCTTACCTCCACCATCGAAGGTATCTATTTCCTTTAACTACCACTACCTTACCACTACCACCACTGCTATTACTACTACCATAATCATACGTTTGAACCATTCGACCCTCGCGACAGGATACCTAACTTCCAAAGACAAACAAAGGAGAGGGAATTCTACGTTTTTACTATTGACTGGCACAAAATCATTGAGATTGTCTTTTCTCTTATCCGCTGCCCACCATGTTTCGGGGAACAGCAGTCGGACCCTATGACGAAGTCATCGGTATGCACCGCAACGCAACGCAACCGCATTCAGCCCCCAATGTGGCAACGTTACTGACATAGCTCTACTTACAGCCAAGGCGACCGACGAGAACCTTACATCCGAGGACTGGGGAGCTATCATCGAGGTCTGCGACAAGGTATCGAGCGATCCGAATGGCCCAAACCAAGCAGTACAGAGCTTGATCAAGCGCCTTGCGCATCGCAACGCCAATGTTCAGCTCTACACCCTTGAGGTACGTATACGTAGCCTTCTATTGCAGTTCTATCGCACTTCTATCGCACCTCTATCTATCGCAAGCCAACTCTAACCATTCCGTCAGCTTGCGAATGCGCTGTCCCAGAACTGCGGCAAGAGCATGCACCGCGAGCTCGCAAGCCGCGCATTTACCGATGCCTTACTTAAACTTGCTAACGACCGCAACACCCACCAACAAGTCAAGGTAAAGATCTTGGAGCGGATGAAGGAGTGGTCCGATATGTTTAGCAAGGATGCCGACCTCGGTATCATGTACGACGCCTACTACCGCCTCAAGCAGAGCAATCCCACCCTACAACCGCCCTCAGCCCCTCAGAAGACCGGCCTCACCGACTTAGATCGACAGAAGGAAGAGGAGGAACTGCAGATGGCACTGAAGCTGTCATTGCAGGAAGAGGAAAGGAAGAAGTCTATCCAGATCGGACCGTCTGGTGCGGGGCCGAGCTCAGGAGCAGGACCGAGTGCGGTCGCTAGTCAGGCAGAACCAATACTGGCTCATCCCACCGGGACGACCGCCGCTACAGTATCGCGAGTTCGCGCCCTATACGACTTCATACCGTCTGAGCCAGGCGAGCTCGAATTCAAGAAGGGCGACATCATAGCCGTCCTCGAGTCTGTTTACAAGGATTGGTGGCGAGGCTCGTTGAAGGGCAGGACTGGCATTTTCCCTCTGAACTACGTCGAGAAGCTTGCGGACCCGACTCCCGATGAGCTTCAACGCGAGGCGCAAATGGAGGCTGAGGTGTTTGCCGAGATCAAGAACGTGGAGAAGCTCCTTACTCTTTTGAGCACATCCAACGCATCCCCGAGGGAAGAAGACAATGAGGAGATATCGGTATGTCTCAGGTAGCTCTAGTATGCGCGTACGTGATTGCTAACTCGTCCAGAAACTCTATCACCAAACTCTGGCCATTCGACCCAAACTGATCAAGCTGATTGAGAAATACTCCCAGAAGAAGGAAGACTTTACTCAATTAAACGAAAAGTTCATCAAGGCCAGAAGAGATTACGAGTCACTCTTAGAATCCTCCATGTCCCACCCGCCTCAACCTAACTACCACCAATACGCACCAAGGCCGCTCATGAGTCATGGATATGGAGTCCCGGGAGGTCCAGGCCCAGGTCCAAGCTTTGCTCCTCAGGGACCGCCCCCGGCCCAGCAAGAGCCTCAAAGATACTATACCCCTGGGCCTCAAGGGCCCCCTCCGCAAGGTATGTGAGATTCAGGCACCTTTGCGCGAAGTGGGCTCACCCATATTTAGAGCAGAATCAATACCAGCCTACGTCGCCGCCTCCTAGCTTCCAACGGCCGACGCCGGCACCCGCTCCGTTCTACTTGCAAGGAGCGGAAGTTCCCCCACAGCCAAACCAGCCGCCACCGCAACAATATCCGCCAAGAGATCAGCCCTCACGGATAGCCGTGGGCAAGCAGCCAGCTCCTATCCAGACCTCGTCTCCCCCTCCGCAGCCCTACCAGGCGTACTCACAACCACCTCCTCAGGCAGGCCCCCGGCCTCAGAGTACCTACGGTAATCCCCAGGAATTAGCCACATCGGCGTACGATTCGCCTGTGGCGACTTCTCAAAATCCTAGCCGAGTAGACCCCTACTCCGCATCCGTCTACTCCCAAGACGACCCCTACGCCACGAGCCCCACCGCTCCATCCGCTCCTTCGGCACCCACCACCGTCCCCGGACCTTCCGCCCCCTCTGCCCCTTCTACTCTATCCCAAGGCGTGCCCACACCCCTCGCCATCGCCGGCGCTTCTCATCCCCATCCTTCTGCTCCGGGACCCGGACCAGGAGCAGCTCCTACGCAGCCCCAGTACGTGGCGTACAACCCGAATCCCCAGCGCCAGGACTCTTACGAGTCGCAAGCCCCGCCGCAGCCAACTGGTCCAGCCCCTCCCGTTCCGACGGGCGTCCAACCCGTTTTGACGCCTCCGCCGCTGCAGCCCAGCGGCCCCGCGTTTGATGCTAGACAGTCGCTGCCGAGCCAAGCGCACGGTCATGGGTTTGGAGGACAGGGACAGGGCCAGGGACAGCCCCAGTATAAGGCGTACGTGCCGCCTGGGCCTGGGGTAGGCGGCGAGCCGAGTGCGCCGCAGGACTTTTATCGGCAGGGTGCTGCGTACTAAGGATTAGGAGAGTTGTTGGGGTGGTAGGTAGTTTAGTTATTCAGGGGAAGAAGGGTGGTCATAGTGGTGGTAGAGGAGGAGAGCTTTGGTTAGTGGTCGAGCTGTGGCATACCCGGTTCTTGATGGCATACCTCCGGTTGGGTTTCCTAGGTAGTAGTAGCTAGTAGTTGGAGGAGCGAAGGGGAGGTTGAGATTCCCAGGGTACGGAGATGGCGCTTACATTGCCACGCGATTTGTAAGAAGAAGTAGGGAGAAAGTAGGGAAGTTGTTAGATAGGTAATGAAGAAGTACCATATGCATTCCTCGCCTTTTTTTTTTTTTTTTTTGGTTGCTGGAATAGTGTGGCTGTATACCTTAGGTACCTACCTAAGGGACGTGAGGTGAACTGCCTAAAACATGCCTGGTGCGTATATAAATCGTGCGGTTTATTATTGCGGTAGGGATGGTTAAGCCTAATTCGAGTTCAGAGACCCGAGACTAGGTGGGTTAGGTAGGTATGGGTGTTTCTTGAGGTGGCCCGGAGATCGTATTCATATGGGAGACAAGTGGACAAGTGGACAAGCAGACAACAAGAAACATGTTGACGGTACCTTGAAGAAGTTCAACTCCTTAAGCCTGTTTCGTCGAATATTTACCTAAATAAAACCGTAAGGAGAAGAATTAGGTATAATATGCTTTAGACCGCTAGACAGCTGGGTGTCTGGTGTTGCTAAGCTGCCTAAGCGAGACGTAACCTAGTATATCACAGCAAGCCATAAGTTACCCTCGGATCTTGGAGATATACTTATAAGTAACAGTGACTATAGTATAATGACTATGGTATAGTGATATAGTCGTACCATAGCTTAGGTAGATAAACCTACATGCGCTTTTTCTTTCTTTCTTTTTTTTTTTTTTTTTTTTTTGGGGTCATGGAATGTTTCAAATATTACCTACCTACCTAGTGATTGATAAACCTTGTTCATCCAACAAGATCCAACTTGCTTAGGTCAAATACACAGGTGCGATTTTGACACCGAGCTTTTCGACCCCTTTCACTTTTATACTTTCAAAATTCTCTTTTCTATTCAAAAAGTGCGTAAAACTTAATGCTATACAAATTTATACCTGTTAAAATTCGTTGTTCCGAAACAGAAGTCTCTACAAGTTAATGATCTCCGTCTGTTAAGGCAAGTCATTCAGTACCAATCATAGCATATAGAAGAGGAGCAGCAGAGAACAGTACAGGCGAGTATAGGGCAGACGGTAGTATCTCGCTGATGTTCAAGGGGTAATGAGTTAGTCGGCATGAAATGGTAGGGCCTCATAAAGGGCTTTTCCATTTTTTGAATATTATATCACTCTAATAGGATATAAAACAGACAGAAGTGTAGTCCTTTTATATATATATATGCCTATATAAAGATGTTGATTTCGTAGAAGAATATTTCCCTACCTAAATTTATAGATGTCGTGTACGAGTATATATATATTAGATAGGTACCTATTAGGTATGCGAGACTAGTATATTAATAATCTTGTGTGGCAACTTCTGAATATGTACGGCAGAAGCGGTGTGGCCTCGGCCTGCTTACCGAGAAAATATGCTGTGATAGCCTGGTCATCATCCGGAAGACCCAGACCCATGCGAATTATCTTTCAGCTTCTTCGTCGAGGCGGCATCAGCCCCGCTCTACGCGCATCTAGCCAGGAACAAGGAAAAAGGGACAAAAGGAGGGAATTCTAGGTCCACGGATCTCGCCATGCCCACGCAATGCGACTCTTAAACACTAAGTCTCTGGAACTCAAGGAGTTCCACGGTAGAGCGGTTCCTCCCTATGCGACGCTAAGCCACACTTGGGTTGACGGCGAAGAGGTCAGCTTCGGCGATTTCATAGACCTCAGCCCGTCCACCACGACGAAATCCGGGTTCCGCAAGATTCGGGGCGCGTGTAAAATAGCGCAGCAAGATGGCATTGACTGGATATGGATCGACACCAATTGCATCGACAAGGCCAGCTCGGCCGAGCTCACCGAGGCCATCAATTCCATGTACAACTGGTACAGGGGCTCCGAGATTTGCTACGCTTACCTGGCCGACGTCCCGCAGCGTCCGTTTCGGAAGAGCAAGTGGTTCCGTCGCGGATGGACGCTGCAGGAGCTAATTGCTCCGCGCCGATTGGTATTCTATTCCGATTCCTGGGTGAAAATCGGGGATCGCTCGGACCTGGCCAGCGATATCTCCGCCATGACCGGAATTGAGGAGCCGCTTCTTCGAGGGCCTGCTGACTTACATACAGTGAGCATTGCCAAGAAGATGTCGTGGGCCGCACGACGTGAAACGACTAGAGTCGAAGATATAGCATACTGCTTGTTGGGGCTGTTCGATGTGAACATGCCACTGCTGTACGGCGAAGGCTCCAAGGCCTTCGTCCGTTTACAAGAAGAGATTATCAAAACCTCGAACGACCACACCATCTTCTGTTGGAGCCGAAACGGAAGTGTACCCACGGAGTGGACCAGTATGCTTGCCCCATCACCTGCTGCTTTCATCGATGCAGGGGACTACGTGCCAATCGATGCCTGGGACAGTCCGATGCCATACTCGTTGACGAATTTGGGTTTGTCCATCTACTTGCCTGTTGTATATACTCTAACGCAATTGTTCGTCGTTCTTGACGCGGGCCTTTTACAGGACCGTCCCGACATGCGCGCATGCATCGCCAGTAAGACCCTTCACATTCTTTCTTATAAAAAAGGGAAGCTAATAAGGTACAAAAGTGCAGCGGACGAACCCACGTAGGTCTGGCTCGAACATCTTAGACCGAAGTAGGTTCTTACGGAGCCCGATCATACTCTCCAAAGAAGCAACGGATACCAGGGAGCGGCTCAACCTATTCATCCGATCGCGGCATATATCCCAACTTGAAAGCCCGTATAAGCTCCACGGACCCCCTATATTCAAACACGGTGTCTTGTTATTTGTCGACCCAACCGCCAAACGGCTCTTGTCCACAGGCAAGCGTGGTGCGCCCCTCGGAGCAGTGGGTTATGACATCGAGACGCATCCGGACGGGATCTTTGACACGAATACAGCACTACTCAAGCTGCCTGCCTTTGACGGCGGCTACTCATTCTTGACATCTGGACTACTAAGAATCTGCTTTAAATCTCCTCAAGATACCGATTTCTATGCATTCTTCGCCGTCATCTCGACGTTGGGCGGCAAGGAAGTTTGGCATTGCAGCGTCCACTCAGCTGAAGATTTCCGGTTCATCAAACTGGTAATCCAAGAATTCGTCGACGAGGGCGGCGCGCCTGTAGACGAGGAGGAATTGATACATAATTACCTACGAAAAGAGGTTTGGGAGAACCGCCGCAAGCAGCTAACAGCTCACACATCGGACGAGTCCCTTTTTGTATCAATCGGAGGCACGATGAATCTAATCCCTGGGTCCGATATCAGGGCTGCTATGCTTTCCGGAAAATGCGAGTCCCCCTATTCAGTCCCCGTCAGCGCAACAGATATCAGCGGCGTCGCGGACGAGACGGATGATGACGAGTATGTGGACGAGAGCGATGAGGAGGAGCTCGAGGACTGGGACTCGTCTAACGAAGAAGAGAGCCAGAGCTCTGGGGTTCTAACCGAGGAGCTGAAAGGAACACCTAGATGGGATGCCCAGAGCTCGGCTGAAAGCTCGCAGGACTTGTCGTCTACGTCCTGATCCAATGAGAATTTCCTATAATCTTCTACCCCCTTTCTTTCCAATTTGTGGGGTCTGAATCTAATAGAACCACTGTTCTCACTTATCAAATTAATGTTGATCCCCGGATCAACTAACGCCGAAAATGAGTATACGAGGGTTAGGCAACTAAAAGAAGGTTAGAATTCTAGATGAAAGTAGTGTAGAGTTAGTTAGTATCAAGTAATGCGTGTCTATTGCTAGAACTATTCATATTTCCGCAATTCGCTATACTCTTAGCATGGAATATTATACTCATAGCCTCTCGAACTTGACTAGATGCTCGTTGGAAACACGAATATTATTCATGAGAAATGTGTTTAATACGAACTTTCGCAACATAGAGATCTAATAGAGCAGTCCGAATGTCGTGTATCCGGCTTAAGGAAGCGTTGGAGAACGAATGACGCCAGCCAAAAGTCATCATCAATCTCCCAACACGACCAAGTTGCGAAGTGCCGACAAGACAGCAACGTGTCATCAAAGCATTGATCATATGGTGTCTTAGGTAAGTTTTGGAAAAGCCTACGACAGTCTACGTTAGCTACTAACTAGGTGACGATATACATAGGTACCTTAGGTAATTCGCAATCTCGCAATTGTTCGAGAATTATTTTTCCCGACGATCGACATCACATAGCCTATTCGTTCCATAATCAAAGCAAGATCTTCATACTTCCGTGCTTTCAATCTCTTTCTAATCTCACAAATATGGTTCCCTGTTCGAGCGTCCCCTCTCAGAACACCGCCTCGCTGTGTAGGTACCTATGGAACTTTGAAGCTGGGCTCTGTGTCATCAAAGCATTAGCTTTCGAGGAGCTAATTACTCATTAGACCGCCGCTCGGGAATCCAACCATCGCATTCGTCCATGAGGCTAGGCCCGACTTGATATAAAACCTGGGGCAAGATGTGGAGCCGGTAAGACCGGTTACTCTAATATAGAACGCAGGGTCCAAGGGATGGTCAACAGGAGCGGGAGCAAATCACACCGTTTCACCAGCACTGGCTACTATACGCTAATGTCGGGTTTCCCATTAGCCTAGTTCGGCCCGCATCCATGGATTTGATACCTAGAAAGTTATTTTGGGAAGAAAAGCTTGGTTAGGCGGCTCGTATTCCCCGATAGAGAAAAAAGAAACGGGACGAACTACGAAGCCAGGAGAATTGCCTGACTCAGCAATGATCCCAGCTGTCGGGATCTCCATAGGGCTCCTTACTAACCAAGCTAATATTAATGAGATGACGTCGATCCCAACGTAGCTTGTGAGGGTAGCCTATGATACTTGCATCGTGAGGTCTTTGACTTCAGGGACCGTGGCTCGCGAGCAGATATAAGAGTTGTGGCTCGCCCTCTCCGGTTAAGACTTCTCTTTTGGTTCCTCATCAAACACAGACACTCGCTCTAATATATCTTCGCTCGACTCGGCAATATACATTCGCTCCCATCT
Organism: Hypoxylon sp. NC0597; assembly: GCA_022432515.1. Lineage (NCBI taxonomy): Eukaryota > Fungi > Ascomycota > Sordariomycetes > Xylariales > Hypoxylaceae > Hypoxylon > Hypoxylon sp. NC0597. The sequence goes on from JAJKLA010000010.1 coordinate 426,761, forward strand.
CCAATCCAACTCGCCAGTCCACACCAAACTACAATCAAGATGCAATTCGCCACCGTCGCCCTCGCCCTCTTCGGCACCGCCCTGGCCGCCCCGGCCAACCAAGCCCGCCAGGTCGTCCGGGAAGACGAAAACATCACGGAGTTCGGGGTGCACAAGACGGCGGACGGCACCGTCGACGGCGTCTCGTTCCACCTGCTGTCCGGCGCCGCCGGTAGCAACATCGTGTGCTCCGCGACCGCCTCCCAAGTCCACGGGCTGCCGACCGACTTCTACGACTGCGGCGACGCCTCGTACCACTTCCAGGTGCTGGCGGGCGCCGATGCGTCGACTTTCACGCTGCGTCTGCAGCATGATATTGATGGTTTATCGTAAGTTTAACCCCTATCTTAACGCTAGCCATGGTGGCGATGCCACAATGGGATCATGAGATGAGATGACGTTTGGATTCATACGAGCTTGAGACTAACGAGATAATAGCGGTGGAATCTTCGGCCACGTTGACATCCACACTTACTGCCACGCTGGGGGTCTGAACACCCAGGCCTGCACCCAGACCCAGACTACTGTCACTGCTCACCTTGACAACCGCCCCTCCAAGAACTAAGTGGAGTTCATGGAATGCGGCTATCAGCATCCGAGGACGTTGATCGCGTGGGGAGGGAAAGTGTTGGAAGTTGTCTAGATAGGTAGATATCGTTCTTGGGTATAGAAAAGTGTAGTTAATGCATCTTGTTTTGTATACCTCACTATTGCCACTGAGTCGTCGCCTGTGTGACAATGTCGCCTATTGGAAAAGCTGAAGGGATGCCCGCCCTCTGGCTCACAACCACATGTATGGTAGCACAGGTTGTGCCAATTTCCAACTAGATCGAGTTATCCCGTGGTTTTGAGCATAGGCCTTTCATCTCTACTCGATACACGTTTTATCATAATGGGTTGACCCTGAGCGGATTTTTAACGTGCTTCATTTTGAAAGACTTCCTTTGAAGTGTCTTGAAGGGTATTTTATATATGGGAATAAATTCTAAATCGCGTAAATGACAGATGGAGATAATCTTGTACATGGATATATAGTTACCTAGAACCCAAACCACCTTAATAGCCTTGCCTGGATGACCTAGTTCGCCCCAATACCTAATCCAAAACTCCGGCGCTGAATTGCCCCTAAATTGGACAACTGAGATGGATGAATTGTTTGGATCACTGCACCAACTTGATGCTGTTGGTGCAAAGCTTCACCTTGACCTGCATGCTTACCTGTGTAATATGTTGTAATATAGTATATAAAGTGGAGCATATGCGTGTATGACTTCGTGCCTGTCAGCATTGTCGAAGATCGCCGGTAGCCGCTTAGCTGTTTCTGTAAGTGTATTGTCATACTCGTGATCGGCGCCTCAGGGGGAATCGTCTGACAACTTCAAGCAACGCTCGAATAGGTTTACCGTTTCTTGGACGGATGACACTTTCTCGCCTAGCTCGATCGACCGGTAATACCATGGCTGATCAATTTGCTGTGGAAAATTGTTCAGCGAGCTTGCCGTGTCGCGGAAGATGCGCCATCTATTCTCGAAGTCTCGAGCCATTTGTTCTGCGCCTCCTGTAGCCCCTATCTTTCGACAGTAGCTTTCTACTGCAGACATGGCCTCTAGTGTCTGGATATGTGTTGGTCCATATACCTCCTGGGATATCTTGAGGAGGTCATGCCCCGTCCGTAGCGCCTCGGCTTGTGTCCCCTTGCGTTCCTTGATTTCGAACATCAACCAGGTAGTTTTACATCGAAGATCTGGGTAAGCCTTAGGTGGTTGTAAATCGAGCCACGCTAATATCTCCTTTGTTACAGTCTCCGCCTTCTTCAGCCGCCGTCTGCCGAGGCAAGACAGGACTAATCTGAACTTGGCTTCTTGAAGTAGAAATTCCGCGGCTTCTTTCGAAATTGCCCGTCCAGCGATCATAGCCTGGATGACAGTCTCAAGAAGGTTGAATGAGAGTAACCCAGTACAATGTAATTGCACAAAGACAAACGCACCCTGCACATCGTTGGTGGTATTTGTCTCTCTCGAGTTGACATGTCGTCCCCACATGTCCAGATACGACTCGAATATAGCGCTGGCATGGTCTTTGATTCCGGGCATACCTGTAAGCACAACCCGCGACCATAGCTGGTTGAATGGATGACCTGGCGGCAGAACCAGTGACGTAAGCTTCGAGGCATAGTCGATGAAGGCATCACCGAGCTTGTTATTCTGGCTGGCAAGGACCATTGCGCATTTATAGGTAGCTAACCAGAACATTGAATCTGGCCGTTGTAGCTGCTGCTTATACTGATCGAAACACATACCCAGCAGCGAGAACCCTTCCTTTATCCGACCATGACGGATCAAACCTTGTGACGAAGCAACGTAGTGTTGCCACGTGAAGGCTCCATTCATTTCGGCGCGGTCGCCCTCGGCTGCCATATGCCATATGCCACTATCAAAGGCGCCGTTTATAAAATTGTGGAGGATTTGCATACACTCGTGCGGTACTCTTAACTCGGTTGGCTCCTCTAGGCGGGGAGAAATGGATACGGCCGAATCGGTCGCGTCGGGCGATGGGGATGGTGATGGTGTTCGACAGACCACCTGGGTCATCCTTGAAGAACCTGATGCTTCATCGTCGGCTCCCTTCTCGGCACGCATGATTTTCTTCGAAATAAGCGGCGCGGCACGATAGCGATAGCGCTGGAGTCGATCTGGGTCAATGCGTCTACCCCGGATGTACGCTACCGTTGGCTTTCCGGCCGCGGCGCGCGCTGTCTGTTGACGGAAGATTTCGACGGCTTCCTCAGCCTTGATCTTCTTCTCGATGCCCCATTTCTGGAAGCGCGCCTTATACATCCTCACGCTTGTGAATTGGTTAGATGGTTTGGCCAGTGGCCACAATGAGCTTACTCGAGACTCACGTTGCGAAGAACTGATGCTTCTCCTGCATCAGCTGCATGATTTCCTTCAGTGTCCTATTCTCATCTCTATCTAATCCATGCGATGTTAATGGTCATGCCAAGGAGAGGGGAGATCCAAGATCTTTCCATTCGTTGGTTTCCTCAATTGCGAGAGCTAAGAAATGGTGTACAATTCATGATCGTGAAAGGTCTTAAAAGAGCTAGCGAAAGAATGATAGAACAATTGAACATACTAGAGAGAATTAGCATTCATCTCACCCGCTAGAAATTGACGACACGAAAAAGCGACAATGGAAACGGAATGGTCATCTCTCGCGTACCATAAAGTTGTGATGTAGTCTCTCTGAGCCGCCCAGTCGTCGGCGGTGGCCCAGCCATTGTGGCCGTTGGGGGTGGCCATTGTGATCCGAAGAGCAATTCAATACGAGATGTCAACTTAACATCGAGGGCGTAACTAATTGGACACAAGGTGTAGCACAGCAGATCTGAGGTTAGACAGCTGGGAAGATTGAGAAAGAGAGTTAGGAGTAGGTATGTAAGTCGGTGATTGATGTAGGGTAACACTATCGTGGGTCCAAGACACTTCAAGGTGAGCAGATGCAGGGAACTCGCACCAACGACCGTGTCACTCCCGCATTTTGGCGGGAACAAGTCAAAGCCGGTGGCGGTCCAATCGGGTAGGTGAGACCAAGGATTCGGCGATCGTGAGACACTAAAACGTTCTTTGTTTGCTTTTTAATATACAAACGGGAATAGCCCAAAAAAGCATTTTCGTATCATATCGTGTCGTAGATGTATATCGTATATATATATCGTATATCTAGGTAGTAGGGGGTAATCGGTGAATCGGTGAAGGGTGGGAGAGGAAAGTAAAACAGATGAGGGGAGTACATAAGACATCTGAGATTTAAGAAGCCCTGTCTCGCTCATTTATTAGCCTGAATCTGGCCTATACTTGAGCTGGATTGGAGATGGCAAGGCTTGGTTTGTCCGCAATGTCCGGGTCCTGAAAGGCGATTCCCCTAGCTCATAAACCCTAGCATTATCGACGGAAGGGAGAGAGGAAAATATGAAATTATTGGACGAATTCGTTCGGTACGACGTTATACGACAGCATCACGCGAGGTCCAGATTTCGGCATTTCCATGCTCATCGAACGTTCGAACGTTTGAAATGTTTCCATATGAGTCTAACGACCAATCTAAATTAGACTAAGGTACAGGCCGTGCATTAGACCGGCGCACGGTATAGGGATGCCCATGGGGGTGGGTGGGCAAGGTGGGGCAGGGGGGCAGGAGGCACAGGTACCTAATTTGCGGGTGATGGTAGAACCGACCTACCTGAATGTTTGTGGCTGGGGGGCGAGAGTATAGCCATGTGGCCATGTGGCTAATGAGTTTGGCGGGGTTTGCTGCCTAGAGATTGTGGCTTGTTACCTGAGGTTGGTCACCACATAAGCTGTACACTAAGGGTTCAAATCGGTTGGCCCGACAAATTATGTCATTGGGTGTTACAGTAAACAACCCGAAGCCAAAAGTCAAACTTTCAAACAACCACAAACAAATAACGTGAGGTTCGAGTTGTAGGCAGATTGTTGGATATAGATGAAAATTCCAACATTTTATTCCGATACGTACTACCTCTCTACAATATCCTATTCGTCGCACTCTAGCTTTCCATGAGGTTTGTTTACCACCCAGAGTCAAGGCTGTGTACCTACTCATAACTGAGATAGAAAGCCCGGTGACAACTTTGGGATTCGGCCAAGGAACGACCTCAAGTCGACCGAGTCATCGTGTTCCCAGAAGTCTAAACACACTGAACACAATATACCAGTCAGAAATTTAGAGTATTGTACTGCAGGTGGTGACAACCGAGTATCACACCCCTCTCCACCCAAATACCAATATTCACAGCAATACAATTGGCATAATCCTTGGGCCAAGAACGGCTACGAAGAAATAGAGAATTGGATTGCAGCCGGTAGCACGAGATCGCTACAGCAGAACCGTACCAATATGGTCAAGGAACAAGCACCTCCTAAGGCGCCGTTGCGTCCCTTAGGATCTAACGAAACGAATGGCAATACGTCGAGCCAGTCTAGCAGGCTCGACGAGAAGACACCCGGATTTACGAACGTAGGAATCGGAGGCTTCACATCTGTCAACGCTGCTCCGTCAACTACGAAGCCCGCTCCAGGCCCCGCTGTAAAAGCTCGAGCGTTTGCGGGAAGTATGGACGATAAATACGCGAACCTATTCATTCAGCCGAAGAATCGACCCGAACACCACCGACCACAAAGATTCACGGGGCCATTGCAGCCTACTTATAAGGATAAGAAGCCGCCTCCGCCTCCCATGTTCGACACCCAACCAGGATCGGCTGGTAACCCGATATCGGTTCCAGATGGCCCGGTCTCAATATATAGCCAACCTGGTATTTTCTCCACCTACGTTGATCCGAAGAAGGCTGCCGCCGACATCAAAGCCTTACTTGAAGGCTCTATAGAGGACGAAGAAGACAAGGAAGCAAAGGAAGAAGATGGCGAAGACAAGTCTCACGTAGAAGGACTTAGCGTTCGACTCTTGCCACATCAAGTCGAGGGTGTAGAATGGATGAAGGGTCGCGAACTTGGTCCAGTTAAAAAGGGCAAAGTGCCCAAGGGCGGCCTTCTTGCCGATGATATGGGTTTGGGAAAGACCCTTCAATCCATTGCCCTTATCCTGAGCAATCAGAAGCCAGCAGACAAACATCAAGGCGTCGAGAAGACAACATTGGTTGTTGCGCCGTTGGCTCTCATCCGTCAATGGGAGGCCGAATTGAAGGAGAAGGTGGCTGAATCTCACAAGCTGAAAGTACTCGTACACCACGGGCCGCAACGCACCAAGCGGTTTGAGGATCTCCGCCGATATGATGTTGTTATCACAACTTATCAGATCCTGGTATCGGAACACAACCATACCACTGAAACGTTGAAAACTGGCTGTTTCGGTCTACACTGGTACCGCGTCATCTTGGATGAGGCACACACGATCAAGAACAGAAACGCCAAGGCCACAAAGGCGTGCTGCGACCTCCGAAGTGTGTATCGTTGGTGCCTCTCTGGTACACCAATGCAGAATAACTTGGATGAACTGCAAAGTTTGGTGAAGTTTCTCAGAATCAAGCCTTACGATGATCTTCGCGAATGGAAGGATCACTTCGAGCTGCCAATGAAGAACGGAAAAGGCGATATTGCAATGCGCCGCCTTCATGGCTTGTTGCAGTGTTTCATGAAACGCAGAACCAAAGACATCTTGAAGGAGGCTGGTGCTCTCAGTACCGGTGGAAAGAAATCCGGGGACGGCGAAGAGGGTGCAACTTCGAGCTTCAAAGTCACCGAGCGAAAGGTTGTGACAGTTGCCGCCCAGTTCACGCCAGCGGAGAGGCGATTCTACGATAGGTTGGAGAAGCGCACTGATAAGAGTATCGAGGAGATGATGAAAAAGAAGCTCAATTATGCCAGTGCTTTGGTACTCCTGCTACGTCTAAGACAAGCTTGCGATCACCCAAAGCTTGTCGAAGGCAAACTCGAGAAGGACAAAGATGCCTTGTCTGAGGAGACAAAACCGAAGAAGAATGATGCGGACGTCGATGCCCTCGCAGATCTTCTCGGTGGATTAGACGTCGAGACTAAGCACTGCGATATCTGTGGTTGGGAGCTCGACCGCGAAAGTCGCCAGCCCGGTTCAGATAAGTGCAAGGCTTGCTTTGAAGACTTGGAGTATTTCAAGCACCATGAAGAAGGCGGAGACCTCAAAGCTCCGAAGATGAGAACGAAAAAGAAGAAGACCAAGGTCAAGGTCAAGAAGGTGGTGAAAGAAGAGGTTAAGACTGAAGCCCCCAGAAAACGGAAGCCTAGAAATCGACGTGCCATCCTTGATAGTGACGATGAGGAGGAAGAGGGTGATTGGATTGTCTCTGGTGACGAGCAAGGCCCGCTACGCTTAGGCAAAGCCGGTGGCACGGATGATGAGAACGCCGAAGGTGAAGGCGACACTATCAATTCTGAAGATTCCGAAGAGGACGAAACTCAAGACGGTAGCCAGTTGAGCAGCTTCATCGTCAATGATGGGAATGATACAAAGCCCGAAGAGCTACAACGCGCCTTGGAAGAATCAGATTCCGAAGACGACCTTGAATCCATTTCGGCGATTCAATCCAAGATGGCGAAAGCAAAACTTGAGGATAGCGAAGACGATGATCACGAGAATGAGGAGGATGACGGGGAAGATGAAGATGAAGATGAGGACGCAGACTCTGAGTCGCAATCTGAGTCCGAAGATGACGATACGGGTATCTCCGAATCCGAGATTGATAGCGATTCTTCAGACGACGGAGCCCCCTATTCCCGCTCCCGCCGCGAGAAGGAAAAGACCCCACACGTCCTAGCATCCGCCAAGATCCGACAGCTCATCACTCTCCTCCACAAAGAGGTCCACGACCACAAGTTCATCGTCTTCTCCCAGTTCACCAGCATGCTCGACCTCGTCGAGCCCTTCTTCCGCAAGGAGGGCATTAAGTACACGCGGTACGACGGCAGCATGAAGAACGACGCTCGCGAGGAGGCTCTCGACAGCCTCCGCCACGATCCGCGCACCCGTGTCCTGCTATGCTCGCTCAGGTGCGGTGCTCTGGGTCTGAACTTGACAGCTGCCAGCCGCGTTGTCATTCTCGAGCCCTTCTGGAACCCGTTCGTCGAGGAGCAGGCCATCGACCGTGTGCACCGACTGACGCAGACAGTAGATGTCGTCGTCTACAAACTGACCATCGAGAACAGCGTCGAGGAGCGGATCCTCGAGCTCCAGGAGAAGAAGCGGTTGCTCGCCGAGGCAGCCATCGAGGGCGGCGCCCGCAAGGAGTCGCTCAAGCTCGGCCTCAAGGAGATGATGGAGCTGTTCCGACATGTGGGGCGAGGCAGCAGTAGGGCTGATGACGGAGTGGTAGAGGGCGATGAGTCGTTCAATAGTGTGGCACGCCAGGATGTTACGGCTAGCCTTGCGAGCATGCGAAGTAAGAATTCTCACGGTTCGAAGAAGACCGGGAATGAGAGCTCTGTTTATGGACGCCGGTGGTGAGTGACGGAATAGACGATTGAAGGAGCGTTCTTATACTGTTATGAAGGCAGGAGAAAACGTGGCGTTATTGGCCGGTAGGATAGTCTAGGGTTTCGGGGGAGCCCCGCGGCTGGATAGGGGGCGATGCAGTGTGCATGTTTAAGGGTTGAATTGCAATGATCCCGCCGCGTTGAGTTTCATTCACGTTCTATCAGAATACAAGAAGTGCCTATAGACGGACTTTCACATTGAAAGTGTGTAGATGAAAATAAGATTCCTTTTCATAATCGGGTTTCTCATGCTTCGCATTATCATTATTCGTCTCAGGTTCCTGTCCTTTTCTATCTCGTAAACGCCGCGCGAAAATCAATCTTGACCTCAAATGAGTCTACGGCAAACTTAATCTACTCTGGACTCCTAATACTACGTCTATGAATTTAGTGGGAGTCCCTTTGGGTAGGTATCTACTCGCCAAACCCTCTGAGCTGAAGGCCATTCCAATACATAGACATGCAACCATCATCGACCACTGCCATGATGACATTAACCCCTACCCCCACCGACTCCATGGTGAACAGGCGCATCGCCATCTGCTCGCGAGGTAGATTCATCGAGGTAGAACCTCAAGACGTGGTCAGGGATGGCAAGATGCGTGGTTTGCTCGAACTCCTGCAGGCTGGTGAGGCGAAGCAGCATCTCCAGGAGCGAGAGGGAGGTCTGAATGGCGCCGAAGGGAGAGCGCTCAAGCAGGTGCTCGTCGAAGTTTTGGGGGTCGGGGATAAGCGCTCCTGAGCTGCGAGAGGGCGACCGTGAGGAAGAGGCGAGACTCATCCTGCTGAGCTGGGTTACGAGATTCGAATCGGCAGACGGGCGGGGGGTGCGTTTTAACCGGCGAGGTATGCGGTTTGAGATGTCTTCTTCGTCATCCTCCTCTGGTGTGGGGCCGTCTTCGTCTGATGTGTCTGTGTCGTTATCGTCGTCCATTTCGAATACCTCGAGAGCAATCCATTCCGGGTCTAGGTCTTGTGGAAACTTCCAAGCGTGGGTGGATGTTCTCGTTTGTGTGCCCTCTGCTCTTGGTAAAACTAGGTCGGCAGCTTGGATTTCCTGTTGGAGTTGGCAATCAATTTCGTCCTGGTCACCCTCCAGCGTGCTATCAGATATTGTGCTTTCGTCCGCGTTTTCAATCAAACGCGACTGATCCACTTGGCCTTGATCGGGTTGCCTTTCAGTGTTCGGAGGTGGGACCTTTACGTCCCTTTTGAGTAGAAGTACGGGATTGCTCGAAACACCATCTTCGTTAGCAATGTTTAGGATCCTCCCAACGTCTGCATAGAACATTTTCGATATCTGGCGTACCGGGATGAACTCCCGGATGCCGGCGTGAGGGATTCCATCGTAAGAACTTGGCTGCGCATCACCATCCTCCAGTGTGTGGACTCGTCCATCGTCTAGATCCTCCACGACCTGGAGTTGGTATGCATAACTCACATACGAGGCGTTTTCCGCCAGCTGATTCATTTCGGAAAACTCATCATTAAGAGGTACCCTGCAGAGCCGCACTCGGGCTTTGTGAATCACCTCCTGCCAGACTGGTTTGCGTTGACCTTCTTCTAGACCGTAAGGTTCCCTAGGATCTTCAGCTGAGGTATGGGCACGGAACAGCATGTAAAGAGATAGTACAAAGTCTGGACCAATCTGCATGGGTTTACCCGGATTGAGAATGTATTGGGTGTCCCCAACATTCACAAGCATGCTAGCCTGCAGCAAACGAGAAGGCGAGAACGACGACGGCTGTGCTTGGATGCCTCCTATTGCGGATACCCAAAGATTGATTAGAGGTATTGAGTCATCAATATCAATGATCAGTTGTTTGATGTCTGCAATTATGCTCTGGATTTCCACACGCCGTAGGGTAGGCCCGGCGGAATTCGTAGGTCCTCCATTTTGCCGTGGCTCATCTGCTAAGGCAGCGAGTTCAAGTCGCCTCCCGAGGGAATCGACGTTGGCACGTAGTTCCTGTGCCGTTCGCACCACGGCTTCCAGAGCCGAGTTCCCTCGCGTGTAGCGAAACTCAATGGACTCTAGTATAGGAGAAATGAGCTATTCGATTGGTTAGCGATGATCATAATTCAGACGCATTAAAGGAGGGCTTAGCGGTGAGTAGCCTACATTCTAACATGTTCGGTTAGATATGACTTACCTCGATCTTGCGGGCCAACCGACGTTGAAGGTGGCTCAGCTCAGCTCGTAGAGGGTCATCGTCGACAGTCTGGATTACATAATTAGCTTGGGCATCTAGTTTGCTTCGCTGCCTTAGACAAGGGTGTATCCATTTATAGATGAGTCAGGTATCAGCAATTCGTCTTGCATTAGGTACATACCTTGAGTAACCTTGAGCCTTGCTGAATGACATAAGTTGAAGTCAAGGCAAGACAGGACCTGATGGCGTAGCTGGTGGCGTGATAGGACAATTTGGATAGGAATGCATCCATGGCAGAGGGTTTTGGTTATTGCTGCTGTATTGCTGCTGTATTGCCCTGTATTGCTCCGGCCACACCTTCGAAATATGCAACAGAAAGACTAATGGATTGCCCCATGAAGGGCAATCAGATAGGTGCCCAACTGGTTAAAATTGCCCGAGTTACGCCTTAGGGTAAAATATTCCGTTCTGGATTTCAAAATTACATAAATTCACATTTATGTTAAAGAAGGATGTACAATGTTTGTGAAGCTTCTTAACACACCGCGTCCGCGTCACACGGAGTCAACCAGCCAAAACTCAATTCACTTCGAAACTTTAGGTACATGTATCCCATTTAATTAGTAAACGAGAGGAGCAACGCTCGCTTAGTGCATAAGAGATCCACATATAAGTATACACAGTAGGTTCAAAGTCGAGTGGACCCTATTATATAATATTACAGTAAAAAACTGAGGAGCTGATTTGCTCCATCATTCGCGGGGCAAAAACTCACCACCCCGCTAAACTTGCGCTCTGATTCTCTCTTCAACCTTCGCCGTAACTCAAAAATCAAGTCTGACAACAGAGTTAGGCAGACTTTCCAGGATTCGCACACGAACCTGACTGATTTCCTTCTACTTTTGTCGTTCATTTACGATTATTCTTCCTGAGTTATAGTTACCTGCCACACGACCGTACATTGTCGACTCATCTCATCTAAAACTTACCGGTCGCACAACCACCAAAACTAAAACTTCGGACCTTAAAGACTTCTTGATCCGGCGTCGAAATTTTTTCCCTCTCGTATTAGCCACTACCCGGCCCAAATTCGTTTACATCCACGTCGCCGTTGATAAGCTATTCAGAAGCAACCGACACTATGGCCGACCTCAATTCATGGGAAGATGATCCCGCCGCTCAGGATGACAACTTGTCAAGACAGACTCAGCAGATGAATCTAAACAACCAACCTCAAAACCCTGCCGCGGCATCTTTCCGACCCGGCGCTGCCTCCTTCCAACCCACAGCCCAGTCTTTCCAGCCAGGTCAAGGCTATGGTGGTGGTTACATGCCTAACTACCAACAAGGCTATTATGGCGGACAGAATTTCTACCCCCAATATGGAGGAGCTCAAGGCGGTTATGGTCAATACGGCAGCCAAGGATACGGTAATGTCTACGGACAGGGTGGATATAATCAAGGATATGGTATGGTTTAACTCCCCAACCCTGCTGCCATATGCTAACTTCAGGCAGGCCAACAACAATATGCTCAATATCAGCAACAACCCCAGTCCCAGCAGAAGTCCAAGCAACAAGGCCAGCAACAACAGGCTGTGCCCACCATTGCCAAGCGAGGCGACCAAAACTCTCCTGCTACTACTGCTACCCCCTCCGCCCCCTCGCCTGCAGAGACACCCCAACCAGTCGCCAAACAAGAGGGAAATACAAAAGTCTTGAGCATAGGAGGAGACCCGCCCAAGCCTAAGGCTGCCAAAGTCCTCTCTATTGGCGTTCCAGCACCACCGAAAGATGAGCCCAAGGCCGACACAGCCGACAAGGAAGCAGCTGCCGACGCTGGATCCAAGGTTACAGCAACGAAAGCCATCGAGAAGACCGGCGAGACTACTAAAACAACTAAGAGTTCAAGCGGGAAGACCTCGCCAACGCCTTCTTCTGGACGCTCCAGCCCTTCGCGAGGAAGCAAAGCGGCGGCTCGTGATGCTGATGCTGTTGCGAACGAACAGGCTGCCGATGTCGATGAAGAGACCCTGAAGGAAATTTACGGAAAGGAGCACATAAACATCATCTTCATTGGCCACGTCGATGCTGGCAAGTCGACCCTCGGCGGTTCTATCCTATACGTGACCGGTATGGTTGATGATCGAACTATGGAGAAATTTAAGAAAGAGGCGAAAGACTTGGGCCGAGAAACCTGGTATTTGTCATGGGCTCTTGATTTGACCAAGGAGGAGCGTTCCAAAGGAAAGACCGTCGAGGTTGGAAGAGGATTCTTTGAAACCGAGAAACGACGATACAGCATTCTAGATGCGCCCGGCCATAAGACCTACGTCCCGAACATGATTGGAGGCGCTTCCCAAGCAGATGTTGGCATTCTTGTCATCAGTGCTCGCAAGGGAGAGTACGAAACTGGATTTGAAAAAGGAGGCCAGACCCGTGAGCATGCTATGCTTGCCAAGACACAGGGTGTAAACAAGCTCGTTGTTGCGATCAATAAGATGGACGATCCTACCGTCAATTGGTCGGAAGAGAGATACAAGGAATGTACCACGAAACTGGCACAGTTCCTTAAGGGTACCGGATACAACCTGAAGACTGACGTCTTCTTCATGCCCATCGCCGCTCAACAGACAATGGGTATCAAGGATCGTATTCCAAAGGACGTATGCCCTTGGTACGACGGACCATCCCTTCTCGAGTATCTTGACAACATGCAAGCTCTTGAACGCAAGACCAACGCACCATTCATGATGGCCATCAGCGGAAAGTACAGGGATATGGGTACCATGGTCGAAGGCAAAATCGAGGCCGGTGTGTGCAAGAAGGGCATGAGCTTGATCATGATGCCGAATAAAGAGAAGGTTGAGATTGCAGCTCTTTACGGCGAGACGGAAGATGAAGTCCAAGTTGCTCAGTGCGGTGACCAGGTTCGAATACGGCTCCGAGGCATCGAAGAAGACGACATTTCGGTGGGATTCGTACTCTGCTCCCCGAAACGTCTAGTCCATTGCGTTTCGGCTTTCGAAGCTCAAATCAGGATTCTCGAACTGAAGAGCATTCTTACTGCTGGCTTCAACTGCGTTCTACATGTCCACTCCGCCGTCGAAGAGGTTACGTTTGCTGCATTATTACATAAGCTGCAAAAGGGAACAGGCAGAAAGAGTAAACTACCGCCGACTCATGCGAAAAGGGGTGATAGCATCATTGCGAGGATGCAAGTCATCGGCGGTGCTGGTTCGGTTTGTGTTGAGAGATTTGAAGATTACCCTCAAATGGGTCGATTCACCTTACGAGATCAAGTATGTTACCATTTTCCGCCTTGTCCATTCCCAAATGCTAACCAACTTACTTTAGGGTCAAACTATTGCCATCGGCAAGATCACCAAGCTTATCACTGACGAATCCGCTTAAAAGGCTAGAGTCCCAGCTGATGAGGCTTAAGGAGGAAAGCCGAGGGTTAGGACGCCTACCATAGAAATGGGAGATGGGCTCCGCTAGGTGAATATGGTATAGCATCTGAGTAGTGCTATCGTTCACGGCGCCTATCGACTTGGGGAGCTACAGGCAGGCAGGTTAGAACTGGGAGAGGCAGAAATAGATAACCATCCTAAATAAACGCCGCTCTCTCCTAGACGAGGCATTGTTGTATCTCTCATGGAGCCTACGCGTTTTGTTCCCTATACATAAGCCATGAATTTAAAGGTTCCGAGATGAGCTTAGGAGGCATTTCTTCTGAGATCCGCAAGTCGCCAGAATTCTATAGTATGGTTAATTATTCGTAGCTCTATCCATAAAAGTCCAGAAAATCGGTATTAATGTTAGGGAAAAGCTTTAGGTTAATTGGCCAGCTAATTCTGTAAGAGAATACGGTTATAAGCTAAGAGACACGTTCACGTATTACCTGGGGGTCCATGTGTAAGTCAGAATAGGGGGTGTCTAGATCTTGGTTCGTCTATACCGAGCCGTATTTTCTCTCCGCTGGATCATGCTAGTCATGCTCGACTATCTCCGCGGACTCTTGGAGACTACTGTATAAAGGTGGGCTTTTGCTTACACCGGACATCTGGGGCTGCTGAAATGACATCTCGTGTCCCCCCATAGAAGTGAGGCGCGCGACAACGCTACATGGAAAAGACCCGGTAGCCGGGAAGGGTGGTCAGCACTCAATCGTCTTCGTTGACAGTGCTAGGACGATTCAGTATGCTGGTCGGGCATCATGAGGTTACATAGTTATTCGCCCCCCTAGTGGGCATGACGTAGGTAGTAAGGGATCAACGCGATGGCCTCGTTTCGTACTTAATGTAGGTACTTAATGTACGTCATCCGATGATAGGGGCGCTTAGTACGGCACGTCTGACTTGCAGCACATGCCGTTCGTTTCGTTCGATATTGCTGGGTGCTGGGTTGCTGGGTTGCTGACTGATGACAGGTCATGTCCGCCTCGATTTTCCATCCGACAGATGCTGTGCTCGCTGGTACGGGTCGCGGGTGGCACAGGCCTATGGATCTCGGGCCGTCAGGAGCTTCCCGTTCTCGCCTCTTGTACACTGCAATATGTCCCCCTGCGGCCCGACGACTCACTTGCATCGTGCATGCATGGTTGCCGGAACGGGGCAGAGATGCGTCCCCGTTGGGACTCGATGTCGTGCGTGGTGAGGACTGGTAACCGCGTCTGTGGACGCATAGGGATGGCTCTCATAGGACCCGTTGCTCTGTGCTGCGTTGGCCTGGTTTGTGTCATACTGGACTGTGCTGTGCTTGTGGAGCGTTCGGCATATAGGAGGGATAGGGGGGCTGTAGTTGCGTAAGATTTGGAGTGAGGATCGTGATGGTATGACTAAGTTTCCTAAGGGCTATGAGTAAGATGCCGCCGCCTAGTGCGAAGATAACGTCTTTGTGAGTATTTCGAGGTAATACGGAATCTTCTCGAGCGACACGCATTCTCGGCCGCCAGGTTACAGGGGGGAGGTTGAGAATACTTAGTGTATGAATTGGTGCAGATCAGGGGCTCTATAGATTCAGTAGTATTGTACATCAGTATTTGAGAGTATATATGGCACGTGAGAGCCTATTTCATACTGCTAATAAGTAACGCTACAAATTTATAACCCGAAATACATGTAATTCCGTTCATAATGGCCGTGATAGATGCGTTGTACAAGCTACCCTTTCACAGCTTACTTTGAGGTTTCGCCAACGCAAGTTTGGAGGCCAATGTCTGTTCCGCCTCCCTTTCTATTCTACTCAACAGCTCGGCGCACGTCGGGATATCATGGATAAGACCAATAACCTGCCCAGCAGTCCAGACCTAAGATTTAAAGTGGTTAATAATTGTGGATAGTGGCAAGGGGGGGAATAGGGACTGTGCGACGTACGCCAAATTCAGGATCTCCATTTATGAAAACTTCGCGGCCTCTTTTGCCGCTTACATAAGGGGCGATCTCGGCAAACTCTCCCGTCTTGCTCTCCTTTTCGATCTTGACGACTTGGTCCGTGACCTTGTTGCGGTATAACCTAGTGGTGTTGGTCCACCTCCGCATTACCAAGGCGGTGTCTGTTTCCTGGGCCTTGACGATCTCCTCCTTGATCTTCTGGTGGATGGGGGCTTCAACGGTGCACATGAAACGAGTACCCATGTTAATACCCTCCGCCCCGAGACATAGGGCGGCTGCTAGGCCCTGGCCATCGGCGAAGCCTCCTGAAGCAATGAATGGCACCTTGAGCGTTTGGCGTGCCTTGCTGAGCAGGATAAAATTGGTGATGTCTGACTCGCCCACGTGTCTACCAACAATGTGTTTCAGCTACGCGAAGGAAGAAAAGATCCCGGTAATAGGCTTTTAGGGCTACTACTCACCCTGCGCATTCAAATCCATCTATGGAAAGGAAATCGACACCGAGTTTGATCGCGCTCTGTGCATGCCTTATGGTGGTACACTTGTGGAGAATGATGATACCGGCCGTCTTCAGCTTCGATATGACAGGTCCAGGGCTGTTACCGGCCGTCTCGACTATTTTGACACCCTCGTCGATAACGACCTGGGCGTAGGCGGCATAGTCTGGGGGTACGAGCGTAGGCAGCAGCGTAATGTTAACGCCGAAGGGGTTTTTCGTCATCTTCCTACACCGCCGGATCTCATTCCTCAGGTCCTCGGGTGTCGGCTGGGTGAGAGCTGTGAGGATACCCAACCCTCCCGCGTTTGACACGGCAGCGGCCAGCTCAGCATATCCAACATACTGCATGCCACCCTGTACGACAGGAATTTTGATGCCCAGGCGGCGCGTCAGCTCGGTGTCGAACGGCATCCTGGCGTTTCGATTGGCTGCCTTGCGTCAATCACCTAGATCTAAATTGAACCAAACAGAGTAGTCTTTTATAAGACTGCTGCATCTAATCCGAAGCGAAAACGATATATTGGCAATATACAGAAACTTAATGGAAAGATGGAATGACAACGAGAGATGTAGTAAAGCCTCTTATTAGAAGCGCGTAATCAAATAAAGTGAAATGATGAGGAAGATAAAGATGCCGAGGTTGGCGTCTCGTAGGCCCACATTCGGCGTATAATTGCTATCAGTTGACCTTGTACCGTACCTATTTCCGCCCTGTGATTTCCATTCCAGCCACTCACCGAGGCTTTTGTTACCCAGATTTGTTACTTCCCTGTTACGAGCCAGCCGAGCTCACAGTCTGCTAGTAATCAAAGTTACCAGGGGATTACCCACTTCAGGAGTTAAGTTAAAATTGTTACACAAGCATGTGCAGTGCACGTGCCCACTGTCACTTAGACGGAATCCGGGGTTATCTGTGACCGAGCTTGGCAGCGGGGAGGCTGGATCCATTCCCCAAGTTCTTACCTTAGCTAAAAGTTCTTGTTTTTTCGTGTATGTAGCTTCCCAGCTTCAATCCCCTAGCTCAGTCCTAGTCCAGTTCGGCTCAGTCCAAGTCCCATGTCCCAGTCCCAGTCCCCAACAAAAACAACAATCCTGGAGTCCCAACTTCAAACAACATAACAACGAACTTCTACCAAGGGTCGAGACTCGCTAATCGCAACACTCACCTTGATCATTGGCAATAAGCTGACGCCTCACATCTCACTTTTGGGTGGTCAGCGACCCGGTAGTCCCGAGGTTAAGCTGTATGTGCATTACAATACCTTGATCTAGGCACAGACGCGACTCGTCATTCGTCAATCCGAAAGGCGATGAGCAGAAAGTTGCTAGCCGGACGGCGAGTGGCAACCGCAACAACTCTTCCCTCAATGTCGTGTTACAGTCTGTTTGTTCTACCCTAGGGATATTCCGTCTGCAGACTAGAGTATTCGCTTCTTGCGCTGATGGTCTGTCGCTTCCATATACTTCAACGTTGACCGTGATTCCCGAGCGGACGGAACGGACCCGACCATCGGGACTCGATACGGTGTCTTTTTATATCGATTCTCAAAGTCTAATAGCAATCACCTTGCATTGCTCTCGGACCCAAACAGTCTACTTGATGCTTGGCAAGTGTTAGCGAAGTTTGACAGTAAGGTACGAGAAGATAACATGGGATGACCTCTCTTTTCATTATAGAGTAGGGTAGGTAGGTGTGGTTCGTCGCTATCACATTTCTCGTTGCTCAAATCTGGCCCGGTACCAGGTTTCGAAGATGGAGGGGCATTCGCCTACATGCCCTCATCCTGGCTCCTGGCACAGATGATGGTGTGGAAATAATTTCAAAAAGACCTTGGGACCCGATGGCCTGGGACGAGTTTGTTGGAATTTATTAGTGTCGTCACCATTGCGACATTTGGGTCTATCCGTAGCCTATCTCAGTTCCATTCACCGGTTTGCAAGTGCACTTCCTTGATGTTTCACTTGAGTGGTCAGCTCCTATAGGCTACGGCAAGGGGACAAAAAACACCATGATGCTTTTTGCGCTTCGCGCAAGTCTTGACTTCAAGCTACTTCATTCCATGCCTAAGATTTGATATTGGGATGGGATGGGTTACATGCTTGACTCTGACTACCTGCTAATATCCATTCCCAGCCCATGTCATTCCCCCCTTTAACAGCCGTCAGGATCTAGCGGAAGATATCCGCTCTCCCTACCCCATACACCCTTGCAATCGCACTCTACGATATCTGGAGTCCAGAAGAGGTGAGCGTCTAAACGGATCTTCACAAGGGTCTCCCGTACCGCAGGATGCGTGGGTCTACTTTTTACTCCTTTCAGCAACCTGGCAACATTGTCGGCCGAATCACCTCTGTTCTCCCTGGATATTATGCGTATCATATAAGGCTTCTACCTTCGTCCCTGCAATGCGCCGTTCCGCGTTGCTCTGTATTCCGACGATCCATCCTGATGGGACCGTCTCTAATGAGAAGTTACGCTTACTAGTACGGTCAATATCTTGCGCTATCTAATTTGGTCAAAAACCACTGGTCAAACATGATTGCTTGTTTGACGAGCCGGGGACTCGCAGCATGACTTAGGTACGCAGGGCTGATACATGGAGATAACTGCGCCTGGCCTATCTATTGTCAACTTACAGGATAGCATCATGTGAGCAGGCGTCTCCACCAAATTTGCAGAAGCGCCAGTGGTGTGCACCTTGTGTCCCCTTCTTGCTTTAATTCTAGACCATTCGCGTCAAGGTTTGACGTCTTTTAACCATTCATGGATGACATTAATCCTTCGGCGTGGAGGTATCGGATACCTCCTAGCTAATGAACTAACCCTGACGGTCCTTATGTCTCGAAGACATAATAGCCAAGGAATTGGCAAAACCGGTGGGCAGGACCTCCCTGGATCGTTTGCCATCGTGACCGCTCTTCTCACCAATTTCCCTAGCCAGTTACCAGTCGAATGCTAAATTCCAAGCTTGTCATAGCAGTTACCTATCATATCATGTGCCTAGTCGGAAAGATCGTTAAGTTGACGACTATCGGTTCCTAGAAATCAATTTCGGAAAACCAATGGTTAGATAGCCGACTTCAGCTCATTATACGCTACCTTACCTCACAACAGGGGTTTTCATACGAGCTCTAGGTGAGCAGCAATACCGGCATGCGTCATCAGTTCATGCCTGACTACATGTAGCCACCGAATGCCCTAGCCTAATTTTTCTTTACCAAAGTTGGACTTCTCAAACGAGAATTTGTGTATATCGCCGTTGTCGTTATGCCACCGGCCGTTCCTTGATCATCCTGCAAGCTTGTATTTAACCCGTCCAATGACGGTAGCGAGTCCCGATCAATTGGGTCGAAATTTGTGGCAAGGCCCCTGACAGATCCCCTGTTGGAGAGGGAAAAGCAAACATCAACAACACAGCAAGCAAGAAAGAGGCGTGACGGTTGTAATTGTTGCGTCAGAAGGTCAATGCATTGAATCAGGCAGAAAACAACATTCCTATTAAGGGCACGCCTCTTCCCTGCAAACATAGGCATGCACGATGCAGTCGGCCTCGAATACATATGGACGGAATTAGACGTTGAGTCGGGCTGTGCTCCAATAGTACAAGGGACGCCTCGAGACTCGGGGATTTTTTTATTGATCACAACTGCCAGAATGCCACAACGGCGGCAGCTGTCCGTCGTGGCGCGGCTCAACCACGTTGTTGGGTCTGAATTGTCACGCAATAACTCGAAACCTTTCCACACCTGTCCCGTCGAATAAAATAGATAGCTCTTGTCTGCCCCGAGCCTGTTGTTCATAACTGACCTCAATTGGGACGTGAGTACACTCCCAAGGTTGTCCTAGGTCTCGGTGTCGGGTTAAAGCAGATTGTCAAAGAAGCTACCTGGTCAGCCACCAGTGCTCTGCTGTCATACAGCCGCGTAATAAGACTGCGCACATATCGATTACCTACGGTAGCGCAGTGCGACTCATTTATCAAAATATCTCCGAACTGGGGGAAGCATGGTATGACATTGGTTGCTACGTCAAGTTTGACAGCAACACATCAGCCCTTCACTATGCGTTTATTGCTCGCATGCTCGCGAGAAACTCGCAGGAAGCTGATACAGGTCGTACCCACGTACGCCCCGCCCCCGATTTGAGCTTGCAATGGTACGGCATTCTTTCCTTTTCTTTTTCCATCCGCATCGTTTCAAAACTGCTTTTCCTGTATATGGAGCATGCAGGTTATCATCAGCCCGCATCGATTTTATATGTATTGTATGCACATACACCCATCTTTTTCTTAATAATGGTTTTACAATGCCTGACCTTTCCTGAACTGTTCGCCACGAGGTGGGTCAGCAATATTTATCATATTGTCCACTGATTTTCTTTTCATTTCACGGCTCAGCGGCCCTTAGACTCTCACCTGGGTATAGTATTGGTGTTACCCGAACGAGCACCAGCACGGTAACCGGCTGTATCATCTTACCCCAGAGCTTCTTCGTCACCCCCCCATGAGTCATGGAGACGAAGGTGATGATAGTTTATACGAAAAGGAGGGTAAGAAATAAGAGAGAGGGAGAAAAAAAAGCAATCCTTTAATCTACCTCGACATGTTTGCTTGTTTTGTTTCCTACGCAGACCCATTAGCCCTAGTAAGCACCTGGGCAGTTGGTTCCAATCGAGAAGGAATCAGTTGCTCACTTGTAACTTATAACGGTAAAGAAAATTGTCGTTTACTTCCTGCTTCATCCTTCTCTTCCACCATTTTTGCGCCTCTCTAGAGCTAGACCTGCCGTCCACACACCACGTACGTACCTACACAGACACGATGCATGATGCCGCCTTTTCTGCCGAATAATTTCCCTTCACAGCCGTACTGTACCGTTGCGCAAACAGCTGGAGAGCCGCTAACTAATCCTTTCCTGCCACATCACCCGTTGCCTCATTACAAGTCGCGGTTCTGATTTCACTTGCCATTCTCTTCGTGCCTATGCGTGTACATAGATAGTATCTGTCGTCCATGCTGCTGGCCGTGTCTCTCCCTACCTAATCGGGAAAACACGAGGACCGCGATTCTACTTCGAATATATAAGGTATTTACATAGCCTGATCTCCCACCTGACCTCTGCGCGCTGGTCTAGTCTCTTCGTCTTCATACAACCGTACAATTTTTTGGTTATTATACCCCCATTCTTTGCTTGAAAACATACTCCTTCGGTTCGAAGTATCAACTTGTTTCGTTGTCTTACACGAGACTATCCAATCATCATGCCGTCCTCACAGCAACAGACTTCGAGCACGCCGTGGCAAGACCGGCTGGCAGGTGGGATAACAAAACTTCTTAAGCAGCTCATAGGAGCTTAGCTAACTTGCTTAACCAGAGGTATGCCGTGAATACCAGATCCAGGCTCCTCACTTCCAAATTGTCTCTGACCGACGAGGTGAGATTCTTGTTTTTTTTCCTTCATTGGCCCAATCAGCTGGCCACCAACCAGCTCACTCTTGATTCTCAGGTGGTCGCACCGCGTGGTCTAGCATAGTTACCGTATACGGCAAGCGAATCGAAGCGCGCTATTGGTACGACGGAAGAAATATCACCAATGCTAGAGAAGATGCTGCCGAGGCGGCTCTCAACTGGCTCTCGACCCAAGCAAACTTGAGCACGAACTGGTAGATTGCTTCCCGAGCGGACAATAAGCCGCGTATTCTTTTTATCGAATTTTGAATTAGATTGTTGAGCCGACATGCGGGACTCCTCCACAATCTCCTTCCCCATTTGCGCGATTGATTCACTTCAATACCCCCTATTTTACCCGACGACCGTGTTTTGCGATTATGTCTCTTCGCTTTGCACTTGAACTTCCTGTTCTGTATGATACTAGCAAATCGGAGTTTGGGAAAGGATTTGGTAGCCCCACGGCAAGACGAAGAAAAAAAGAGAGACAGAGGAAAGGATAGCAATTACATCAGCATCTTATGGATTCGGCGCACGTTCCTGGCTCATTGATTGGTTTCCAATGGATACAGATTTGGGGATTGAATTTTCTGGTCCACTACGCGCATTTTCGGACAGCGAAGACACAAGTTCATGACTACGACTGGGAGGGGGATCATCACCGGGAATGGAATAAACGGAATACAAAAGCAGGGGTTATTCGGGACCAGGCGCAGGACATTATTGCTTCGCCATTTCGTCGTTTTCTCAGAAACGGGTCCTGAGAGGGATAGTGTTGTATTTTCTCTTTTCTTCTTTCCTACTTGTTTTCGTGCTTTCAATTTCTTCTGAATAGGTGTTTCTTTTTGAGATAACGACAGGAACGGACCAAAAGAGAAAAAAAAAAAAAAGAAAAAGAAAAATCTGGACTTTGTGAGACAATTTCTTTTAGGATGAACACATGGTTCGATCGATTTCCTATCAAATTCGTGGATCTATGCCTCCTAATTGCAGATGGGATTTTGTTGAGCCCATTAAGGTCAGGGGACAACGGCTAAGACATGCCGCGGAAGAGATTTTCGAGGATAGAGGAAGAAAAAGAAACGAAAAAGCAACGGCTTCTTCAGGAGTATACCGGAGCGAGCAAAATGCAGAAACGCGAAATCGTTATTTGTTGAGGGGAGTAATGAATGATGTCGATCTACTAACTATGCAACTTTTGATAATGCTCCGTCGTCGTTGCTTGTCCGCTGTTTATTTTCCAATGGAACTGAGAAAGATAAATATCCGAAATGCCACATTCGCCCAGATGACGTGATGCCCGCACTCTTCTCGAAACAGTCTTGTATGAGGAATTGCGTGTGCTGATGTTCCTGCTTACTGTAGTAGAGCATGCCATGCGTCCTGCATGCACTCCTGAAATTCCGTCTGATAAAAGGAAAACGAAAATACGCAATGCAACGCCAGCCAGGGACGGGGCGACGGGGCGTACCTAATGCTACCCCTACCAACATGGCCTCTCTTCTACCTGCCCTACATACCCTATACTACCCTATTCTGCTACCTACCTAACCCTACTAACCCTACTAGACGCGCTAGCATTATCTTCATCGAGAGCCACGGCGTGCCGGTGCCGGTGCCCAGAAGGATTTGCGCATGGGGGTAGCTGTAAGAACATAATAACGCGCGCAATATTCTTCGATAGGTTTCGACTGCAGATGTCCAACCCGTCAGCTTATACATACATACCTAAGTTGACAACTGGGGACTACGACCTCCCGGTTTCAAGCTAGGTCAGGTGTACATCTATATTACGCCATCGCAGATCTAGCCACGAACCCAGCCCAACCGATGAACTAAGTAAGCTTATTGTTGTAGATTGTGCGTAGTAGCCTCATGGGAGAATCCCTACCGCCTCTTCGACCGGTGAACTAGGTCTACAACTAGACCACGACACTGTTACACGGCTCCTTACATAGGTGGCAGCTGTCATGGACTACTATTTTACCCTACGGTCGCATGACTATCGCTGCCGACGACGACCGCTCAGCGAGGTCGTATCCGAAGGATGCGCGAGCACTGAGACAGCAGTGAGCTCAGAGGCGCGCCTAGGCGGCGCAGTCGCAGGTTTGGTGAAGGGTTTAAGACAGAATGTCTCATACCTAGCATAGTGTTAATATGTCCCAACTACACTAGGTTAGGACCCGACGTATCCTATCCATTGGACCTCTGAAGAAGGGCGCTGCGCTCGGGCTACCAGACCGACTCCTCCACAAGAAACTCGGAGAATCGCATCAGGCACTAAAAGCCGATCATCAAGCCTTGAGCAAGATAGATTGATTATCTATTACCTAAGGCCCCGGTCCGGATTCTGCATGGGAGTTTCGAATTCCTTCTCAGGTCGTCGTCTACACTTACTACTATATACACGCTACTGTACACTATACCGCACCCCCTTGCCCTAGCTAACTATATACAAAGTTATATAGCGAATCTAGGTGGACACGGTGGGGTCGACTATTAATATGTAGCCCTGCAGAATAGCGTCAGATTAAATGGCCCATGTGCGAGTAATACTGTAAAATACTATGCAATATCACGTACTGTATATCACAGTACTATTCGTACATGGGACACTTAATCTGACGCTATTCTGCCCTGTTACAACCCGCCCGCTTCCTCACCCGCGTGGGGGGAGGACCGGATCTGAGAGTGAGTGCATGTGTGATGGCAGGAAGAGGAAGTTCAAGGTCAAGGATTATTTAGTTCGCAGGTAGAATTGTTCTAGATTGTTGAGCTATAGAAAATGGAATTATAAGCGCTATTATGTAAAGTAAAGTAAAAGATACGAAAGAAGTAAACAAAAAAAAAGGGGGGAGGGAAGATATGAGAATTGATTAAGGTGTGAGACAAGACAAATTCGATATGGTAAGGGGGCTTGACGATAAACATTGAACCCCTGAGATTGGGGAAACGATAGAGATTGTGGCTCGAACCTTATCGTTGCGTGGCTTCGAAGATTCTAGGTTAGGTAATTATGTAATGGACGTGGCTCGTCTCGCTACTCCCCCATCTGATGCCAGAGGGCAACAGCGGGGCAGCAGCCACTGAGGTGGCCCAAGCTTCGGATTAACTGCGGATTGAGCGTTGCCGAACTTCACTATCAGATAACATTTTTTTGCTTGAGCACCACTGCCAAATCGAGGATTATCGCATTGGGGGCTGACGAGGACGGGGCATTGAAATTAACACAGAACTCGCAGTTGATGTCCCCGCCCGTACAACTATAATTGGCATCATGTCTTGCAAGTTGACCCCCTGGGGCGCCGCCGCCGTCGTCCGAAATCTCAGCATACGAACGCGACAACCAGCTACACCTGCACTACGAACAGCCCGCCGTCCCGACCAACGACCAACACAATATGTCCCATTCTTAATAACGAGGCGAGGGCTAGCAGACGACATATACTCAAGACAACCACCGGACCAATCTTCCACACCACCGCCACCGGTCCCCTCCAATTCATCAACATCACAACCGACGGCGGAAGGAGGAGAATACGTGCCGAAGCCGGTGGAGATCTTCGCGCCCAATTTCCTCAATGCCGAGGCTATCGCTGCGCTAGAGAAAGCAGCCGCGGGCCAGGATATCTACGACGAGGGACAAGACGGCCTGCTATTCGACATGCCCGAGCGCCCCGGCAAGCACGAGCAGTTGCAAGACCGATACCATCCCGTAGTCGACCAGGTCACGAAGCTATTGATGAGGGACGGCAAGCTTAGCAAAGCGCAGAGGGTATGTTCATTTCATTTTCCAGTACTCAATCAACCCCGTTCTATTTCTCTCTCCTATGTCCCTACCTTAGGTACCCGATAATAGCAGTATCCAGCACACTCCCTTCCGTTCCCCCTCCCCCGAGAAAAGACCGGATTCAGATCAAACCCCAGCCGAGCCAGAAAGACAGCAAGCAAGCAAGCAAGCTAACATGGACCGTCCGCAGCACATGAGCCTAATCCTAAACTACCTGCGCACCACGCCCGCCCCGAAAGTCTCTCCCCTGCGCCCTCTCCTCCCAGGCTCCCCGGACCCGTCCCAACTCCCGCTGAACCCGCTCCTCTACCTAACCCTAGCCATCGACTCCGTCGCCCCCCTCGTGCGCGTGCGCTCGCTCAAGGGCGCCGCGGGCGGCGGCCAAGCGCTCGAGCTGCCGGAGCCAATGGCGGCGCGCGCGCGGCGCCGCCTCGCCGTCATGTGGATCCTGGACGCCGTGCGGCGGAAGCGGAGCACGGGGTCCGGGCGCGCGCAGTTCGCCACGCGCTTCGCCCAGGAGATCGTCGCCGTCGTCGAGGGCCGCTCCGCCGTCTGGGAGCGCCGCAACCAGGTCCACAAGCTGGGCACCGCGGCGCGCGCCAACTTGACGCATTGGGCTGTTGTTGGGAAGAGGAGGTAAGAGAAAAATAGGAAAAATAATTTGGTGGATTCCTGAGGCTTGCGGGGGGGAAACTAGGTAGTAGATACCTAGGTTACCAGGTACCAGGTACCTAGGAATTAGGGAAAGGGGGTGGTAGAGGGTTGAGGGTTGAGGAATGGGAAAGAATTGGGTTAGTTGGTTGGTGGTAAGGCCTAGGAAATACATGTATGTATTTACCTGGGCCGAGCTGAGTTGCCAACTACATGACAAACTGTACCTAAGGTGCTTATTATGTACGATATACTCAAAAAGACTTGTACAAATGAGAGCGCCGCCTCTCGGTCTTGAATCTAGAGAGACTAGGCATGTTTTGATCTGGTCCCTATATCTCCTCGTGGATTTTATTTCGTTGCCCTGTTTATTTCGTCCGTTCCCAGCTGCTTGGGTAAGTTTTGAAAACGAGATGGATGATATCTGTAAGAACGGCCGTATACCTATCCTTAGGTACTTAAATGACGGCGGGTGGAAATAGCAACCAAGCAATTTGACAAGCGAGGGCCAAGGAGCAGGTTACTGGCTATTTTATTCACCTAACCTAACCTAGCGGTCTACCATCTTAGCTTGCTAGTACCTACCTAATCATTAGTAGAAGATAAAATATCGATTTACTAGTAGTATAGTAGCAACAAGATATTATAAAAAGGCACCGCGGACAAGTCACTTGCAATGGAATACTAATAAACATGCAACTCAATCCTTTCGTGTTGTTCTCACCCCCTACCTTAGGTATTTATCTAGCTTTACTTGAAGTTGGAGCAAGGCACTCGCTAATACATATGTGCGTATGCTTCGCGCCTCTCTTCCTCTTCGCCCTTTCACCTGCCACCATATCACCTCATTCATCATGCCCCACGTAAAGAAGAGCATCCATCGCTTTTCGTGTATCCTTCACTCAAAGGTATATATCGTAAGGAGAGTGAATGGATTGCCTCCTTTCCAGAGTTCCGTGTTCTCTACGGATCCCTCTTTTCAAATATTCGTATGCGAGTGACTTGACCACTCAAGTCACATGAGCTTTCGAGCCATACTTAACTCAATTCAAATCTTACGCTCGGCGTACAGTCCCTGGCGTAGAAGGCGTCCCAGGTCCTAGACCGCCAGGCTTCCTAACGGGCGTCGTAGGACCAAGAGAGGATCCCGATCCCGCTCCCCCGTCCACGGGCGGGGTATCCGTCCTGGGAACAGCACCGCCGGGGCTCATTTTCGCAGGGGGCTTGAAGTTGGATGCGACGCCCTTGGCATAGATCTCCTGGAGCATGGTGTCGAGGACGCCGGCCTCGTTGAACTCTTGGTACTTTCGGTACAGCTTTAGGGCGGTCCTAGCGTCCTCGATGGAGTCGTGCGTGCTCTGCTGGATGTCTTCCTTCAACAAGGTGTGTGCGAGGAACTGCAGACTGAGCTTTCGGAGCCGCTCCTTGATGAAAAAGAGGTCGCTCGTGTCGATCACCTGCGCCTTGGGCACGTGTATATTTATTACACGAAAGTCCTGCTTTAGGCCGTGACCTAGGAACTTGCACCCGAGATTTAGGAGGATCCAGATTTTTTTGTATGCGATCTTTAACGGGACGAGGTTGTGGCCCCTTTGCAGCGCTGTTGTTGGGTCTAGGTCCTCGGGGGTAATTCCCGAATAGGACGTTAAGTAATCGACCACTTTCTCCTTGATAGTGATATAGTCATCGATAAATGGAATTCCTTCGTCCATGCCGCTACCACGGACGATAGAAGTTCTGGCTAAAGCGTGGACAACTGGTCGAATAATCCTGGAGTCACCGTCTGAATGCATCTCTACCTCTGGTTGCGAGATCTTAACGAATTCCGTATCTATGGCAACGACTGTATTAGGACCAGCCGGCTCCGTCTGCCGGTCTAATGTCCGATACGTCTTGTCTGCTCGATCAGGTCTGCTCAAACATTAGTAAGGTGATCATAGCTCAACAAACACCTAACTCACTGAAGATCCAGATAAAGTAATCTGGAATCTAGATTCTGCTTCCAACTAGAGTCAAGCTTATTATTTGCGGTCCTGATTTGATAAGTAATGACAGAAGGGTTCTTCCAGGATGTGTTGAACGTCAAGGCTTCCTGAGGCGGGATCGGCTTGACGTAGAAATCGTTAAAGAGATACCACTGACTCTGACCGGGAGCCGTCGGCGCAGAATGTGCAACTATACTTATGCGTTAGCGTCCCTAGCGTTTATAACTTCCCAGAGACTGAGGGATCTCACTGTTTGCCATGGCCACAAGGTGCGATCTCTGCTGCTGACCCCCTTCAATGTTCACGGCTAGGCCCGTCAAAGAATACACGGTAATGTTATGGATTCCTCGTTGCAGATGCAACTTCAGGTCTTCTCCCTCGAAGCAGAAGAATTGGCCATTATCCACTATGACGCCAATTTCTTCAGGCAACCATCCAGGAGTAGCCCAAAGTCGCCGGTGCTCATTGTTGTTGATGGCAGTTGTAAGCATCAATACACTAGGAATCCTGTGTATCGTCTTTCGAGTGGCTAATGTCTGGTACCTATGGCAATTATTGCACCACCCTTTATTCGTAGTTTCTCTCTCAACGCTCATCTTCAAGACTTGGGAAAATGTTGTACCTCGTATCCTAGGGTTTCTATGACCGGGTTTCTAGTCAAGTGTGAGCCCCTATCGTCCTCCAATCACTAGAAGCAAGCTGCACTTACGTTCTGAGGGTACATCAATTCATTCACCATAGTATGATCGGCTTTCGTAGTTTCACTGCGACAATTCATGCATCTAATAGAGCTAGTTGCCGATGTTTGAAAAAGCTGAGAGTGTAGTGTTAGCCGATGTATTCTCATGCATTAAGATGGTATGGATAGATATACCTCTTCGAACGCTCCAGGTCGGGGTGCCTCCGTAGTATAGGCCTCGGGATTTTGGGCCATCATGTTATAATTCTGAGTGGTCTGTCTTAGAAGGAATCTAGTCAACTGCTGCAACATGATAGTCCGAGATGCATGAGGTTCTTCCTCGAGTAGACCAAGCTTGCCCGCTAGTGAGCATTCGTTAGCGAGTGCTTAATAGAGCGTTAAAGTAATGACTTACCTTCGGGATGATAGCTTAGAGTCTTGGTGAAGTTGGATGCCTGACAAGCCTCTCCTTCTGCTTTATAGAGCATGTCGAAGAGGAATCCTAGTTCGCAAAGGAGACATAGTTCATCAACGCAGGCTGTAGCTGCATGTTGCAGGGCAATGTTACGAATTAAGGGGGTATAGTGCATTACTTGTAAGAGTGGGTTTGCATAGGCGTTAACTATATGGTTCTGCAACCCTGAATATTGAGTCTTGTTGAAATAGCTAGATTCTCCATTAGCAGGTTCCAAAGTGGAAACTCCAAAATGACTCACCCGAAATCGAAATCGTCAATTCCGAATTTACTATACTTAATTTCGATGTTCTGGTATGATTCGGGAACCTCGATTTTGAGACTTTCGAGACTAGTATCTTGTAGGACTATTGGGAATTCGGGAACGACCTCCTCGGGTGCCGGCGTTCCTGCTGGGGACTTGGCTGCTTCTCTCGCCTTCTCGCTCAGGAACTTGGGTGGCTTCAAAGAGCTTTGGAGATTCTCGGCACTCCGTGTATCCTCAACCTGATTTCTCCGTAACGGTCGGGTATTCTTACCATAAAAGCCCCAATCTCTTTCTTGGAGAGTTGCCAGGAACTGAGGATCGATTTTGACGGGAGGCGCGCCAACCTCCGTGACCATGTTGCTTGGCCACGCCGAGAGTAATACGTCTCGGTAGTAGGGCATACCGATACTGCTCAATGGCCTAACATCCTATCAGCAAGTGTCACTACGGCCTATCCGTTAACACTTACGTATCAAAAGAATCGAAATCGATTCGGGGTCCAGTTGGAGGTGCGGAATCAGCTGTTTCTATGGGCGTAGGGAATTCGGCGAAGTGAATCTTGCTGGGCGAGCCCCAAAGGTGGATAAAGCAATCGCCATCCGCAAGGGCTATGGCCTCGCCTGACGAGGCGATCTCTATCATTGAGAAATAGGACAGACTGTTCGCTTGGCGCACATTGCTAGTGTTGGGATTCATGAGATCAACGACGTGCATCTGTCCGATCTGTGACATAACGATACTAGTGGTAGACATTCGGGGGTGCATCCGGACATAAGCAGCGCCGGCCGGGAACGGAATAGGTGACATCGAGACCATGTTCTTCAGATCGAAAACGTTGACGAATGGGTCGGGCATATAGTTACCGCCATGCCTCATAGAATATCCGCACGTTACTATAAAGTCATGTTGCGCATCCATGTCGTTAATCGCTGCCGTATGCGCATTCCATATCTTAAGAACCTGGAAGCTGACGGAGTCGATGATATGGACGGCGCCCGCGGGAGTTGCGGCGCATATATACCGACTCCTTCTCATGATTGTATACCTATGTTCTGTAGGAATCTAATAGTGGCTATTAATCGCATAGCCTCGACTTGCATTGGGCGACTAGACGTACCTGTTTCGAGATCTCGCCCTTGTTCGTGTCAATGACCAACATTTTTTCCTGGTCGCCCGCAACTAGTATCTCGGCGGTGCCCTTAGATGTGAAGCTCATACATCTTAGCTCCTGCATGTCTTCGTGTCTATATTATCCATTAATGAAATTCCTCCGACCACCAAAGAGAGAGCCCCACCTGAGTGACCATAGAGGAGGTCCTCTTCTCAACGCCATATGTACGCTACGGGAGCCGAGAGCTATTACTCCCTTGTCGTTGAATAGTATTTGTCGGACAGGCCCATCATGACTGGTATGGGCCTTGAAGGACGTATACGGCTGTAGTTTCGTTCCGTAGAATGAGGACACCCGACCCTAAGCTAGCTGTCAGCCGGAAGTTGGAGAACTGAAGTGATCGATAGCTAGCATTCGTACATATTCATTACCGGTCCACAAGAGTTCCTGGCTTGTATCGAATGCTAGAACTGTGACAGGTGTCGGCATGGCCCGGAGACCGGGTGGTGGGAAAGGTATGCGCGCAACCTATAGTCCGGAGATTCGAGTCAGCCTTGCGGTCTACTAAGCATCTATCGTGACGGCGCTTCTCTAGACTCTCTCGTCATAGGGAAGGCGATTCTTCGCAATTGAAGCTACGGGTAATGAATACTTACCTCGTCCCAATCTCCGTCCATCTTGGCGGGTTTGTCATCGTCGGACTAATAACATTAGAGGTGTATTCAACTTCCAGGGCCAGAAGATCTGATCGCGTCGCGTCTCTATAAAATATTAGAGATGCTGGTGGGATGAATGTCACTTATCCCACTTCAATTGATAGATTTACGCTAGGAAGCTGCACGCTAGTCTATACGGTTTGACTGCCTCTTCTGAAACTGTAGGGCTCCGTATCCATACTTTTACGTCTCGGCATCCAGTATCAAGCTTCCAAATTCGACGAACCGAAGTTCTCCCAGCTCTCTAGGATTACCTAAGGGTCGGTCGATGCTTCAAACCGACATTGAAGTTATATGAGGTTATTCGCAAATTAAACGACTATAAGTTGAGTAGCTGACAGTTACTAGGTAGTGATATGAAATATAATGGGTTCTTAATTATATAATTCATGGATATTGTTTTGCCTTAACTATTGGAATACATTAGGTAAATAATTTACAATCAATAAGATGCATCCTTAATGGAGCGAGATGTCATTTCGTTAGTACTATACTCTGATTTTTCTATATGCATTTATAAGTCACGATATGCATCTATCAATAAACGGGTATGCATTCACCGATCACTGGGATACGTCCGGATCTCAGAACACGGCGAAATTAAGAACACTCTTCTATATTTACTAGAAGAAAACTGCCTACTCTATGTCCGGTGTAATCCACCAACGGACAATGCACCACAAATGAGTTCTCTCATCGTGCACAATTGCTCAGCATCCTCACATTCAATTTGTACCAACAGCCCTCATCATCTGGGGGAGCTGCACTCATTCTTCCCATCCAGTATATCGTGTGGATCGATCGTGGGACCTAATCATTCCACAATGCGTTGTTTCCCATGTAAACACATGCCAAATGCTCACTCTCAACTCCTTACATCTAGAAAGGACAAGTAAAGTAAAGTAAAAAGACAGGAAAGATGTGCCGCGAAGCGCTTTACTTTTAAACAACTGGACCGGCCGCCTTTACGTCATCGGTGGCTTCCGATTCGTACTTCTTGAAGTTCTCAATGAATAGTTTTCCTAGCTTCTTCACCTCGGCGTCGAAGCTGTCCGCGCCCGCAGTCCAAGCGGTCTTGGGGTTCAGCAGCTCAGCGGGGACACCAGGGCACGATGTGGGTACCTGGAGGTTGAAGACATCGTAGGTCTCGTACTTGGCCTTCGCGAGCTCACCGGAATGAATCGCGTCGAGGATAGCACGAGTATACTTGAGCGGGCAGCGCTTGCCGCCGTGAACGTAGCCAGCACCAACCCAACCGGTGTTGAGCAGCCAGGCGTTGGCCTTATGCTTTTCTATCTTGTCCGCCAGCATCTTAGCGTATCTCATGGGGTGGAGAGCCAGGAAGGGCTGAGCGAAGCAAGATGAGAAGGTGGCTTGAGGCTCGGTGACGCCGTCCTCGGTACCAGCCATCTTGGAAGTGTAACCCGAAATGAAGTGGAACATGGTCTGAGCGCTGTTGAGCTTGGATATCGGGGGCAATACACCGCGGGCATCGCAAGTCAGCAGGATGATGTTACTGGGGTGGTTTTCCGACATGCAAGGAATCTTGGCGTTGCTGATGTACTCGATGGGGTATGCGCATCGAGTGTTCTCAGTAAGGGTCGCATCGTCGTAGTCGACTTCTCTGGTTATAGGGTCAAACACGACGTTCTCGAGGACGGAGCCGAAACGGATAGCGTTGAAAATATCAGGCTCCTTTTCGGCCGAGAGACCAATGCACTTGGCGTAGCAACCGCCCTCGATGTTGAAGACGCCACGCTCACTCCAGCAGTGCTCGTCGTCACCAATCAGAGATCGGTTAGGATCGGCAGACAGGGTTGTCTTGCCAGTACCCGATAGGCCGAAGAAAAGCGTGACATCGCCATTCTTGCCTTCGTTTGCGGATGAGTGAAGAGTAAGTACATTGTGCTTGATAGGCATTTCGTAGAACAATACGGTGAAGACACCCTTCTTCATCTCGCCAGCATACTCAGTACCGAGGATGACCATCTCCTTCTCGGCAAAGTTAATGGCGACTGAAGTTCCCGAGGTCATTCCTTCGGTGTATCGGTTGGCCGGGAAGCTACCGGCATTGTAGATGGTGTAGTCTGGGTGGAAATGCTCTAGCTCTTCCCGCGAAGGGCGGATGAGCATGTTTCGCATGAACAGGGCATGGTAGGCACGAGCACAGATGACTCGGACTCGAATTCTGTACTTCTCATCCCAGCCAGCGTAACCATCTACGACGTAGATCCTCGTTCGGGTGTTCAGGTAGTCAACTGCACGTTCGCGGTTGATTTTCCAAACCTGGATAAAATCATCATTGTTAGCTATTATGATTTCGTCTGGAATCTCTGAAAATCGAGATGAAGACAAAGGTAGCACGTGAATATTCAGGTGGGGCTGAAACCAGCCCGGTCGTGTGGAAGGCGGGGTGCAGGTTATTGCCGGATCTGTGCCGAACTGTCTGGGATAGTGCGCCTCGAATGACGCCAATGACAGGGGGTCATTCTAGCATCGAGTCTAGGCCAGACGCCATATGACTTCCCAAACCATGCGAGGTTCAAGGCTAAGACTAGGCATTTGGGGTAGCGACCAACGAGATTGAAGGTAATTATTCTCGAAGGTAACTTCCAGAGTTGGGGGTGACGTAAAGAGCTCGTCATAAGGAAACTGAGAAATTGAATAACCGCCGATAATGACGATTTCAATGTCGCAAAGTTTACTTCTTGGAACGGCGCAAGTATGGATTTGGAAGTAAACGAGATGAGGAGTTGGTGCTAGTTTGTGGAAACTGGAAGTAAAGGGAAGGATAGCGATGATTCTCTTACCTCAGGAGCCATTGGCTTGTTGACAGGTCCCCACCAGATGTCTTGCTCTGATGACGGCTCCTTGACGATTCTCTTGTCTGAGGGAGATCGACCAGTCTTCGCTCCAGAGTATGCTGTTAACGCACCGCTCGACGCAATGGCTGAACCCATCTCGTAGACCTTGACATTTCGTTAGCATATGTCATCGGATGTTAGTCGCGTGACCCAATTGAGAGGCCATCTTACAAGAGCATCTTCGTAGAGGGCGGCAACCGATGGGTTGGGAATCTATAGATTTGTTAGTTGAAACAGTAACAATCCGTTTGGTATAAATCGTCACTTACAATGGCGACTCTGTCGTAGTCAATGTGTGCCTTCTCATGCAGCTCCTCCTCTATGCCGGATGTTAGTAGGTTGTGGTGAGATAACGGGCAGAAGCCCAATGGCGACGGTTCGAAATCCATTCATTTCGTACCTAGCTCTGTGTGTTCCCTTTCGTGGTGGGGTCTGCAGACAGCTCACGTTAGAAGGGATGCCGTATTCATTGTTCAAGGGATGAGCTACTTACTCGACACCACCAGGGTGAAGAGCGGTCTTGTTGACTTTGTTGTTCGGAATCACTGACGCCATTGTTGTTAGCGTCCTGACGTTGGAAACTCTAACTTGGCTTTCAAGGTCACTCACTCTTGTGTTGTTGAAGAAGAGAGTGGGAATGACCGCTGGCAAGCTGCTGAGACTTCGGACCTTTCACTGTTGGATCAGTGTAGGGAGAAGCGGTTCTGACAACTGGGTCGGCCATGGTTCTTAAGGTTGACGAGCTTCGGAACTCAATACGATGATAACAGATAGAGGGATAACTCCAGCCGAGAACAAACGGGGAATATCGATATCTAGTTTGATTAAATGGGGTAGCAGACGAGACGCCGGCAATGCAAGTTAACTCAAGGTAACTTTTCGGTCTGCTAGTCATGGAACGAACCCGAGAATATATAGGAGATATGAGAGTAGTGGAGATGGCGAAGTTTGAGAGAGACATCCCACTGGCCAGTAACGTTTGTTGTCATTGATTAGGCACTGAGGCACGAATTCAAACCGGAACACTCCTCCCTGCATCATCGGGGAAAGGCGAGCTAAACCGAGCTCTTCCTTTGTCTCTAAGTCTCGGTACGCTAGCAAGGTATTGTGGCGAGGCGTAGCGTAATCGTCAAAGATCTTGCTAGTGTGTGTAAGGATGTGTTGCCGGTTTACAAAGTACGGTAGTCCTACTAACAGGTGCTGATTGTTTGGTGTGTGGTGTCATATGCAATTGAGTTTCGTCCCATTCCGTTTTTTTCCTCAGCCTCTCCAACCCTTGCAACGCTCCGCACCTATCAATCATTCGACAAGGATTATAGGCTGTCGGTCCAGATTTTACCCATCGTTTTCGTCGCATGTACATCACGATCTACATTACCGTGGTACGGTGTTATTCTTGTATTTACCTGCTTGATTCGGCTATCAGAAATTCTGGATTTCATTCCAGAAAATTATCTTGTCCATATTGTTGTTACATGTCTTAGCAAAGACATATGCATGAAAAAAATGAACAAGGGGAAATGGAAAGTTGGAGAAAAGGGCACACGACAGCGGGGTACCTCAAGAACAGATACAGAACTGGTACTATTCTCCCCGTTCTTCTATCGGCCCCACAGAGGGGTTACTTAAGAGGGTAGACCCGGTACAGGGGGGGCGCGGGGCAAGGGCGCTGCGATACCTTCATGAACCTCGGGAATCTTTATACGAGAGAGGAACATTGTTATTCGGCAGACCAAGAATTGGAGGCGATCTGGCTATTAAATTGAGGCGAGTTAGTATAGAAAGAATACTAGTATCCATCGGAACACCAGCAAAACGTGGGATATCTTGGCCTACCCCGGATCTAACTATTTCAAGGTAAATCTCTAAGTACCTACACTGTAATACTTAGAGGTATCCATGATATGTTGGTATAGTAGGACGAAAGGCAGGCTGTTGATATAGATCATGTTCTTATCCATCGCTATGCAACTGCCCGAATCCCATCAGGATACCGACATATCAGCTCGAGGCCCTCTTGAATTCCCGGGATTTCCCCTTAATAATATTACCTTCCCAATGGCTTTATCAAAGGTGCCGTGGAAATTCAACATTGTGACCATGGTATTGATTCTGAACGAACCTTTTGATATTGAGAGGTTGTAGGCAACGGCCCCTGCATGTGTATACACGAATAGCGACCCGACATTTCCCATCAGTCCAACCCTGCATGAAGATCATTCGGGACTTGGGTAAGGTCTCTTTTGAGCCGCCAAGATCCAAACTGATGCAACCAGAACGAGCGAACGCGGCTCGATGTGCAACTGATGCACGGCGTAATCGCCCTTGCATCACATATCTGCGCCCGACATGCGATTCTTGAATGCTGGTATCTGTCAGGAGAATGTTGCATAACCAGGACCCTTCGCCCCGTGGACTTACCGAAGTTCATCCCGTCATTGGGCTAGCGAAATTGCTAGATATTCCGACATTTCCCGTCTTTCTGGGGTATTATGGGTCTTTGTGAGAGACCCATCGTAATGATGTCTGGAGTACCAAGAAACGATAAGATCCATGGAGATTCCAGATTGGCCTTGTTACGTAAACGGAAGAGCGTCTAAGCCACAGCGGGGAGGCGGGGGATCACGATGCCATGTTTCCTCAGCTAGCTTGTGCGACGTAATAGATGCTGCCCAATGTTGAAAAATTTTTCGAGAGAATTCGGAAAAACACGTGAAGTCACCCCATCATAATGCATTTATATCTGTTTTGAGGATATGAATGGCGATCATCCAGTGATAGAGATCGGGGCGTTTATATGTTATCAGACACACCAATCAGCATCACGACGTTCTGGATTTCGATTCGTGAGGTCATTCAGGCGCTAACGAGCGCTAACGTATCTAGGACTTAGCGCCAAGAAACCCCAAATCATTCTGTTGCAGTAGCAAAACATGGTCGGGCAGAACCGGGTTGATGATAACGTAATCTATAATGGCCAGACCTATTTTCTAGACTATGGGTCTAGACTACCAGAACTACCCCGGGCAACGAATGGGACTCCGTTCGGCCGGATGCAAGAACTTGACAACCTCACGGATCCGGTCCGACCCGCGGTCCAACGTCATCCTCTACCGAATTACACCGATTATTGATCTTCCAATGATATCATCCTTCCGTGCCGTTGTCGCCGTGCACCGGTAGTTGTTGGCAGGTGTCAATAAAGACCTGTAAGACTTGGTTGGCGATAGTGTCATGTTGATGGACTGATTCAGTTGCTTTTGGGCTTGATATCGGAATATTGTTATAACAACAAGAGGCCGCGTTAGAACTATTCGAGGGTCCAGGTCACCAACGGCCCTGGCGGCTCAAAGTACATATCGAGGATATCTAAGACAGTTTTCTTGATCCTTCGAATTTAGTTCTGAAGACTTACCGTCTTCTACTGATTAGTTAGTATGTTGCAATATTTCTACCACTCTCCCATAGGATACTGCAGGCTTTATAAGAGCTTCTCTCAGTCACCTGAGGTTCCGGGGTTTGGATAGTAGTCGTTCCCGGACGAGGACTGGATCCGGGCTGTCCTGATCCCGACGCCGCCGAGCTTGGCGGAGACCCATTTACGTTGGCAGCATATTTTGAAGGGGGAAGAACAGATCACTAGACCAAACGAGCGAACTCAGATCACAAGGGAAGTTAACCTTCTTGGAAATGCCGCTGGCAAATTCTGGGCAGATATGTCTTTCATGTTCAATTGGCAACTTGACCAAGCAGAGCTGAGACTCTAGGAGTACCTACCTGATACCTACCTAACTCATTGAGATCCTATCGCCCCAGCCTCAGATTCCCGGATTCCAGCAAGGTCATCAAGAATCACCCTGTACCTTCCCCTTAATCCATTTATACTGCCTTGGTGGCTAGATATTAATGATCCGACTTTGGGACAGGAGGATCGCCGTTGCATCGCGGGGTTAGCCAAACTAGGAGTACCGATGCGGTTACAAAGCCAAACAACTTTGAAAGTAGAGTTATACCTTTTATGAGATGTCCAAACTGTACAAGCAATTTCATCTTACCATACCATAGCTTTTACCTATCGCTAGTACATGATCAATGCTTATTTTGACTATAGGCAGTTCATTGCAAGTCTGTCTCACAAGTTGATCCACCAGTCTGATGAGCACATAGTTTTATGATTTTATTGAAGCTGGCCCATCCGGCTCAGGTAATCTCGTACGATTAGATCATTGCGCCTATAAACCTAGTAGACTTTATATAATTAATGTTTTATGCTGGGAACTTGGTCGTTCAGCTCCTCATTGTTGGATGGCGCTGATCAATGTGATGGTGTAATTGACGAAGTGAGAGGGGATGTGACGAAGGCTTGCTCACAATATTCCATGGTCTCGCCTCTATAAATCAGAGGAATCGGACTTCGGAGATCCAAACAGTTGAGACCGAAAAAATCATTGTGATCTCGGCGATGATATCCGGACGGATGTGGGATTGCCGCGTGTTAAAATTGAACTGGAGCAATCTCAGCCCTGAAGCCTACGGTAGAAACCAATCAGACTTGCAATCCACATGTGTGGACTTTTTCTCGAGGCGCTCGCAATCGCAATGTCGGTTTCGGTATCGCTTTCGATTTTATGGAGAAATAGACAAGCTTTTCTAGCCGCTAGTATAGATGTGGAATAGTTCCAAGGTACCTGTTGAATTAAAATGGTAGCAGCTAAACCAAATAAGGATACAAAAACGAAGATCGGGATCAACACCAGTGGGATAACGGCCTTTTGCTGTAGCACAGCCGCTTCCATGGCCTCAATAATTCCACCGCCTATCCCATAACTTTACGTTTCCCCTGGGGCTCCTTCAAGGCATTAGATAATCCCAATCCTGCAAGGCTACACGTCAGTTAGCTCGTAGGACTCGCAGCGATACCGAGCTGAAATGAATGCTGGAGCCCTAAATCCTGCCTAAGTAGTTGAAATATGAATATAAAATGTCTTCAGCAATCTGCTCACACTTGTGTTTTTGTTCTGGCCAGACTCGGCATCAAGATTCAATATTGAAGTAGCATCTGGGGACTCTTCGCAGACCGTAATAAACACTTCCAGGATGCAGCTCTCCAAGTCTTTACTCCTTCTAGCAGCTCAGAGCCGCATTGCTCTGGGTCAGACCAATAGCACCAATGGCACGACCGACGTACCCTTCTATCCTCTCAGCACAGATGACCACTTCTCATTTTTGTTCTACGAAATGCTTGCCTTATCCGGAGGCGGCGGCGCAGCAACGGGCGAGGTGTTGCGAGCCGCCGCCAAGATCGAAGCCGGGAACTACGAGAGCTTCTACAATGAATTTAAGTTCCTAGCCGACTCGCTTCACGACACCGCCGCGTCTATCAACGCGACGAAGTTCCCCGTCTCCGCCCGGGAGGCGTACTTCCGATCTGCGTCTTACTACAGAGCATCCCTTTTCTACCTGACCGAAAACCAGACGGACCCCAGGCTCTTCAGCGTATGGGAAACGGCGAAGGATGACTTCGACCAAGCGATTTCGTTGCTGGACATAAAGGGCGAGCGTGTGACTCTCAAGGGACCTGGGTTTGACATTCCTGTCATATTCTGGAAATCGCCCAAGGCGGCTGAGTGCAACACTCCCGTTCCCACGATCTTGCTCGGCAACGGCTACGATGCGCCCCAGGAAGATACGTGGCATGGACTCGGCCGGGAGGTCCTCGATCGGGGCTGGAACTTCGTCACGTATGAAGGCCCGGGCCAGCCCACAGTCCGCCGCGAACAGAATCTCGGCTTCATCCCGAACTGGTGGGACGTCGTCACTCCCGTTATCGACTACCTCGAGACCAGGCCGGAGGTTGACAAGAAGCGAATCGCCCTTGGCGGCCTCTCATTCGGCGGCATTCTAGCCCCTCTAGCCGCATCTAGGGAACACCGCGTCGCCGCCGTCCTGGCCATCGACGGTCTGCAGAACCTCCAAAGAGTGGCATTCCAGCAGTTCCCGGCATCGCTGCAGAAACTATACCAGAGCGGCAACCAGACGGCGTTCGACAAGTATATAAACGCAGTAAGATCCAGCCCGCAGGCTCCCACGCTCCTTAAATGGTTCATCGGCCAGGGCCTGTGGAGCTTCAACACCCAAAGCCCTTACGACTGGTTCAAGCGACTTGGCCAGATCAACCTCGATGGAGATATCTTAAAGAACGTCACTGCTCCCGTTTTTGTCGGCAAGGGAGAAGATGACGACATAGCTGGGGGCCAGGAGGAGGTAGTTGCCAGCATATTAGGCAGCCAGGCATACCTTCATGAGTTTAAGACCGCACTTGGCGCTGGTGAGCACTGCCAACTAGGAGCTGAGCCGCAGCTTGCGCAGGCTGCTTTTGACTGGCTTGGTGAGGTATTCGAAGCGATATAAGCATAAGTGTTTGGATTCTTATAGACTGTCTATAGACTTACCTGCTCTGGCAAACTTGCAACACGCTATTTAGTAAAGTTTAATTCATAGAATAGAATAAAAAATTTATTTACCTTCAATCCCACTAGTAAATACACAAATTGAGTATGAACTTCTATAATATAAACCTCCACTAGGATAGTACGTGTTATCGCATCCACTATCTTCGTACCTAATGCATTCTATAACGCCCTTATACCACCAAACTCTTTTCTAAGAATTTCTTGTTGATCTCAGATTAAGGAGACATAGTCTCTTATGGTAAGCTTCCATCCAACCACTGCAATAATGAGGCATCGTATATTTTCCTCACCGACACCGCCTGCAAGCTATCTGTGGAACATATATGGGGATAGTGGAGGCACTAATATGTACCAAGTCGTCGGAGGACTCATAGCTCAGTGGTAGAGCGCAGGATTGCAGTCGCTAAGGAACTATCCCGAGGTCGCGTGTTCAATCCACGCTGGGTCCTTCAAGCCGCCCCCTTTGGGGGGTTAAGGGCCATTCTATGGTTTCGTGGTGTAGTTGGTTATCACGTCAGTCTAACACACTGAAGGTCTCCAGTTCGAACCTGGACGAAATCATGCCTTTTTGGCCCACTTGGCGCGAGGGTTGGCTATAAGAGCCAGCGGGCTTCCTTTTGGTCTTAAAATCAATGGCGAGTAGGGCCGGTTCGAATAAAGTGGTAATATCGTAGATTCGGAGGAGATTTGTTGATCATTAAATCGCCTATTGAGCAAGAATTCTCTTCTGTGTGTTATGTTACCTCCCAGCAATCACTCTCTAACCCTGAGCTCCCTGAGCTCCCTGAGCTATACGATAACTCTCGTGATTGAGGTATTGATAAAGCCAGCCTGTTCAAGACCCATTCCATGGGCTCCGCCCACTCAAGAGCTAGATCAGGATGGCGCGTCCTTAATATGCCCGCGATCTCCATTGCAAGATCCTCTGACACAGACTGCGCCCACCAGATGCTCTTATCTAATTGATTCAGAAGTGCAGCCCAATGCATGACAATGAGCAAGGCGAAGGGATCAGATCTGCTGACGAGCGACGTGAAGGGCTTACCCGCCAGCCCGGGAAACGCGGTGCTGAATCCCCTCAATACGCCCCTAGCTTCTTCCGCGAAGCACATCTCTAACCCTTCGATGCTCATATGATATAACTCGTGGTCGCGCACAA
The DNA here is from genome assembly GCA_022432515.1 of Hypoxylon sp. NC0597. Lineage (NCBI taxonomy): Eukaryota > Fungi > Ascomycota > Sordariomycetes > Xylariales > Hypoxylaceae > Hypoxylon > Hypoxylon sp. NC0597. The sequence continues at coordinate 468,492 of JAJKLA010000010.1, forward strand.
GAAGAACGCCGTCTGCCTCTTCTCCGTCGCTACTTGCTGACTCCGATGTGTCTTTGTTTCGTTGGTCGTTGATAGCGTGTAGCCTAGCCAAGGCAAATCTGCTATCCGGGTCTATCAGGTCCTTTGACGCACCCATGCGCGATATGAAAAGGCGCAGGGGAAAGGGGCTGTTGAGAAGCCACGGCATTCCTATCATTCCGATACTAGTGCTGCCATTGACTAGGTCAAGAGCTACTATCAGAAGATCGAGGATGCTGCCGGAACGGTGAGGTATCGATAGCTGAGCCGCTATCGCTATGGCGGAGAACATGTATAGAACGTGACAGTTATCTGCATTCATTCTGCACAATTGAGTTCGAAAAGAGCTGCTCCCCCTATTATAGTATTCCAAGCCCGCGTTGATATATTTTGTGGCGTTTCCGTCCCCGACAAGCTTGGCTATTTGTAGAGATGAAATGGCCAGGATGCAATTCAGCATATAGTCGTATTCGAGGGCGAACCGCGGTAGCAGGACCTGCAGATACTCGCCGTCTTCCGGTATACCGCAGAAAGCCTTGTATGTATTTGTCGACCACTGGTGCATCAGTTCTAGCTCCATTAGCCTAGAAGGACCCCCGTAGGCGCCACAAAGCGCCCCTACATCGCCCCGCGGCCGCTCAACGGTAACGGGCCATAACTCGGCGCCTCCATCCTTGGACCGTACAGTTAGAGGACATCTATCATTGGAACTGTTCGCTTTGGGTCGGTTGTAGACGCATTGGGCCTTTCGAAGTGTGCAGTTGTTGCATGGAGGGCCTTGCTCATCGCACTTGGTATGCCATTTCTTGCAGTTTTGGCACCCGTTGCGTGATTTCTTATGAGATCTTCGCTTCTGCATGGCCTCGATGACTGGTTATTCGAGAATATGTGGTTCTCTTGAACTTCACGTCATTAAGGTCTCTTGGGTCCTTTATATTGAAGAGGACCCATCGCTGACAAATTTCTGAGCTGAGCTGGTAGGGCATTGTTACATTCTTCTAGAACTAATGTGCTGCGCCACGAGGATCCCCGCCAGCTGAAAGGGGTGTGGCTCAGGTATCAGTAGAGCAGACACGATTTACTAAGTCTATTGGACAAAAAAACGACGATTCATTATTCATTGCTGGGAATATCAAAAGTCCATGTTACTATGGTTCCGGCAGATTTTCATATAAGGTACCACCTAAGGTAGGTAGGTTACCTATGGAAAGTTGAGAATGTAGTGTACCTTTGAGTGTGGGCGGGGCAGCTATGGACGATACAAGGGATGCCCTGTCATGGGTACGGCACCCCTTAGTTGATGCCAACCGCCTCTATTCTCCGTTGGCCGTGCATGTGATGTTTGTCACCCCGAGATATCACCAGAGTTGACTGTCGCATTCGGCATGCTTACGTGAACTCTCCTGCGTCTAGAGGGCAGATCTATGAATGATGTTCAACAATTTAGTATCCGTGAAAGCAAACCAGAATTACATCGGCGTGAGTGGTATGAATGAAAGCTGCTATACAATTCATACGCGCTAGAAGGGCTAGGGCTAGCTATCAGTGGAGCGGATCCAGTAACATTGGAAAGCTTAGCCCCGTGCCTCTCTACCTACCCCATAAAGTTGCACCTATAGATTAGGTAAGGTTTCGGATGGAGTTTTTGGGTTTAAAATAGTAATGTCACCTCAATTATGGCACCGACTACGGTGCCTATGTCGACACCATTTACCTAAAAGAGATAAGTTTGTCCTTGTCTGAAGGCCGATTCTGGGATGAAAGTCGCCTAATTTAAAAGTGACCCACTGATGTGGAACGCCTTTGCCGCACATTAGCTCTGTTTCTCTGATCTCTTTGTTACAACGACGAGGAGCGTGGAAATGGCATCGGATGTTGAAAAATATCCAGACGAAATTGCTCGTGTCTGTTCATATCATCGGCGGGACTTCGACCTTGCCCTTGACCGCTACTCGCTACTGTTTTGCCTGCATCCAAACTTCACCAAAAATGCGCGTCTTGTGCACATCCGCTTTTGCTAAGCTTATAGGCATATCCATAGGCTGACTACGTCGTCTATCGCAGTACACTGTACCTGGATTATATTCCATGATGGACAACCCTACTAGGAGGCCGAAGGATCTGGTTGGCGAAGAGGCGGCTATTTTGCCTCTGACCCCACTCGGTGTCCTCGATCGATACTCGATCTAGAGCCTAGCAAGCCGAGCTGAACAAGGAAATCAACATCTCATGGCATCCACGGCGGTTCCATGGTACGACACAGACACTACTCAAATCGAATTTGGTTTCAGTTGTAAAGGATGTCAAGTTCGCGTTAAGACTTCGTATGGGGACTTCGAAGATCGTGATAGGGTGTTTTCTACGTCAGGCTTTCTAACCCACTTCGCATGTTGCATGGAAGCGTAGTATATGTGGGCTGGTAGCCAGAATGGAACAAGGTCTATTAAAGAGCCCGAGGTCACACGCCACTGCGGATTCATTAACGTGCTAAACTCGGATGGTCTACAGGTAGGTGATGCGGCGTGGAATTTGACTGAATGTGACGTCTTATCGGCTGTCCCGAAGGGCGCTTGGTCACTCAATAACGAGGACAAGCGCACCTTAGTTCTACGCGCGTGTTCGCGTCGGCGGGCTGCCGCTGACTGATTAGGTAGGTACCTAAGAAACAACGAGGCGCTTAAATTTGGGAAATCCAAGGGTATTAACTAGCCCTACGCGATATTACGAACACTTTTAAACCCAGTCCTACATCGCCCGTAGCTTACTCTTTCTAGCCACCAGAAGCCCTATAGTGGCTAAGGTCTCTTCGTCGAGGGTGGCAAATATTGGTATATCCGCCGCGAACTCCTGCGCGAACCAGCTTCGCAACTCAATAGCCTGCAACGAGTCGACCCCAAAGGTTTGAATGGGCTTGTCCATCTGTTTGGCGTCTATACGATCCTGCAGTCCTGGCGTCATGCTCAACAAGCGTCGCAGAAGTGCCCGGGATACAATGGCCCCGGCGTCGGAAAGTGTTTCGGCCGATATAAAGTCCTGTCTCCGCCGCGCTTCTAGTCTGTCTTCCTCGCTGGCATATTTGTTCGCCTCGACACCACCGGTAAAGAGATGTTGGTAGAAGGGGAGCGAGAGGAACGAACGATGACCGTGAGGGCTTGCGACCTTGAGCTCAGAGGCCGGGGCTAGTCCGATGGCTATCTGTGGCGTGTGCGGGCTCGATACAGGACATGTGGGTTCGCAATAATGATCAAGCAAGGCGAGGAATTCTGAAGAGCGAATGCCTCTTAGGAGACCCGCTGAGAGGATCCGATTACCCAGAGCTTCATCCCTTGCTAGGACGCCATGGTCGAGGATCGCTCCCAGATCCAGAGCTACCGCCCGCTCGCCCAGGGAATTACGATAATGCGCGAGGGCGTCCATATATGTATTTCCAGCTGCGCAGTTGGCTTGGCCGGCGGAACCCACAATCCTAGAAATTGATGAGAGTAGGATGAAGAAATCAAGACCTTCCGGTAGAAGAGAGTGGAGATTCCAAGACCCGCGTGTCTTTGGGCTCGTACTTGGTTCCCAGTCCTCAAATGGCATATTCGTAAAAGCCCCGTCCTGGCATTCGTCAGTATCTCTTTTTCCACTGGTGCAGACTTTTCAGGGAGCGTAGATATGAGTGGGATGGCACACCTTTAACACCATCGAGCATTGAATGCAACCCGCAACCGGGGGTTAGAGCCTCGATATCTATCGATAACTTTACGCAACGCATTGATGTCGCTAATGTCGCATTCTGGTGCTTCGATGACAGCCCCGAATTCACGAAGCTTGCAGACCTTATTCTGGGGTTCGGTACCGCCCTTCCCTATTCCCGACCGGGACGAGAGAAGCAGGTTTCGGGCACCTTTTCCTTTGCCATCCAGTCCGCAATCATCAGACGAGTCCACCGGTCCAGCCGGCAAGAACGTATGTTTTGGTGTCGTTCAAGTATCACGACGACTTAGATCGGATCCGAGCCTGTTCAAAGGTAGTGTCAGCGTGAAGGTCGATGTGTAAATTAAGACTATTAAAAGGGAGACTTGGTGGCACAGGGGCATCGCCGGTCATTTCGAATACAATCTTCCCAATACTTTGTCCATACTGAAGGAGACGCATCCCTTCTTGAATACTTGATATCGGTAATATCTGAAAGGTCTCTACTGGACGTAAACTCTTTTTCACAAACAAGCTTAACACTTGGTCGATGAACTTTTTACTCATGGAGCCGAACTCAGTGGTCATTGTTCCAATCTCTAGTGCGGTGAATGTAGCACGGCGAAGAAAGGGTCGCATAGGCAGGCTGTTCCATTCTCTCTCCCTAGGGGGAGCAGTAGGTCTTTGAAATTCAAACCTACGGCGACAACTTGGATCTCGACCCAATCGGGCGGCAGGGGTTCCCCAACCGACGCATCTTCATCGAAATACAGGTTGTCAAGAAGACTGGGGGTTCCGATTGTTAATCTAAGAGGTGTTGCCCCTTCAAGTGGAAGCAGCTTGGTTTGGAACGGCGCTGACTTATCGAATATAGTCTGAGAGAGGTCCTTCATCGGTCTTAGACGTCCTATGTGGAGACAGTCATTGACTTAAAGATACGAAGCCTCATAATCTTGGTTCGTCGTCCCAAAGTCCGTGGCATTGATAATGGTCATGATCTGCCCAGCTTGGTCACGGATAGATGAATGCACGAGAACAGCAGTTACGATAACTGCTTGTTCGTTCTCGGAGCGAAGGACCCGGGTCAAACCGTCGACCATTGCACGATCGGGTGGCAGTAAGCCGCCCTCATCTTGGCCGGTCAACCAAAGAAGGCCCTTCGTCAAGGCAAGAGTATCCCGAAGTCTGGAAAATACTGGTGGCGAGAGGTTTTGCAGCAGAGGATGCTCCAACTCAGAGATGAATATACAGCATCGCTGAGAATCCCCTTCAGTGTTGTCGCGCTGGTCGAGATAACATGCCGTGCATTGTCCTCCGTGTGCTTACTTTCCAGGCCATGTCCCACTAGGAGGGCAAGTCTTCCACCTCTGCAGATATTAGAATTATGCAATCGGTAGTGGAAAGGGCGAACTCACGGCTTGAGTAATCGATGAGTTTGGACAAGGGTGTCTAAGCCCGATCCCTATTATAATGGTAACTTATAATATCTACTACGCCCCTATCCAGATGTGAATAAATTCCCCCTAACAGGAGCTCCTGCCGGATTCACTGAGGCCCCCCTTTTTGTACTTTGACCCACCCCGGCTGTTTGACAGTGGGCGCTAAATTCGAGTGTACGGTCCACCTGTTGGATAGTCCCCCGGCCGGTAGTGGAGTCTGGATTTGGCCCCCGACTTGTGTTGGTCAGTACTGTACCTAACATATGTAGGTCTATACACAGGTACTGAGGTAGGTACCTACATAATACAAACCAACACCCCCGGCGGTTAGCTACTCTATCAATCGATTAATCAGATCTGTGCCAGTCTGCGCGGCCTGCATACTCTGCTCAAAGACCCCGCCCTGGGGCCTAGCCTGTCTCTCCCCATTCTGGCCCGCATCTACCTTCCACCGAGCAAGTCCTCGCAACTCAACTTACTACCATACCTAGAAGATAGAAACATACGGAACTGTTGCCATGACCATGTCAACTCCTGCTAAATTTGGCCCACGCCCTCTCTAAAGGAAATGTAGACTACCTCGTACTTGAGCAGTATGACTCGGTACTCCGGCATCACGGTCCCGGCCTTCTTGTATACCCGCAAACGATTCGGCTGCTGGACCAGATTGGGCTCTACGAGAAAGCCAAGGACTACATCATAAATCACACCATGACAGATGTTCTGGCTGGAAACGGCTAAGTAATCAAATCAACTCCACTGTGGTCTGTTTTAGGAGAACGGTAAGTAAATTTCTATGGTCGGTTGATTTTGAAGGGGGCCACGTCGCTGTGTCTCACTGTATCAGCCATGCCTACCCGTTTGTCGGCTTCTCCCGCGGGCAGTTGATGGCGCTTCTTTACGAAAATCTTCCGGAGAAGGAGACGCGGATAAAAACCGGTGCAGTTGTCGTTGATATACAAGCGCACGAGAAGGGCGTCAAGGTCTTTACGGACCCGCGCTGGCCTTAAGCAAGGCACGTTCTATCAATCGCGGGGCAGTGGTGTTGTTTTGCAAGTTATGGTCAATGAGGATAATGAACACTTCGCCATTTTACGGGCCATGTCGCCGACAGCAGAGCTGAAGCGGTACACGACCAAGGAGCGAGACAGCCTCGCCGAAGAGCTTGCAAATGTCGCAGTCGCACCCGGCGTCCGCTTCAAAGTCATATGGGAGCTTGCCGGTAAGGAGACCACCGCAATGGTGAACCAAGAGGAAGGGTATTGCGATAAGTGGTATCATGGGCAGATTGCGCTTGCGGGCGACGCCGTCCACAAGGTTACCTCTGTCACCGGCATGGGTGTTAATATGGGCATCAACTCGGCCGCAGCGCACGCTAACGAGCTATACCGTACCCTACAGTCTGAACCAGACCTGAGCACAGAGACGATCGAGGACGCCTTCGCCCGGTACCAGCGAATCCGGCTAGCCGACTGCACACCTTTGGCAGAACACAGATCCGCCGCGTGACTTGGGAAACTTGGACGGACTGGTTTTTCGACCGCCTAGTCAATCCCTGGGTCGGCGTGGACAAAGTGGCGGTCCTCATCGGGAACCTTATCAAAAGAGGGCAGATACTAGAATACGTTCCTTTCAAGGATCGGAAAGTCCAGGTGCTTTGGGTTCATAACCCGGTTTCATACGTATAATCAATTCTCATCAGTTTTACTATTTAGCGGACCTGGCCGACCGGTAGCTCGTGAATCTATATATTGACCTATTATTATTATAATGTTTTAATATAGACGTAAGGTTAGATATCCTGTTCCCGTGTCGGAGATATCGGTCTTAAATTTGACCTCTTCAGGGAAAGGACGGTAACCATCGTGAACCTAGTCAATGCTTTTATCATAGTTGTTCTCTTTTATTCAATAGCGATAGAATGCATACAATATCCTACAGGCTACTGAACACAGCTGTTTATTTCGAGATGTACTCTCGCGATAGGACCACCGGGGCCGTTCTGAGATTCTATCAGGAAGTCATTCGTCACCCATATCTAAACTGCAACGTACTCATTGTGCCCCCACCAAACGGCTGGAACTCCATTAACATACAGAGGAAAAACCAAACCGTACTCGATCTACTTCGCCACCTTCCATACTTACGGCCGGAGAAGCAATACGAGCGGCTCCTTGTTCACTGGGAAACTATTCCGATATGCTACTGCGACAATAAAAACGACTGGGAAATCTATCCCCTCCCGGCCTACTGCGTCTACCTGACCCACAGCCTTGACCGAGAAGGGACGTCTTTAATTCTTGACACCAACGAAGGCACTATAATTGAGTTCTCTCACATCGGGTCCCACATAACTGTACCTTACGAGGAATACGAAGCACTGCCCGATGCAGACAAATGGAAAGCTCATCGCACATCACCCATCGCCGAATTCTTGGACTCTTGGACGCGGAGATATGAGAAGTTGGTGTGGATGATAGTGCCGAACCCAATCAGCCAGCCCACGACAGGGCGATTCTATAGTCGTGCTGAGACGAGTGCCGAAGAAGAGGAACTTGTGCGGCAAGAGAAACTGACACCATGGCATTTTCAAGACGACATTAGTCATCATGGCGACGAAAATGAGAGCGAACTTGATAGGGAGCAGCGTAGGACGAGAGTCAGGGAGAGAAAACATGTAGCGGTAGGTTGGACAGCTAGAACCCATTATGGAGGCTGATTTAATACTTGCAGGATATTTACAACACGTATCTTCGCTATGGATGGCCGGACCAGTTTGACAAGGAGCGATGCAGAGCCGAATTATTAGAGCTGGAGAACATGAAGGATGCGGATGATAGGCAGCAAATGGATGTAGCGAACCCAGATGCGGCACTGTTTGAATAGTAATAGACATGAATGGACCAGAGATTACTCGACCTGAGGGCCTCGCCGTTTTACGGATGGAAGTGGAGGTAATTGTCTCTGTTCGGGATTTAACCCTAACCCTAACCCTGAGTCAGGGTTAGGGTTACGGTTACGGTTACGCCCAGTCCAATTATAATGCCATTCTATACTAGACTAATATAGTTTTTTCAGATTCACATGCCCTACTCTTCCGTAGTCGCCTGTACCTCTACTGTTGATAACTACTAGTTGAAGAGCTACCCATGAAGTATCGATTAATCAGACTGCGTTGGCTAGGAGGATACTAATAGATACTCGTTTGCCTGGCGATTTACGCCCTTTCTCTTCTTTCCCTATGAAGCTTTCGTGCTTTTTATGCTTTAGGGTGGAGTCATATACGCCCTCCCAGGAGGAGGGTGCAAGTCTTGTAAACCGCAAATTGGTCTAAATGCGAGCTGTAGTACAGGCATAATTGTTACAAATATTGGCCGTGGAGATTGAAGAAATTAATGCTAGTCCGAGGACTTTTTATACGGCAATCTTGTAGCTTTATGTCTTTACGATAGGGTTTGCTGCAACTAACCTACTGTTACCCTTTGCTCCCTTGCGGTTGATGGAGCTCGTACATGGCAAAAGACCTTGGGAATCGCATCATTCCGTGCATCATACCTCCGAGTTCTAATGGATTGTTTAGCCAAGTCTAAGACAAGGATAATAGTGGCAGTGCTTGGGCTGAGTCCATGAAGCTGGGCTGACCCAGTTCTTGGACTACGTCACCTGCCTGTTGATCTATTCAGCTCCATTATTTCCATAATGCAACACCTCAAACGTCGCGAGTTCTCATTTTGCGACTATACTCTCTCCATAACTTCCGTAAATCAGCCCCTGACTTAAGTAATGAGAACAATGGATAAGGACAAGAGTCGATGCTTTTCAGACGACGTATTAGCGCCGGCAACTCTAATATTAATGGGCCAATATGTGGTGTCCGATGTTACAGGCCAAACACCGCTCTACCATATCAACTGGGACATCACCTCTATCCCACAGAAGGGCTCATCAGTCGTATTCGAGCGAGTTGAGGAAGATCCGGCTACGGGAGTCGACAATGCGGCACCTACTAAACAGCAAAAACAGCATATTTTCTACCTTGCTCACCCAGCAAGCGCGCAGTACCAGACGGATACTCCAGCATATTACCTAACGTCCGTATCATCCGAGATGCTAGGCAACATCGGCCTTGATAAATCCAAACCACGGTTTCAGAAGATGGAATTCAAAGCGCTACTAACCACGGGGAAAAACTGGTCAGATAATCCTTTATTCGACAGCAATGCGGAGCTTCTATTCGATGTCAAGCCGAAGTTGATAGGGGGCCACTACACATGGTACGACTCCAATGGCCAACTGATAGCATACGAAGACGGAAAGGCTGGTCAACACAAGCTAGTCATCACTACGTCGATGGAGAGGAAGAGAAGAGATGCACTGGTTGCCACATGGTGCTTGAGGCTATGGCATGATATAGCTGAAAGTAGAGAGGCTAAGAGAGAATGTGAGTTGCGGTCTCCTGCGCGAATTCGTCGTTTACCAATAATACGTCTGGCTAATCCTCTTCCAGCCATGGAACGTTTGACTCCGCCCGAGGGCTTGAAAGGATATAGTGATATGCAGATGGCGAAGAGAATCGGGGCGCTCAGTTCTCTTGGCGGAGCAGGTGCGTAACTTATGTGAGTTTTGGGAGCAATATGGCGTTATATGGAATTTCAAGAGGTTTACGAGGCCTTGTTCTCAGCTTTACATTTTGCACTAGAATCGTTGATGCCGGGCTAAATGTTACCAGCAATTTAAACACGATCTCTATATACCTAATTTATTTACCTTGCATATGAGACAGGGGTAGACTATGAGTACTAGGGGGACCTACATCTCTCCTGTGTTACTCAGCCTGCGACTTCGCCATTTTATCAGTAACTAGACCTAGGCAGTTCTCTCCCAACATCGCGGTTGGTCTATAATTAGGTATCTTAATGATTTCTAATCAAGCAGAGTTCCAGACCTTTATAACAACTAAAATACACAGAAATATTTCGCCACCTTCGCCATTTTATTCAAAATGGATGCGCCTCGTGAGCCTTATCAGCTTCCACCACGGCGTCGTATCCCCATAGCCATGGTTGCACAGAAGGACAGGTCCTAAATGTAAGTGATTAGTTAGTATTCCAAGCTTCGCGGCTAGTCAAAGTTTGCTATGCTCTTACCATCGGCTGGGAAAATGAGGCGGTAGTTCTTTGTTGAGACATTCCAGAAACACGGCATCTCGCTGTTCTTGTTCGGGTCCATCGGGCATATGGAATGAATCTCTCTAGCGCCTACGTATCAGTGAAAACTCAAGTTGTAAGTAGTCCGGCTAGGTGGGGCTTGGTTCAACTGACCTGTCCTAATGCTTCCTCTGCTATGGCTTCCCCTCGAGCTTTTCGCAGCTGCTGGTACATTTCCAGCGCTGGAGCCAGTTTGTCGCGACTGGTTACGTATTTGAGCAACCGGCCGAGAACAGCTCCATCTTCAAGAGAGGAGTTGGCCCCTTGTGCAAGATACGGTAGCATTGGATGACATGCGTCACCACTGAGCCCGATGTGAGTTACATTTCCTCTAATGAATTGAGATATTGAGAAGGAACTTACGCCATCAAGAAAGTGCCCTCATCATTCACCCAAGCATCTAAGGGGGAGACTAGGCGACGCGGACAGCATTAGCTGCATTTTCCATGTAGACGTCGGCCCAAGAGGTAAGGGTAGAGTTACTATGCATCAGTCGCCACTTATCTACTTGATTCACACATGCTAGTAATTTGCTCAATCTGTCATAGATCCCCAGTGAGTGGAAGACTTCTAAAGCTGGAAAATAAGAGACTCAACCCACATAGGATCCCAAGGCTCGAATAGCTTGCGCATCTCATCTACATCAGCCGCAGCCCGGCTTACGTCTTCGGGCAAATCGTCGGGACGGAGGAGGACGAGGTTATAGGTACGACCCTGTCGGAGCGAATAACCCACGACATGGGACTCGGGGCCGATCCAGAAATTGACGGATGGGTTGGAGACCAGTTCCCGTAATTCCGGATCGCCGATGTCCTCTAGGTTGAGGATGATCCGATATGCAAGGTCCCCGGTCGGCTTCGGGATTAGCTGCCGCCCCAGCAAGAAACTCCTGGTGCGCGACCATAAACCATCTGCGCCAAGGACGAGATCGCCTTGTACTGTGCGACCATCTTGCGTAGTCACGGCAGCGCGCTTAAAATCGACATGTTGGACGTCGGCGCCTAAGATGATGTCGACGCCAAGAGATTGCGCGCGACGCACTAGCGCCTCTTGTAAGTCGGCACGGTGGAGGTCCCAGAAAGGGGCTCCGTACTTGTCCAGGACCTTCTTTTGGAAATTGTCTTCAAAGGCTAGAAGACGAGTGCCGTCGTATCGCCTCACAGCTAGATAAGATGGGACGGCGGCCTTGGGGCTCAGCTCGTCGTAGACACCCCAGTGGTGAAACAGGCGACTCGCATTGGGAGTGACTTGCAGTCCGGCACCGATCTCTTCTAATTTGGCTACTTTCTCTAGTAATGTAACGCGATGGCCTTCCATGCGAGTGCTGATAGCAGCTGCAAGTCCTGCCAGCCCTGCACCAACGATCAACAGGTGTAGTTGGAAGCCAGTAGGCTTATCGCCGTTCTGTGCGCCGTTGGTACCCATTGGGGAAATCCGTACGAGAATTTGAATAAAACACGCTCCCAAACCGAGTCGATTATTTCATTAGGTATTTTGTTATTTTATTCAAAATTAGTTCTGGCAAGAATCCAGTTCCGTTATAGTTATTATCTGGTATAGGAAATAGGGACGATCACGGTGAGGGGATGAGGAGCCGGCATGGTAGGCGGCATCAACGGGAGGAATGTTCAACTCGCGGCTAGTATTTCGGTATGTAAGCACCCACCCCCGTATGTGCATAGTATCCTCGAAGAACTCTCATCCGTAATTTTACCACTGAGCGACGTCGATCTGTCAATGAGATTCAATAGCAATTGGCCAACAGAGTCACATCTTAAACAATCCCGAAGACGAGGAATATTTAAGGCTCTTCAGAGTTACAGTGATCGCGGCTCTTGCACTGGCCCTATGTGGCCCCTGTAAGGCGTAAGGCGTTCAGGGAGTTTCAATTAATAGTTGCTTACGGTATGTATCCGCTGTTCTGGACCCCCACTACAGGTATCTGACTTCCATTGCTAACGTCAGCGTCCCTAGACTATACATATATCATTATGGTGCTACGCTATGTTCCGACGCGTTAATCGTGCCGCGTATTTTCCTGCCCCGATCTAGAGGAGGCCGGCAGGATCGTTAGACCGTAAGTCCTTTCGGAACGAGCGGCTGCAGAATCAGCGCAGTCCTATGGGTGTGATTCGAGGCCGGGAGGGATTAAGATGGTAGCGTGGGCGGATATTCCCGGCGATCCTTTTCGATATCGAAGCCATTCCAACTTCGATATACCAGGCTTGTATTAAGTTGCAGCATACCTTAGGTACCTATGTACTTATTCACAGGTTTAGATGGTTCTAAGACTTAGACTAGGATACTTGGCTTGGTAGTAATGTCGTTGAAAGAGCGAAAATACCAAAAAGGATGGTCTGTGTTGGACATCTGACTAAGCAATTTCAAGCTTCCGTTAACTGCCTACCGGCTTACCTAACATCTCCTTTTACTGCATAATTGCTGTGACCATTTAAATATTGCTTTACATAGAAAGATGCCAGAGACCTAATGGGCATACAAGATTGTTTAAGATTACAGAAGCTATGACACTTATATTGGTATGTAGACCGAAGAAAGCCCCCTGATCTCACTAGGGGGCGGAGAGGGTAAATCCCGCTACGTGAATATAAACCGTGGGGGGCACTCATTCTTTTCGTGCCTCGACTTTCGACCTCGCAGTATCTTACCTAATAAGGTTTAGGAGATTATAACATATACTAAGATCATATGTGAAATCCATCTTCTCATTGTCTATTGTCTATCTATTATCTATCCCGTCCTTCTAGTCCTATCTAAACCCCGTCATAAACGACTGCCAATCAGTATCAAAGACCATGCCGTTATCCCCGTCTAGCACACCGCCTATCTCACCGTTTAAGGATATACCGCATTGCATTTCGCTACCAGGTAATTGGAAAGCAGCGACACGTTCTTTGATTTCTAGGTTGTGATACATGGGATGAGGATGAGGATGGCCCCGCACTCCCGCCCATGCGTGTGGGGTCAAAAGGACTCTGCAGCACCGAAGAATCCCACAGGGAATGTCGGGGGGAGATCAGTTCTGGGGAAATGGTGTAATAATACTCGGAGTTGGAAGAGCATGGGCTCTCGCCAATAAACCCTGCTGCCGATGCTGACGAGCTTTTCCTACTCGGGGCAAGGATGACGCCAAGAGGATTAGAAGGTATGGTTGAGATGCGATTGAGTATGTCGCGGATGATATCGAGCGCGCCTCCAGCCGCACATAGGTATTTTTCCAGAATGGAAAATGTCTCGATAGCTACGGAAACCGACCCCTGGGCTTCAGGAACGAGGGGAGAGGTGAGATTGGCGAGGATGTAGCCCAGGGTATACAAGGTGGCATCCCAATGGCATCGAAAAACGAAGTGCCAGCCAGTTAAGGCATCACCCTCTGTGAAAGCCTGGTTGGCAATGAACGTAAGGCTCATTGCGTGTCTCAGACCGATCAAGCTGTATGAATCAGCTTGGTCTATCCTAGAAAAGGAGTCCCGCCTCTCGAAGCGCACGAATTGTCTTAAAATGAGAAGGTTAAGATGATTATAAGTAATCTCGAATATGAGTCGCCGACGCTGAAGCCACAATGGAATATTGGGATCGAGAATAAGGTATGGGCCGGCAAGGGGGAAGAACGGCTTTCCTTTACCAGCCTTCCTCGGGATTGTCAAGGTAGGGGGGTACGGTTTCGATCCAGTGTTGAACGACCTTCAATTTTTGGGCCATACAGCTTGTAATGGATTCTAGATTTGGAGTTTTATGATTGATGTTACTGGCATTGTAGTATTGGTGTTTTTGGTGGAATGGCGCATGAGCTGAAGTCAGAGCTATAATGAGCTTGGTATGGCATGTCTGGAACGCTGCCATTATAATATTCTGGATGCTTTCATCGTTGTTAGATGCAAAAATGGCTGCGCTACTCTGCCAGTGATTCATAGACAAGGTAAGTATAAGACGAGGCTGGTGAATTAGTGGTGAAAGCCCCATGATGGTGGCAAGATAGCCGTCTAACGCAACTAGCATTCTCCAAGCATTGCGACGAAGTTCTGCTTCCCTTTCATTCAGCCCATGGGCTGATGGCTGGTCTTCATCGATATTTATGATCTGTGCCGTCCTTACTGATATGGAGAGCGAGATAAGGGCCAATTTCAATGACCCTGTATTTAATATGTACACAGTCAATAGGGCAGAGCTCAGGGCTGACTGAAACGTCGGCTCCTGCTGTTCCTCGAGAAGAAGACGACGAGATCTATCATAGAGCCACCGTCCTGCTACACTAGAGTCCACAGAGCCAGGATTCTTCCACCGCATGATCCTATCCGAGTCATCACATATTAGAAAACTGCTGCTGAATTGCATAGACAGGGCAAGCATGATGTCTATCAACGCTGAGGGCAAACGAGTTGATGATAGGGATCCCGCAGCCGCAGCGTTACTCCATAAGGCGTCGTGGTGGTTTTGAACTTCATCTCGATCTAGGACTGGATACATGAAGTCGAATCCCTGCCAGAACAGGCTGAGAAGATGTCTTTCCTTGGCTCTGGATAACCCTGGCTGTCCTTCGCTGCGGTTGCCAAGGGAGGGACAGGTCCCATGTTCTAGATGCGGACCTGCAGGCTCAAGACAGGGTATAGGACACGATTGGGTCGAAATATGTTCGAGATATTGGCTCATGCGCTGATTGAACGAGAGCATACGACAAGGATTAAATAGGTCAAAGCTGTCGAGGTCATTTCCAAATTCGGGATCCACTACATGCATCTGCTCGCCCACAACTTCCTTTATAGTCGATCGATCGTCATTGGCTCTATTCAGATGCTCGTTCTCGTTCGGCCTCCTCTCGTTTATATATATCGGACTATTGTAAACCGTTGGCCATGGTGCTTCGACGGTAGCATCTTCTACTATCTTGGCATATTGACTGGGAAGCGTCTGTTTTTCCTTCAGCTCCTTTAGTTGCTCTTGCAACCGCCTAATCTCGCTAACGAAAAATTAGTCTTATATGTAAACGAGATATTGGTACTATAATGACCATTGATAAAATACTGTCACCTACCGCTTGGCTGCTTGCAGGGAATGTGCCTCCCAAGGCATCGAGGTCGTGCAATTTTTGCCCCTATCGCGACAATTTCGACAAGGTGGTTCGTCATTACACTTGATTCTGTTCACCCGGCAAGAATCGCATGCGCGCATAACCTTTTGTTTCTTGACCTTTCGTGTTTTTGAAGGTATCGTCGGCTCCGATCCCCGGGAGCCGGGAAAAGTAACAGGGTTCATTCGAGCCGAGAAAGTAGTATACATGGCTCTCGCAATTTCAAGGGCATAAAAGAGTAATCATATCGTGGTTAAGTGAATGCAGTAATTCGGAATAGGTAACTGCAATAGCAGGGGCTACTTGCATCTATCGTGTGGCTAGACCTTTTATACCAAGCCCGACAAGAGGGAGCACAAATACTGATGTGAGATGTGTGGGAGCCAAGTCAAGATAGGAGGGGTGATACGGCTTCCTTCATACAATACCTTACCACTTCTCAACCTGTCCACGACTGCACGCTGCATGATACATGTCCGAGCCTGGAGATGACAGTTGTTTGCAGCAAAATTTTCATGCTTATCTGAAGCACTGATATTACGCAAGCGAAGTAAACGATGCTATTCGACCAGGCTTTAGAAGCAGCAAGTAAGACAGTGATAGTATATAGATGCATCCTATAAACGGGGCGACTTTGGGATACGATGGCTGTAACGGTATAAATCAATGACCTTGAGAAACACAGAGTTACAATATTTTACAAAGTCAGTTCTGGCCTAGAAGCGGTGGAACTAGTATTTCTCGGCGGTAGAGGTGAAACCGAAGGTAACGGCGATAATCTCCCAGGAAGAAACCACAGCATGTGACCACTTTACATCTGCGAGGGCCGCATGTACTGTCATCATCACCCCTGTCGCTGAGGCTCGATTCCGCTGTGTTAAGATAAATAAGCTTATACATTTGCTGACCGAGGACTTGTGACATTCAAATGCTGATATCAGATAAAGGAGCGAAAGCGAGACCATCAGATAGCACTAATAGGTTTTATCCCTTTATCTATATCTATGCGATGATATTAGCGTAGATTGGAGATTCTTGAGGACAGCCCGCGAGCATAGGGAACAGGAACATCCATGGAAGTGCGGATTGTCCCGAGCCTTATTCATTCCGAGACAACAAGAAATATGCGTGGGGGTCCTCCAGACGCGGATCGAATCTTTTGTCTAAGTATGGCAATATAATCCTAGGAGACGCACGCAGGTTTAAGCGACTTGGCAAAGTAGTTTATACATTAGGTACCTAGACCAAGTCGTATATATTTTTCTAGCTTTGTGCAACCCGTGGGGACGTTCTTGCTTACTTAGACTGTTACCGAAAAGGAATTCCCCGAATTCCAATGTACAGATTACGTTCAAAAGAAAGTTACAAAGCCAAGGGTCACTCCTGAGTCTGGGCGGATCGTCATGTCTCGACAGAGTCTTCCCCTCCCGATCGACTATAAGACGTCGGGGGAGGAGCAAAGAAAATATATTCCAGGTACTCGCTTTTGGGTTGATCGCTGATTGGGTTCCTTATCATTCATAACATGGCTTCGATCGAGACTCTTGCGTCGTCCATTGCGGAGGAAGTTGCAAAGTTATCATCCTTGCTCCAAGAAGCAGGCTTATCTCCCCCGACACTTGGCGAGGCTGGTTTTGGCGACTTTGCACATGAAGCGGACACTCCAGCTGGGAGTTCCCTACGAGAAACGCGCAGCAAAATTCTCGATGCAGCGCATGACCTTATACGATTAGTAAGGGGGCCAACAGAACAGATTCTGACCCTAACTTGGTCGGTCAGCAATACCATTCTTGTAGTGTTTCGTTATGGAGCCCAGCTTATACTCTGCGAACCACCATATAGGCTGCGGACACGGCAAACATCGACTTGATAAGCCGGCTAAGGATCCCTCAACACGTACCACTCGAGTCCTCTGCCTCGATTCAAGAGCTTGCCACTATCGTCAACGTCCCCGAGCCCCTCCTGGGCCGTATACTACGATATGCGATCTCGAACGGTGTATTCGTGGAGGAGACACCTAATATCATCCGGCACTCAGCATCCTCGGCCGCATTGGCGCGTAACCAACACTTGGCGGACATAGTCCAGTTCGGAACGGAGTTTCTTGGTAACATCTTGCTGAAGGTGCCGGACGAGGTGCTTCTCAAGCGTGACGATCCGAAAAATGCACCCAAGACCGCATTCAACATCGCGTACCGGACGGACGATAATCTATTCGAATATTTCCACAAAAATGAGGACCTAACGAGGAAATACCATGAGTATCTGGCGGGAAGAGTCAACATATCCTTGTGGTCCGTCGATCGTCTCTGTGCAGCTTGGCCATGGGCTTCCCAGGGAAGGGTTACAGTGGTCGATGTAAGTATCCGCTTAGCTCTCCGAGGCACGAATCCATCTATCGATACCCTTGTGTCTTCACGGTTCGGTAACCCTTCGCTTGAACTGACGGAATCTAGGTCGGTGGATCTAGTGGGCACACGGTCCGGGCCTTGGCCCCGCTGATGCCCGATGCGACATTCATCGTGCAGGATAATAATCTCTCCGCCCTAGAAATGGGGCGACGTGCGGCCGCTAGCGATCCTTCCCTTCAATCGCGCATTAGCTTCACGGAGCATAACTTCTTCAAACCCCAGCCGGTGCAAGCCGATATCTACATCTACCGACATATTCTACACGATTGGAATGACGACGACGCCGTAAAAATCCTTTCGTCACTTCTCCCAGCCCTAAAGCCGGGAGCAAGGGTTCTCATCAGCGAGGGTATCGTCCCAGATCCGCCCGCGAAAAGATTAAACACGCTGGCGGGCAAGATGATTCGGTGAGTGGTCCCATCTATCATCTGTTATTTCTGCATGCCCCCATATTAATAGGTGCAATCGTAGAATCGAAGACATGTTCATGCTTGCCGCACATGATGCACGTGAACGAACTGTTGCCGATTACAAGACCTTATTCCAGAGAGTCAGCCTTGGGAATTTCCGGCTAGTAGGGGTCTCTTCAGGCACTGAGGCCGGGGCGTCCCAGTCATTACTTGAGTTCGAATTCTTGGGTTTAAGTAATTAGCAAACAAGACGCTATTAGCACGCGTAGATTTCCATTTAGTATCAATCAAGATCGCCATCAAAGGAGCGATTAACTTTGAATTGAGGTAGAGAAAAGAAGATGAAGTGAAGATAATTCTCATTGGTTATTCGTTGGTCATCATGTGCCCAACGCATTGGCCATCTCTCATCAGCCACCAAAGCCACATAAGATGAGGTAAGTTGTATCCAAGTACCTTGTGGCGGGTCCAAAAGGGGTTGGGAATAGGAGGTCGCTTATGTCATCAATGCCATTTAGACGCAAACATATGCTACGGATACGTCATTAAGAATCCAATTAAGGTGAGAAGAGCATTCCAGAGCCATTGATATACCTCACTACGTCTGTCGAGCACATCAGTCGTGGACATAACGCGGTGGGCTAGGTCTATTGTAGCTGCGGCGTGGTTGAGTGATGTTGTCGCGTGAGCGTCTGCCTGAGGAATGTGTTTCGAGTTTAATAGTCTGTTAGGGAAACAGATAAACTTTCGATGCTGCTTACCTATGTTTCTGCGCAAGAAGGCAACAATATCGTCCACTCCTTGTGGTTCATCGATCCAGTGTCCACCGTGATCTCCGTGCGGCTCTAGAAAGTATCATGTAACTTCCTGCCTTCTTCAATCAGTACAGCATCATCATTGATCGAGTATCCGAGAAACACGGGACTAGTCTCTAGGTCCTGAGGCTTCGCTCTCGAATAATTCGCTTAAGAACTCATCACAGTCACTACCTTCGCCGTGGAGGAATATGATTATGTGCGTGTGCTGATGGCCTTCTTGTAGCCCGACAATATTAGTTTCAGTGGCTATGGGGAGTGCAAGATTTCTTTTAGCTGTGATAAAACTCGAAATTGACAAGGATAGGGGCCCAGCAGAAACTGAGAGAATGATTCAACTTGGACCTGGAACAATTCCGGGAAGATGGTAGGTTTAGATGTTTTAAGCTGGAACTGTATCTCCAAAGGGGAAAAGTGCAGGCAACGACGGTCTATTCATATATGAGTCGCATTCGATTATGGAGGATTACTAAACCTTATCTTACATTAGGCTTTATATCGTTCTAGAGGGGAGTAAAAAACTCGAGATGAAGGACCCCGCGAGAATGCAATAAATGAAGGCGCTTTACTCCTATATCCGTAAGCCACACTGGAACCCCCCCCCCTAGCCCAGCACAAACCCGCTAATCATCAACTGCATAAAATCATTCACAAGGTACATGATTCAACCAGGCAAAGGGCATTCCTTTCCCCTTTTCGTCGAATAGCATCCATCACAGTGGTTCCAAATCCTTCAGCTCATTCTCAGTCCATTCCCAAAGCTTCTCAGCCAGCGCCGCATCGCCAGCCATCTTCGAAGGGCTCGCCTTCTTCCCAACGGGTTCATAGTACTGCCCATTCTCCAGCTTCTCGAGCGGAGCCGTAGCCGCCCACAGCGGATTGTACGCCAACTCGGCTGCGCTCTTCAACAAGAACCCCGTAATGGTAAAAAGGCGTGTCACCAGCGACGGCTTCGAATGCTGCAGTAAGCCTGTGTTTCCGACGCCCGGGTGCACGGGTATGCTGGTGATCTGGGGGTACCGCTTCGCCATCGCCTTGCAGTACAGGACCTGGGCCAGCTTGCTCTGTCCGTAGCGCGCGAACTCGCCGACGGCATCGGCTTCCCACAGGTGCTCGAATTGGATCCCACCGGGCGGTGCGTAGTTATGGCCATGCGATGTGACTTGGACATGTCTTACGTCGGGCCCAGTCTCGGCTGTGCGCAATAGGACGGGTCGGAGAAGCCGTAGGATCACCGCGTGGCCGAGGTAGTTGGCGCCCCACTGTAGCTCGAAGCCCTCTTCCGTCAGACCGGGTGGTGTCGCCATGACGCCGGCGTTAGCGATGAATATGTCAAGACCATCGGACTTAAAGCCGTCTGCGATAGCTTGCCGGATCTTTGCGCGCGACGAGCAGAGGTCGCACTTGATGAAGGTGACCTTCACGTTTGGACTCTTGGTCTTGGCAGCGGCTACTACAGCAGCGGCGGCCTCTTCATTGCGACCGGTGAAGTAGATGTGAGAGGGATTATGGGTCGCTAAAAAGAGAGTCGCCTCCTTTCCAATCCCAGATGTGCCTAGTTCTGATATTTAGCCAAGGGTTTGTCTAATCGCAATAGTTGCTAACGGACCTCCAGTGATGAATATGACCTTTCCCGACAAATCGGGTATGTCTTTCTCGGGATTGAAAGAGGGCATTTTGAATAGCTCAATTTTATCGTATGTTTTCATACGATGCCGGAAATATTGGTTGATATCGTCTCAAACCTTGAACTAGATATTAAAGACAATATATACCTAGATATCTATGAAACGACTATTGCCCGGTTTCAGCTCGGGAGGGATCAGCGCCCCGAGAGCCCGGGCAATCTGAATGCCTACGGACCCGGCGACCACCCCCACTGTTTAGGTCTAAGAACAGGCTCTTGGTACCTAACCTATCGGGATCTATCCCGCGAGAACGCTCGTAAAAGTCCGCTGACAAGAAAACTATCTAGCACTGGTAACGAGCAAGAGCTGAAAATGAGGAAGCTATATGGATACTTATCTGATTGATTGTAGACTCGCTGTCAATTCTCTAACTAGCGCCGTCCGAACTCGTTAGCTGGCTGGCTGGGCGTAATGCTGAGAGAATATGGATGATTTGCGCTTTGGTCTAACGCCGCGAATACCCGAACGGATGCTCTTACTATCCATCTCTATTATCATCTTCATCAACCTTACTACCAGAGTGCTATTAGAAATAAAGCCCAATTCCAAGATCCCACTCACATTATCTCATCTACTTCATCAATCGGAGAATTTATGGCCAGGCAAGAGTAAGTTGGATGAAGAGATCTCTTCGTCTTTGTCTCTACTTAGCCCCTCGGAAGTGACGTAAGTGCTCCTTCAGCTGAAGGGCCACTCTATGTGGCTGTGTGATTGAAGCTTTGTACTACACCTTAAAGCTGTATCTGATGACTTATGATCCTTGAATGTTTGTCTCCATCAGCCGAGCTGTCTTCCTTGGCAACGAATCACTCGTAGTTCTAGGTACGGCCCGCGATAATCCCAGAGCCTACCTAAGGAGCCCATGCGCGTTCGAGCACCTTCAATTCGAACGATCGAACATTCGCAACAAACATATACCCATTATAACCTAAAATATGTTATTTCGAAACTTCACGCCTTCGAAGCATCAAAGGTCCAGTCCTCAGTAAACTGACTATACTGGACATCGGGATTATCCTTGAAGATATTCTCATATCTCTCCACCATAGTCGCCGGGTCCTCAGCCTGCCTGAAATATTCTTGCGCATGCTGCTTCATGGCCGGGTCGTTCCACATCTTCGCCATCCATTTCAAGCCATCTTCACTTATTCCAGTCGTAGGGAGCTGGTAGCTGCGGAAGCGCTGCATCAAGCCATCAGTACACATCCAAGGAGTATTTACAAGTCACCTACCCATAGAACGGGCCAGAAAAACGCATCGGCGATGCTAAAGCTGCCGAATAAAAACCCTTCGTCTTCCTCACCCAACTCCTGTAACCTCTTCTTCGTACCCGCGCGCGCTTTACTCCAAAGCTCAACCATTCTTCTGATCTCTTTTGCCGCAGCGTCGCTAATGGGGATCTTTCCGGTATACTTGCCGAGGAAGTTAGTATGATACGTATTCCGAATCACACCGAAACCAGAATGCATTTGCGCTGCCGCCGCTCGTGCGAGTGCCCTCAGCTTGAAATCCCTCGGCCACAAGTGAAGATCTGGATGCCGCTCCGCTAGAAATTCGCATATGGCAAGCGAATCGGCAATCAGGAAGTCCTCGTCCTTTGGGTCCGGTTCAAGGACGGGCAGAAAGCCACCTTTGAAGCGGCCGGATTGGGTGACTTCTGGGTGGCTCAAGAGGTACATCTTGATGTTGCAGGGGATTTTGAAGTAGTCAACCACAAGGGTAACTCGCGCTCCCCAGCCTAAAGTTCATGATTATTAATCATGGTCAATGTCTTATTGTGGTTAACGTACTTGAGTAACGGGTGGAGTACACATGAAGAGTGTACTCTGTGTTCGCCTTACTGTCCGCCATTGTGTTGATGGTACTGTGCGGGTTGAGTTGATATATTCTAAGAGAATGGGAATAAGATCACGGGCGTGGGAAGCTATTTAACGTCGTGATGAAGCATCGTCGGTTTTTAGCAAGGATGTGGATCACAGCCCTTAACGAGTCTACACCCAGCCGATTCCGGAACTAATGTAATCTAGATGGCGCGCCTTATTGACTCACGAGAGACCCACCGACTACCGCGATAAATAGGTAGTCTATAGAAGATAGTCATTAGATATAGCACCAATGATGCTAGTCTGAGCCATACAAAGCTAGATCACGGCTTTTTCAAAGGGATAGGTCCAACAATATCCGGCTCATCCTTCCATCTCTGCGTCGTATCGACATCCAGCCGAAAGACCTCGGGCCTCTTATAATGGCCCGCGCCATCCACATACGCCTTCACCAGATCTAACTGGGAGAGATCGATCTCACCTACCACCAGCAGGTCGAAATCGCTCATATACGGACCAGCCACAAATGAACAGAACGGGTGAATGATGGCAGTCCAGCCTCCACCAGGTTTGACCTTATCCTGCGGCCCTAGATTCTTCTCCATCCACTGCAGACACGTCTCATCGACGTAGCTACTCGGGCACAGCACGAAAACCTGCGCGGTCAAAGCATGCGTCTTCATCAGCGCCTCGATCTGCGCCGACGCCACATTCTCAAAGCCGTCGAGGATATCAAGCGCGGGCCAGCACCCAACGTGCACGTGCTGCCCCTGGTCGATCAGCGCCTGTCGCGCGCCATTCATAGTATGCTCCCAGCACGCGAGCCCACCGATCCGGTACCCGGCCCCCTTCGGCTCGTACGTCTTCAGCGTGTATCCGGAGCCCTGGCCCCACACGAGCCGCTCCGCCCACGTCGGCTGCACCTTGCGGTGGACGCCGAGGATGGTGCCGTCCGCGTCGATGGTCACGATGCTGTTGAACAGCGTGTGGCCGCCACGCATGCGCTCGGAGACGCCCAGGACGACTACTACTTTGTTCGTCGCACACGCGGCTTGCACCTCGGTTAGATCGTCCGGGATTTCGACGCTCTGCGCCGCGTACAGAGCGACGGCGGCCGCGTTCGGCGGGTAGCAGTTGGTGAAGTACGGGAACCCCGGCACGAACACCTCCGGGAAGGCGAGCAGCTCGATGTCCTCGACTGCGGCTTGGCTGATGAGGGATATTACCTTGCATAGGCTGGCCGTCTTGTCCATGTATATGGGTGCAGCGTGGAGGGCGCATGCTTTGATCTTCTTGTCCAACATTTTAGAATTTCCCAGTGATATTCGGACTTTGGCTGTTAGTCCTTGCTTGTTGGTTGTTGGTGAAGTCGTAGTCACTCCTTGCATGATATAACTCGTATAAAGCGATTATCACATGGCTGGGGGGGGAGGGCAGGGGGTACCTCTTTGCTCAAAGCACCCGATGAAGCCGTGTTACTGCGAGTAGCGGGGTATCGGCACTTTCAGGAGAGGATTTACTGTTTGGGGTTGCAGTGTCATCCCGAGATGTTACCATCTAGTCTCATCTAAGGTGGGATACACGAGTTTGACATATGTACGACGCATCGCCATTGTTGGTTAGTTGTGCTCCCTACCCGGAACGGCTAGTGTTGCGAACGATGTTCACCTTAGAGAGGACTACTTAAAATACATATGCAGTTACTAGGTGCGGAACAATTCCGACCTCGAGCCCCTACTCGGACTGCTTTCCGGCAACATCATAATATATAAATAAAAAGAAGGGAGCTACATAGGGGCAAATCGTATATGCAAGGATTACTTTTCATGTAAACACAATTCATAGACAGGCCTCCGCTTTAGTAGATACTTTTCATCCATACTGGTTCATCCCATGCCATGCCAGGGGACACATATTCACGCGTATGTGTCACACCTCCATCTTGATGATCCAATCTTGTTAGTTCCTTGAGCCCATCAAGCGATACATCCTGCTCTAAAGAAAGAAACCAGAGACCCGTCACCCTATTATCCTCAATTAATTTCTAGGTTGTGACTTGATGTATAATGGCTTTATTATAGGTACGGCGGAAGAGAAATCTGCTTCTAATGAAGCTCCTGGATCAGCCAGGCTCATCTGCATTAATGATCAGCACCCAATCAAGCATCACAGTTAGATATACTTCAACTCACCTTAAATTTCATGAGCAACGCTGGTATGAATTTCTTCATCTGCATAATAGCGATGTTTTGCCCTATGCAATTGCGACGACCTCGACTAAATCCCAAATGAGCCGCTTCCATCTGCCTCAGTTGCTCGCGATTAGACGTGAGCCAACGCTCGGGGCGGTACACATCCGCATCCTCGCCGAAGATGTCAACTCTTTTATGTACCGCTAGAGGGAAACAGCCCACGGTAGTACCCTCTGGAAGAAACATGCCCGCGATTGTGACGCCCCCTGAGGGCACTAATCGTTCTATCGGCCATGACACTAGGACAAATAGTCGCATGCTCTCCTTAATAACGGCATTGAGATATGGTAGCTTGTTCACCTGAGAGAACTCGGGAATCTCGGGAAGGTCGGCCTGAGAGAGCTCGTTTTCCAACTTCTTTAACGAATCGGGATGTGTTAACAGATTGTGAATAACCGCTGTTGCTGTTGCCGCAGTTGTGTCGCCCGCTCCAGAAATCGTAGACATCAGTATACCTACAATACCGGTAGCATCTAAAGCCTGCGGGTGATCCTTGCTTGCTTCCAGAAATTTCTGGAGTAGATCTGTATGACCGGCTTCGTTCTTGGGTTGACTCGCTCTCTCCTGGAGTTTTCTTACTGCCTCGGCTGCTATACTGGATGCCGCTTGCTTCCGGCGTATGGCAATGGGGTTACGAAAAATGAGCCTTTCCAGCTGAGGGATAGAAGACCACCAACCCCAGTGGTTAAAACGACTACGTATTAACTGGATCGACCCCCCGACGTCATCCTCAGCCCGAAGGCATCCAACGGTCTGGCCAAACGAGAACCTTCCAGCTGAATCTATACTATACCATAGCATCATTGACGAGAGGTCAAAGACGGTCTTCTTGCTTATAACGTCGAGAAGTTCCGCAATCGTCGTGTCCATCGCTTTTTCGTAATCCAACGTGGCAGTGGCCGTAAAGGCATTGGCAACAGAGCGGCGCATGGCTCCATGAAGAGCATCACCGGAACTGACCAGACTTGGTATCTCCTTACCATTTTGGATGCCGACTATCACCTTATATGAATCTGCCTACAGGTTCATTAGTAAGTACCTTAGTTAGACTCACAGACGAATCATCGATGACGTACAATGGTGAAACCATCTCGGCTTCCATAAATGACATTGATAGCCTCCGGGTCGCTGACGCTAATGGCTCGCACGCCGTATCGAACAATCGGACCATGTCGACAATGCAGATCCGAGAGCTTCTGCCTTAGCTTTCCATTATACTGTTGATATGCTCGCCAAAGGTCCGTGCAGCCCGCGAGAGCCGGGCCGGGTACTTTGCTTAACCATTTCCAATTAATGAAAATGCGCGCGGTAACTAGCAGGAGCAAGAAGATGGGGATCAGAGTGAGTGACGCAGCCATGGAGGACTGACTATTCGGAAATAACATATGACTAGCCAAATCCGAATTGCAAGATGGAAGAGAGAAAACGAAGAACAAAAGGAGAAGACAACTTGGTGCACATTCTCGACTTACAAATATACGACCGCCAAGATAGATCGGTTACAGTGCCGGATATAATACACGTCGACAGAAGAGTAGGCTATCGGAAACAGAGCCTTACTGTTGGTAAGCTACCATGTATACCCACACTTAACTGCCAGGGTAGCATATGCTCCGCACGAGACCCGTTCTTCTGTAAGAACTAATTACCTGGATATAATAGGATAGAGGTAAGCACTTACTTCAAGTATTGTTGTCAATTCGCATGATTTACGACAATGTTCTTAAAATATACGATTATGTATTATATGTTGCTACACAATATGTCATACAACATTTCTTGGCATCCCTTTTTCCACGTACCCATTCCCTTCTTCCCCGGATGTGCCGCCCAACATCGTCACTATCCTCCCCATGAAATGGTTAGGTAGGTGTGTTAGTCGAGGAAGTCCTATTCCAGGATCCCGGGTTAGAGGTAGTGATTCTAGAGTATTTCTTTGGTCGTGCTCCATCGCGCTAGTGCTAGAGTATGTCAGCCCTAGGAAGTTATTATATTTCTGGCTGGACCATTTGATCGACACCTTTTGTCATCATATAAATATTATGCTTCCAACTAGCTGCTGTTATGCATCTGATTCGAGCTCGGCTGTCATCTCGGGCGTGATGGGGGTGATGCTTAACCGGGAATCCCTTGTTTTGTATTTCGTAAGGATGGCGCCATCATAGTAAAGGCATAAAGACGCTTCGCTTGTTTAGCGTTCCGTCGCCTCGAGGATATGATAAGTTATATTTCATCGACCTTATATTCTACAGTAGCCGACTTGGGGGAATCGTTGTTGGTGGTGAACGGGAATAACTTAATCTAGACCCGAAATATACCAACAGCGTTCAGTTTTGATCCCAACACTCGCATGGCCGCTAGAGGTGAACCTTCAGAGTTACCTCTCCTATGCCGCGATAGGTATCCCAAATGTTACTTCTGGAGTTATCATAGTTATAAGATCGAGTAGGTTTAGTCAGCCACCTGAAGAAGTATTCGCTGTCATTTTGTAGATCTGATGATCTCTATTGCAAAGTATGTTCAGAGCTCGGCGATATTTTGAAGCATTTATTATGGCGATAGTTTCCAAATGTACCATCTCCCCCTTTCTTCGCTTTTCACGCCGAATATCGCTACATATTTTGCGCTTTCGGGTTACAACTTGTCGGGTCCCCATCAGCCACTGCCCCTGACATGTCGGTTGGGGAGGTACGTAACCTCGCTACAATAATAAGCCACACCTCAGTTACCAATATGCGTATCTTAAGTCGATATCCGTATAAAGTATGTATGAGGTAAGCAATTCATATACCTCGAACAGCGGGTAATACGGACAAAGATCAACCTTCGATCCTCTCAAGTTTTAACATTTGAAGATCCCGTAAGCGTTGTTTCAAAGCTTGCTGCATGAGCCCCCAAACCCGCCGTACTGCTGAAACTTTTCGACTCTATTCGTTGGAGTTGGATCGTGTGGCTGCCCGCTCTCGTTACAGTGTTATTATGCGATGGGTAGTACGGTGATTCCCCATCGCGATTCCGCAAGTGCGCGAATAAGCGTGGGAATGACGGAAAACAAGCCACAAGAATGACTGTAGTGAACTCTGCAAATCTAGAATTCGAACATTTTTTAGTATTGATTTATTCCATAGCGAACGAATAAAGAGGTGGGCTCCTTGACTTACACCCAGCACGTGGTGGGCACTATAGCCCAGCTGTAGTCCTCAGTCCGTGTCAATTTAGCAGTATAGTAAAGGCGGACGATACTAGAGACGACTGCGCTGTTCCTTGTTAATATCACTTTTGGGAAGAGAAAAAAAAAGGATATCTGACAACAGGGATGTCATACAAAATGCCGACAGCAAATATTGCCATTGCCCCGAGCTTCTTAGTTGATGGTATCTGTAACGTCCATACACCAGCAAGGGGTACAATAAGGATTGTAAGGTCGGATATTACGTTGATTGTGCTTGTGAAAATAAGGGCAAGCGTGTTATTAATACAGTGGCCTGAAACTTGAGGATGCCAAATTTTCTCGCGAGGAACGCAGCCAAGGATGAAGGAGATCATCATAGCAGTGTAAAAAACTAAATTAGCCCATATGAGTGCCCAAATGACCTTGTAGGCGATGTGACTAGGACGGTGCTTCAAGAATATTAATTCGATTTGTCGGAGTACAGCGTATTTAGCAAAGAACATGGTAGGGCCATATATGACCTGGCTGATATTTGAGTACTACACCTATGTCAACATTGCTTCAACATTAAATGCCGGAATCGGGCACTAACCTGAAGGATTTTATAGCTATTGGCTACTGTTATATCCCACTGGTGCCTCCCTTGGCCGTATTCACCGGTGACAATTGTGAGAGCCGTAAAAACAGTGAAAAGTGCCTGAAGAGTTAAGTCTCTCGAAAAGCGAGTTTCGATATAACAAAGCTTACTCCAGCAAGTAAAACCGAACCTAAAATCAAGTCAGTATCGAATTAAATTTTGAAGAATATTCACTAAGGCACACTTACAATCAGTATGATCGAACTGTTTTAAAATGACAGCCCGCGTGTAGATACGAGCACTGATACCAACAGTGCATAGAAATAAAGTAAGCGTAGCCACAGCAATCACAGTTGGCCTGAGAGTGACTGGGTTTGAAAAGTTTGGCTCGACGCCTGGCGGGGGTGCGAGCGACGGCGTGTTGTTCGGATCCATTTGACTTCATACAATATACCGGATCTCATCACTGAGGCCGAAGTTGAGAGCTTTGCTGAGATTCTTGCGGCTTCTAATATAACAGACTATGCTCATTTGATAATGACTCACGATGTACGCAAGAAGGGAAGACTCTCAATTGAAAGGTCCGGGAGATTAGCAAGGCAAATTCTGGTGAAGTGGACTTCGTGCCTTCATGCGCCCTTTTCTTCCGTTGTACAACATAGGAAACGGACCGCTATATCTAGTACGGGTATCACAAGCCGTCCATCTCTCGCAACCATAGTATGTTGGCATAGGCAGGGACCTCCGTTCATCCACAAGGGAGCTTATGAATGGCCAATCCTTATAGAGTTATGGATGATAATAGCTATCAGTCAGGTACCGGGGGTAAGCAGCGTAGAATCCTACATGTCAGACGATGTACATCAGCGCGTATGGAAGTACCTCCTTAATTACCTACCTAAAGTAGGTATCTATGCTAACTCAATATGTCAGATTTTCTCAATATCTTTCTTTTTAGAGTCATTTTTACCTTTAACCATTATCATTCAATAAAAGGGAGGCTTTCATGCCCATTGAAGATTACTTACAACCTTCGTACTTATCAGTTCATATTATCAGCAGTTGTTCTCCGTGGGTCCATCTGTTATCGACATGAATATACGTACGGTAGGTATGGTCTACTTCGAAGATCTATGCAGCCTTTTGTACTTTATCAGCGGTGACTAGTAATTGAAATTCTATTTATTTGAAGTCAAGAATTTAATTCGTGCTTCTACAAAGATGGCCTGTCTTCCCAGATTAGAGCTATGGAACAATAAAGTCCTAGATGGTTTCTTCCATGGCTATTTTGAATCTTAAACTGAGAGGTAGGTATGGCGCCCCCTAACAAGCACTTCTTAGTTAGAGGGACCTACCTGGTAGTTAGCAAAATTCGGAACACGTTTGTGGCAATGTCTGGAAATTTCGTAGCGACATTTACTTCGTTAGAACATTCTTCGTGCCTAATTTAAGTTACATATATGTATTTTAGCCTTCTTTAGCACAGCATTAATTGCCTGCTCTGAATTGAAATCGTCGCGACGTAGCTGATCGGAGATTCTATCACCCCTTCGAATCTGTCTCGATTGCAAGCATGAGATTAGATGTTCTAAGTCATCAATTATTGCCTAATTGATACCCTCATTCTCCCCCGTTTATATGTGCTATGGAACCTGCTTCATTACGACTTATTGGATTGTCTCTTGTAGAGCTCAGGGGCTAAAAGTGGGGGTATATAAGGGGTACCACGCAGCGGCTTAGAACGGGATGACCATTCATAATCATCAATAGTTCTAGGTAGGTGCTTATCTATTTTCATCCAGCCGCCTCTCAGATGAGAAGCGAGAAGTCTTGAAGGACTTCAAGAATAATTCTATCATCTTAGGCGAAGTATCTGACGTTTTGAACACGAGAATCGCCGCATTGGACTCATGGTCATGGGGACTGAGCGTATCCCTTGAGCAGCGACGACAAATTACCGCTGTGTACAATGTCCTCATGCATTAAGATCTCCTTCAAGCACCTTTTTGCAGTATATTGGCGTCAAGTGGTCCGTTTTCTTCAAGAGGGCCTTTTCATTGTTTCGGGATGCCGATGGAGCATGGGAGTCAAGCTGGAAAGCGATTTCCTACATTGATATGCAGGGGCGGTACTACTACCTAGGCTCAGAGGTGGAACGGGGACATAACGTTCACCGCATCAGGGACAGAGGCTCCCAAGAAGGAAGGCATTCAACAAGCGGATACGCGAGTTATTAGTGGGATCAACGCCCTTTCCGGACAGGGAGCTTTGCGGGGAATTACTGGACAATGGTCTACCATGAAACCATACTGGAAATGGGTTTCTCAGCTTTACGGACCAGAAGTTATGGACCGTTTGGCATGAATATTGCCGAGCCAGGTCTTCTACCAATAGGAATAGTGAGGATCTTCAGAGACAAGAAGGTTAAGTGGCAGAGTTGAATCATTCTGGCAATTTGATATGTGTTCCAGAATAGCGGAAAGCTTTGGATGATTGCCCCTGTCAACTACAGCAACCCTACATAGCCTCTATCTAGGTCAAAGAAAGTAGTGGATTAACCCCATATCATACTTCCTACCCAGTTCATGCAATGCTCTTCCCATATGCGATTACCATTCGGAAGTGTTTCGAATTCCAACTGAGCCACATATTGAGAGGGTTCCCCTTCTTTTACCACCCACAAGGCCTTTAATTGTAAGCCTTCTTGCTGAATATGCAGACCATAGTCAGCGTTAAACTCTCCCAAAAAGAGCTCGTCTGGGACTTTTATCCCTAAAAACAGTTTCATAATGATAATAGCCGCATATTTAAGCTCCATTCGGCAAGGTCCTATGATACCCATGAGGCGCATTCGAAGGGGCACTACTCTACGCGGGATTTCGAATACGGGCCCCCTTTCCGGTCCAATGTAACAGGTACACGCTTCCACATTTGCCATCGACTCGTGATAAAAGACAAAACTTGTTCCTTCGGGAGCTAGATGACAAACACCAAAGCAACCTGATTGTGGATTCTTTATAATGAGATCTGGATCTTCATTAGATGAACCGTCGCCTTTTTCAAAGACACCTTCCCTAAGTTCATTTTCCATTGCCCATGGGAGCATTTTGGATTGCCTAACCATCGGCTTTGGGGAAGAATCCATTTTCTAGAGAAGGTCTGCCCTGGGTATTCCTAGGGCCTTTGCGATAACAGATTTAACAATGGTATAATTTACGTATGATTTCGGCTACTAAAGATCCAAGGCCGGATGAAGAATAGAAAGTCACTAAGCTCATAACCTTTTCTTCACTCCCGCATCCGCTTTTATAGAAATTTATAAAGATCCGATGGCGTAATATCCTGAATAAAAGCAATTGTCCTCAAATTCCATAATGAAAAGGACCGCGACAATGGTATTCTAGTAGATAAAGAAGACGATAGTTCTTATGGACAAATAGACCCCTTGAGCCCTGGCCGAAATTCTTCTTACGCAACACATATTCAGCTCTCATAGTACAGGTACATGACTGTTTCGTAACGCCTAGCATAGGTACCTATAGCCCAGCTAAGTAGCTAGGTACACAACTGAAAGCATAGTCCCTCGATCATTAAAAAAGGCAACCAAGTTACTCAAAGACAGGATTATACCAAAATTGCTATATTAGGTACCTAGCATTTCATTAGGACCTAATCCCACGAATACCGGCGTTCTTTGTCTCTTATAAATTATCAACGCGAGGATTTTAATTAGGGTTCTTATTATGGCAGAAGATGTGACTCCTTCTGTATGTAACACCGAGATTCTATTAATTCCTGTCTTGGGAAGCACGTTAGGTATGGAGATAGCTACTAATTCTTATGATTGTAGTTGCCTCGTGGCAATAACCGTTATACACAAAATCTGATGATAAACTACGCGTTCGACAACTACCAATACATCATAACACCTAGAGAATCGGAAGAAATTGTAGCCAGACCGTTTTGGGATGACGTGGATGATTTTATCAATTATATGATGGAAATAAATTTCGGGGAAGCCATACCTGGCACGAGCAATGTTAATCTCCCTAGTACGATAAGGGTATATACTGACGACGAGCTTAATGCGCTGGACGCAGGACTAGTAGAGCTCCCCAATACTACCAGACCAGGAACCCATACCAACGAGGTCCCAGGCACGACGGAAACGAATTCCACTGTTATATATAATGAAGAAAGCAATACTAATTATGAGTTACACATTACTAATATTGACGAAGATATTTTCGACGAGGATCTTCCTCGCTATACCCCTACTATGCTACCACCATACAGCCCCTATAACTCGACAGAGCATCTGTCTGACACCTCCCTAGAAGATCAGGGAGAACGCGCGCCCGAATACGATACTTATGAAGAACATATACCAAGAGAAGTTAACCTTGAAGAAGACATTCACGAAGGTGGTAGGCTCGATGACACCACCGGAAGCACTCCCATTACAAAATCTTGGAGGAGGAAGGAATTCCGTGCATCAATCCTCCCCTCCCTTTACACTTTTGGTTCGCGAATCGACGAGAAGCTCCAGAAGGCCAAGCAGAAGCTTGCCCGGGGCATCGAAGTCATCGCACCTAGGAAAGCTTTCAGCAAGGTTCAAAAGATTAAGAAAAGAATACGTCTAAGATAGACTTGGGTATGGGTAGATGGAAACTTTCTTTTGTCTGGTCTGATACAAAGCGATAGGAGAATAGGGGTGATGGTGACGTAATGACGTAACCTCAAAAAGGGCCCCACCATTGAATAAAAGACAGGCATCTATTAACAAGGCATTGTTTCAAGCTTCAAACTCCCTCCTAGTCTCGAGATTCAAGTTTCCAAGTGCGAAGCAACGGGGATGAACGCAGGCTGAATGAATGCTTAATCCGACCCCACTCCGCCTCCTTACCACCTCAACTACTCGCAAGATGTCTTCAACGCCAAAGGACATTACCATAATAGGTGGTGGCATCATCGGATGTTGCACTGCCTACTTCCTCACCCGACACTCCTCCTACTCGCCTGAAACGCATCGCATAACTCTTCTTGAAGCCTCGTCGAGCAGTGCAGGAGGACGAACCCCAGATAGCATCACGGATCCAGCGACGTTAGCTGACCCCGCAACCGCAGCGAAGAAGAACCCCGCCCACGACGGCATCGCTGGTGGCGCAAGCGGCAAAGCAGGTGGTCTGCTTGCGCTTTGGGCTTTCCCATCGAATATCGTGCCGTTGAGTTTCAAGCTACACGATGAGCTGGCGAAAGAACATGGCGGGGACAAGAGATGGGGATACAGACGGTGTTACGCCAGCCAGATCGATTGCCGGGCGCGTCTACCACCTGGCTTCAGCAGCGGCTCAACGGGTAGGAAGAACTCAGGAGGGGCGGAACCCACTACAGAGCAGGGCTCAAAAGGTCTTCATAGGAATCACAAAAAAGATGCCAAGGTCCTGCAGAAGCTAGGTGCCCCTGAGGACCTGGATTGGCTAGATACGGACGAGTCATTGGTTGCATATGAAGGTATGGGCACTCCGGATAACACGGCGCAAGTACACCCGGAGCTATTCACACGAAGCATGGCCCAGCTTGCCGAGGAGAGAGGGGTGAAGTTCGTCACAGGCGCAAGGGTCACAGCCATCAACAAGACGGCAGACGGCGAGAGCGTGGAAAGCGTGACATACATAAAAGATGGCAAGGAGGAAACTCTACCGACGACAGACTGCGTAGTAGCTGCCGGGCCATGGACCCGGCGTCTCCTCCCCGAGATCCCCGTCACCGCCGCTCGAGCCCACAGCGTCGTCATCAAGACGCCAAGACCCGTGTCCGCATACGCGCTCTTCGCGTCGATCATGCTCCCACCCGGCTTCCCCACCCCGACGCCTAAAGACTCCAGGGGAGCATCTACTGCGCAGCAGCGGCCGCTCAGAGGCCAGCAGGTCGTCGAGCCCGAGATCTACGCGCGGCCCGACGGCACCGCGTATGCCTGCGGGCCGACCGACAATGTTGTCGAGCTACCGCTGACGACCGCCGAGGTGGAAGTCGATACCGCGCGGTGCGACGACATTATATATCAAGTCGGCGGGATCAGCGACGAGCTGGGCAAGGACGGACAGGTGCTTGCGAAGCAGGCGTGCTACTTGCCGCAGGGAGGCCCGTATATAGGTAACGTGGGCGAGACGAAGGGACTTATCGTGGCTGCGGGACACACGTGCTGGGGCATACAGAATGCGCCTGCGACGGGGAAGCTGGTTAGTGAGATTATCTTGGATGGCGAGGCGAAGAGCGCGAGGTTAGGAGGTTGTGATCCCTCGTTGGTTTTATGACCTGAGTGGATGGGCGCGTTATGGGATGGGCTGGTGTAGATAAAAGAGTTAGGTACTTGGTAAAGTGATATACTAGAGGCTCACTAGCGAACACCGTCTCCAGCTCCATGCCAGCAGTTTGTTCGTGCCAGATTACCTATAATTTAAGATGATCTGCATGATCAGTTCAGTCTACCTAATGGACTACCTATTGAAGGATTTAGACCAATGTCGAAATCCACTTAGGTCAAAATAGAAAATGGCCACGCATTAACAAGTTAGATATCAGCAGGCATAGTTAGCCAGTCCGACTTTACTCTACGTCTGTATAATAGGTAAGCACCTATATTATTTGGTAGCTTACACCCTTTCTCAAATCGGATTTTATATGAACCGTTTTATTCACAGCATAAAATCGACAGTCAGGATTTTTCAGTTTAAATGAGAGATGAGGTTACAAGTCAGCTCTCGCTTCCTCTCCAGCCCAAGCCCGCCGGATCAACTCCCGTATCGGACCCCTTTCAATGGGTCGAGGGTTCCAGTAAGGATTGCTCACAGCTATGTCTGCTGCCTTATCAATGTCGCTTTCCTGCATACCCAGGGCCTTAAGTCCCCTTTCAACCTTTAATTTTTGCAAGAGAATATTCAATCCTCGTATGGCATCCCCTTCGCTCTCTGGCAATGCCTCGGCCAGCGCCTTCATCGCCGCGGGTACTTTCGGCGCATTATATGCCAGCGCGTGTGGTAAGACTATAGTGTGTGTCTCGGAGTGTGGGAGGTTGAAGCTCCCTCCCAAAGTATGGCATAGCTTGTGATGAATGGACATCCCCACACTACCGAGACAGGTTCCACAAAGCCATGCACCATACAGCGCCGACGAACGCGCCTCCCGTGATGATGGTTCAGAAATTAGGACAGGGAGAGAACTCGCGAGCGCCTTCACACCTTCTTGGGCAAGTAGGTTGATAACTGGGTTGGTATTGCGAGCATATAACGCCTCAACGGCATGTGCGATGGCGTTGACGCCGCTGGTAGCAGTAAGGCCAGCGGGAAGGGACATGGTGAAGTCGACATCATACACGACGGCGCTTGGCAAGATCTTCGGGTCGGTCCTTGTCGTCTTCCTCCCCGCGTCCGTTTCACCGAGGATCGGTGTGACCTCACTGCCAGCATAGGTCGTCGGGATTGTCAGATGAAAGAGACCGGTCCGAATGCTGAGAGCTTTGCCCAAGCCGACAGTGCTGCCACCTCCGATGGAGATAATGGAGTCAGCCCCTGAGGACTTGAGCTGTTCAAGGGCCTTCTCGGTTACCTCTACCGGAGTGTGCATCGTCGCCTCGGTAAATACTCCCGAAACGACATCTCCGAGAACGTCCTTGAGTAAGTCGATATGGGTCACCTGTTGAGGCGTGCTTAAGAGAAAGGGCTTGGATACTTTCGCCCGTGCAAGTTCTTCTGGCACCTTCTTAACTGTGCCGCTTCCGAAGATGACGCGGGCAGGATTAGAGTTGTATTCGAAGCTATCCATGTAGAAGCATAACCACAACTAATACGGTTATTTTGTAGCGGTGTCCCCCGACTTTGAAAATTGATTGATGGTAGGTCCAAATACTCGGGATTGATACCTACCTAGCTTCCTTTTATTAGATCTCTACCTACTGCGCCGGGCTAGTGGGTTCCGCACAGGAGTGGTGGCCGCTCAAAGTGAACATATTCCCTCCGGCATCAAATGCCGAAACTATGTGATGCAATGGGGTCGGTACCGCTAGGTATTCCCCGCATCGGGAACGAAGAACTGGTCATTTTGAGCTGAGAGTTGGAATGCAGATGTTCCAATGTTTCAATGAGAAAAGGTGATTGAAATATATTCGAAATAAAAACACATAATAGTCTGACTGAGACAGCATAATGCTAGTAGGTATCGATATTGTCGGAATTGCCTACCTAGGTACCTAATAGAAATACATAACCTCAAAGTAGACGAGTCTTCCGTTACAATTATGGGACTGATGAAAGTCTTGATGAACAGAAATACAGAAGAGTAGGTGTGTCCAAAGAAGAGCGTATTTAAGAGAACTTAGCTAGTATATCCGGTTGGGTTTCAAGTATAATAGATAACGCTTCATCTTAAGTTGGCATACATCATAGGTAGTGATTGGTCTCATAACAAATCCACGAGAGCTGAAAATAGAAGTTGAAACTTTTGAAGCTCTCGAGGGCTCAGTGGTGGATCCCTGTCATTGGACAATCCGTCAGGTTTTAGCGCCTGAAAACGCCCAGCCACCCCACAATTGATAGCCCGGACCCCCAACCCTCCAAGTTTTAACCCAGCTTTCTAGCTGCCAAGTTTAACACAGCTGCCCATCCGGTCGATCACTCGGGCAACTGCGGTGTGACATGTAAACAATTCCTTTGGGTCTGCACCGCTCTTATTGGATCCTCGCTTATGCATCTTACACTTTTGAATATTCACACATTCCTCAGAAATTAATACTGCCATTGATCTTCGTGGCAGAATTGAATTTCACGATAATCTAATTTCGAGACATTCTGACGGGAGTGACCGTCAATCCGCTATCGAGGTGCACTTAGACCCAGTCCACCGATAATCATCGACCCATCATTGTACATTACACCGCCAGCTTTTAAAAGATATTTGAAGAGGATGCCCGCGGCCACAGATGGCCCGACAGTTGCCCTGTCGTGTATGTCGTCCATTCCCATAGTCTGAGTATGGATTGGGATACTAATACAATACCAATAGTCGCCAATAACTTCTGGGGCAAAGATGACGCAGGTGTAGGGCCATTGCTTGATCGCATGGCCTCTGCGAAGCAGACCAGCGACGAGCTCAGATCATTCTATAGCGGTATGCCTTGTCTAGCTTCTTCCACAACTTCAACAGGCTAACAAATCTATTATTCCAGCTCGAGCCTCCATCGAAGATGAATATGCCCGTAAACTCATGTCACTATGTCGAAAACCACTAGGTACACACGAGATGGGAAGCTTAAAAGCGTCGTTAGACACCGTACGAGGAGAGCTCGAGTCCATGGCAAAGCAACACGCTAGCATTGCCGCCCAGATGAAGACCGAACTAGAAGAACCTCTAGCTGCCTTTGCTGGAGGGATGAAGGAGAGGCGTAAGATTGTTCAAAATACAGTGGAGAAACTTCTCAAGGTCAAGATACAACAAACGAACATGGTTAACAAGGTCAGTGGAAATACTACATTAAGATTTAAGCCATCAGTGGCTAACACTTGTTTCTCAGACTCGCGATCGTTACGAGCAGGACTGCTTGAAAATCAAGGGCTACCTTGCCCAAGGACATATGGTCATGGGTCAGGAAGAAAGGAAAAACAAGGCCAGATTAGAAAAGACGCAGATCAGTCTTGCCTCGTCCAACACCGAGTATGAAAACGCAGTTAAAATTCTAGAAGAGACAACAGCTAGGTGGAACAGGGAGTGGAAGGCAGCTGCCGATAAGTTCCAGGATCTTGAAGAGGAGAGACTGGACTTCACAAAGAGCAGCTTATGGACTTTCGCCAACATTGCGTCGACTGTCTGTGTCAGTGACGATGCATCATGCGAGAAGATCCGCCTGTCTCTCGAGAAGATGGATGTCGAGCAGGACATAATCCATTTCATCAGCGAAAGGGGTACCGGCCAGGAAATCCCCGATCCGCCCAAGTATATCAACTTCTGTCGTGGTGACGTGGAAGAGCACCATGAAGAAGTTTCTGAAGATGAGAATTACTCCGTGGCGCAATTCCCACGAAGCATCAATCCGGCCTTCCGTACCTCTTCACCGCAACCATCTACCTTTGAATCACACCACGATCCTAATTCGGCTCTCGCTCGAGATCTGGCACATCACGACCCTCCTGCTGCGCCACCCACCAGAGAATTGGCAATGCCTCCACAAAAGGCGCCAGTAACTACCGTAGTCCAGCAGGATCGTCGGCGAGAAAATGCTATACAACAACAATACCCACGAAGCATCAACCCTGGGTACCGTGCTCCTTCACCTCAGCCATCTACCTACGAATCTCATCACGATCCCAATTCTGCTCTTGCTCGAGATTTACAACGTCGCGACCCCAATCCTCCTGTTTCTCGAGATATAGTTCCTCGAGATATTCAGCGCATTGAGATTAATCCTGCATTTTCCCGAGACCTCCAGCGTCATGAGCCACAACGTCATGAGCCACAGCGTCATGAACCTGATCTGTCCCTTACCAGAGATCTGCAGCGGCAGGAACTGCAACGCCATGAAATACAGCGTCACGACCACAATCCGCCTCCAAGTCGAGAATTGCAACGTCAAGAATTACAGCGCCAAGAGTTACAACGACATGAACTACAACGTCACGATCCCAATCCTCCTCCACCTCGGGAATTACAACGCCATGATACTAGTCCTCGTGTTTCGCGGGAACTGCAACGCCAAGATACTAACCCTCCTGTCTCTCGAGAGGTGCCTCGCAATGAACCTCCACCGCCCTCCTCCCGGGAGGTTGTCAGGGAGTCAGTCATACAGCCACAGCAAACTTCTGGATCCATAATGGCGCCCCAAGACCGGCGGAAAGGAAGTAACAGCGTACAGTATGATGCCTCTCAATTTGCGCCTGTCCCTCACGATCCATACCCTATGGACGGCATGACGATGCTGTGCCGCACTGATGGTATGAATTCGGCTACGAGCTCGAATTTGTCGGCGCGGCCATCAAGTCGTGACGATAATAGCGAATACTCGAATCCAACATCTTTCTCTAGTCAGGAACCACCAAGCGGCAAGGTATCACCCGTAAAACAAGAGCCCGCACCAGTAGCACAACCAGAAAAGCGCATGATGAAGAAGAAAAGCGGGTTCTTCCAGAATCATAGTCCGTTCCGTAGAAAGAGCGTTAAGGAGGTGCAACAGCCGGCGCAGCCAGTACAGCCAGTGCAGCCGATCCAGACCTCGAATAGGAACACCTGGGGACCAGTAACTCCTCAAGCTCAAAACTCACCAATTGCTAGGCGTGCTCAGGCTTTCCAGCCTCCGGAGCCTCAAAACTTGATCATGGATAGAGTAGAGAAGACAGCTAGTCCTGACCCTATCGAAGCGAATGCAAGTCTAGCCTTGAACGTGGGACAGAACGTGTTCCCCGTGGCAAATACCGACAAGCGCAACAAGGCTAGCGAAAGCGATCCGCCCCCACAAGAGGAGGATCCCATTGCCATGGCTTTGGCAGAGCTGAAGGGTGTTGCTGGCAACAAACAAGCTGCAGGACGAATCTCAGCTGATCATTATCACGGTCTTGCTACACCGGTACCTGATCGACCCGCACCCGATCGAACCCAGCCTCTATCTCGTTCCGTGCCTACACCTAGGGTAGGCAGTGATGTAGCCGCTGCTAAGAGAGGTACGCCACCGCCATCATACGACCAGCAAGCTGCTGCGCCTGTACAGAGACTTGGAGTTCCGCCTCCAGCCGTTACATCCAAGGCAATGCAAGAGTCGTCGCGGAAATATGTAGAGCAGACAAGGGACATGTTCAGTGCGAAGCGTCCCGAGTCTGTATATAGCAGCGGTACGCAATCTTACAGGACTCCTCAGTCCCGACCGGCAACCAGAGGCAATACCATGCCTCGCGCGGCGTCACCAGCAGCTCCGCGCAGCGTTTCCCCACAACCGGAAATGCACACGGATACACGTGCAGATACACGTAGCATCCGTCAAAGCCACCGTTCGGTCTCGCCAAACCCGTACAGTAGTAGCCAGACGCGAACCTCGCCAGCGGCTTCGCCTAGTTCTTACGGCGGAAGCCGACAGCAGAATTCGCCGCAACCCGCATCACCGATCTCTTACGGCAGTACTCAGCAACGAAACTCGCCGGCCAGCATGTCTGTTAAGCGCGGCTCGGACCAAGGATACAACTATAGACACCACTCCCCGAACAACTCGATCAGAGCGCCTTCGCCGTCGCCTTATCGGGGCGACTACAGCCGTCCCACCAGTAGAGCTGCGGGAGACATGGCGATGCAGCTTGCTCCGGTTGGGGGGGATGGATCTGTGTATGGCGGGTCCATGAGAGGAAGAGGTAACGGAAGACCTGGTACGAGTTCGAGCTCGAGAGCGATGACTTTCTACGACGGACGAGACCCGATAGCGGAGGGCTCGAGACAGCGCAGCCAGAGCGTGGCAGATCCGAGTCGGCAGTATACGCCGGATGGTCGTGCTATTTTACATTATGGTGAGTTTTCCCCAGGTAGTATTTTATATGCAGAAATTGACTGTTTGGTAGCTCGAGCGTTGTACATGTATCAGGCGGCAATCCCTGAGGAACTCGGATTCGCCAAAGGCGACATCCTGGCTATCCTTCGACACCAGGACGACGGGTGGTGGGAAGCTGAGATTCACTCCGGGCAAGGCGTTGGCAGAGGCGGACTGGTACCTAGCAATTACCTGCAACCTTGCTAAACGAGCATGTAGGGACAACCTTGGTTTTGTTCTTGGTTGACGACGGTTGACGAGACAAAGATTGATGTGGCTCATGAAAGCTTCTTGCTATACTTACTTTAAGCGATGTGTGAATACCTGGGGGGCATGACACGGTGGAATGATGAGCACATATGCAGGCAGGGGGATGATATTTTTTTTGTCCGTTTGAACGAGGGGGTTCTTGGTCGTTGGCTGTTGATGAGGCAGGCTTGCTTGTATGCGGTGCGATGAGGTTTAGGAAGGCAAGCAAGTCTGCGTTCTTGTGGATGTAAGTCTAAGTCATTATTCCTTCACGCATAGGCTGGTTCATCAAAGGATTTGGAGTCAATAAGAAATTGCATTTTTGATATACGATATAAAATTCGGCTTTTTGAAATTCGTCGCATTCAAGGCAGTATAGAAATCATTCATTACTTGTTGATGGTTGACCCTACTTTGACATCGTTCTCTGTCGTCATTTGAGGATTCTCAAAAATAATGCCTGACGATATAGAAGAGGATAATGTATGGGCTGGTGCACTCAGTGGTCACGTTAGTCATCAGGGTGACGTCGACGGCCGGAGGGGCAGTTCCCATTTCAGCAGCTCTCCTAGCGGCGTGTCGGTCGCCAAGACCCCCGTCGACGTGCCAGAAACCACTAATAACGGAAACCAAAACACCTTCACATGCCTCAGCCCATCCAACTCGGCCAACTTTGGGCCTATTGTAATTTCGGCCTTTAATAATATTGCCTCTTCTCAGTCGAAAGATATTAGTTTTGGAGCTTCGCAGAAGACGGCGCCGAAGCGCGCTTCTGCTTCGTCTAGGAAAATGGTCAGTCACATGTAAATTCGTATTGCAGGGCCTCGCTTGAAATTGGGACGGGGAGACTGGGAAATCCAACTTTTCTACCCTGAGACATATCTTGACTGACAGCATGCTATAGCAATACGTAAAAGGCTCATACGAAGCAGCGACGTCTCCGGCAGCGAAGAGGACTTATCTTAGCGCCGCGCTCTTCGCCGCTGTGTCACTGGGGCTGTTGGCCATCGCTGCTTTGGCTTATCCCATCTTCTACTACAACTATGTGCCTAAGAAGGTCATCTCCATCCCGGTGCATTTACAATACGAGTAAGGGCCTCCTCAATCTCTTTTATCCTAATGAGAAGCTAGTGGAATTAATGTGCTGCTGCGGTTGCAACGGATAGCTCCGGCGCTAATCCCTATGGCGTCACGTCGCTCTCCTCGAACCTCATGCTCGAGCAGGCATACGACGTGTCGGTAGAACTAACGGTGCCGCGGTCACCCCCGAACCTCAACAGGGGCAACTTCATGGTCGCGCTGTTCGCCATGAAATCAGTGCCTGAAAACCCGGCTCTCTCGTTCTCTTATGCTGGTGCGGCCGAGGACCCGTACGCGCATGTCAAAGACGATAATGTAGTCTTCATGAGTCGTCGGCCCACGCTGATCCCGTATACCGACCCGCTCGTGAGCACGGCGTCCCGGCTCTTGTTTCTATTCTATCACATCCTGTACCCTGGACCCGCCGAGACGACCACGCTGAAGATCCCGATGGGCGAGCTCGTCGAGTTCAAAGACGTGCTCCCGCTGAGTATCCTGCTGGATGTGCAGGCTGGACAGACGCTTCAGGTGTACTCGGCTACTGTCACGCTTGTGGCCCGCCTGACGGGCATACGCTGGGCTATGTACAATCACCGCATCATCTCGTTTGTGGTTTGCACAACGATTTTCTGGATTGCTGAGATGATCTCCGCGGTGATGATGTGGCTGCTCCTGAGTCACTTCGTCTCCGGTGGAAAGCCGGGACCTGAAGAGACGCAGGGAGACGCGGGATACGCAAACTATCCCTGGAAGGACCCGTCTACTCTCAACCCGAGAAGTGAAAGAGATCAGGGAGTCAAGATGGAAGACGACGATTATGACGATGAGCCGAGAATTAAGGAGGAGAGCCCGGAACGGGAGGTATTGGTAGATCAGCCTGCAGACGATGAGGAAGAAGGTGATGATGTTTGGAGGGAGTCAGGGGCCGCTGGAACAAGTTATAGTCACGAGAAGGGGGGAAGCCTACGCAAACGGTCATCACGCGGAGGCAGGTCTTAATAATGGAAGATGTGTAGCGTAGACTTACTTGCTTGCTATTCTTCCTTAGTACCTATTGCTAGGTAATATAAATTCTACTTAGTTTTCATATAAATGAATGAATTTTCCTTCCAAGGGTGTAGCGTGTATAGGGATCTTACGCAATACGCCAACACATACATTAGGTGCCTCTCTACTGGGTGGGTAGGTACGTGTAGGCGTCTTGCTGTCGATTAGGTACAGATACTGTACATAAAGTACCTACAGCGTGCTATGGGTGATGGATCTGATTACATAATCC
This sequence comes from Hypoxylon sp. NC0597, assembly GCA_022432515.1. Classification (NCBI taxonomy): domain Eukaryota; kingdom Fungi; phylum Ascomycota; class Sordariomycetes; order Xylariales; family Hypoxylaceae; genus Hypoxylon; species Hypoxylon sp. NC0597. The sequence goes on from JAJKLA010000010.1 coordinate 512,235, forward strand.
CCTATTTGGCCAAGCACAGCACAGTCTGGCAGTTCTGGGTACGTACCCACTTTGAGACAGCGTGCAACAGCGTAGCAACTTTGACGTGTTCAGGTGGACGAGGGTGGTCCCAGAATTGCGGTCAGCCAATCAATTTTCCTTAGTCCTCCCCCGCCATGGTCAACAACCGAACCAGGACTCGACTTGAACCTTCTCACTGCAACATCTTTGTCTCTGCCACCAAATGCACAAAAAAAAAAGTAACCAGAGCAGCCCAGACATAGGCCGTGGGCATCGCATTCACTAATTCTCTTTACCCTATTACTTGCCCACTAAGAAATTCTACCTTTGAGTCTTTGAGTACACCTGAGTAACAAAGCATTATCGAGTTTACAAAGTCGATTCACCCATCCCAGACTCAATATAACCCGGTACAGTACCTAAACTTAAGCCCGGTTTGCACGGCATCACTCTTCTTCACTCGTTCGCCCTTGTTAATCTATACTGTGAACCGTACTCGATTTCGATACTGAAAACCCAAAACAACCTATTTTCCATATCGCTACAACTCATAGTCTAGAGGTACGAGAAAAAAAATACCTATGGACATATAATTTGTGGTCCTTGATTAGTACGGTTTCTTTATAGCTTGCGAGGAAATTCAGCACACCGCCGAAGAGTGCGAGACTGCAAATTGCAATCTTTCACTACCCAAACAACTTCAACTCCCACCATTCATTATTCGCCGTATAATTCACAACCGTGGTTCTATCCCAACCTTAGACCGACAACTCCTAACCGAAGTGCGAATGATCTCGAGCTCCCAAGTCGTCTAGCCAAGCTCCGTCCACGACAAACACCCCGGCGACATTTTCGACCCTAGCTCGCACTATTCACCACCTCGTAAGAACTCTTACTTCGTACACAATAGAGAGCTCTCTCCTACTGTACAAATAACGTCTCCTCAAGTCCGCCCAACGTCGCGCCCAACACTTCCGTCACGATGCCCTGCTTCAAGGGCATCGCCGTTAGCATTCATGCGAACTCGGCCCCGCTCCCGGAATACGGTCTGCAGAAGCAGTCCCGCCTTTCTCGCATCAGCACCTACATACCTGTCCCGCAGCCACAGCTGAATCCCGAGACTTCAAAGCACGAGGCGGCCAAGTTTGCCATTTCAATAACATTGTTGACACCTGGCCACCCCATCCCGTATACTACTCCGAAGCCAACCGCAGCTAATCCCAATCCCAAACCTCTCTATGCCGGACCTTTGCCGTCTACAACCTCGGATCCTTCCAAACATGCCAACACTGTTACGCCTTATATTCCCATGACCAACAGTGAGAATGAGACTATTGCCGCCTACATCTATTTCGACGGACGGGCGAAGGAAGAGGTTGCCACCCTCCTACGCCCCGGCGAAGAAACCTGGGTCAATAGTCGTTGGGTTCAGGTTCCCGAGAGCGAAGGAGGTGGTCTCGCCGAACGAGAGTTCTTGTTCCGCGAGGTCGGCTTAGAAAGATGGCTCAACGGTCTCGATCTTAAGGGTCACGACGCTGCTGAGAAGGTCGAGAAGCGAAGACAGAAGTTCGAGAGACGTCATCGTCGTCATAGATCTACCCCTAACGCTGGTGATATGGATGCGGAGAAGACTACCCGAACTCGAGATACACTGGCCTACGGCGCTGAGGACCAGTCCCCATTAGTGAGCCCAGACGACTCAGACGACGACTCGATGTCTGATGATGACGAACCCCCTGAGGCCACCGGTCAAATCAAAGTGGCTATGTTTCGTGTGATTGCTTCCGGTGAAATTAAGAAGGGGGAATATTCACCTCAGTTTGATGCTCACGACGACGACGATGAGAGTGATACTGGAGGAAAGGGAGACAGCAACGGCGCGATTGACGCCGATGTTGAGCACACCACTAGTTTTGCTAAGCCCAAAACTCTGGATCCCAAGACAATCAGTACTCAGACTGTGACCGGCATCGACGGTCCAGACAAGCCCTATGCAGTGTTTACCTTCTTCTACCGTGGACAACGTGGGTGGTTGTTCCTTCATACTTAGGAGCTATTAAATACTGACTTATCTCTAGGTCAACTCACCAAGATGGGATTAATGCCCGGATCGAAAAGCGATCAGAAGACCCCGGGTACTAAGCGACGCTCGACCCAGCTGGACTTTTCGGGACTCGGTCCTCTGAAGACCACTGGCACCGTTGGATTCTCCGCCTTCAGAGATCAGGAAGCCGAAGCGGCTAAAAGGAGAAAAGCCCGCCGAAAGAGCAACGGGACTAACGGAAATCTCATGGATGAGGACAGTGATGACGATGAAGACAACAATGATGATCCTCTCTCGAAGATGGAAGATTCTGACGATAAGGACGTCAAAATCCATCTTGCGCCGGAGGACGCCAAGGTTACTGGGGAGTTACAAGCCGGTATAGATCGAATTCGCGTATGTTATTATTTGTTTCTATATGTGTAGTTTTGGTTGCTAACATTTACGGTACAGCTTAAGCGCCAACACTCCATGGAACCCGACGCCGCTGCAGCATCAACTTCTGGAAAGTCTCCCAGTGCCGGTCCCGGCGAAGCCACACCTACAGAGTCGTCATCAAGCAACCAAGCTGTTTCCAACTCTGTAGCGAACCTGCTTGCTCAGGCTTTCAATGGAGATTCAACTATTGGAAGTCCTTTGAAGAAGCAGCGAGCAGACGACGACGATACACCAGATCGTTCTGTTAATTTCCCATCGGCCTTAGGCGATGTACTAGGCAGGGCTACTGCAGATCAACAGAAAAAACAGGTACAACCCAAAATCGAGGTCGATGAGGATGAGGAGCTCTAGGACACCCCGCGTACCTCGAGGACTTGGAAATCTCTCTAGCCTCCCTGTTATTAACTAGGCTTGAGTATTCCGAGTAAGGAAAGCACAAACGAAAAAAACAAAAACGGAACTACGCAAGGCCAGAAAGAGTTTTGAGAAAAGTGTTAAGGAAACAGACGATGGTTTGTATACTGAGGTCTTTATTCGGTGGACATTTCGATGGTCTACGTCGGAATGTTGAGGTCTTGGCATCACCACCAGAAACTATCTTGCAGTATACAAAAGCAAAAGTTTCCGACGACCTATTGCGTATTGTCAGCCTCTTGTGGATAAGCTGGCTTGGACATACCGCTGTTGAATAAGTTGGCTAAGCGCGTAGCCATTATGGTTGATGAGGCGGAAGGCGGATTGGAGGTTAGGATAGGGAGTGATTGAGGGGAGGGCGAGGCAGGTTCGGATTCGTTTCTATGTGACGGCTTCTTATAGAAAAAATACCCGAACCACAAACCCACAAACAACCAAACAACAAACAAAAGACACGAGCCGGCAACTGCGAGGTTGCACGGGGCTTTTCGAGAAATGAGTTTCGTGGCCGCGTGCGTGTGCCTGTTCTTTGCCAGTACGATAATACGCTATGGGAAGCATCGCGTACTTGGCTGCGTATAGCTCTTATGTGTCTATGTAGCTAATAGCTAGGTAGACAAATGGAATATGTTGATAATGAGATGAAAATAACTTGCGTTTTATATGGGATAGTATGTATTATATTCTCTGTTTTTATCGTGACATTGAAAGGAGTTAACATCCGCCGAGGCCCCTTTTTACGTAGGATTTAATTAGGGGGTACCTTAAATAAGGTGGTGGGGGTTCCACATACGCACTGTTCGTATACTACGTAGGATCGAATTGAGCCGCTTACATCACAACCGTACTACGTACGTCTCTCATTTGTATACAGCGCCTCGAGCACAGTTTTTTCTAAGCCGCAAGAAACCGAGATCGATACTTGTTTATTTTATTTGTTTATTTATCTTGCTAATCAGACTCACATTGGGCTCTGTCCATCGCTTTCGCGATGAGGCTCGCGCTCCGCCTGGCAGCGGCCGTGGTGGTGCTCGTGCTGTCAAGGCCTGCTTTTACGCTGCAATGGCCGGGGCAGGTGCAAGAGCAGCAGCATATTTTAGCCGGTGATGAAGCATGGAGCGAGGCGGGAAAGGCGGAAAGCCCGCTCGATGACGACTTCGCGGCTTTTGTGGCGGAGGCGCTTGGCCGCTGGCATGTCCCTGGCGTGGCGGTCGCGGTTGTTGATGGGGAGGATACTTGGGCTGAGGTTGGTTTTCTTTCTTTTCTTCTTCATTCCAATTTAATGAATCAATTGTTGTTTAGAAGTGTCGTGTGGGTGTAACTACGCATGCTTAACCTTAGTGATAGAGGATAGTGAACTGGGAGAGGGACGAGGGAGGACAGATGCGTCTTTGTGTAAAAAGAAGGGAGAGGAAGGGGAGCGGTGAGGGCGCTGCGATGCAATGGGAATTGCCTCTGAAGGGTCCCCCGACATCTACTTGTGTCTATTTTGTGGAAATTACCGGTATGAAAGGAGGCGTCTTGTTTTCAAGGGGACTCCCAGCACTCGGAGGCTCAACACTTGCTCGGTTGTTAACATTGGTTGTGTCCGCCAAGACCAGTATTGCTATGTCAAGTAGAACTGACATGCAAGCTTCCCAGTCCATAGAGGCCTCGTTACGGATGACCTCTCAGATCACACACTACCACACCACGAGCAGCTAAAAGCTAACAACGGCACACGTAGGGCTATGGAATATCAAGCTTCCCTTCCACCCCCGTAACGCCCTCGACGCTGTTCTATACCGGCAGCACAACGAAGGCATTCACAGCAGCCATCGTATCCCTACTTATCGCATCAGGGAACTTTTCCTCCCCCGAAACTTCTTCTCCGCTCAGCTGGCAGACGCCCATCTCGCACCTCATCAGGGACGACTTCGTCCTACTGCCGGAATACGAGTGGCCGGCCGCGCACCTCACGCTCGAGGACGCCCTATCTCACCGCACGGGCTTCCCGCGCCACGACAAAGCTCTGGCTAGAAAGTACGGGCCCGACCAGCACCCCGGGACCGTACGCGACGTCGTGAGGAGCTTGCGATACTTGCCAATGGCAACCGAGCCCCGTGTCACGTGGCGCTACTGCAACCTCATGTTCATGGTCGTCTCCCACGTCATACAGACCCTTACGAACCAGTGGCTGGGCCAGACGATGCGGGAGCGCATATGGGAGCCCCTGGGCATGAAATCTACGTATTTAAGCGTGGAGCAGGCGCTGGAGGCGGGGGAGCAGGTCGCGGGGAGCTACTATTGGGATTACGTGGGGGAAAGGAATGCTAGTGAAGGACACGCGGGCGGGAAGGGATTTATCGAGGTCCCGAGAGCGAGTCTGGATCTGGCGAGCGGCGCGGGGGGCATCGTGAGTAATGTACTGGATTACGCGCGCTGGATCAGGTGCTTGATCCGCGGCGATGGCGATGAGAACGGGTGCCCGGTCCTGCCTAAGGAGGCGCACCGCGAGTTGAAGGCAGCGCGGATCGTGCTGTCGCCCGAGAGCAAGAAGGGGTATGATGCCCCGCTGGCGTACGCCCTCGGCTGGGAGGTTGGCACGTACAAGGGACATCGCATATTTACGCACGGCGGCTCGATGGAAGCCTACGGGGCAGAGGTTTACTTCCTCCCAGACTTGGAGTACGGGGTCGTAGTGCTGGGTAACACGGAGCTGACGAGTAATTTCGTGGGGCGGGAGGTCGTGTGGAAGTTAATCAATGATAAAATAGGTGTATCGGAGGAGGACCGGTTCGATTGGACTGACATGTAAGTCTCCCTCGGCGTCGTTAGGGGTGTAGCGTTTCTTCATTTTTACCTTCTCTTAGGTAGGTATGGGCATACGTGACTGACCGTTCACACAGGGGAAAGAAACTGATAGACTACCAGCTCAAGCTGCCCGAGACGGCAGTAGATGACTTGTACCCGGAACATGCGGATCCGCCGCTACCTCCCGCGCTGCCGCTCCAGGAGTATGCTGGGGTTTATTCCCACCCAGCGTACCAGAATATTACGCTGGAACTAATCGACGAGGACGATGCTACACCCACAAATAACCAAGCAAAGGGAGGAAAAAGGGGCGAGCTGAGGGCTATCCGCGACGACATGGAGTGGCAGATGACGTTCGAGTTCGTCCATGTCTCGGGCGAGTTCTGGGCTGTTATCATTGATATGCTGAATACGCCGAACATGATCACAACACAGCTGGCCCGCGCTGAGTTCGTGGTCGGGGTTAAGGGGAAGGTGGATAACCTGCAGATAGAGTTCTTGGAGGACGGGAGCGAGGGTGTTATTGTATTCGATAAGATTGGTTGAAAGATTGCTATCGTTGGCGAAGGTATTCACAATACGAAATATGCGGTCAAACCACTAGCATTGGTTCTTAATATAGAAGTTGGGCAGATACGGTCAGTCCATCCACAAGATCGGCTTCGAGTAATTTATAACCTTGGCTCATGACACTTGTAAATCAATCTCGAGCTTCTTTATATCCCACAAAGAATACGGTTATGGAAATATAGTACCGCGTAAATAATATATCGGCATAATTGCAAAGATTAGAATCTTACCCAGTGACCGTAACGAGGAAGGGGGGAAAAAAGAGAAGGGATTTGGCTACGCATCAGCTCACGATTATCTAGTTTCTGCTCAGCTGCAAAGTAAATAAATGTGTTGTCATATTCTATTATCCTAATGAAGGAAGTTCTAACCGAGGAACACATCGGAACAAGCCTAGCTTTCCGTTCTTTAGCACCAAGACGGGAGGTTTCACTGCTACAGAACTTCCAGTTGCACTACTAGTCCATGAATAGCACTGCTATAAGGTTTAAGAACCTTCATGCGTACATACCGATATGTGCTATCAAAAATCAATAATCATCAAGACAAGACGCGCATCTAAGAGTGGACAACCTATATAAGTCAGCAACGCTGGACACAACTAAAAATGACATGAACAAAGTAGTTCAGATGTGTTTGAGTCAGACTGTTGAGCTTGATATGTATTGAATCCACATGGAGGTTCAGTTGGCTGTTCTTAGAAGTGTTTGGTCATCATTGACACAGGGAGGCGAATCTTGAAAAGAAACAAAACATGACTTACACTTGCTGCTAATCTTGGATACTTCTAATTCGGTAGCCACGCAACCACGACCGGTAAAATATTATCGATGAAGACGCGGCGACGTTGAATGAACAATCCTGGGGAGAGATTCATATTCGCGGTGGCTCGAACAAGGGAACTAACAAAAAAAAATCAAGGTTAGCAACGAAAATAAATAGGCGGGGGGACTGAAAGCCGAGGACAAGGTTTTCCCGGTTGCGGTCACGTGGCGAGTTGTGTGACCCACTTTGCACTACGATTGCTTGCTGCTAAGTCGCTCAACTTTACTTCACCGAACGACCTCTAGACCTTGTTTGAACTGCAACCTACAGAGACGAGTTCCAATCTCCACTCTACCCGACCTCGACAATCTACATCCTACAACCTCCACTATCAATCCGCCTCTACCGCCATCTCTCTCCAACCCACGATTATCCGGGAGAGCACTGTCAAAATACAAACGAGAAGGGACGAAAAAAGGAGAAAAGGTCCGGACTAAGGGAATTTCGAAGAAGCGTTACCGGAAAAGTACAGTCATGCCCGCCGTCCGACCCAACACCGCCGTGCGGGCCACACGCGCCTTGCAGCAGCACCAGTCCAAGTCGACCACATCTGCCAGAAGCTTCTCGGCCACACCGCGAGCGCCCGCCTCCCACGGCCCCCAGTACGACCCCCCGACCGGCTGGCTGTTCGGCGTCAAGCCCGGCGAGAAGTACCAGAAGGAGGGCTGGGAGACCCCGTTCTTCTACGGTTTCTGCGGAAGTCTCGCTGTTGCCGCTATTGCCTACGGATTCAAGCCCGATACCTCGTGAGTCTTCTATTTCTAATTATTGGGGACATCATATAGAAAGGAGAGGGGTTAGGTTGATATGAGATCTTGAGTGGCAAGATTAGTCATTTAGCTATATTTTCCATTTTGATAATGGTGATATATATATATCTTCAGATAATGTTTAAGCTAACACTTCATCTCGCAGGATACAAACATGGGCTCTAGAAGAGGCGCGAAGGAGATTAGAAGCCGAAGGCATTCTCGAGGACCCTGAAAAGAAGTGATGGATCTCAACCATTCACTGTAGAGTGTGATATAACTGGATTGGAAAGTTGGCACCACACTGAATCGAGACTCGACTACTTGTACATGAACCCGGCTTTCTTTTACTCTCAACGTTCCCCGTCCGGGTGGCGACGGTGGGAACAGCTTCGATTAGAGGAACCATCATAGACGGATCGCCTCCAAGCTGGTGAGGCTGCTTGACTACATAAGCTGCAATTGAATTTCATTGACTATGCGTCCTGAGTGTTGACTTGTCTACACATTGGCCCGACTTCACTTAGAAGCTAGGTAAGGCTTGCTGGGTAAGCTTTTGTGCTCGGATTAGATCTAAACTCAACGATCTTACTAGGCCAGGAATTTACGCCATTGCGCCGGATCTACCTCTCATCTATATGAATGCACACGGCTCAAGACCAAATGCTGCCAACCCACTTGCTTTTCTCTTTACTTTTCTTTTTTCCTTTTAGCATATATGACTCCATTCGTGCTCCTCATCGCCATACTGCCTTGCTTCTATCCAGTTCTTCATCTTCGAGGCAACCTCACCCGACTCCTCGTTCTCATTCAATCCGCAGTCCACCAGCTTTCCCTTCCAGCTGATCTTGCGCACGGGGCTCACAATAGCGGCCGTGCCCGCACCAAAGACCTCCATCAGCCGTCCCTCCAGCGACGCCTCGTACAGCTGCTGCATAGTGATCTTGCGCTCCGAGATGAGCCAGCCCTCCGGCGCCAGCTTCTCGCGCGCCAGGCTTAAAATGGAGTCTCTCGTCACGCCCTCGAGGATCGTGCCGTCGAGAGGCGCCGTGATGAGCTCCTTCTGTCCCGTCTCCTTGTTCTTGATGGCCACGAACAGGTTCATGGTGCCGACCTCGGTGACGTACTCCTCGGGCCCGAACAGCCACAGGTTCTGCTGGAAGCCGCGGCGCGCAGCCTCCATCTGCGGCACGATACACGGCGCGTAGTTGGCACCCAGCTTCTTGTCACCGACGCCGCCGGGCCACGCGCGCACCGCGTAGTCGGTCGCCTCGAGCGACACGGCCTTGAAGCCCGTCGGGTAGTACGGGCCCACGGGCGAAGCAATCACGAAGAGAAGCGCGGACCCGGGGGCGCTGATGCCGAGCGTGCGCTGCGTGCCGATCAGCGTCGGCCGCAGGTACAGCGAGTAGCCGCGCAGGTCCGGGATGAAGCGCTCCTCCAGCTTGGCGAACTTGGCGATCAGCTCGATGAGCGCCGTCGGCTGGAACGTGGGCAGCGCGATGCGGGCCGCGGACTTGTTGAACCGCTCCATGTTCTTGTCCGGCCGGAAGAGCCGTATGTTGCCCTTGCGGTCGCGGTACGCTTTCATCCCCTCGAAGCACTCGAAGGCGTAGTGGAACACGCAGGTCGCAGGGTCGAGAGATAGGTTCTGGTACGGTTGGATGGAGGGCGCGAGCCAGCCGTCGGTTTTGGTCCATTCGATCGTGAGCATGTGGTCTGTAGTTTTCATGTTAGTATAATCGTCTAGAATAAGTATGTACCTAAGGTATAGAGTAGGCGGACCTGTGAATTCTCTTCCGAAGACAAGTTCTGATGGGTCCTTGGGAGTCTTAGGCGACGTCGTCTTGGTGATTGATAGCTTCGTGGGATCCAGGTCTAAGGGTTTCGCAGTAGAGGCCGCCTCGGGATGAATGCTATACCATCTGGTCGTCTGCTGCAGCGCCGGCAGCGCATACGAAGAGCGCGCAGCGGAGGCTCTAAGAGCTCTACCGCACCGCGGTAGAACCTGGCGAAGCATCGCGTAGTATGGAGGATTTGGCAACGTTGGTGTATGTCGATATACTGCAGTTCAAGAGAAAACGAGAGAATGTCTTGAACGACTTCGCCTCCAATTGAACCAAATATGCTCCTTTGACTCGAGGGTTATTCTCCCGAAGTGAAGGGACGGGACCGGACAATGATTAATAAACGGCCCCAGTTTGCCTTTGTAACCTGGCAGCAGCTAAGAAAAGTCACTAATAATGACCGTTACTTGACTCAATTGAAGAAAAAAGTGCGGATACATCGATACAATTGGAGATACAAGCGATCTCGGAGGGCGCTAATGTACGTGTATTTCGGGCGTAACCAACTTCCAATGTACCCGTACCAAGGATTCAGCACTTGGGACCAATCATAGGCAGGCTTTAATCAGATAAAAACGATGCGGATTGAACTTAAACCATTGGACGCCACCTAAAAATGGGGTTGGAATATCTGTGGCTTTAATGGAGAGTAAGTTAATTTTCGCACAGCCGCACGTACACTAGAATAGCGACAAGGGACCCCTGAAAGCTCAGACAAGAAGCTTTAGGCTTGGCGTTGATTTCCACATGCGAAGGTACAGAAGCAATTGGAAAAGCCAACTCGTGCTTACAACCATTTGTACGCCATCTACAAAGCGCATCAACTAGGACTCCTATCACTTGGATCAGAGAGCCATAGGAAGAATCTCAATCCATCCAATGTTTTATACTCTCATCGAGCCTGTTGCCGAATAGCCCGAACGTAACACAGTTGCCCGACTAGGCGATCGTCCAGGAGGATTGGGGATTAGGGACTGGGCATAAGGAAGGACGGAATCGCAGGCGCATGTTTTCCCCGTCGCACGATACTACGATATGAGGGTCGCCAGTCTTCGCATAATACACCGTCGTCAATCATGTTCTCCTCGCTGAAGAGTTTCTCCTCCAACATCAACTCCAACTACTCCGTGTCGCAAACCGTGACCTCCACAGCCGGCCCGTGGAAGATATACGATGCCAAGAAGAAATCTACAGGCAAGACGTACTCCGTCTTTGTCTTCGAGAGGAAGTCGCTGGAGTCGCACGGGGGCTCTCTCGGTCGGTCGGGTGCGGCAGCGTTTAAACGCTCTGTAGATGAGGTCGTGGAGCGCTTGAAGAAAGAGGCATCGTCTCTCGCTAAACTGCGACATCCGAGTATCCTGGAACTCGTCGAACCTGTTGAGGAAACTAGAGGAGGTCTTCAGTTCGTCACTGAAGCGGTGACCACATCGCTAGCAAGCCTCTTACAGGAAAAGGACGACCAGGAGAGATCAGGAGGGGTTGGGGGCCGGTCTAGCAGATATGTCACCGAAGACTCTGACGGCACTAGACGGAGGCGGGAACTCGAGATTGATGAGCTTGAGATACAAAAGGGGTTGCTTCAGATTAGCAAAGCTCTGGAGTTCCTTCATGAGAACGCCGGCCTCGTCCATGCAAATCTCACTCCAGATGCCATTTTAATTAATTCAAAAGTGAGTCTTAAATTCATAATTAATTTCAGGAAGTACCATTCAAAGAAAGCGCGAGAACATATCGCTTTTAGGCCACCAAGACATACATTACTAACATGCTGATAGTCTGATTGGAAAGTCAGTGGACTCGCATTCTGTAGCCCACCAGAGAACTCGACAAAGCCAACCTCTGTTCAACCTATCAGTCTTTCAGAAGTTCTTAATTTGGATCCGCGGCTTCCTCGATATGTCCAAATCAACCTTGATTATACCTCACCTGATTTTGTCCTTGATAATAATCTCACCTGCTCTGCCGATATGTTCTCATTGGGACTTCTATGTGTAGCGTTATACAACTCACCTCACCGATCTCCTATAGAAAGCAGTGGGAGTATCTCTGCCTATAAGAGGATATTCACGTCGTCTTCGACGGTACCATCCTCCGGGAATGGATTTCTGTCGAAGAGGCCGCTACCGAGAGACCTGTCAGCTCATGTCTTACCCCGGTTAATCACGAGACGTCCAACACAACGCATGACCGCTCGGGAATTTCAGGAGAGCGAATATTTCGATAATATTTTGGTTTCGACAATTCGGTTTCTCGACGCTTTCCCAGCCAAGACGCCAAATGAAAAGGCCCAATTCATGAGAGGTCTCAACAAAGTCTTACCATCCTTTCCAAAATCAGTTATGGAGAAGAAGGTGCTGCCTGCGTTGCTGGAAGAGCTCAAAGATAAGGATCTCTTGTCTCTCATCCTTCAGAATGTCTTCAAGATCATGGAGCTATTGCCATCGTCAAGACGCGCGTTTTCAGAAAAGATACGTCCAAGACTTAAGGAGATTTTCGTTGCCAATGCGAAGCAGACACAAGAGAAGGATCCAGCCAGAGATGCTGGTTTAATGGTTGTCTTGGAGAATACTGGCCAAATTGCGGAAAACTCGTCAGGCAAGGAATTTAAAGATGGTGAGTTTGTTTCCTGTTTGTGTGTTCACTCCGTTACGTCAATGCCAAGGTTTCTTGTGTTGTCTACATCACAATTATCATGAAGCTAGCTTAAACATCTTCCAATAGCCTAGTAAGCCTTATACTAACGAAATTGAACAGATGTGTTGCCAATAATTATAGCAGCCATCGAGTCACCGACGCCTTCGCTGGTTGATGCTGCTCTGCGTGCCTTACCAGTCATCTTGCCAGTTCTAGATTTTAGCACTATCAAAAATGAACTCTTCCCCGTTATCGCTGCCGTCTTCAGTAAGACTAGCAGCTTAGCTATCAAAGTTCGTGGTTGTCGAGCCTTCGTCATCTTATGCGGTGGCTCAAATGAGTCATCGTCGGCTGACGATGGGCTCGATGGCTTGGGACCTGAGAAGAAAAAGAAGGCGACATCGTCAAGCGCTCTAGACAAATATACGATGCAGGAGAAGATCGTACCACTCATCAAAGCCATCAAAACCAAGGAGCCTGCGGTTATGATGGCTGCTCTAGATGTTCTACGAGTTGTAGGCGATAATGCAGATGCCGACTTCGTAGCTATGGACATCTTACCCATCCTATGGAGTATGAGCTTAGGGCCTTTGCTGGATCTCAAACAGTTTCAGTCTTTCATGGAGTTGATCAAATCGCTGTCAAGGAGGGTTGAGGAGGAGCAAATGAAGAAGTTACAAGAGCTTTCTGTCGTCAATGGAGGAAGGGCCGCGACCCCGAATGATGATTTCCTAGGGTTCGGAGGTGTAACCGGGACAACATTTGATTCGACAAACGGCGCCACAGAGGACGATTTTGAGCGACTCGTCAAGGGAAAGTCTGGTCCGGCCTCAAATGATGCGATGGAGGCAGGCTGGGATGCAACCCCAGCGTCAACAACAGTTACCTCGCCACCAATCAAGTCACCTCAATTTTCTTGGTCGACACCGAGTCCTACTTCCAGTGCTACCACCAAAGCTCAGCCTGCTTTCCGAACTGTTACTCCAGATTTTGCTTCGTTCGGAACTCTAACCCCTTCATCTACCCAATACTCACAACCCCTACAACCCACCATGGGGGCAACCGTGAATGCTGCGCCAACTGGCCTACCAACCTCTTCATCGGTCAATTGGTCTACCGCCGCCGCACCAGCGGCTAATCCTTGGACTTCGAGCTTATCTACTCCGATGTCACCGCCAGCCTCGTCTTTAAGCAATGTTAGCTCGGGGATGTCGAACTTGAATCTGGGTCAATCAAGACCTTCTATGAGCCAGTCGTCTTCCTTCTCTCTGCCCCCACCACCCTCTCGGGGAAGTAGTGGTACACCAACGGGCTTCAGCCTGCCGCCGCCACCCGGAGGGACTCAGAGGCAGAGCTCGACAACGTCATTTGGCCAGTCATCTAGTGGCTTCAGTGGTATGTCCCACCAACCAGCCGGAAGTATGGGCAGTATGATGAACCCAGGAATAGGGGGCATGAATAGGAATACGAATAGTATGAATAGCATGATGGGCAGCATGAACACTATGACCCCAACCCAGCCAGCATCACAGCCGCAACAGCAACAGCCTCAGAAGTCGGGCTTGGATAAATATGAGAGTCTGTTGTAAATTAATCGCATAATAACCCTAGGTTACCAACACAGTCGAGTGGAGATTGGCCCATTTGGTGTCAAGTTGGTCATCATTTACTGCCATTCAGGCTCGAATGTGGGCTCTTAGGTAGATATGTTGAAGAACGAATACCCAAATAGTTAGTCTCTTTAAGAAATGGTTTCCTCGTGAGCCTTTCAATAGGGAGGAGGAAGAGCAATGTAATTGGGATTTAATTAAGTCCACTATCGCCCCCTTCCGCCCATCCCGTCCCCGCAAATATTATATTTCCCTGTGTGAAATCGGACACGATATGGCTAATGAAAGTTTCATTCATTATGCGCGGTCAGTGAGGCGTTTCGAGTTGTGAGGCTGTCGGCAAGTTCATGTTTCGCGCTGTATATTTCCATAGTCCGTCTTTCCATATTCTATCCTTCCATGTTACGCCTCGCAAAATATCTCGCTCAAGATCTTCTACGGCACTTACACAGGCTGTCAGGATGGATCATATAACGAAGCCCGTCAACTCTGTTATTCCCCACCTTGAGGTGCCTTTTCTTAATATCATACCCTACCGGCTTGGTCACTTCCACGACTTCTGGCGTATTGCAGGATTCGAGCAGGCGAGTGCCGACTCTCGTATCAGCGAAGCAACTACAGATTCTCCCAAGCGCAACCAGGACTCCGGTTTTATTTCCGGCTATGGAAAACCAGCGTCTAGCCTCGCTCGTGATCGTAGTGTCATGGACTACGCAAGGCTGGTTCAGTCATGGCTTTACTTTGGATTCCTTCCCGAGTATTCCGAGGAGGTTGTCAACCCACTCGACTTTCTATATGTCACCCCAGATCACAAGAGACTTGTCCGATCGTCACAATTCATGGAAAACCCTGAACCGCAGGAAAGTGATAAAATCCGTCTCCTTCTTGCAGACGCCAAACGTTTCCTTTTTCACATCTCGAGAATTCCATATGCAACTCAGGATCCCCTCTCAATAATTCTTCTTTCTGTCAGCGTTCTCATCGGCTCATTGGATGAATACAGCATATTCGGCGATTCTTCTTTTCACCTAGAACAAGATCTGCCCCAAACATGGCTGTTAGCGGAACGCATGAGCTCGATAGGATGGTGTCCACATCATATAAGGAGAATATGTGGTACACTCAGCCCCGACAAAGCTTACTTCATATCTTTTCTGAACCGCCACGAGCGGCCAGGAATTGACCATTCGCTCTGCTCGGAGACCTCCTGCACGGCAAATGACGTCAACGAAGAGACATACGAAACACTTCATGCATCGCAGGACTGTCAATGCTCTATGGTAGGCGTGGACGAGGCACGTCTCGCAGAAATTCTTAGACAAGGCAAAATTCCAATCGTCCGTGTCGAAACGGACCGGACCACCAACAGACCCAGGCTAAAGCTAATAGCTACCTCCATGTCGAATAAGTATGTAGCTGTGTCTCATGTCTGGGCTGATGGACTGGGTAACCCACGGTCGAACTCGCTCCCTCAGTGCCAAATCAAGCGGTTAGCTAGACAAATTTCAGCGTTGCCTAAAGGAAACAAATTCGGGACCCTATTCAATCAGTTACACAGCTCTGGATATTTCTGGGCCGATTGGGTACCAGCCATTCAAACCGCCTCAGAAGATTTACAGCAAACGTCGAGGTGGTTTTGGATGAATACGCTCTGTGTTCCAATGGTGAACAGAGCCTTCGAATGCAAGCGATTAACAAAATGGCTGCTGTCTATTCTGGGGCGAGCCACATGCTAGTTTTAGACTATGAATTGCAGCAACTCAGGCTCGGGACTCAACCGCTCCATGATCATATGGCCTATATCACTTCTTGCAATTGGAGCTCAAGGAGTTGGACATACCAAGAAGGGACGCTAGGTCGATCCTGTTACTTTCAGTGTGCAGACGGTGCTTTCAACCCCAATGTCAGACACGGATACAGCATGCCCTCTAGCCTTGAAGAATGGGGAGAGGGGAGCTTTTTGTTTATAAAGTCCATTCTTACTTCACTTGTACAGTCCTACATTGGTGATAAAATGGAAAAAGTTCGGAGTTCTCAGAATTCTGGTAACTCTCATATTTCAGCAATTGGATGGTTACGGCTCATCGCTATAGTGGTGACGTATGTTCTTTTATATGCTTGGTATAGTTTTGGCTTGCCAAAAGACAAACCGGCAATCCAACGGAGGCTTCGATATCGTTATTACTCCAGTTTAGTACAAATTCTATCTCGAAGTACACTCGCACGGATATTATATATACTACGATATCAAAATGTTCGTTTTCCAAATTTAGCCAAAACTTGGAACGTACTCGTTCACAGATCGACTACAAAAACGGACGACCTCTACCTGATACTCTGCAACCTGATCTGCCGCAACACGTACCAACTCAAGGGGCTAGCATCTAACAGCGAGAGGATGGCCGCTATCATCTCTAGCTGTGAAACCATACCTCAAGCGTTCCTCTACAATCGCGGCCCACGGCACCTAAAGAGTGAGGATCATCTAGATAGATGGCTTCCCACCGCGGTCAGCGGTAGTTATTTGAGCCAGTGGCCATCTCTAGTTGTTAAAGAAGATGGCTTGTATGCTAATTCTACCGATCTGCAACCGATCCTGCTATTACCACAGACTAAACTAAAGGGTACCTGCTCTTTATTTACGAAGAAAGGCGTGTTTATATGCAACATAAAGGTGCACAGGCCCAAAGGTGACCGATTTCGAGTCGATAGAAACAGATACGTCGCGACCTGCATACTCCTTCAAAAAAGATATACGTGCGTACCACGGACAAATCCAAGGGGCTTGTGTCCATGCAGTTTCAATAAAGGACGACGGTTCCGGTGATCCCATTTTTTGTCCGTTGTCTACGACTGTCCTGTCACCGCTACGCAATTCTTCGGACCAAGCCCGACGAAGACGGGTGGCAATAATAGCCCGAGGAAGATACGCATTAATAGAATCATTGAAAAATATAGTCTAAAAGTCCAACGAGGGAATGTCTTCACCTTACCCCCGATCTTTACATAACGCGGCTTCCAATGAATGGAGAACCCCTTCCTTTCCCACATCGGCTCTCTCGGCGCATGGACCTCATGTGCTATCAACGAACAGTAAGCGAGATTGTCGTCTATATGCTATGGGTAGAAACACGTTTTGGATTACCCACCGACTCCCTGCCCCTTTTTGCGCTGCATGCGTTGTCTATCCTTGGAATAATACCGTATACTTTAGCGTCACTTACGGATCCGATATACCTTCACCATATCATATCCTACTCCCCGGCACGGTATCGAGAAAACTCCCTGGTTCCCATGATATATAAATGCGTCCTTGTTATTTTCTATGTAATTCGGAGATTCGTCTGGGATCAATACGCCTACAACGCCTGGGTTGCGAGTTTCGCAGAAGAACCAGCGCCATGGTACAAGCATTATGAGTGATGAGAAATTTCCTTACTTATCAAGAACCCTAGGAAACAAAGTGTCGGACAGCTAAGCCAGATGCATTGAAATATGAACACGTTTTCTATCCCTTAACTAACGGCTATTCATGGCAGGATATGCCTAATTGTGAACAAGAAGCAAGATGTTTTGAAACCAGTAGGTCGGTGTCACAGGCTTGCGACGCCATGTTTCAGCAGTTTTGATGGGTAAATTGGGGAGAACAGATTTGCTGTTTTGCCCTAGGATTGTAGGGCAGCCGATTGCCACGGACGCTCTCATACCTACCTTAGGTACCTAAACTAGGACTTATCAGTGGCGCTGGGTTCAGGGTAAAAAGAAATATGGCTTTTCTTTCGAAGTCTACAAGTTGCTGATTAGTTGCGAGATGTTTCTGCGTCAATTGACAGAATCTAGTAATGGTTAGGTCATATTGTAGTCATGATGGGACACCGCATGAATCATGAGCGACCATGAGAGGAGCACTTCAAAGCATATCCCACTACCAAAAAAATAGTGTGTATTCTGTTTATTAGAGGTCATTTTCGTTGCTGTGCGCGTAGCAGACTGACTGTCTATCTCAGTTTATCGCATTAGAATCCTCTGTCTGTTGCCTTCAAATAGTAGATAAGGACCTAGACACCGCCGATCCAGCCATCTTCCTTAATTGGCATAAGAGCGCGCCCCCGCAACTGACACAGAGACCAAGCGTCATAAACAAAAACTCCATTATCTCGATGGTAGAAATCGCATTAAGAACCTTCCCCCTGACGTTGTGGTTGCTCTGCGGGAGGACGACGAGATTCTAGCTGAGACGAAATAGAATTTGTTGCCACCTTTCGTGATTTTGCAGAGAATCTTGTGGAACTTACAAGATAATGAATCTCATAGAGGAAAAAGAGAAACATTCTGTTGAAAGGAGCCCCGAACGCCTTGCTGCCAAAAAAGGGACGAAAAATGATAGTAACTGCCGCCGGACCACACGCCATCTTAATCCCTAACCGTAGAAAGTGACTCCGTCAAACCAGCCAACGTTGAGTTGGCGACCGTGATCATAGTCATATGTCCGATGATGAGTCATCCGCGCCACCATAAGCCCGAAAGGCGTAGATCATAGCCCGGGAGTAGTAGACTGACTACTCGACCCGACCGCGGTGAAGACATGGCGACTCTTGTAGCCCTCCTCCAACCTGATATCGACGACCTGATCCGGCGCCACCATGTGATGCTCCAAGTCCCACCCGGCACGGCGACACAGCTCCGCGACGATGACGTCGCAGTCGCCCAGCAGGTCGATGTCGAAGTTGATGTGGCTGACGGGCGTGCGCGAGATGTAGATCTGAGGGATGTGCGGCGGCAGGTAGGGCACGACCTCGGAGACGGGCGCCACCTTCAGCGAGGTCCCGATCACGATGACCAGGTCGACGAGGTCGCGGTCGTGCTTGACCAGCCGCTGGCTGAACTCGTCCGGCAGCTCCTCGCCGAAGAACGTGATGTCGGGCTTCATGACGCCCGCCGCCGGGATGTCGTACTGCTCGTCGTCATCGTCGTCGTCATCGTCTGAACTCCTACGCCGACTCTTCTTGCCGTTGGATCGGTTGTACGAGCGCTTGCGCTTGACGGAGCCGTTGCCGTTGCCGGCGCCGCTGCGTAGCCCCGCGATGCATTTTGCGCACCGCGGGATGCGGCCGGCCTTAATATCAGCGAAGATAGTGTCTCCTTTGACGCGGTGGCCGCACTTCTGGCAGGTGGCCGTGGCGAACGAGCCGTGGCACTGGATTAGCTTCTCAGGGCGGATACCAGCGTTGGCCTCGATGTTATCGATGTTCTGCGAGTAGTTGGTCAGGAGCTTGCCCATGTTCTGCAGCTTCGCGATGAAGGCGTGCGTCGGCGAGTACAGGCCCTTGGTGTCGGGCAGGATGTCCTTGGCGACCGAGTAGAAAATCGTCGGGTCGTCCCGGAAGATGTCGATGTTAAAGACCTCCTGCGGGTCGCTGATTCCTAACCCGAGCTTCTCGAGCTGCGAGTACAAACCCGTCTCCTTAGATCGGAAGTCGGGAATGCCGAGGGAGGTGGAAATCCCGGCGCCGGTTAGAACGACGATGTTGCGCGACCGCTTAAGAAGCGCGACGGCATCGTCAATTGTGTTGTACTTAAGCAGCTTAGCACGCTTAGCCAGCTCGCGCGTCAATGCCAGAGTAAGTAGTCCATAGTACGATTCATCCGGACCGCCTTCTAGAAATGCAGGGGGTCTTATCCCAAAGGCTGTCAGCAACTTCTTCGCCGTGATGGCGCCAGAGTGGACAGTCGCTTTGCAGAATTCCTTGGGGCCGATTGCTCGGAGTTGCTGGCGGTAGCGCACAGCTTGCTCAGGTGTGACGGCATCGACTATTAACATCGTTAGAACGGAATATTAAAAAGGGCAAAAAGCAAATATGAATGATAGATAACAGAAGTGAAGATTATAAAAAATAAGAGAGAAAATTACCATCATCGAAGAACCTATCCTCGCTAATGTCCTCAATCACATCATCAAAGAGCGATTCAGTCTCCCACGATTCACCAAGATCGTTGATGCGCTCCTCTAGCTCGTTGCGGGCTTGGGCGTGCGGTCTCACGTTAAGATGGCCAACTTGCTGATCATCCGTAATTTCAACTCGGACACTCCCATGTTCCGGTTCGTCGTTAACAACTTCCTTCACGGCAGCCCAGGCTTTGCGAGGTCTGCCGACGGGACGTTTTCCCTTCATCACGGCAGTCGAAGTTGGGATGGATAATGAGTTGGAAAGAAAAATAGAAGGTGAGGTAAGTCAATTGCGTAGGGTGACCAAATAGAGAAACCGGAGTTTCGATCTATCTAATAAAAACGTATGATGAAATGGGAATAATGTAATGAAATAGGCGAGCCTAATCGATCGACTAATTAATCAATCAACTAGGATTCTTGAGTGGTTGAGTAAAACGTGTTAAACGAATTCTCTGGAGAAACAATTAGCGGAAGAAAAGAAAAAGAAAAGAGAGAGGGAGAGAGACAGAGAGACAGAGAGACAGAGGGAGAGTCAAGTTGAAACCTGCGTGAAATATGACTGAGAAGAAGAAACGACCTAGTCAGAGTTGTGCTGGGATGGTCAACGCGTTTGTGTTATGTATTGCGTGGTGTTAATTTGGTTGGGTCATGTCGGGGGAATTAGAAACAGGTAGCAGCAATAATAAGTTACTTACATCTACGGAACGTACGTAGTAAATGTGGAGGGCCGGCGCCTTTTTGGGTTTTATTATCTATTGGTAATTACTCGCTATGAGCAAAACCCGCACGGTCAAGATCTGGCACAAGTTGAACGCCGAGTATAGAATTATTAACCCGGGTTAAAGGCCGGCGAGAATAGGTAGAAAAGGGAAAGTAAGAAAAGAGATATTGGGATCATGCACAGGGTGAAAGAAAGGGAAAGACGAGTTTGAAACTTCGACGTTGATAAGTCAAGACTAAGCGAGATCCCTGATAGGCTACATACCCAGTACCACCCATATTTATTGTAAAGGCAATGATAGGGGGCTCTCTCTCTAGGACCTACGAATAGAGCATTTCTCGATACTTTCCTTTTTTTCCCTCATGTTATTTTTGTATTACATGCTGTATATTCTAGTTTGTAGAGTTGATCCGACCTGTCCCGTGTTTCCCATCAAGTCCTGGCTTTCTCGCTGATGTTTGTCTGGCTAGCAGGTAGCTAGCTAGTTCCAAGTACACAAACCGTGCCCTTCATATTGACCACTAGTCCTCTTCAATTAATATCATCTTGGCGGGCGAATGTGTAGCCGTCCTATTGAACTATTCTCGGGACCTAAGAAACTCATTAGTGGTCATTGCTATATCCTAGTCACTCGCACTCGAAACGTGGGCGACTGATTCATCCGAATTATCCCTACTTAGTAAATAGAACCATTTTGCCATCCATGAAAAATCCATTCCAAGTCCTTCGACAAAAGCCCGATGCCAAGACCCAGCACTCTCCGCAACTCCGAATTACTCTGACCCATTAATACCGACTGCCGCCTATATATAATGCAAATTGCACTTAAGTCCCTTCTATATAAAACGGAAATATCATTCTATTATTACGGCTGCTGTGAAACCGTTCCAAAGTCTCAAGTCCTCTCCATTGTAGATCTTAAAGAGAATGAGTGTTCTAGACCCTGCTTGTGCTCAAGGAACCCCGCGGCGAAGCTTCAATTTAGTTACCACTAGCATACCTCGTGTTATTAGTACTTTCTCGCACATATTTCTCATTCCCCTTTTCAAAAATATAAGATTTTCCCTCTTGATATGCGGCAAGTAAGAAATGAGTAATCTTTTCCAACGCCATCATCGCTGCTTACGAAAGGCTCACAGTTTCTAGGAGTTGCCTATTTAGGAAATCGCTCAACTCGTCAGTACATGAGGAAAGATGCCAGGTCTTATAAAAGCGCAAAAGGTAATATAAGCGCATAATAGGGACGGATGAGCGCCACGTGGTAGAAGAATCAGTGATTGTTGTTACCCCACAATCACATATTACCTCAAGAAGTTAGCTATAATGGCTTTGGTGTCACCGCGATTCATAACTTGCTCGATAGTAACGTCGGGTGGTTTCTGGAGAATCTTACGGAAGTCATGTAGCTGCCTAGAATCATAGTCCCTTGATGTAGACTCATCGAAGATAAGCGCTAGCTATTAAAGTCGTTGAAGGCTACCATCCGTCCTTCGTCGAGGAAGGGTTGGAAGTAAAAGTCCGAAGTCTACAACAGATGGGCGCCTTCTATAAATTTCTGCTCAAAACTGATGCCGCCTAGGAACCCGAAAGGTAACACAGCAGCTAGTAGCTCATCTTCATTATATCTTAGCTGCTTAGCCAGAGTTGTGATAAACCATACCCCCCACCGAGGCCGGCCTCATGTAGGTCGAGACGGGATGATAATTGTCACTTAAATGCATAACCACGGCAATCAAAGTCAATACGCCCGTTGATACTCGCTATAAATACGGAAGATAACCCTGGACAAGCCAAAAGAAACTAAAACAGGGTTCAAGTCTCTCTTTAAAGAAAAATTATTGCTAGAGTAATACGGAAGTAGGTAATTTTGAAGCCTTATAGGTTGTAACTAAACGTAACCTGATCATTTACTATATGCATTTATGTAACATGAATGCACGTGATGAATTCTCCAGACTTAATATAATTTCTCGACTTATTCCAGGTAATTACCTCTAATCCACTACATTAAGTACGTTATTAACAAAGAGCTCCAGCGAAATATCCTCTTCTCTTCTGAACAGCCTCAAGCCTCTCTTCAAACTATCGCATATTACATATTCCTGACTGACCAACTACCTAAGCACCGTACTATTATGTAAAGCCTACTGTTGGTCGCAGTTCCACGACATATGAAGCAATGCCGCCCCCAATACCACAAAACGCCCTGCTTCAATAGAGAGAGGTTGAGGATCTACCTGACATCTCTCCTCTTTCAACACCGCGTTACATCCAGCTATTTCACGAGATGATTCGAGCACAGCTCGAGTTAATAACCAGCGTAGCATCGGTCATAATCCCGCAATCCCAGTCCCCTTCTCAAAAATATATATACATATAATCACCTAACGGGACGAAGCGAAGCTCCCAAGTACCCAAGCACCCACAGCGACGATGCGTCGTGATTCATGCTGTGCGACTGGTCTCACATACGTACCTAAGTCCTCAGCGAAAACAGACGGGGAGAAATATGCCCCCAACATTCCCTGCATTCCCGCTCCCGCTCGCCACCTAATGTTCTGATCTTCAATGTTTCCATTCCCCTTCTTCGGCAGGCAGGCTGATTGATGATTGGGGGCCGTAAGGCCAAAGATCACATATACCTTACATGGGCGCATTTATGTCGTATAACGCATGCAATATACAGAGACTACCAACCGCGAGGCAAGCTGCGCATAAGCCTTAGGGACTTCCCAACTCCCCCGACTCCGGCGTGGGCTGTTAGGTTGATGTTAATAGGTGGATGAGGACTTTTGATGGATCTGTACCTGTGTAGCTCGCCCAGGGACCTCACCTTGTTGTCTTCGGCATTGCTGTCCGTATATCCAGGATACATACGCCCCATGAGCAAGGAAGACCATGCATAAATCGACGTTTGCTACCCCTAAGTGGTGAGATGCCATAAGTTGTCCTATCCACCTGGTATCCTCAACAATCCATTTTTAGGAGGTAGGTATCACCACTCGTAGAATCAGCAGCAAATCAGCGAAATTAGACTATGTTCTCTCTTTTCTCCGCTGCACTACACATTGTCCTATCTTATCTATGGCCGTGACTTGAATCCCAAAACCAACTCCCGACACCCTACACCCTATGCGCACAAAGAAGAAAGGCTCGGCGCTCTAGTATACGCGCGCCGGCATATTTGTCTATAGCATTTAGCATTTGTATTCCAGACCTAGAAGCCCATAAACGACAACACACCACACATGGCGATGTGTGAAACAACACGAAGGAGCCAAGAAACCCCTTTCCTAAAAACCATTTACCCTGGGACGACCACGTTTCTATTTATCTTGATAACTAACCCACACCTTATGTCTTGTCAACACACGAACCCGGAACTGCGAAGCGCATATTATTCATCCCTACGATGAACGCAGGACGGCTTATATTTGCCATGGCTGCGCTTCACTTTCGGCGCTCCCGAGACGTAATCTTGCCGGTAGGCCCTGCCGGGATTTACGGGCGTAATAGAAGTAGTAAGCGGGATTGACGGATATAGCCGCCAACCTTTAGGCCATAAGAAGACATAGATTAAAATTATAATACAGGTTGTCTTCGGATACTTCACTTGCCCTTCGTGCATGCATGTCCTCGCTGCCTCCGCATGTCTTGATATCGGGTGCAGTCGAGCTTGGTCGATCCAGACAAAAATACTGTTCGTTCATACTGCCTAAGAAATAGATTTTTGTTTTTGGGGTGGTTGCGGGACGCTGAGCCGAGGTACAGTGGATGGGCCAGGGTCTTCGATGGACATGGGCTCTTCTGTCAAGACGGGCGCGGGCTCTAGTTCACTATTTTCGCGGGTAGAGAGCGGCGATGGTGTCGGGCGCGGTGGTTGCGTGAAGTCGCGATCTCCTGTCCTCTCAATAGGAGACCATCCTGCTGCCACACTTCCAGCAATAATGCCTGCCATAACTGTAGGAGCTCCTAGCGCCGAGTTCGATCGAGACCTCATAGATCTAGACCGTTTTCGAGAATCTGGGGTCGGTGCCGGCGAGGGAGAGCTAAAACTATCTTCACGGGTTGGGGTTTGTGGTGCCCTCATCGAGTTTGACCGAGAGTGAGATGGGCTCCTTGTCTTTGCGATAAAAGTTTCGCGAGGGTGTTTTACGGCGAATTTCAGATTGTTAAGACGGCCGCCCTTTAGTTTCTTGAGGAATGCAAGCTCGTCTCTAACATCAGCGAGAACCTCGGGGTAGTCATTGAAGCGTTCCTCGTCTGAGATAGTCAATCCGGGAATGCCGCGCTTCTTCTTGAGCGATTCAGGAATGCATTTCCTGATTAACTCATCGGGGATAAGACGAATAGCCATGCCCACGGGTATGGAAATAACACCTAAAACGATTGCACAGGCCCATTGGGCAGACGTCTGTGGCGGGTCTAGCAGGGAGATACTGAAGGGAGTTCCACCGACGAAGATGATGAGAACTTGGGCGCCAGACACGAGGAGATTGATCGCAATGAAGTACCAATTCTGGAATAAGCCCTCGAAGATGTTGAAATGATTGTCCAACCGACGGTTGCTGTCACACTGTTAGTATCAATTGCTGGATATGACTAGTAATGTCTGTACTCACTTCCATTGGTTGAAAATTTGCATCCACACGAAGGTGTTGAAAACCAGAGTGTCACGTCGCGAGGTCTCGCCATCCGCGACTATACCGATGGTAAACGCGGCATAGTAAAGCACGAATGTAATTGCCAACTGGTAAACAGCCTGGCCGAGGATCATCTTCCACATTATTATCGAAATGATACTAGAGCCTCTCGGTTCTGGCTTTCGGTCCAAACAACTGTCTTGAGGGGGGTCGGTAGCGAGGGCGAGTGCTGCGAGAGTGTCCATGATCAAGTTAACCCAGAGAAGCTGAACTGCCGTCAGCACAGAGCCTTCGGTACTGCTAGAGACGGCGGTGACGAAAGTCAATACGACGGCGGTGACGTTGACGGTAAGCTGAAACTGCAAGAAACGCTTGACGGCGTCATTGACAGCCCGACCCCACTTCAAAGCCTTCACGATGCTAGTAAAGTTGTCGTCCATGAGAATAATAGCCGAAGCCTCCTTTGCTACTTCTGTGCCGGCGATACCCATCGAAAATCCAACGTCTGCTAGTTTCAGAGCGGGAGCATCATTCGTACCATCACCAGTGACAGCAACAGTCTCACCCATATCCTTGAGGCGACGTACGAGAATACGTTTGTCTTCGGGGCTAGAACGGGCGAGCACGCGAAGGCGCGGAATGATTTCGTTCTGCTTGTGCTTGGAAAGGTTTCGGAATTCCGGTCCTTCCATCACCAGTGCGTCTGGCTGCAGGATGCCACATTCCTTCGCGATAGCTTGAGCTGTGAGTACATTGTCACCGGTAACCATGCGAACAATTACACCAGCCCTCTGGCACTGTTTAACTGCTTCTGGCACACCCTCACGAAGCGGATCCTGAATACCAACCATGCCAATGAAGGTCATATTCTTGAAAATGTCTTCGAAAACAACCTCGTTCTGGTCACCTTCAGCGCGCTTAGCGTTCCGTGGAGGCCACCTCTCAAAATCACGGTAGACAAGGCCAATAGTTCTTAGAGACCGAGATGCATAGCTTTCGATAAGACCTTTAATGAGTTCCGAATCATCAGGAGTAAGAGGAGCGGTTGACGTGTCTCGAGTAGGGTCTCGGAGAATTGTTGAGCACTTCTTAAGCACGATTTCCGATGCTCCTTTGACGTACAAGCGAGCGCCGCCATTTTCCAGCTGAACCACGATACCCATACATTTTCGGCCAGAATCGAACGGAATAAGTTGCAACGTTTTGGCATTTGCTCGTTCCTCGCTAACAGGTCCCATACCGAGATAGGCCTTAGCATGTTCGAGTAATGCGGTCTCGGTCTTGGATCCAATGAAAGTTTTGACACCATCAACTTCGCCTTCGAAAGCCGTAGAATTGAGAGAAATAGACTTGAGCAGGATCTCCTGAGTCCCCTTGCTGAGGGTACTGGCAAACTCTTTTTCCGAAAGTTCGTTAGGAACATCTCCGTTCTCAGACTTTTTGCTTCCGAATCGATGAGAAGTACCGATGGTCCCCGCAACAACCGTCATCCTGTTTTGAGTCAAGGTACCAGTCTTGTCAGAGCAGATTGTCGTCGCATTACCCATAACCTCGCAGGCTTTCAGATGACGGACTAAATTGTTGTCCTTGATCATACGATTGGTGGCAAAAGCCAGTGCCAACGTGACAGCGAGAGGTAAGCCCTCGGGAACCGCCACAACGATGATAGTGACCACGACGATGAAAATCTGGATGAACTGTTGACCTTTCTGGGACGGCGAGAGATTCCAATTCGACGGGAGGCGGACGAGGAACATGATGAAGAGGACGATGAAAAGTAGTAAACCGGCAGCGCCTCCAAGTTTCGCAATGTATTCGGCAATAACGTTAAGCTTAGACTGGAGAGGCGTTATCTCAGGGTCTTCATTTAGAGACATCATCGTCTTGCCGTAACTCGAGTGAATGCCGGTCGACGTAGCAAGGAAAGTCCCTACACCTTCCATGACCCTGCTGCCAGACTGAATGAAAGGATCTAGCTTCTTCGTATCCTCGCCGTTTTCGATTGCGGCAAACACTTCGTCGGCCGGCTTTTTGCGTATGATATCTGACTCGCCCGTCGCTTGGGATTCGTCACACTTCACATTAAAACCTTGAATGAGAATACCATCAACAGGGATCAGATCACCGGGGTCCAGGTGAACGACGTCGCCGGCCATGAGGTCAAAAACCGATACCTCCACAGTCTTACCCGAGCGAACCACTTTAACAAGGCGATCCTCCTTCTTTTTGTTAAGTCGTGCGAACTGTCTTTCCTTTTGCCAATCATTTAGAGACCCGACTAGTACTACGATAACAATAGCCACGATAATAGCCACACCTTCGACCCATTCAACCGAAGGCTCCCCGTTTTCATGCTCACCACCAAAAGTCTGGTACAGGCCGACGGCTAGTGACACTATCGCGGCGATAGAAAGTAAAATTAGGACCTTGTCGTTGTAAGTAATCCACACCAATTGCAAAAAGCTCTTGCCTTTCTTCTCGGGAATTCGATTGTCGCCAAAAACTCGTTTCCTATCAACAAACTGCTCGTCAGATCCGTGCTTATGGTGAGTATCCGAGCGGGTGACCGGGGTTTGCGGACTCTCTAGCCCTTCATTTGCCAGCTTAGACGGAGTACGATTTGTTGCTTCTTCAAAAGAGATTTTTCCGTCTAGGTGCTTCTCGTCCGGACTCAAACCAGTGTTACGATTAGTGCGCAGTCCTTTCTCCAGTCCAGCAAGACCTCCTAGTTGGTAAAAAGCAGATAAACTCTTCGGGTTGAACATCTTCCCAAGTTGACCCGGGCTATATGCAAAAGGGTTGTCCTCGACCACAAAATCGGCCTCCTTGCCTTGATCGGGTTTCAAGGCATTCTCGTCTTTCATAATTTTCTCATTATCGAAAGACTGCTTTGACGTGGCGCTCTTCTCACCGTGCCATGATCCCGTACCCGTCACAGTGTCACCTTGAGAGGAACTGATTGACCGCGAACCATCTTCGCTATCGACGGAATTTTGCCTAGAACGGTGGTGATCCGGTACCGAAAGAAAAGCCTGGCCCTTCTCATTCCCCCTTGACGTTACCGGACTAGAAACGTTATGCGGGCTAGTTGGCCGGCTATCCCTCGCACTATCGAATGAATGCGCCTGCCTCCCTTCTCCCTTAGAGCTTAAATTGGACGGCTGAGATGTTAATGGAGCAACAGTTTTTTCAGACGTCCAACTCGATGTTAGTGCTGTCGGGCTTATCGATTCATCGTGGGGAGATACGGGTGAGTGCTGAGGAGGAGCAGTTGCAGGCTCGGTATCATTTGTCGTGTCAATTGTGATGGTAGGGCTAAATATCAAGTTAGGATAACCAAGAAACGTAAATAGATATTAGGCTATAATTCTTCCGCTGAAGTCAACTTACGCTCTCGCTCTCCGTGGTGTACTCTCCGAGCCATTTTTACTAGGATCTGACATGGTGGCGTGTGTCGTCGGAAGTTATGAGTTGGGAGATGGTAAAGACGGATCACAATGTCCAAAGTAAAGGAGCGATTAGACTTAGACACAGCCTTGTGACGGGAGGCTAGGACGTAGGTATAGGTGTAGACGTAGGCGAAATGGTGCGCGCGCAGAAATCGGCCATCGACCAAAGGCAATATCGACGAGGCAGAAACAGAGAAAGGGTATTATAAAGACAATTGGCGTCCCAAATTGTAAGAGATGAGCTCTGAGATTTGGGGATGTTGAATGTTGACGGGAGCTTGTCAAATGTCTCCGCTCTGGCTGAGGCGCAGTGAAGTCTGTTGTTTGATGTATTCGTCTCCTGTCTACGCTCGTTCCTTCGGCGCGTCCAAAGCCGATTGCTCAACCACAAGACAACAAATCCTGGGGCCGGGGACTCGGTAGATGCGAAAACTCCAGGTACTCGGACCAATTCGTGTTTTCAGGACTGCTCTCGGAATGTGGTCGGGAGAGGTCAACGATCAGCGGCCGATAGGTCAACAAGGTCGAGAGAGCGGAGACCTGGATTGGGGATATGGATGCCTCGCAACAATGTTATGAAAGCTGTAAGGAATACGACGATGGTATTGGGAGTAAAAGCTATAGCATGTTTCGGGAAGGTGTCTGTAACATCTAAACGAGGCACAGATATCTCTTCGGTAGGCACCTTTGGAGAAATTGTCAAGACCGGAGGTACCTAGAGAATGTTGAGATTGGGGCTGTGCAGAACTGCAGACTACAGTAGCAACCTGTTAAAGTTGTACGTGCTTTTCGAATGGCAAAAAGGCAAATGCCACCGTCGAAACAAGTAAAGTGCTAGTAAGTCTCGAGGTACGACTCCGTCAATCCAATTCCTAAAAGAATGGACAAAGCAGGAATTAGGTAGACGAGTAGAGTATGATAGGAAGCAATTTTGTTTGTAACACAGACCCGGACCGCTTCAGTATGTAAACCAAGGGTCAGGTTCAGCAAATTAAAACAGAAACAAACAAAAAAGACTATCAGTATGGTAAGGAGTCAGGATTTAACAATCCGACATGACGGTAGAAGGAGTGAATGGAAGTTGGATAATGAAGAAGAAAAGAGAGAGAAGACAGTAACAACTGCGATTGAGCCAATGAGATTATCTTAGATGAGTGCACGACTTTCAAGACTGGGTTCAACATTGCGGGTATTTGTGACAAGGATTACTAGGGGAGCCAAGGTACTTAGCCAGGGGTCGCATATACATAAAGAGACTTTTAATCGCACGGCCGAAACGCGCTAATTACGACATTAATAGAAGTCACGCAAAAGTTGTCTTTATTACACGTACGTGTACAGGTCCCTTGTAAAACCCGTACTAGTGAAAGTTTATCGCTTTTTAAGATTCAGTCCACTATGTATTTTCAATTATTCAATCGTCTGTTGTACAAAACTAAGTACAAAACTAAAACACTTCAAGTCCGACATCAATATTTTTTTTCTATTTCTATTTCCTCCGTATCACCAAAATAAATGTGGCCAACTTCCCCATGTCTCTTAGCATTATAAAAACCAGCTTAACCATCGTCAACTGTCACTTGGCACAACAAAACTTGGACCGCGTGGTCCGGCCTTGGTAAATTACAAAAGACAAGCAAGATAGTGTACCTAATGGAACCCCCAAACAGAGAAGCTGATCGTCGTATCATTCCCGGCTTGCATCTCGCGGTCATGGACCCCGTCCCTGTCCGTCTTTCGCATTCGTTCTTCTACACCATGTACATACGTGTAGATAACTTTACAACACGTACCGAGTACAATACGTATACGGCATGTACCGTGGCTGTCGGTTATTACTACTCAGGGAAAGGCCATATGCTCTCGGCGAATTAGAGCTGACTTGGCAGGGTTGACTAAAGTGCCAAGGGAGGCTGTGCAGCTCCAGCAGTCGGGAGCGAACTTAGAAGGTGACCGGGGGACGCCATGCATTATTCGGGACCATCTTGATTTTACTCTACGATCTTCCCAGTTGAAATTCTTGACTTTTTTGCCTCACTCAGGGGAGTGAGTCTGGGTTCTTTCAGAAGTTAAGTACTTTATAGGTGTTCGGTGTGTAACGAATCGCATAGTCACGACTGGTAAGTATACGTAAGGAGGCGTCATGGAATCATCCTATTAAGTAGAGAGTTCTCAATGATACTTGAGGACGGACGTCAGTAACAAACTTTGCAGCCACTCACCAATACAAACACACATCTTGTTTGTCGACCCATTCATGGCCACTCGAGTTAACGTTTCTCTTCCCCAGGCGGGGACACACAGAGACATACATATTTAGGTAGTAAGTTGCGGTCTGTATACATAGTAGTGTAGGGTTGGGCTTCTTCACACGATACCACGATACCCAATTCACAGCCAGGGGAATCCATCCTTGGCAGGATGCTTCATGTGTTCAGCCAAGATGCTCCAAGACCGACTATTGTCAGGAACAGCATAGATATCTTGACCAGCGTTATAGCTCATGGCCCATATTATCGTCATTAGCATCGACTTTAACCAAAGTACTGAGTCATTAGGCGAGGCCCCCCTTTATCTTTGGTGTTGGAGTAGACAACACAGTCAAGTCAGCCCAGCCAGTCGCCGTCAGCCTCGCTATTCTAGATAACGGCTAGTACATCACCACTAATAAGGCTGTTATTTGAGGAGAGCGACGTATCAACTGCCAGCGAGTCTCACATCCCGTCCACGTGGAACGCAAGGAATCGATCTTATTGGGGTAGCGGACTTTTTGGATGCATGGTGAATACTACGCCGTTCGAATGCCTTGTTTGTTGATAGGTGAGAAGGGTGAGTGGCTTGCATTGCAGTCAGCCAAATGCAGGTTCTTACTAACTTGACTTCTTTCCTTTTTGTGTAACTCACCTTTTTTTCTCACCTACATATTCCTATTCCTCCACAAAAAGCCTCGAGTTGATATTAGGTTTTGCCCTTTCGTTGTGGGGGAAGGGGAAAATGTGTTCATCAAACAGCATTAACAGCGAGATTATACCAATACACGTATGTCCTTATTAGCCAAATCAGTGCTTGGATTTCACATGCGAAAATATGGGGAACGGCGGACGCGTTCCGCGTGTCCGCGCCTTGGACTCGAGGTCTTTCGATATTACGTATTATCATAGCTCTCAATGCTAATACCTATCAAGATGATGATTACCGAAACTCTGCGGGTGATCTTTCCCCAATTGTATCAGAAAAAGTATCATCTCCGATATCAACATATACAACCTTGTCTCACATGTCAAGGCAGATTTTCTAGTGTCAATATCTACAAATAAATACCTATATCTTCAGATGAAAACGTATCAACAATAGGACCAGAACATCCTAACAAATCCTTTGCTACGTCTAGGCAAGGAATAATAGTCGGGTGCGTAGCAACACATGGGAGTAGTAAGCATTCAAGCACATCAGATCATGGACGGATTAGGACAGCAGTGCCGCAGGCATTTTCCATGGAACGTTCGTCTGATTCATGGGTGTCTTGAATAGAAGCTCGAGAATTCCCAAACGCGTGGTTGCGGCTCAGCTGTAATCAAACTTCCTGCCTCGGCATCAGACTCCTCTCATCTAGATATCCTCTCTCCTTAGTTTCAGCTTTGCGAGACCTTGCAATGAGACTTTTAGTAAAGAGTCATCATACAAGGTTGAACGGAGACACAATAGGTTAGGCACATCTACGGCTCTCTGCCGATCTATCGCCGTCTTACATTGCCTATCTAGTCGATATATGAAAACCTATATTTCCTATATAGGATATTTTTTGTCCCATCGTACGCCGAGGCAGAACAGAAACCTCATGGCGTTCAGGGACCGTGCATCTGCAATTCGGAGGCACAGCAATTAACCTACGGTGGTCTAGAGATTCACGCAGGGTGAAGCTCATGGTGCCAAGACTGGGGTTCTATTCCTCGTCTGTCATGGTCACATCGCGCATCTCACCTATCTACATCCTATTCACTTGAGCAGATCTTCGCCCCCATATCCATCAACAACAACACCATCATCGAAAAAGGCAAGAAAAAAAATTTCTGCCTGTTTTGAAACATCACATCGAACATGTATCCATTAGAATGTGTAGAAAATTTACCTACCTACCTAAGTAAACACAAAACACAACCCGTGTGGCTGAGCCTGTCGTACACCGTGAGCGCTCACACAAGATAACACACCACTATCTCCTGTTTACAAAAATTCGAGTCCCCCTAGATTTTCCCACCAGAGTATCGGGTTCGAAACTGCAGCCAGCCAGCCACCCGTCCAATTGGGACCCGACAGAGCTACCTAGCTCTGGTGACATCCGCGTGGCAGTGCTCCGATAGTTCTCTCGTAAGCTCATTTAACTAAAGATTCGTGTCTATCGTCATCTATAATCGTACCCTAAGTAGGTAGGTATGTACGAGCTTCGATGCCCGGCTTCCTTAACGAACGGGCCAAGGAGAATAGAACAATCCGGATCCCGCTCGTGCGGATAGGTAGGTATACAAGAAATTTATTTCTAATTAGCCATATTCTTTACTAGGTGTGACATATTAGTAAGTGATATGTGACAAGCCCAGGTCACCGAGATTCGACGAGGCACTAGCTCGTACAAACCAAGATGGCCAAGTGCATAGTAACCCGCACCGGCAAATCTGTGATACACCTTAGGCTCTTGGCTTCAAAGCCTCATGATAGTCTCTCAATGCTAGTAGTACAATAGCACAACTAATAAGTCTGTCGTGGAGAAGCTAAAGCCATGAGAGAAGCTAACTACGTCTTTCATACCTTGCCATGTCCCCTACAAAATCTCCCTACATCCAGATTCCCCGGCTTTCGCAGTTAATCAACTTCCAAGGCTAGGAGAAACGAGAGGGCTACCGGGGTTGACATTGATTATGCCAGCCGACATATCTGTATACCGCGTTGAGAAGCGATTTGCGCAAGGCATACTTGAACATTCACGATATATCCACGCAGTCAGTCTAGCCTCGGACCTCACAACCTAACATCACATCACATAACCCATGGATCGCCGACATAGCCACATAGGGCAATATTAACTGTCCATCTCCGGTCCAAGAAACAGCGGGAACTGGTCGCTCAAATATACCCAGGTAGTCAGGCTGACCGAAAGGTAGTCCTAATCCCTTACAATACCTAAGGTAGTTAGTATTCACAGCCCTCGTACTGTCTTAGCCAGTGTTAAACAACGTGAACCATAACATCCCACACGATCCGAATGTTCCACTGCAGGAGGCAATTGCCGTAGCACTTGCGTCTCCGTTACCCGTAGGCGAGCACAGATCAAGCCGTTTTGGTATGTATGTGTGTGTGTACGCATGTAGAGGATAACCTCGGACTATACCTAGATAATCTGAGTCTCCCGGACTCGGGTGCTAGTCAGGGAGGCTAGCATCTCGTGAGACCATACCTCAGGTACGACATTGCCCCTTTCCCACGTAACTTCGCTATATGCCGAATATCACAGGAATTCTGAAGATCTAATTCTAGTTTCTACTGCTCTGCCCATCTACCATTCTACCGCCCCAAATCGACCCGTCTAACGAGCACCAGCCTCTCATCCCCCCTCGCCTCATCATCACTCTCCTCCCCTCTAACAAACCTCTCCATCCCCATCCCCCTCCCCTCACCCCCAAAGAACGCACCGACAGCCCTCCCCAGCACCTCCTCCCACAGCCCCAACACCAAGCCCCTGAGTTCCTCGCCCGTCTGCTTGAAGTCCGGAAACGCGTTGACCTCGAGCAGCCACGCGGCGCCGCTAGCATCGACGAGGAAGTCGAGCCCGAAGACCTCGAACGCGTTCTCCAGGGGCCGGAAGTGCATGAGCATTGCGCGGGCGGCGGCCTCGAAGACCTCGCCCGCGACCTCGCAGATCTGGTTGAAGATGTCGGTTTTCTCCCGCGGCTCCAGGGGCAAGTCCCAGAACCGGCGCACTGTGCCCTCGGCTACGGAGCGCTGGAGACACGTGTTGGTGAGGTGGGCTTCGAGGTCGATGTGCGCTCCGGAATTTTCGGAGTTGGGTGTAGCTGTAGAAGTTGACGTAGAGGTAGGCGCAGCATACGGCTTCCCCGCAAACAGGGCGAGCATGTGCCTATAGACGTAGACATCTAAGCTGCCGATGCACGCGACGTAGGTGCGGATGTGGAATTTGCGATTATCGCCCGGCAATAGGAGCGGCGGGTGTATGTAGGGCTGAGCCACGAAATGACGAAGATGCGAGGTGGTAATATCGTTCCTTTCGGAGGCGACCGCGTCACCCCTATTCCCCTCACCTGCATCTCCATCCCTATCTCCGCCCTGGCCCTCACCCTCGCCCTCCTCTTCGTCCTCGCTATCCGGCAGATCCTCCTCCCACTCGTCGAAAATCCCCTGCAATTCCTCCATCGTGCTGAACAATCGTATGCCCTGTCCCCTATCGCTCATACTCGGCTTCAGAATCCACCACTCCTTCTCGCCCCCCTTCTCCTGCCTTTCAGCATTCCTCTCCAAGCTCGCCCGTAAATCAAACGCCTCGACCAGCGCGTCATCCAAAAACTCCGCGTAATCGAGCTCGAAAGCCTCGGCCCTCTTGACATGCGTCGCGAGCACCGAATCCGGCCTCTTCGCGACCCAATGCTCGACCGTAGCTCCTAGATAGTGCTTGCGTATCAGGGCCTTGCGCAGCATGTAGCTGTTCACGAGGCATGTGTGCGGGTACGCGGCGACGTAGTCCCAATCGATGGCCTCGTAGGGCGTGACCTGCAGGATGGGGCTGCTGTTGTCCGGCAGCAGCTTGCTAAGCGACACCGGCTCGCCCGGGACCGCGGCGTCTGGCATTGGGAGGAGGGTATATGCTTCGGGTGGGAACAGCTTCTGCAGGGCAGATAGGATAAGGGGCTGGACATAAGGATCCTCGTAGGCGATTAGGGCGTAGAAATGCTGTTTGGGCCGGTATATCAAGGTTGACATAGACATGGCCATTGTCGTTCCTTGAGAACTTGGATCTGATGCATCCCTACAGACAATAAAAATAAGAAACCGCGGTTAAGGGCGTATACACATCGCAGGCATTCGACGTACGTAGAACACTTGACAGCACCGTTCACCGTAGCTCATCTCTCAATGAGTAGGTATGGTCTAAAAGATGACGAGGTTTTGTCTAACGTCTATCTGACGAACCGGTTATGCGGCCATGCAAGGTCCCACTGTCTATGATGCTGCCATCCCCGTCTAAAACCAGATACAGTACAGTAGGCTCAACTCACAGTTTCAACTCCTCTCCATGCAAGTGCGATGCGCCATGCCAGAAGTTCGCTTTTAATGGTGTTACACTGCATGATAAGTAAGTCTCAAATACATGTATAAGTAGGGGTTAGAACTTGAACTCACCTGGTATAACCTTCTTTGACGGCCCATCCATCATTACCCGGAGGTGACTCCTCAACACTCTTATATACATCTGTAAACCGTGGCGCCCACTTGAAATGTCTGTGTGGATACCGCATCTGACCTGCATCGCCAGTGTCGCCATTCGTCTTCGATTCAAGGTTATTAGATGCCTTCGCTTCTTCGCCCTCGCGTATTCTCTCCTCTTCCTCGTCCTCGTCGCCAATGCTTCCCTCGACCTCCTCGAAGCAAGCACCGTTCTCGCCCCAGTAATTCTGCAGCATCTCCGCCCACAGTGTCTTCCGCTTTTCGACGCCCTCAATAAGTGGCACGTTGACTGAATATAGGTCGACGCTCTTATCCGTCGGCCACTGAGCATACAACTTCTCAATGACACGCACACTATGTCGACTAGCGGCGTCGATAATAGTAGGGTCGTGGTTGCGACTAAAGAAGGCGTAGCTCAGTGCAATGGCCTTTTTTCTGCATACGGCGGCCTCGAGAGCGCCGCCCAGCGTGCCAGAACTTAACGCAAATACAGCAGTCGTGTTTCGGCCGTAGTTGGGGCCCGATACCACGAGGTCGATAGGACCCTTCTCATGAAAGAAGTGGTGTATTCCGATCTGGGCACAGCTTGCCGGCGTCCCGTCCACTAGGATCCATTCCTCGCCTTTACTGTCTTTGCTCGGCCGTGTGTATGTGGTACCTTGAGCTTGTGAGGCTGCGCTGGGGGACGGGTCGAAGGTGGCGGATGGTCGGTAGTACAGTGGCTTCACAGTCTGGCCGATCATATGCGCCTTTCCGATCCAGGAGCGTTGAGTATGTGGTAGGCAGACCGAGACAGTATGCCCTCTTTTCTGAAGCTCTCTGACTAGACTGTGTACATAGGGCGAAGACGTGGGAGACGGAGGGCCGTCGTCGTTCGTTACTAATATATGCATTATGGGAAATAATATTACAGTTGATCTAGGCTGAATTCTAAGGTCAATTTGGGATTGAAGAGGGTTATAATACTGGAGGCGGCCTTTATAAACAAATGAGATTTCCTAAACCTGAGATTTCTAGGTATTATGCGTGTGTTAAGGGATTGAAGAGTGAGTTGTGGACTCGACTCGTGCGAACTGAAATTTAGGCGGGGGCGGGGTAGATGATTGCCATTATAGTCGCAATTGGCTTGAACCTTGGAGGGTTTGTATAATGGGCTGAATGGGATACAACATAAGGTATGACGTGATACTCAAATCTTCTGGCACAACTTCCCGCTAACATATGGGGTCATCCCAACAGTATCTGAACTGAGATTTGTTATTGCCCGGTGCTCTCATCCGCGTTGGTAATAGGATACAGGTATCTTTCTATGTGACATTATTAGAGTCTGCCTTGCATCCTATGTAAGGGGCCGTAGTACGTTAATAATTAGAGATCCTATGGCTTCCATGTATACTTAAACTAGCCTCATGTTTTCCAAAAGTTACGTATTACTACCTACATGTAGGTAGTTTAGTAACATCATATAGCGAATTACGAGGGGTACCTCCTCTACAAATTTAAGGGGCAAGGTTAGCCAGCATCTTATTAAGTTCACGATACGACTCTACGAAAGACCTTAAAGTTCTATTGTAAAAAATCCATCGCATTGAGATTGTCGAGAAGCGGCACTAATCGCGAATGTGCTATGATAACACGATCGATTGATTCATTCTGAGGCAAGCTATGCTAATCCGGTGGAAGATTCCCCTACAACCATTAATCTGGGAATCTCTCAGTCAAGGGACACATCGATCCCTTGACCTCGGTAAAAGCGACGCCTAAAACACCCGTCCTCTCGGGATACCAAGTTTCTTTTTTTCCATTTTCCATTTTCCATAGCCTCAATGGCTTACCGCGATCCTGCCCTAAAACCCTCACAAAGGGAAATATGAAGAAATTGAGGCAGAGTAATAATCCCTAAGCCTCATTCCATTACAACTTCCTAGGTGAAAGAACTGGATCGAAACGTTACCGCCGCCACCGACTAAGCGCGTTGGCGCTTCGAAGACTCGTGAGGTCCAACCAGCGGCTCACCTTCTCGCTTCTGACCATGAGTGGCGGCTCGACTCTTAGAGCGGCGCCAGCCGTCGAATGGGCTTCGCGGCTTGTGCTGCTTGACGGGCGTCTCGCTTGCTTGTAGTCGGGTGCTGGCCCGAGTCGCTCGGATAGTGGAAGGAGGTGAAGCTGGTGCGAATCGGGGCGCGACGGGAGTCTCAGGCTTCTCGTCGAGCTTACCGGAGGGAGTTACAGGAACCTCCATAACGTGATCTTCAGCTTCACCAAGAATGTGATCCTCGATGTCAGTAGCCGCTTCTTCGTCCTCTGTAGTCGTCTTCGCAACAGCCTTACCCTTAGGGGGGAAGAGTAGACGGGGCTTGATAGATGAACGAGTCAACGGTCGGATTCGATCCGAACTGGGAGTATCGTACGACTCTGCGTCGACGCCCTCGCCTTCTGCTGACTCCAGATCATCGCTTGAGGAGAACTTGCGGAAGATCTTCTTTCCTCGGCTATAAGGTAAATTATTAGTAAATGGTTATGAGTGGGACCAAGGTGAGATGGGATGATAACTTACAAGACGTAGACGATTCCATCCTCTCGGTGAAGTGCTTCATCGACAGACTGCTTGCCTTCACCAGGAATAGAAACATGCTTGCCTCGGGTTCGTCGCGCGGGTTGCTCACGCTTCGGTGTAGTCGAGGGGTAGTTACTGTAAAAAGGGTTCTTCTCATCTGCCTCGGGAAGGCGGTCACGCGTGTCAGTGAAGATCTCAATAGGCTCTTCAATTTCCTCAGCAGTGAAGCTCTCCAGGGTAAGACCGGTGTCCTTCTTGGTCTTTCTCTTCTTAGGAGAAGGCATAGAGTCGGCCTCGGAGAACAGGTTGCGCGCGATCGTACGAACTTTGGCCTTGGTGTTCTCATCGGGCTGCTTCTGGGGGGTCTTGGCGGGAGTGGGAAGCATCGTGGCGCCTCGGGTGGTGGTGTTGCTGGCCTTGGCTTTCTCGTGAGACTTGTGCGAAGAACCAATTCCGAGAGAATCGGCTGCGTTAGCAGTGCTTCCGACAGTCAAATTGCCGGGTGCGCGTCGCACAGAATCCATAGCGGGCATTCGCTTCTTAACAGGCGAGAATGCGGGCGTGGAAAAGGCGTCGGATGAGGTTCGGGTGGATGCGCGATTGCGAGATTGAGATGGTGCATGGGGGGAAGGGGTGCGTTGTGCTGAGCGCTGCGCTGAAATACGAGCCGACTTTCGAGGGGAAAAAGGTTCCCAAGAATCGTTGTAACCGTACTTCGGAGTACCTGGGGTGTGCACTCGAGCAGGCGGCGAAGGCGTTGAGACTGCGAAGGAAGCCATTGCTTTCTCAGGCAGCGCCTCGCGTCAGGTGGTTAGATAGAAATGCAATGCAAAAACCTTGCGAAAACCTCGGACTCATGTGGAGCCCCGTTGCTAGGAGAACTTTGATGCCACTTCAAGTTCTGATTGAACAAAAATGGCCCGGATCAGAGTTCGATGTTGGACCGGGTTGAAGGGGCAGACAATAGTGCAGACGAGAAGGTTCAGTCGGTTTGGAATAGAAGGGGTACTGGTAAAATCGGGCTACTTTCAATCGGTTCTCCGTGCTCCTTAGCTCCTCTTACAATCGCAGCGGATTTCGGATCAGAGAAATTAATTGAAAGAATTGAGATACTCGAATTAATGTTTGCAAAGTAGCAACAGTGTTTCTACAGCGACAAGCCGAACCCAACAAGACTAACGGCAAGGAGCGTAGAAAACAAAGTATGGTGACGAAGTTGTGTGGTGGATGTAGCCCGGCGGAACGAAGTTGTAGTGGAATTTGATCAGGTTAGGGATATGGGGGTGGCAGGATGAATGAGGAAGTAGAGAAAGTGGCTGGGCTCGCCGACTTTCTGGGATGGGAGGGATTACTCCAAGTATCCCAACGGGACATGGAACGTGCGGGAGTCGCTACCTAAATTATGACATTCTTGCACGTTGATCCCTGCTACCTCGTTCTACTTGTTTTAATTACGGCGGAGTACCTGCCGAATCAGCTTAATTTGTGTGATAGGAGAGGTACTCCGCACAGTGTTTTACAGTGCACGCAGTCACGACCTTGATTCTAACGGGTGCACTTTCACATAGTAGAACGCGTTGTAGAAACACCCTGTAACGCGTCGCAAATCAGAGCTCCACAACAAACTGAATGGTGGAAACCCTATCGATAGCGGAAACTGAATAATCTAATTGGTCAATTTTCATAGCCAGCACATCGTCATATCCACAAGAAAACACACTTGCTGTACAACAACGAATGTCAACAGAAGAGCCTTAGACGCCAATGACCCTGCGACCCTCTGTCTTAGAATGACATACATATACAATATACCTACAAAGCACTAAAGATCCTGTGGATATACGTCACTACCTAATCGGAACATCCCATTTAGACCCGCGGGTTGTAAATAATTGAAGTTTATTGGCAACCTACTTCACCCCTGGAAAGCCTGGAAAGCTACCCCGCCAATCGTATATTGTGATTTTGCGACCTCATTGCTCTCCATCCTTCCCATAATAAAATATCTCCTTCCCTGAGATAGCCATGTCAGACCACGAATCTGACCATGAGGATCTCTTCGCCTCTCCTTCGAGGAGCCACACCCCCAAAGAACCACCACCGCGGTCCACAACACCGCTAAACCCTCCTCCGACCAGCCGCTACGATGACTCGGAAGAGACCCGCGAAGCCAACCTGCGACGAGAACTCGAAGGCGTCCGAAACATTAACGAGCTAATCGAGGGCGTCGTCGGCACGCTAGAGCGAGCGAAGGGCAACATGCATGTAAGTCGCCCTCCCATACCCCTAGTTTCTCTAACCTAGAGTTTCTTCATCTTCCCCCATCCCTAGTAAAAATGACATCACCCCCACTAACCAAACCAAACCCCCCCTTAGACCGTCTCCAACACGGTGAACACAGCGTCCACGCTCCTCAACACCTGGACGCGCATCCTCTCGCAGACCGAGCACAACCAGCGGTTGATCCTAAACCCCAATTGGAAAGGCGCCAGCCAGGACCTCGCCGACCTGGAAGCGGAGGCTCTCCAAAAGCAGCGCGAGGCTGAGCGGCGCGCCGCGGAGGAAGAACGGCGGCGCGCGGAAGCTAGGCGCAAGCAGGAGGAAGAAGCACGGCAGCGCGAGGCGGCGGCTGCGACACGTAGTACGTCGACTGGTACGAGTAGGGGAACGAGGGGAACAAGAGGCGGTTTAAGTAGGAGCGGGAGTGTGAGGGGTAGGGCGACAAGTACGGGCAGGGGCACATATGGTTCGACGAGTAGACCTGCGTCTGCGGCTGATACGAGCTCGACGAGCAACGCTAGAGGGAACTCGGGGATTGGAAGAGGGTTCTTGAGAGGGAAATCAAGAGGGCCACGGGGTTATTAGAGACGTGGAGGATAGAGCTTAGTGTCACTTGGTTAAGTATGGGCTTCTTGCCATTGCTCATCTATACATGAATGATGAATGACACGGCATGGGTATGCATCCCGGTGTCTTCCCGGCGAACTACGCAGACCAAATATAGTACACATTTGCCGATACCTAAGCATAATCGTTCCGCTGATCTCCAAACGCGCTTCTTTCTGGTTCTTCCTATTTTTTCTTAAAGAAATCACTCATCTTCTTCATCCCCGCCGTATTAACCTTCTTCAAGTCTCTCACACCCCTACTCTCGCCCGCCTTCTTCCTCTTATCTTCCTCTTCCTTCCGCCGCTTCTTTTCATTGCGCTCGGCCACCTCATCATCGTCCAGCACGCGCTTGCGGGAGTAATCTTCCATACCCCGCGCCGCCGCGGCCTCCTGCCGTAACTTCCTTATTTCCTCTAGGTAGGAGTCTAGGGGCGTGAAATCCACGGGCGGAGGTTTAGCCTCTTTCAGTTTGGTTTGCAAGAGCTTAGCTTGCGCGGGAGAAATGTAGCATGAGCAGATGAAGGTAAGGGCTGTGCGTAGGCGCTGCAGCTTGACAACTTCTGGGGAGGCCTGGAGAGTGGGTATTACTTCTGCAGTGTTTGTGGATTCCTCAGCTACGACTGAAGTGGCGGCCGTAGAAGCTTCTGATACCAAACTGGTAGCTGTTTCTGTGGAAGAGACCGACGATTGACTGTCGGCGGACTCGATCTTAGGGGTCGATGCCTCCGAGTTGGGAGCCGAGGTCTCCGACTGAACTTGTGCTTGTGTTTGCGAGACGGGTAATATAGTTGTGCTCTCCCTCTTGACACCTACAACTGGTGCCTCCAGCGTTTTGGTCACGAACCTGTCCTCCATGCTCTTCGGCAACGGTTGCTCGCTCATCTTCTGCGCCTTTCTCAGTATTTCAGTCAAGAGCTTGTCCTCGCTGAAGCGGAACATGGTCTCGTCACCCGCTTCCACCGTGTCACATATCGCTGCCATGCGCGACTCTAGCAGCGTTCGTACATTACCCCATCGCAGGATCTCGGATAAATGCGGCGAGGTGTCGCGAATGGAGTCTAAGTAGTCGTCGCTGGATATAAACATTCGCTTTCCATCCTTGATACTTGCTGACTGGTCCGCAAAGGCGGGTAAGACAAGAAATACAGGATCCACGGGCGTCGCGACGAATAAGTCGGCACCCTTGGTGATATAGGAGCCGAGCTCAGCGCCATCTCCGTCTATCTTCTCTTCGACTCTTCCAGTGTTGCCGCATTCTATCAACCAACTTCTGGGAGTAGATTTGGGCGCAGCGATCCTAGTAAATTCATAGATGCCAGTCTCTGGACATACGAGGTATCTTGTCGGCTTTCCGTATCTTGGGTTTAGAAGGGAGACTATTCTTGCATCTCTAGTCGCTTCTGTGGGGAGGATGAAAAGTTTTGGCGGGTTTAGGGATTCTGCTTGTAATGTGTACTTCGACTTGCTGTCGGAGGTAGTCGTCGACTTAGAGTCTGATTTCGCCGTCGCTGATGCGCTCGCCTTTGACCTGGTTGTTCTCGCCATGCCGTAGAATCGTTATATCTTCACCAAAACATAAGATATCCAAATTGAATGAGCTCAATTGGTATCCTACAGCCGTAATGACGAGAGTATATGGTCTCTAGATGATCAAGTTATACTCAATTAAGGTGTCGGTGCAACTTGACGGTGTTTTGTTCGAGATTGAAGGGTT
This sequence comes from Hypoxylon sp. NC0597, assembly GCA_022432515.1. Classification (NCBI taxonomy): domain Eukaryota; kingdom Fungi; phylum Ascomycota; class Sordariomycetes; order Xylariales; family Hypoxylaceae; genus Hypoxylon; species Hypoxylon sp. NC0597. The sequence goes on from JAJKLA010000010.1 coordinate 555,537, forward strand.
GTAACTAAGTACCAACACCCCTGTCGACGCGTGCTGATGGAAATCGCGTCTAGCTGAAGGGGAAACGCGTTATCACTTATCGATACATGTAACCCAATCTATGTACCAATCTACCAATCTACCAAAGTAGCCTCCTTTCATGTATTCTTGTGGCACTTGATGTGTTCGTATTCGAGAATTCGTGAAACCAGTTCTTACTATATTTATCAAGCTTCAATTCTTGCGAATGCGTCGACCTCGTACAAGAATAAAGGCGAATAAACAAACTTCCAGGGGTACTGTGTTATTGGTGCCTCGAAGAACCAATCGCCAATCTACTTTCACCCTGTCCCGTTCTACTTCTATATTTGCCGCATGATATAATATCTACATAGCAAGGCACCGGATCCCTGCAAGTTTTGAGTGGAGGGGACGGGAAGCCTTGTCGAATAAACACAGCGGATGGAAAACGGGAACAACAGTCATGATGCCCGCTAGTATGTTCTAATACTTTCATATCATGTCGCCCACATATCTTTATCATCGCCATCAAATCACTCACCAACAATGATAGGGTCGGGCGCAGACCCTGAGGCCCAATGGCCACCGCGATCCCCCCATGACGTCCTCCTTAGCACTCCTAAAGGACGCGAACGATTGCGACGCATGGCTGAGCGGGCGTCCCCAACACCATCCCCGAGTAAGCGGAATCGACTGACTCCCGCCCTGGCGGCTCGATCTGGCAACTCTCAGCGCAACAATGTAGAGGATATCAAGATGGATCTAGACGAGGATGATGACGAAGAAGAGGAGGATGAGGAGATGCTGCAATTGAAGCTGCAGGCGATCCAGGCGAAGCTGAAGCTAAAGAAACTGCAAAGCGCAAAGGCAAAGAAAGCGCAAGGAGGAGATACATCCCCAATACGATCTGAATCTGTGCCTATACCAGATATTCCAGTGGCCAGCCGAGCCCGCTCCAGAGCAGAATCATTGCAGTCAAGGCCGGCGGCACGGCCACAATCTCAGATGGAAGTGCAAGTCCCGGCGTCTCCAGTAAGGAGAGCGCAGACAGCCCAGGGTCATAATTCTCCTAGTAGGGTAAGACTGGGTATTGACAAGGGAATTAAGGCGAAGGATGTTTCGCTGAAGAGGGCACCAAGCTTCAGGAAGACCACAGAGAACCAGGATGGCCCGCAGGGAGGTTACCTCCGCAGAGCGCATACACCTGCCCTTAGCACATCTGAGCTACCCACCAAACAGGAGCGGCCAATGACTTTTAGCGAAAGATTAGCAGCGGCTAGATCAGAGGAGACAAGTCGCCAGGAGAAACGAGAGAGGATAAATCAAGCAAGGAGCAACGCCTTCGAGCTCGGGAGACAGGAGATGGAGCAGTACAAAAGCAATGCAAAGGAGATACCCGATGTCCCAATACAGCCGGAGCAGTATAGTCGTGAAGACGTCATGGCCGGTGGTCATCTCAAACGTAGTAACACTATGCCGGGTTCAGGACGACCTATGCAGGATTTAGATCGGTCGGGAAGTAGTTTAGGGGGAGCGACGGATTCGCAAACAGAGGCATCTGGGCGCCAGAAGAAACATCCGCCTGCCGAGGTGCCGGAGGAAGAAGCGTCCGCATTCGAACCGTACTCCGCCGTCCACCTCTCGAAACGTGTGATACCGCACTCAGTCCTCACGCGGAATTTGGCGGGCAAAAAGACGTACGTGATCAAGGACCTGCTGAAACACGTCAAGGCGCCCGAATTCCAGCTTCCAGAGATCGAACAAGATATAGTCGTCTTTGGGATCTTGGCCTCCAAGTCCGACCCCCGTTCCCACAAGACTTCGAATAATAACCTAAAGGAAAAAGCACAAACAGACCCGGCCAAGGGGAAGTACATGGTGCTGCAGCTTGTGGATTTGCAGTGGGAGCTCGAGCTCTTCTTATTCAATTCCGGTTTCGACCGGTACTGGAAGTTAACACCCGGCACTCTCCTCGCCATCCTAAACCCAACAGTGATGCCGCCCCCACCAGGTCGGACCGACACAGGGCGCTTCAGTCTCGTCATAAACAGCGGGCAGGACACCATTCTCGAGATCGGCACAGCCCGGGACCTGGGGTTCTGCAAGAGTATCAAGAAAGACGGCGAGTACTGCAACAGCTGGGTGAACCGCAAGCGCACCGAGTTTTGCGAGTTCCACATGAACCTAGGACTAGCCAAGCACCGACAAGCACGCCAGGATGTCAACGCCTTCAATACAGGCCTTGGGCCTAAGAAGGGCAAGGATGGCGACTGGAGAAATAAATATAAGAGCTCATACCGTCTTCACGATTGGGAGAACAATGCCAACGACTCGAAGAAAAAGGGTAGGGGGAATTATGATAGGGAAACTGGTAGCCAGTGGTTTATATCCAAGCCGAGCGCTGCGAGCATGCTCGACAATGAGGTCCTCGGCGGCCAGGTCGCGGACCGAGTCGAGAGGAGCGAGGCCCTGAGACGGCGCCTGGCGACGGAGGAGAAGGAGCGCGAGCTCATGAAGAAGCTGGGCCAGATAGGATCTGGTGCCGGCAAGGAATACATGCAGAAAGGCGGGAGCGGCACTAGGAGTAGCAGCGCCCTTTCCTCCAGCTCGAAATCAGGTTTTCCGTCTGCGGCCATACCCGGCTCGACGCAAGCCGCCGAAGAAAGGCCAGACCTCGACGCTAAGTCCCTCGGCCTCGTCCGGCCAAAGGGCCAGGAACCTAAGATGCACCTGAGCCCCGTGAAGCGAAAGCGCAGCGAGAACTCCAGCCTCACATCCACGTCAACCTCAACCTCTACATCTACAGCCGCTTCTTCCCACTCTAGGAACAGTAAACCAGCACTAGGCTGGGGCGGCAACCTGAGAGATAAATTAGCGCGCATGAAAGAAGGCGAGAGACTACGTCCCGCGATCCCGGATTCCAGCGGCAATAGCAGCACCGTGGGCGGCGGAGCAGCGGCGGGTGACGACGGCAGTAGCATCAGTGTCGGCAGCAGCATGCGGTCTCCGGCGCGCAAGAAGACGCGGTTCGTAACTCCGAAGGGGATCCGCGAGGCCGGGAGGGAGAGCCTGGGGAACGAGCTGGCTTCGGTCTTGGGCTCTCGCCCGGGGTCCAGCCATAATGGTGGTAGCGGTGCCGAATCTAAATCGGGTCTTGGTGCTGGGCTTGGCGATAGGGACAGGTACAGGAAAGCGAGGATGGTTGTCTTGGATGAGGACGATGACGATGACGAGTTGGAGATTCTGCGGTAGTCATCATGAGGGCAAGTGGAGGCGTAAAAAACGAGGAGAGAAAAAGGGTCAAAATACGAGGTAGACAGGAGTTTCGAGGAGTGAAAAAGGAGGGAAGGGTGGCAGGGGAGAGGAGGGGAGGTGAACCCGCGAGGCGCGAAAACTGAATACTGTTCCTTTTGTCTTCTGCATTGCAATATGGCATGGTATCGACGGTCCGAACCAGAGATTGGCGTCTGCAAAGGCGGCGTGGCGTGTATGGACTATGGATAGGAAAGGATATATGTACCTAAGGGAAGAACGGAATCCCTAGCTGCTTTAGCTTGGGGCGGATTGGATGAAATCAGATATCTGGGAATTCTAGTCCCTCGGCTTAATCCAGCAGTGGTCTGAATTAAGCTGGTTGTATTCAATTTCTACCTCTATATGTGATATTCATCTTATGGCTCCTCGTCGATCCGACTTGCTTGTGAACCTAAGATGCTGTCGAGACTGGTTAGTCTCGTGAGAAGAGTGGTGTTCCTTTATCATCTTTAACGATTCTATACCTAGGATGTCTGGCTTCTTTATTATATTTAAATATAAACTAATGAGAAGAGCAAGCGACATATTGTATATTATGCCCTATCTTGTCCTATCGACATCGGCTTATATCATCAAGTCGAATTTCTCATCATTGTCCAGGACCGGAAGCAGTATAACCACGGCTTACTTAGTAATGGTTGCCACTGAATGTTTCAAGGACCAGAAGCAAATACAACCATCCTCTTATTAGCAACGGGAACTTTCACTAGGCGCAGATGAAGAGCTCATTCCAAATATTTATTCACTACATAACTTAGTTAAAATATGTATACTTCCAAATGACCAGCTTAGGTTATATCCCGGAGCTCCAAGCCAGGTAAGCCAAAGCCTTTCTTTCATACAGTAGTCTAGTATCGCGAATCAAACTACGAGATTCGTCAAGTCGCAGTGAAACTGCTTCTCATGATCATGGGCCGTAAACGAACGGAACGAGGTAGGTAGAACGACAACGAATCAAGAAGGAAGGACAAAATGACTACCTAGGTATGTAGGCCACATCGCAGAGATGTGCCGTGATCTACGGTCTGCTATGGGATTTTTGCTGTTTCTTTTTCTTTTTCATTCGGTTCCTTTTTTACGGTTCCGTCTTGCAAACTTGTAGCATCCCCCCGTCCCCCAATCCCACTTCGAGACCACTACCCCCTTAACCGAAAAGGAAATGTGGAATGAACTGGAAAAGAAAAACGACGGACTTGCGCACTCCCTTATCGACGAAAAGTAGTCATGCCATCATTCTGTCACCTCATCCTTGATCTCTTCGACATCCTGGACTTGGTCTCCCGAGGGCTTCTTCTCAATCGTCTCTTCTAATATGCCCTCGCCAGCTGTATTGGTAGCAAGAGTTTTGGTCTCTTCTGTTGGTTTAGATTCACTCGTGGCCTCGCTCGATTCGGACTCAGCTGGTTTACTCTCCGACGTAGTCTCCGACTTGTCTTTTGACTGAGTCTCAGACTTGAATTGGTCTGATGGCGCTTGTAGTTTGGCCTCGTTGGGCTCTTCACTTGCTTCAGTTACTTCACTAGACTTGACAACGGTTTCCGATGAAGCCTCCGGTTCAGAATCGTCTACTACCATGGTACCCTCCTCATCGATACTGAATAGGGTACGAGTCATGGAAAAACTTAGGACAGGTTTGCCATTAGTCACTGGTGGCGGCCCGGATTCGACACCGCTTGGACTCCTACTTGTGGCCTTAGTGGGAGCTCTTCGCTGGGGACCTCGTGCGCGGCCTTTCCTCGCGTCAGACAATGGGGCCTTCTCCTTTTCTTCGGCGGGCTCTTCGGTAGTGGATTCTTCCTTCTTAGGCGCTTGAGGGCCTAATTTGAGACGATTATTGAGATCCGATAGGAACCCTGCCTGCAAGGCAGCAATCTTCCCCCCAGCTGGCCTTGCAGGTACCGCAGGCTTTGGCTTCGCCGCTGGCTCAGGTCCCTTAGACTCTGTAGCCGGTTTTGAAGGACGAACGGGAATCTGGGGCTTTGGACGATCGGGAATGACGGGCTTAGAATCATCACCGGATCCTTGCTTCTTGGGACGTGAGGGTACTGAGGGTTTCTGGGTGGCTTGTTCAGCTGGCTTCGCTTCTTCGTCTCCCTGCGGCTCCTCGGTGGTTTCCGGAGTGGAAACAGTGGCCGTATACTGCAGAGAATCAGGCGTATCTTCCCATATATCTCGACTGGGGAATCTACTAGTTGAATTAGGCCGGCTCTGGATCTCCTTGGATAGATGAGGTTTCTGTCCAACCCAGGACGGGGGCTTTTGTTGGCGGTACAAGAAACTGTCCGGAGTAAGTGCCTCTTTTTCGGCGAGTTCCTCTTGCCTCCGTGCGAAGGCTTGGGCCGGGGTTTCACCATCCCGTGGAGGGACGTCTAAGATCGCAGCCTGTTCTTTTTGGCGAGCTTCTAGTAGCTCCGGCGTTGAGACCTCAGCGGTAGAGTATACGCTATTGGGGGCATCCTCCCAGATATCCCGACTGGGAAATCTTTGACGGTGCTCCTTCAGCTTTTCAGCTTGAGTCAGAGGTCTCTTACCGCTCTTCTCATCTTCCGGGAACAAGGGTTCATATTCCTCGACGTCCTCGAGCGGAGTGGAGTGTATCTCAGGGGGCGGGGGACTGTATATACTTGCAGGTCTACTCGTAGGGCGACTTCTAGGCTCCTCCATTTCGTATGCACTGCCATGTCGTTCAGGGGGAGGCTCCACTGCCGGCTGTTGCTGGTATGGAGATGGATCTTTAGCCACTTCATCGGGCGCTAAGATAGGATACTCATGGGCTTCTTCAGCGCCCTCACCCACGGCAGATTTCTCGTCACCGAACTTGGCAAATCCCTTGCGTCCATCTGCTTCGTCTACGTGAATTACCTCGTCATCGTTGGTAGCATCAACTTGTTCAACGGAAGCTTGAGCCGCGTCGTGCTTGGGGGCAGTAGACGGCGGTCGAGGAGACGTGATACGTGATGTATACTCCTCGGCAGCTCGGTAACCGACTTGCTCACTAGGAGTCCCAACGTACTCGGCTGAAGTACCTATGAATTCTGGTTAGAAACACTCCAAAGCTTTTCGGCAGTTTGCGTTACCAAAACCAGCGCCACGGCTGGCCGTATTCCGAACAATCTTGTTCAGATCTTCACTACTCAACGAATAGTCGTTGACACGATCATGAAGATGATTGTATCGTTCTTTCTGCAGGACATCGGGATGCTTCTCGTAGTAAGCCTTGTCAAGCTTGTCGGGCGATGCAAGACCGTGTCCATGGAGACCGTAGACGTCAGAAGGAAGGTCACCAAATCCACCTCGAGAACTACTTTTCCTAGTGTGATGTCGAGACCTTGTTCCATCGGTGCTCGCAGTTCTTGGGACCGGGGCAGGCGACGGAGCCTGAACATCACCGGCATTGGCTAACATGGGGACACGTTGTCCAATCTCAGGGATGCCATTTTCATCCTCGGTAAAAATCTCGCTCTGGTGGGAAAGCTGGCTAGTAGTGCTTGCCTTCTTCTTCAAGCTACGGCCCGGAAACCCAGGTTCATCGTGGGAAGGACGCCCAATACCAAAAGCGGCAGCCCTATCGGAATCGGTACGGGTGACTTGAGCGACTCGCTGCTTGGCGCTCTGAGCGGGCACTGTCGGCTTCGGTGCATACAGTTTGATGTCTTCGCCGACGGTGCGAGTCTGCTCGGGAGCAGTAGATGACCGACGGCTCGTTTCTGGTGACGAGCTCAATTCCTCGAGAGCTACAGCATATTCTCGACCCTCTTCACCCACACCGGGCATTTCAACACTCATCGGACGCTCCAGTTCCTCGCCAAGATGGGACTGGCTATTTCGAGCAGGACGGGGGGCTTTTTGGCCAAAAGTGCTCTCGTTCAAGGGGGAGGGAGCAAAACGGTCCGGATTCGGTGAGACGGAACGATTAAAACGGCGGTTAACTGGGCGCGGGGGGATCGCGGGCGCGGACGAATTATTGTCTTTTTCTTGACTCCTCGTAGGACGAGGAGGGATGGATGGTGCAGATTGCATGGTGGCGGCAGACATGTTGAACAAAGAAAATGCAGTTATTGTTAACTCAAAAACTCGAAACAGCCACAATTAGTATGCGGTCGATAACAATATGACCTAGAAGAATCAACTAAAAATGTCAGCAAAGACAGAAAGGTTGAGTGACAAAGATTCGGCTGGAATGACTCGAGGAAAATGAATAAGGAACGAGTTGTGCGTGCTCCCGATGTGTTACAATATTGACTGAGCTCGAGTGATAGTCCAACAATGATAGGCTTGAGCACCCACCCACGTAGCCTTTTGTGGGATCAAGTGCTGTAAAATGGTAATTATACGTACCGCATAAATGCCAATAAGCTTCAAAAGATAATTATACAGGTCTAGCGAGCTAATACCGCAAGAGACTTATGGAATAGAATGCGTTGGTCTGAGGGTTTTTGCCGGTGGATCGTGGTTATCAGATACACTGGGCCAGACCAAGTTTTACGCCTGTCTAATTGTACACCCGTTAGATCTAGTTCCCTGTCATATCATGCGGTGAAGAGATAAAGATATTGTGAAGATAGGATGCTAGGGTGATAAGCTATGTAAGAGTAGCGGGATTGTCTTGGATAAGGCGTCAATGTCTTGATAGGAGAGATGTGTGATGTGGTTATTAGGCAATGGAAACGGACTCGGCGATACAGCCACGTTTTTTCCTGCTAGAGTGCCATTGGAATGTAGGTCTGAAGTTTCCCGTCTTCTCTAACGAGAAAACTGGAGGAATGAGTTTAAATGTGTTGTTAATTTACACCACCCTTACTTGGGAGGAAATAGGTTTGCAGGACGAATATCTGCTCGATCCAAGCGCTAAAAAGGGGAACGAAGCAGAAGCCAACGGGGTCGAACAAAAGAAAGAGGGCTGAGAGGTAGAGGAAGGTTCAACAATGGAGGGGTACTGGGTTCTCAAAAAGCTCTGTGTGCCGGACCAACTTACACGTTCGTAGATTGATTGGTTGGTGGGCAATGTATGTCAGATTCGGCCAGGTCAGCAACCTTAGCTGGATCTCGATTGGTGATGATGCCGGTACTGTTGCTATCGGTCTATTCTTATGGTAGGTTGATCTCTCTTATTCAATAAGAGCTTCAAAAGGGGGAGGAATCGATCACAGAAAAGGGTTTTGAGGATTAAAATCTCTAGTGGATCGACGATGATGTAAATGTCGGTCCGGTTTAGCCGTAATGAGATAATTGCAACTAGTAGTTACAATTGCGCAAGCAGTGTAGCTATTACGAATAGCTTCTCGCAAACAAAGGGGCGGCTTCTTTCGAATATGTTACGAAGTATCGTGTCGTATCGTATCGTAGTTCTTGTTCCTATTAAAAGTGATTGGGTCTCAACTCTGTAACTAAAGCCACGATGATGAAACTGCGAGGGACCCGGATGACTTAAATAGTTGCCCACCTTCAAATTCCTCATCTATGCAAGTTGGTAACTGGACAAGGTTTTTTCTTTTCTTTTCTTTGGGTTCCGTTTTTTTGTAGCACAGTACCTGAAGCCATTTGGCGATGTCATGGAATAATCTTGGTTCTCATTAGCTACCAATGACCCCTTCATGGACAAGGATGCTCAGGTCGTTCAGCATTTAGAGAACGGTTCTCGATGGACGCCCATTTAATGTACCCCGCATGTACTACATTGGCCTTCAAGTCACAAGCTCTCCCCGGCAGCCACGAATCTATAGTGAGGGGTACGTTTGGGGTACACATATCGCAAGTGCCTTCCCTCTGGCTCGACTCCTGACCGCCTGTGGGAGATGATTTTGACCAATCGCAAGTACTTCAAATGTCAATAGTGCTGAAGCTCTTTAACGGCCGAGCGGGGTGAGGTACCACCCCTCCACCCCTCAACGTATTCTTTTTTAGCGCCTCCATCGACGCAAGCATCTAGATGGGGCTTGATGCCAAGTGATACCGGTAAGAGAGACGGCACCGTCTATAATAAAACGGATATCCATGGCTCGAAAACTTGGGTGATCCCCACTTTGTAATTCTGATAGACTTTTAGAAAACAGTAAAATCCATCAACACTTTTCGGTTAGATACATGTATTCTAAAATAGATTCTTACTGTAACTTTGAAATGCTTAAGCTTCTTGTAACAAAAGTAGGCCGCCCCTATTATAATATAGGTATAATAATCAGGAGCCTCATCATCAATCAAGCGTACCTAGGTACAGTACATAGAACTATTTACATCATATCCACACTAACTCTTAGCCGTTCCGTAATCCGTATTAGCCCTTAAAACGGGCCAGTCAGGTGATTATGCAGAAGGGGTACATAGCATGTCAGAGTTTTTACGGTGAGTGAAACCGATAGAACTTTGCGGTCTTTCGATCGAACAATACCTAGGTAGCATTATCTAACTTCTCAGCTCCTCGGCTCCTCTCTTTCGGTATCCATTCGGTCTGGCCACGTCAAGCATAGGTTGAAAAAAAGAACATTTAAAAAAGCAATGCGTGCTCTAAAGCTCGAGGCCGCTTTAATGGGATGACCATGACGTGAAAACGCACAAACCCCCGATTCTCCAAGTGCGGTAGGCCAAACGGGTGCATCATCGTGGTCACGCTTCCGTGCCCCGCTTCGTGGGCCTCGAGTGCATGCACTACGGTATATACCGTACGCTGTTCTCTTTTCTTACCTATATAATGAACTAGTAATAAAATGTAGCCTTCACTTTTTCTAGAAGGCATAGAGGTAGCTATATCATTGGCTTGGCTGACCCATGTTGATCCATTAAAAGAAAGCTCCGTGGCTGTGCTGGAAGCTCTGTATGGTAGAGGTCATTGCCAAGCTGTAAGGAGGGGCATGTATACTGCGATGGTTGATCGTGATTGTGCACGTGCATTACTTATCATCTCCGGGGCTCTAGTTGACTGCGTCGGATTAGGACCATTAGTTAATTAGTACTGTACGTGAAAGTATGGCTCTAAATGATTTATTAGGATGAAATTTGAGGTGCTCATAGTATAAGCGTCTCAGTGTGTGCGGGGTGAGGGGCTATCCATCTTACTACCCAGAATGTAAGCGAAATTTCCAAGATTTTTATTATATCCCACAAGTCATATTGTAATGAGAGAAGACGTAGAAGTAGGTCAGAATTCGTTATTTACCTAGACACCTCAATGGGGTTCATTATAAGGGGAAGTTAAACCCCCCAAGATCTCCATGGAAACATCCATGGATGATGGCATGGGAAAACGGGCAGTACGGGCAGTCTAAGCCTCATCATGGAGAACACTAATAAGTAAGGTCATATTCACCCTGAAACATGCTTGCTTCAACGCTATCAAGGCGTCCTCTTCGCATCATCATAAGAATATAGATATATGCATATCCTTGTCAGAATGGCGGCATGCGAGCTTTGTCACGCTCTCGTTATCAATACCAAAGACTCTGTTCGACTCTCTCTGGAATTTACACCAGACGAGCTCCAAAAATCAGCTCTCATCAATAAGTGCTTATCATGCGACATTCTCTTAAAGGGAATTCTGCTCATGCAAGATGATACATGGTCTTTCGCAAAAGACGTTTCAAGAGTCTACGGCTATGGATACCCCACGGGAACCGACACCCTCACCCTAGAGGTTTACTTTAGCGACGGGCGCCCGAGACTTATGCTCGAATTCTTCTGCTTGGTTAACCATTGTGAGTAGCATTATTTTAGCCAAGAATTGTTTCTTCAGTGTCCGTTGCTAATAAATTAGATTCCGATTCAATGCCATGGAAATCCATCAAGCCAAGAACTCGTATCAGTGGTCACCCACTGTCACAAGTGGCAATACAATGGGTTAAGTCCAGGTTGGACCATTGTTTTAAACATCATGCATGCTCTAATGGGATAAACAAACCACTCCCAGCGAGGATACTTGCCTTTGAGAGATCTCATGATGGGGAGATCTCAGTCAAGCTTGTTGAAAACCCCGACGAATCTAGCAGATACGCTGTTTTAAGTCACTGTTGGGGCTCTCATTTATCATGTACGACAAAGACCAATAACTTGAGCGACATGACGCAAGGAATACAGTGGACTGAGCTTCCACGGACCTTCCAAGACGCTATCCGCTACTGCTTAGAACTCGGGGTATTCTACCTGTGGATAGACGCGCTGTGTATCCTTCAAGACGATAATAATGACTGGCAGGTTGAATCCGCAAGGATGGCCGACATCTATCAGAACTCATATATCTCACTAGCAGCCACTTCGTCTGACTGTAGCACTAGTGGGTGCTTCCCGAAGCAGCCAATGACAGACGCAGAACGCGCCTTCGAAGCCGTAAGCGTGGCAGGCGAGGTTTACCAGATCCTGGTTCGTCATCAACTCTCTCACTGGAGCACGCCTCCAACCGACCTGTCAAGACGGAACAATCCCTTACTCTCGAGAGGATGGGTTTTCCAGGAACGCTTGTTGGCTCCCAGAATCCTGCACTTTTGCAGTCAGGAGCTTGCTTGGGAGTGCGGAGAACAAACCTGCTGCGAGTGTGGAAGCCTGCCTGAAAGCCAGAATTTGAAGATGCAGTTTGCCTTGGCCACAGGACTGAAGTCTGAAGATGAACTCGTAGAAAGTGAGTACGAGAACGCACAAGATCGCTTCGAGCAATGGCGTACACGCTACCTAAGGGATAACGAGTTCGGCAGGAATGACTCGGACAATAACGAAATGAACGAAGCACGCCTGGTCGCCCGTCTGGGTTACCCTCAGCTAAAAGAGCTTTTTGAGCTTGCACCGAAGTCACGCCTTGACCTAGCCATCGACCAGTGGCATCGCATTGTGGAGCAATACTCGCCGCTAGCATTGACAAAAGATGCAGATCGCTTACCGGCGCTCTCTGGTTTAGCAGAACGGATGGCACCATTTCTTGGCAAGTATCTTGCAGGATTATGGAATAAGTCGTTGTTGCGTGATATGGCCTGGCGGGTTGATAAACTTGACCCAGGACATCGACGGCCCGCAAAATATAGAGGGCCCTCTTGGTCTTGGGTCTCTGTTAACACAGGTGTGTCCTTCTTGACAGAAGCAGAAATGACTTCTGTCTCTGCCCTAAGGTGTTTCGGGCAAAATGTAATCCGTACCGGTATATATACGCCAAGCGCCACGTCTGCCCAAGATATTGTTGCCCCTAATATTGTATCTGTTGAGGTAAAGACGGAAGGTAGGAACCCATACGGGGTGGTCCTATCGGCTATTCTAGTTGTCGAGGGACTATTGCGACCAGCACGTGTGTCAAAAATCATTACGACTTACGATGACTCGTCAACGCCACCCAGCTTCGAAGTTGGGATAGGCAACTTGATCCAGGACAATGGTTTGGTACCATCATTACGGCTACCAATTTTTGCTGATTATGCTTTGAACAATGGCCCTGAGATCTTGAATGGACGGGTTTACCTTTTTATGCTTTCATCGGAGGTAGGTCTCGTACTGATGAAAACGCCAATGGCTATGAGAGACGCCTCTATTTATCAACGGATAGGGATCATGAGGGTATCCTATCTTCTAATGGAATCTTATAGGATTGACTTAGTAAAGGGCTTAACGAGAACGAAGGTAGCTATTATCTAGATCACTGCTTATCAACACTCCATACTTACCCGCTTAAGGGGCAAATTGCTCAATTTACTAGTATCGCAATCCAATCCCCTGACTTTGGCTGAGCCTCGTCTTTGCTCATGGCTTTGTTTGAGGATGATATCGTATCCAAATTCCACCAGATAAGCGTAAATAAAGTATGCTCATGTTGTCTGAAAGGCAGGAAAGCCGTAGAATTAGTGAAAAGGGGTCAGCATCTCATTGGCAGCTGGCAAATTTTTTGTACGGTCCGGTCGAAAGTAAGGGTAGTATTATGGGTCTCGTAGATTTACCTGATCCACCAACAGTCCTTTATCCTGCTCATTTCAAGCTGACAGAGCAGGACGGTCGTTATTTGCATATATCTTCAAATTCCAGAAAAGCGACAAGGCTTCAGTTTCGGGCTTTCAGTCATGCGCCATGCTCCCACTAATCCCATCGAGCCCGAACGAGTGGCTGCGATTATGTTATCCTGGCACTCCCTCGAGATAGTCTCATGCAGGAAGATGCAGACCTTATGGGCAGGGTACGGGTACATCTACGAGCTTAAAGCACGAGCTACGGGCGACGACGCGGACCGCACGGGAAAAAGAGGAGAATTATACTCGCTTATACTCAAGTTCATCGCGCCACCGCAGACGCGCCTAGATTCTAAAGACGAGGGCCATCTGCGAAAATTGATGAGCTACGAAGTCGAACAATACTTCTACAACTCAGTGGCCCCTTTTTTGGAGGGTGAAACTGCTGTAGCTCACTGTATTGCTACTACACGAGAATCTCTCGGAAAGCCCGGTGCTGAGATGCTCGCAGGCGTGACCGCGACGAGTATGTTTTCCTGACAGATAATTTGTTTTTATTATACCTTCCCTACGCCATCTTGGGTAGGTATTCAGGTCGATTCGCAGGCTTAAAACAGAATATTTAACTAGAATACCTCGATTTTTTTCAATGAAAGTAAATATTGACTCATTTTACTATAGTAATGACCGATCTAAGACCCGATTTTCCAATTGCTGGGGAGAAGAGGTCGGAGCTCAGTGAGAAACAAGTTTATGCTGCATTAGACTGGCTATCTAGTTTTCACAGAACGTCTCGAAAATTAATACTAGAGGATCTGAAAGAGTTCCTACTACCGCCTCTTGAAGAAGCCAAGAGAAGGCGGGAAGGAGATGGCTCAGGGGCGAGATTGTGGCTCAATGGAGGTTACACATACCTCGCTACTCGTCGAAAAGAATACGCTTCTCTTGCCAAAGATGAGGACTCGGAGTGGCCTGCGGTACTCTGCTCACCAGCAAGCCCCGACGGACAGTCGATTTCTGAGATGGTGGCTGACTTCTTAACCCCCTGTGGCCGGAATTATGAAACTCTCATCCACGGTGATGTAAAATCAGAGAACTTGTTTACTACCAAGTCCGGCGACAAGGTTGCGTTCTTTGATTTCCAATACGTTGGTCTTGGACTCGGCGTCTGCGACCTCGCCAAACTATTTACATGTTCAGTACCGTTATCTTTACTTACAGACGACGAGGAAGACATTCCAAACGAGCTGTTGATGGAAAAGGGCGAGAAGAAACTCCTTGAGTATTATTACTCAAGACTACCTGGGAATTTCAAAGACCCTCAGGGACGTAGTCAGAAGTATGATTGGGATGACTTTGTTCGCCATTGGGAGACTGCACTTGTCGACTGGCTTAGGTTCCAAGCGTCGTGGGGATTCTGGGGTAACACCGAATGGCTTGAGGCCAGGGTAAGATCAATTCTGCAAGATGAGCAGTGGAGAAACTGGCTTGGGAAGAATCATAATATAGAGCGTAAATAGATGTTTGCGCTGTGCTAATCAACTTGGCAGTTTGTATATAGATCTGGTATACTTAATAATATAGATGGATGGGGATGATGCATGAGAATGAAGTACTGCTATGAACTATGAGTTGACCTAACCTAAAGTATCTATGTCAAACGTCGTGACGCCGAAATACTCGTAGCCAAAATTGTAGTGTAAGTTAGATTTGCCTTAATAGGTAGGTACCTTCTATCTTAGGCTAATTCTCCGAGAATGAAACAACGGCCAATTGTTATTCTATAAATCTAACATAAACGATCACTGTTACGTAGGACAATTGTTCACGACGCCTACAGGCGCGAGACTCATGCTCAGGTGTAGGATTTCCTAATTAGGAAGTGGTCATATGATAATGTGGCTGGGTGTGGCTAGGTGTGGCAGAGCACTTAGTCGGAAGAATTTAACAAAATTTTTGGACAAAAAAAAAAAAACTGATAAGTGCCCTCCTATTATACCTCCTAAGCTTTGAGCTCTTAAAAATGATCGACCCAGGGTGTGAATACCGAATTGGGTCGGTCCGGGTTTGCGTGAGGAGAAGGGCTCGGCAAGGCGATTCTTTAAGAGCTACATATTGATCGTCCAATCATCATTGAATGAAAGCTGCCGAGACGGGGGCTCTTAGATCAAGTATCTACGAACCCATGTGGGAAAAGTGTACCTACCGTCTAGATCTCCCGAACGGGTATTTTATGAATCTGCTGCAATTCCGTTCGGTCAAACTATTCGTTGTCGTGGCTTTGGCCGTACTAGCGCTGCCAGATGTGAATTAACAGCTCCGGGATAAGTATATGGTAGCTTTCCCTACATGCTGCGTCTAGTTAGCCATTGAGAAGACTACACTACACCATCGTCATCCATATACAGCAGATAGAAGCCAGCATTCAGTTTTGTCAACCTCAAGGATTATAGTTTCTAAATCGGTATAAGTGAAGCGAAAATGTCTTTCCCCTATAAGAATGTGCTCCTCATTGGCGCCACAGCTGGCATTGGTTGGGCGTTAGCCGAGCGCATGATTGAGAATGGTATCTTCGTCATTGGCGTCGGTCGTCGTAAAGAAAGACTCGACGCTTTAGTATCTAAACATGGATCGGATAAGGCTGCCGCGTCGCAATTCGACATAACTGAGCTTGACAAGATCGAGGCGTGGGCTAATGAGTGAGTAATGGGCGACCCCTAAAAAATCCATTTCATCTACGTAATAAGTACCTACTCATACCTAAACTAACAATCATGCGCAGAATCACCACATCATATCCGGACATCGACGCCGTGATCCTCAATTCAGGCATCCAGCGCACGTTGGACTTCACCAAGCCTAAGGAAATCGACCTGCCTCGCACAATCCAGGAGCTTAACACAAACTACACGTCCTACCTGTACCTGATCACGTACCTGTTGCCGCACCTACAAGCGCGCGCCCCCAAGCCCGCGGCCCTCGTCGGAGTGTCCTCCGGCCTCGCCCTCGTGCCTCTCCCACGGTGCGGCAACTACTGCGCGACGAAAGCGGCCCTTCATTCCCTCCTATGGTCGATCCGGGCGCAGCTCAGCTACGACGAGGGCAGCCAGCACATCAAGGTCATCGAGATCCTGCCGCCGGCGGTTCAAACGGAGCTGCACTCGCAGCAGGAGGAGCTGGTCAAGATCGGACAGGGAAATATCGGCATCCCAGTCGAGCAGTTCGTCGACGAGGCGTGGGCGGGGCTGACGAGGGGAGACGAGGAGATCCCCGTGGGCATTGTCAGGGAGCGGTTCGACGCTACGGAGGCGCCGAGGCGGGCGCAGTTTCAGAGGATTGTGGAGGCGTTTATGGGGAAGAAGAAATGACTATCTGGGGGTTCGAGGCTATGAAGATGTGGTGTGTGGAAAGAGAGGAGCTTAACGGTCTAGGCGATAAGGTCGAAAGAAATAAAGGGAAAGGGCGTGGAAAGGGCCGTGAATTGACAAGTCCAGAAGCTGGGCTGATGGATTGACGGCACAATATGTTGTTTCGGTGGCATTACTACCGGTATTTACTTAATAGACACCAGAGTTCTAATACAATGACCATTAGTCAACGCTTAGGTAAGTAGGGAGGCACCTATCGAGGATGCTCAGGGGCAATAATTATGAAGCATCGGATTAGGAGAGGCCTAAGTATTGTCTTCATAGGTAGGTAGGTATCATTTTTTATTTTGTTTTATTCATTTGCTCATTCAAGTCTCGTGCCTGGGACGAGTTCACTCCGGTTTTCTACGAATACCCACAAGATGACTTCTAAATGTTCCAAACGCTCGACTTGCTCGGTTTTATTTCACTTACGAATAAAAATTGAATCCACTGGTTTATGGGAAACACAAGAACACAAGAATCACGCGAGCACGAGTAGGTAGTTCATTAGTCAAACACCATTATCCGAAAAGAAATTGTATTAATACACTGCCTAATGTAAGTACGCTTAGGTAGGATAGTTGTATCTATCTTGAAGCCACGTTGACAGAATTAATCAACGACAACAGAAAGAAATTCTCTTAGGATAGTCGCCACATGGTCGTAGTATCACTAGGATGAACCTATTTGGGACACTCACACTCGTCGTTGCAGGGAGGTGGGCACTCCTTGGGACACTCGCACTCATCAGTGCATTCTGCCTCAGGAACGTGGTGGCCGTCGTCGTTGCAGAGAGGCGGGCACTCCTTAGGATCCTTGGAGCACTCGCACTCGTCGCTGCATTCTGTCTTGGCAGCCTCATCCTGTTGTTGCTCCGACACTTCCTTTTCTTCCGCCGCGTGTCCCGTTTCGTAATGTCCGTAATTTTCGCCCTGCATCGCATATATATGCATCTTGAATGCTAGTGCAAACCAGATTGAGTCGACCGTTTTCCCAGCGGACAGCATTCTCGCCCATTCAGTCCGGAATTCCTGTCCCTTCCCCATTTCTTCGTATTTGGCTTGGAGCTTATGAATTTGGGTGTAATAGTACTCCTCAACCTGCTCCTGGTCCTCGTCTTTGAAGTTGGGGTTGGGGGCTTGAGAAGACATCTCGAAAGTTGGTTTTGGGGTTAGATACCTAAAACTTGGTAAAAGTAGGTATGTTTCAGAGAGCTAACAAATCCTTGGATAGATTTTTATGAGAATGTATCTGAAGGAGGGAATGATGATTGTGAAGAAGCTATACCCTTTTTTGGGGGGAATATGTGCCGACTTTTATATTTTCCCCCATAGGTTGTACGAGGTGAACAAGGCCATTGTCAATTCCATATTCCCCCAACGACTAAGGCGTATTGTTCGAGTCAGGATGATATACATATTGTTCAGGCATAAACGAGCTTCTTTCTGAGCATGAAAGCCTAGGGTTCACTAGGAACAAAGACTCACAAACTTGAATAAACTTGTCGTAGGTAGGGGATACGGTACAATGAATAAAGTGGATGAACACAAGATGTACAGGGTGTGGTACGAAGAAAATCGATGGTTCTTTAAAGGGCTAGTTACAAACGATTCAGTTCTCTTCCCGTAACCGTTTGTGTCATAGGTGACTCTGACTGAATAAGATGTTGGCTAAGTCTGCGCAGTTGTTACCACTTGTTGTAGGGTAGTAGGGCAGTGTCAGCTATGGATGACCTTTCTAAAGGTGTCGGCAGAAAATTTAATGGGTTATTCGAGACTCTTCACACCCAAAACCTATGAATGCTAAGTATTGACGGAGGGCCTAGAAGACTCATGTAGACTTTATTCGTGCTGATGGGCTTGGCTCGACCATTTGGTCATAAGTGTGGGGATGATATATCGTTCTGCCATCGTAAAAACCACCCAATAGCAGGCCAATATCCGCGAATATGATGCGACAAGGGTACCTAGCTTTCTTGTCCCATCGTCTGTAATCTAGTCCGATGCCTAGATGTGGCACAGAGAGCCGCATACGTAAGAGCTCCATCCCTTACATTTTGTATCATAGCTTCGTAAAAGGTGATTTATTAGATCTCTCTTCCTCCTACCTTGATCTTCCTACTTCCCAGGCATGATATAACCCAATACGCCAAACACCATGCTTACCGAAAAGGAAGAATTATAGGTCTTATGTGGTTATGGCGCCAACAGCTCCAAGTAGCTGTCTTCTCGTTCACGACTTCCACTCGTCTCTCCCCAGCCTAACAATATCGGCCTGTTCGAGGACCCAGTACTTGCTCGGAGCCTTGCCCTCGGCAGCCAGGAGGGATGCGTGAACTGCGGCACGTCCGATGACTTCAGCTTCTTGACCGAATTTGTCCTGTGCACCCTGACTTATCTTGCTGAGGCTGCGCACGAGGGTGTTCATCAGCGGCCCGCCCTGGTGTTCGACTTCGCGTTTCCCGAGGATCAGGCCCGGTCGCAGGATAATGGCCTGGTCGAAGTTGAGGTCCTTGATGGAGTCTTCGACACCGACCTTCATCTGGGAGTAGGGTACGTAGTTGCTGAAGAGGCCGCGCGTGCCGGCCGACGATACGAAAACAAAGGTTTTAACTCCGGCGGAGTGTGCGGCTTTCGCGAGCTCGACGTTTACTGGGCGAATTGACAATCCTGGTTAGCTTTGCTCACGCCCAATCGCAATCGTACGTGGGATTTAATTGGTTACGACTTACAGTCATGGTCAATTTTCCACTGGTTCGCGATGCCACCAGCCTGAGCACGCGTTGTTCCTAAGGCGGAGAAGACCACGGAGGGTGGGGGAGTAATAGATGAAAGATTAGAAGCCCATTTCGTGGTGTCAGCTTCAATGGTTGCTGCTAATTTGGGCGACTCTGCTTTGGGTGCTCGGCGAGAGACCGTATAGACTGTCTTGAAGGCATCGAGGCCGAGAAGGGTTGACAATATCTGAGCACCTACGAGGCCAGTGCTCCCGATGACTGCAGCTGTGGACGACATGGTTGCGTAGAATTTGTGTCTGTTATCTTGGTACAGGATGAATTGCAAATTCTACAAGCTTTGCGCCGGCTTTTAAAGATAGGCTAAAGGTAAACATCGGATGTTAGGGAACTAAGAAGACGGCAGCTTCGGACTGTTTCCCTTAACCTACGTAAAATCGGACGAACAATCATGCCGTTGTTATGACGCTATCGGCGACCCGGCGACCCGGCAGCCCCTGGTTCTAGAACAATAATTTTATATTGTTATATCCGGGGTTTACTCTAATCGGATAGAAGATATGTCGTAGTAGTAGCCTATTATTTAATTCAATTCCTTTAACCCCCAGAAATCTCAAAATAGATCAATGATGCCAGCAAATTCAATGTTCATAGGTACCTAAATGACACATTTTAGTCACGCTGTATGGGAGTATCTCGTCGCGAATAGTCAATTGATTGTTCACCATAGATCCATAGAGCCCAACAATCCCCCCTCTTTTTGAGAGGATTAGCTCTCTACTTCCGAAATTCTTCCTCGAGGACTTCTGCTTCGCAGCCTCTGATTGCCGTAAGAGACTTCCAAATTGATACCCCTGGGGTCCGATTTCTCAGTGCGCAAGTCTTCACTACCACTATCGGTATCAGCCAGGCTTTCCAGCTCCATTTCCTCGTCGGGAATACGCCTTGCATCGGCTCCAATGGGCGAGTCTGTTTGCTTGTTTTCATGCTCATGAAGTTTTATATTCACGAACATGGCATAAAGGCCAAAGTCGTACGCCAAGCGACAGCAACCTGCCGCAACGAACGCTATCCAGAACCGTTGACTCGCGGCTAGAATGCCAGTCACGGTAGGTCCTGTTGTAGCGGCTAGTGTTCTAACCGCTGCGGTAATGCCCATGACCGCCGTTCGCTCCTCGGGTTTCACCACGGCTGCAATGAAAGCCGCGCGTGGAGCCTGATCCATATTATTTAGGCCTGCACGGATAAGTAATAGCCCCGCCGTCAGCCAAAGGTAAGGAGGAAACGGGAATAGTAACACGGCCGCCGAAGATGGAGTATGTGTAAACACCATCGTGTTAATCAAGCCAATTTTCCGTGCTAGTGGACCAGCAAACGATGCCGAAATGGCCCCAAGAAAGTAACTAAATGCAGTTATGTCGCCAAGAGTCGACTTCTGAGGGTGGAATTTTTCGTCCATGTAGTAGTTCGTCAAGGAATATGGCACCATGCCGTCGGCAAGTGAGTCGACAGCCAATAAAAACCAAAGTTTATACATTATCGATCGAGTTGACGGCGAAATTTGAGTTAGTCGATTTGAAAACCATTTCAGGCTTCGAATGACCCAATTTCGAGGGTTTCCCTTCGTAGGATCGGCCTCAGAGAGCTCCACCGGGCTCTCGGTGCTTATCTCCGTCTCGCGTGCATTTTCGTCTTGTGGGAGCTCTGCGTAAGTTCTTCTAGGTTGTGCCAGTTCACACGAATCCGTCAATAACAAGACCAATCCAAGATTGACAGTGCCCATTACAGCGTATATCCAGAAAAGAGCATGGTAGGAACCGACCTCCGTCCATCCATCTTTGCTCTGGAGGAAGCGGAGAATTCTCCCCGATAATTCACTCCCCAGCGATGATCCAAAGAGCGCTGTGGTGACGTACCACGATAGGACGTCTCCCCTAGTCGAGGGAGTGGTAATTTCCGATAACATAGACCTACATGATTGTTAGAAACGTCCAACGCCGTGGCTTGCTTGATGGACGTCACAACTTACTCTTCTATGCTTCGGAACGGGCCAAAATCCCCTCCGGTAACACTAATAACACCGACAATTGCGGCAAGCAACAAAATCCAGAAATTCTCAAAGACAGCGAAGACGATGCCGCTCAAGATCATCAGTAAAGAGCCCCCAATTAAGACTTTTCGTCTTCCAACACGGTCCGCCACTAGCGTAAGGAAAGTTCCGAGAATGACATCTCCTAGAAGCGTAAATGTCATAAAAAGGCCGATCTGGTGATCTGATATTCCCAGAGCAGAGAAAAAGATGGCTACAGAATTTGTCAGAACTACTCAATCAATGTATGCCTACCTAAGGTAAGTGAAAGTCAAAATGTGAACGTACCTAGAATCAGGGCATTCGTCCCATAGGCAAACATGCGGCACGTCCGCGCTAGAATAATGAGGTAGGCATTAAGGCCCGTCTCGTGGATCGCGGAGAGTCCGAATTCATGGTAAAACCACTTCAGGGGTCCTTTAATTCTTTCAAACATCGGGTATCTACAGGTAAACTCGCCCAATAAAAATGTACAAAAATCCACCGGTATATACAGCGTAATTACACACAAGTGTATTGGTTTATTTTTGATTTCACAACATCAAGTAAGCAGAGAAAAACGGTATGGCCGGCTGGGCACGGAGTCACGGGCTAGGCAGCCGACCTCGGCGTTGCGCCATTTGCCTACGGGATACGTCACATTCCTAGCGGAGATCGACGGGGGCCCGATAGGCAGCATACACACCATGCATACCTCATACCGTATGCCTTATGTTATGTATTTGTTCAGTCTGAAAAAGTTGAGTTTTCCGCGCGCTTTGGGAGGATTCGGTTGAAACAAAGAACAAGATTTGATGCTCGAAGAGATGAGGTCTTTTCATTCCTTTATAATAATGCTTTCATAGACTCAATATCTTGACTGAGGAAAATATTAAAGTACCAGGCACGCAAAGCTTCTCGATGATTTAGGTAGCTAGGATAACACATAGCTTTTGAATTTGAAGGCTGTCAGACGCGAAAATGTCGGCTCAAGAGAGACTGGTTTCGATATTCCACACATTCCTGTTCATCATCTGCGCCCATTTCATTTATCGAAATGTCGGGTTATTTGACGAATACCTATTCGGGGGCTTTTTCGATGCACTCTTCTCCGGCTCGTTGATCCTTAAGTTCCCGTCTTTTAGATTTCCATCATTAAAACTGCCGTCATACAGCTTACCAACCCTTAGTTTGACCCTGCCAACTTTCGGCTGGCCGAAGTTCGAACTGCACTACTTTAAACTACCCACCTTTAAGCTTCCGGCTTTCAAGTTGCCGGTTCTCAAACTCCCACAAATCCCCCTTTCATCAGCTTGCCTTTTATCCTTCATCAAGTCGCCTTTTTCGTACCTAATTAACTGGACCATATTCATCGTTAAATGGATCTATTCGTCCATTACTACTTGGTTCTGGTTCCCGCCTATTTTCGGAATTATCGTCGGGATCGCATACTTAAACGTTCTTGATGTCGGGGGCACTTACACAATGACCTACCATGGAGAGCACAGTCTAGTTGCGTTCGAGCTGCTAATGGAAACCTACGTTACGCCACTTGTCATCTTAGTCCTTATCTATAACTTCGTAAATTGGTTCATAACTCCCGTATGGTCGCCTTTTGAATCTCTACTTCTCGGATGGCTTATTAGGTTATTTCTTGGTCTACTCGACGTATACTCGATAATTACGTCCTTTTTGCTAGAGTCCTTTCCAAGGATTCGCGCTGCGTATACGCGGTTCGACATTATCGAGGCCCGGCTACGCGTGCCCAAGGATTTGTGGGAGATAATTGAGACGTGGCGCCATACCAAGCTCTCGAGGTTTATGCAGAGACTCGCACGCTGGACCTTTGACACAGTTGGTCATCTAGTCCCGTTCTATCGTCCGGGTCATCCAAAGCGCCCCGTAACAGAGCGTGATTTGCGATTACTCTCAATTCAGATGCGAGCTAGATTTACGGAGGGCCGTGATATTACTGCTAGGGAAACTGTGGACGCTGTTAGACAATTCCGAGAAGACCATTCGTATATGCCGTAGCTTTTAACGCCTTAGGAGGTATATTTCATTATTATTCAACCTGGTTCATTCATTTGCATGTTTAATACGATATATTTAAATAGAAGTTATGTGTATTAATATTGTTATGCCGTACATAATGCTGTGAAGTATTGACCTGTACGGAAAGGGGAGACAGATGTCCAAGGGGCGACGCGGGTGCTTTTCAATGCATGATGACTCGAACTTTCAATGAAGCGATTCGATATTTTGAGCTGATAGCTTTATTAACCTCTTCATTCTATTCAATCCAACCCTTATGATGCCCTAACCCTTTCAACGTGACACTACGGAGACTTTCTATAGATTCGTAGCATGACTCCGGGAGTCCTTAATATTGCTTCAACGATTTCCTTCACTCATAGCCAAAAGCCTCATGCGTCGTTGTCTGACTACAAGCTGGTTCGGTACGCTGCCGCGTGCTAGGCGAAATTCCCGTTTTTGGCTGCTCTTAATCATCATAAGGCATGCTTCGGACAAATGCTTATAGAGGCCATTTTCAAGGGGAGCTTTGCTAGAGATGTTGAAGACGCAGTTTGAAACTTGTTTGTGTTTAGCCCTACCCAAGTTGACCCAATTAGAATGCGCCGTGAAAGCCCTTACGTGCGGTAGGGAGGTGGTTGGGGTTTCTACTGACCTACATATTGTGGCGGCGCGCTACTTCTTTGTGTTAACCTTGCCTACCTATCCATATGATCATTCCGGCGTTTTCACTATGGAAATACTCAGCGACTTCGAAAGAGCCGCTGGCCTTGTCCAAGGCGCCTATTTGCCGCACCCAGGCGGCGAGCTGCTCATGAGTTTCCTAAATGAGTCCATTGATAACGATCGAGCAACGCGTTACCTCCTGCAGGTCTGTGAGACTAGTGAAAATGAGACGGCAGGTCTCTCAGCCACTTTATCGCAATGGAAACGCCTTGTGGCTATGTGTGGGTTTTGTGTAACCCTCTCTTCTGAAGACGAATTCTTACTGATGTGAAACTTATCTAACCTAGGTAGTTATCCAAACTCAACCTCAATTTCAGATACATGACAAGGAATTAATCAGCGACATAAGAGCGAGAGATGTTGTGTGCTTCCTTACGGGGAGAAAAGGCTCATGGCTAGATCCTCTAATAGTAACAACGATATTCCCTTCAATAACAGGAAATATTGATGATGTAAGGGCCAGTTACTAATGTTTACTCTTCAATAGAAAATGCTAATCCGACTTCATTGTGCTACAGAATTTAAGGGAAATCTTTACAGCTTTCTTCAGTCCAGCGTATGAAAACTGGCTGGAGTCACACTTGGTTGATACCGGGAGCCAACAATTATCGCAATCAAATGTGTGGCTTGTTAGATCATCTGCCGCCCACGCATTCTCTACGGGATTTTTTCAAGTCAGG
The DNA here is from genome assembly GCA_022432515.1 of Hypoxylon sp. NC0597. Taxonomy (NCBI): domain Eukaryota; kingdom Fungi; phylum Ascomycota; class Sordariomycetes; order Xylariales; family Hypoxylaceae; genus Hypoxylon; species Hypoxylon sp. NC0597. Next base: position 580,412 of record JAJKLA010000010.1, read on the forward strand.
ATTGATGGCGATACGGTATGTAAACTACGGCCGCTGATTGTCGGTTAGAAGTCCTGAAGTAACACTAGATAGGTCGATATTGGCCCTACGTCAATCACCGCACCCGAGTGTCCTCGTATTGTACGGGAGGCTACTGATCGCAGAATAAAACTTCCTAGAAAGGCTTCAGAAACTACCATATATCCCGATCCCATTGCCCTAGATATTCTTGCTCGCTTGGCAGAACCCATCCGGTGGGTCTGTTTAGATGGAATTTTCTTGCCATCAACCTCAACAACCCAAACTCCTACACTGAATTCCTTGCCCAAGACTTCCTCATTGCTATCGTCAATACAAATAGCGTGTGGAAGCGGCCTACTTACATTATGGCGTATCATCCCTCCCGTTTTCCGGATAATGGTTTACCGGGGTTTGGCCTCTATGGGTGAACGAATATATGGGCGAAGCAACAGCTTCAAAGTCCAGCGTCTTCCCTTTGGCATGTATCTGAAGACCAGCCCAAACATGTGGAACACAAGCCTATCTAACGAATACGAAACTTTGGACCTGCTCCGGCGTCGGACAGATGTACCCGTCCCGAAGCCACTGGAGATTGTTTCCGATGCTAATGACACCTACCTGGTTGCATCAAGGCTGCCTGGTCAACTCGTCGGGTATCGTATCGATTTCCTAAGCGACCAGAAACTCCACGACCTTGTCCGCGATCTCCAGAACTGTCTTAAGACCATGCGCAGCTTGCAAAGAGATCTACATCTACAAGACACAATTTCGAATACGACAGGAAAGGCGATATATGATGGTCGAATAATCGCAGCCGTTGAATATGACGAGTCGCGAGGTGACTTCATTGGGCCATTCTCCACAGAAGATGAGTTTAATCAGATACTACGCAGTCCTCACATTCCAGATGTCGTGCATCGAAGTGGCCACAAGATTGTGTTCACACATGGCGATATAAATATGCGAAATATCTTAGTGGATAAGAATGGGAGGTTATCCGGTATTGTGGATTGGGAGACGGCCGGGTGGTACCCCGACTACTGGGAGTACACCAAGGCGCGTTATGTTACAAAACTCAAGTGGTGTTGGCTACGGGATGTTATTGATGCGACGTTCCGAGACCTCGGCGATTTTTCTGACGATTTGGATGTTGAAAGAAAGCTCTGGTGGTATTGCTGGTGATCGCCAACGTTAGGTTCGCAGAACAACATATCTACCTGTCAGCTAGTGATAGTCGACCACTGAAATCACGTCCTGAAAGGAGACTGCAGCGAAGATGCCTCTGAAATATGGTAACTTGCCTGGTTGTGTGTTGAGATTGTCATCTTAGCTGTGGCATAAAAACAATGATTTTAGGTCCATTTCTATCCGTCTGAAATATTTCAGGTATGATTCAGCTTTAATAGGTACCTAGGTGTTATACATCATACTTCCAAATTAATTTCCAGTCCGTACTACTCCATTACTCGATACCTTAACTTCAACCTCTAAGCGATAGGGCCATAGAAGCTAAACTTCCTCGAGGGGTCATACTTATTCTTCAACGCTAGCAGGCGTTCCTGGCGCCATTGCTCGTACCCGTACCAATTCTCAGTTGTCTCATCTCCAAATGCATAGTTAACGTATGTGTGTAGCTCATCCCTACCAGTACCCTCATAAAGGATCTGGCGTAGATCGTGACCAAGCTTTACGGCGGCCTTGTCAAGGTCCAGGTCGGCGGGAGCGTAGATAATTAAGGGGGAAAGAAGAAGGTTATCGCCTCGAAATGGGAACGCAGTGGATTCTTGAGGAATAGCTTTTACTCCTTGTAGTGAGTACCCTTCGAAAAGGAAGAGTGAGTTATTAAGAGCGGGGATTTCTTGGGTAGTGGATGCGAAGAGGTCGTATGCTTTCCGTTGAGCAGCGATGTTATAGGATTCGATATCGATGGGAAAGCGTATGTTAACTAGCCCGGCCTTCTGGCATGGCGGTGACCCATTGGCATTACCAGTCCAAGCCGGCAAGTCGGTGTAACTCCCTCCTGCTGCGTCGGTGGCAATAGGCCCAAGCTCATTAAAAGGGGTAGTGTAAGTCGTGTCAACGGCAGTTACACCTTCCTGTAGAATGTAGAACATGATAACGGGCTAGGAAAACATTAGATCATTGTATTAGGAAACGGCAGATGAGCTGGACCGCATACCTTGGTTGGGTCTATATCCGGGAAGTTGAAGAAGAATGAATAATTAATCACATCCACGGGTTGAGTGCCGTTCTTGAGGAGGTACTTGTTGATTCTATCGTAAAGGTCCTCGACATTGTCACTTGTGAATAGGAAGCTTGCGTAAGCCCAATCGCGATACTGAACGTCATATATCTTGAGTGTTGCAGAGGTCACAATTCCGAAGTTGTGCCCGGCGCCCTGCACAGCCCACCATAGGTCAGAGTTCTTGTCGACAGTTTGCGTAGTTCCATCGGACAGCACCATATTCAGTGCAACAAGCTGGTCCGAAGTGAGGCCATGGCGACCTTGAAGGAAGCCATGCCCACCTCCAAGAGCTGGTCCAAGAATGCTAGTGCATTCACATCCTCCAGTCACAGTCTGCTTCCCGGAAGCCCACAACACATCTGTGACGGTTTTAGATAATGTGCCACCGCCGATCGTCGCCGTATTCGAATCGCTCGAGATGTTGACACTACTCAATTGATGCATCCATATCTCGATACCATTCTGCATTTTCCCCACTGTTGTTATTGCGCCGTGACCTCCTGTTACTGCGAGGTAGGGCACTTTCCTCTCATTTGCATATTTTACCTACGTCATTATTAGCATTGCGTGACGATGGGGTATATTGCCGCCCAAAGAACTCACTATTTCTGCGACATCATCTTCTATCCCAGGGAGAACAGCGACGTTTACCCCCGGGACATCCAAAGCAGACCACCGTGCTGTTGCTGTGGTGAAGCCATCTGATCCTGGGAGGTAAACTTGGGCAGATGATGATAGCCTTGAGCTAAGTTCACCCGCGTCGACTCCTCGAGGACAAAGACCTCCGAACCAATTGCTGCCGGGAATATTCTGGCAACTAGAAGATAAAGCCCAAGCAATTGCAGCTGGAATAAATTCCATTTTAAGTAAATAATCCTATTTTACAACAGCCATTAATGACATGAGGGTGGAGGAAGAAAAAAAAGCTAAAGGGGTAGGGGGTATGGAGATGCACAGGTGAGTTCATATAGGGCATCACATTAGTTACCTCAACCATGCGCAAGGCCTTCGCTAACCGAATTTCATACGCATGGGACTTTATTCATGAAATAAACCAAATTTATGACATTAATAAGTGAGAAACTTCCTAACTGCCTGCTATGTACTTAAACTTTCAAGGCGGCAGATTTCAAGGGGTTAGTTAGTTGGTGAGATTAATTAACATAGCGTAGTATGCATACAACTATAGCTTGCCGAGTCGGGAAGATTTGCAACAGACTATATGAGTCCTGTGCTCTTTAAATCTAGCCAACAAGTTGTAAACCCTGTAAGACCTTGAAGTCAATATGCGTGTTGGACACATAGGAGAAAGAGACTGTTTCTTATTTGTCGTACCAACACAGTCTTACGTCTCGATTAGGAATGGATGTTTCTTCGGAAGTAGTAAGCCCTGTACGAGGTATGTGATCTATCAACACGACTCGTCTAGGCCGTTCCAACTCTTGAGTAACGTTTTCTAGCACGATAATGCGACCAAGAATGACGTCCTGACCAGAGGAGAATAGGAAAGAAACTCCGTATCCCGTGCAGCTGCTGATCCAAGATTATTGCCCTCACGGGAAATCCCATTCCTGTCAGATATTTCACCTACCGGCGTTACCCAAGACATAGCGGACAAAGAACCGTCTTGTATGTATACCATGAGCTTAGCCAAATATTTTCCAGCTCCCTGCGGAACAACGAGTTTCCTCCCATCATCCATGGTGTGCCATGTAATAATTCCTGTATAATAAGAGTTGTATAGAATGTAACCGTTCTCTAAGAGCCTCAAACATGCCACCTTTGGTATCTACTCCGACTAAGCCGACACTCTGTAACGATAACTATGCCTTGAGTAAGCTGACATGGCTGGAATTCATGCTAATTCTCAATACCTACGCGATCCTGTAGTGCCTGCTAAAAGTAAAATGCCTAACTGCTTACCTTAGGTTAGGTACCTAGGCACCAAATACGCCTGATGGATCAGCTGGCCCTACCTCACTTTGGTTTAATTCGCGATCTTCTCTTGTTTGGAACAGAACTGCGCCTATTATCCTAAACCTTGAGAGGAATTATCTTCTGACTGGCCAAATGATATCTTGCGTTAGGTGCCCGGTTCTCCCTTTCATTCTAACCGTACTTTCGTCAAGACTATCCACATCAAATAATGGGCTAATAATCATGAGGCAGGCTCTGAAGAGATTTATGAAATGCCTGAGCCCAATCATATACTCGTCACTACGGATTGGGAGGTACAGCTAGCACCTACGCCTGAACGAGCCGTATGGAACCCAATCCCAGGAAAAACCATATATGGCAAATTGGAGTGGTAGATATTGATTCGTTGGCAGATTTTTCCGTATATAAGCGAATAATGATATCATTTTCTTATTGTAACATGTATTAATTAATCCAATTCTGTACGATAGATTACCAGATAACATAGACGCACAATAACGTTGCTTTAGTAGCCATGTCACCTACTTGAATAAACTTGGCGGACTGGTTCATCTTTGATACTTTTCTCCTATTTTGCCATATTGTCTTTCCAGCCAAGTAGTACCCAGGCTATCTATCACGTTTCATGGGAAATTAATAAATGCTCGCAGCTACAGGAATAATCGTATATAAAAGAGAGGAACTTGGGTGAAATGATGACAAAGACATCACAAATTTACCATACTTACTCGTACTTCGTAGTAGCTTAGTCAGCCATCAAGAAAGGGGCTTTGTGGATTACCTACCTAATCAAGGAGCGAGCAACTTCAAAGCCATCACCCAAACATCGCCTTTGGTTCGACGAAGCCTCTGATTACTAGATAATAATGTATACTAGTCTATAGCTCTTGAAGTCTTCAAGCGGGAATCAAATAGGAATTTGATGATGCCGGAGCTATGACTACCATACTTACCTAGGTAGGTAGGTAATCGGGCAGATATGCTGCCCAAGAACTGCAACCCTAACCCTAGCTTAGCATCGGAGTATCTGATAGAAGCGTCTCGTACTATTCGACTACACGTCTCATTTCACTTATAAGGAATGGAACTCTCGAGATCTTCATAAAATACGCTCCAGTTGTCATCAAGCATCGGCTTTCTCCCTTACGCAGAACCGCGCCTTTACACCCGTGGGAATACCAATGTAGGTGAAGCTCTGCATACTCTCTATACCAGGCATCTCCACAATCTCAACATCAAAGTCGCGCATAACCACGGGAACCACTTTATGTAGCAGCATCTCTGCTAGATTACGTCCAGGACAAGTATGTGCTCCACCACCCCAAGCCAAGCTCATCCGATCGAGCGCGCGCCACGCCTCCGGACTCTCGAGCCAGCGCTCCGGTCGGAACTCCGCCGCATCCGGCCCGAAGTTCGCCGGGTTGAGGTGCATGGCCGGCACGTTCACGCCAACCGTGGTTCCGGGAGGAAAGTCGTAACCATGCAGCTTCAGGTTCGGACCTGCGGGCACCTTACGCCACAGAGCAAGCGATGTGACGGGGTGCACGCGCAGCGCCTCCTTAATGCAGGCTTGCGTGTACCTGCAATTCTCGATATCGCCGCCGGCCTCTTGCAGCTCGGACTGGACGCGGGCTTTGATAGAGGGGTCGCTGCAGATCGCGATGAGCGCCGATGCTGCGATCGACGCGGTCGTCTCGTGGCCCGCGACGAAGTTGAAGCTTGCCATCGCTGACGCATAGTGAGGCTTCCAGTCGGCCTTCTTCTTCGTTGTCTGCAGGAGCTCGTTTAGCATGTCTGGATTCGCGTCCGCCGCCGGTTTCTCCTGTTTCTCTGACGAGAGGAATGCGGCGGTGCGCTCTTTGATGATTGCTTGGGTTCGCTGTTAACTCGAGTCAGTAAGTCTCCATGTAGTGGGTCAAGAGGCAAAAAAAAGGGGGTAATTCCGTACTGGCTCGAAGGGAACGTAATCAGCAGGCAAGTTCTTAATGCCCACACCAAAGAGTTTAGCTATCTTGGGCCGCAGCGATGGCCACTTCTGTGCGATGAGGAGCCACTGCTGCAAGGAGCCGAAAGTGGTAACCTCCCGCCAGAACTTGATACTCTTAGCGAGAAAGCCATGATCAGTTCCATCGTTGATGAACCCGGGCGACCAGTTGAGCGTGACAGCGCCTAGACATTCAACGATAGCCAGGTGTACCCAGTCGGTAAGATCTAGTACTTGTCCTTCCTGCGTCTTCAATTTCGCGACGAAGCGATCCATTACCTCGTCCAACCGATCGCTGTACTTCTTGAGGGATGACGTAGAGTACGTTACCCCAATGTTCTTACGGTGACTCTTGTACCGTTCCATGTTGAGCTCACCATTGAAGGCGAAATCATCTCCCTGGTATCGACGGAATCGCCAATCTATTCTTCCCGGGTTTCTACTTTGAGCCCCTGCCGAAAGTTAGTACCTTGCGGAGACAGCGCGCATTGATGTAATCGTACAATAAAAGTCACCCTTTTCAATATATTGACTTCCCGCTATCATACATGTCAGCAGCTTAAGCGATATCGGAAAGTTGCAAAAGAGGTACACACTGTAGATCGCTTGAAAGGCCTCCTTGGAATCAAAAGAGACTTCATTAGGGCTAATCCGAACCGCGGGCCCGTATTTCTTGTGCAAATCTCTATAGACAACCAGCACTACGATGAAATGAGTCAGCACGAGTCGTCGTAAGACTTCAGGGATGGGTTCGATGTCACGCAAATTGTAGGAAGACTCACTTCGACCCTTTCTTGTCTGGTTTACATACCATAAACTCGTAATCGCGGCAAGTCTTGGACCCGGAATCCTCGCGAGAGGATGCAGATACAACCGATAGATGGCTAGAGATATCGGGAGTAGCAAAGAATATGCCGCTAGGAACAAGTAGGGAGACGAGAGCATTGAGGCCATTGTGAAGGACATCCCCATGGACACTAGCCCTATACTTATGAATCGAATCTCTTACAGGAAGAATAGGTAAGTGAAATAGTGAGGCGGGGATAGATGGGCATCCGAACATAAGTTGGTTAGGTAAAGGAAAGAAGAGAGTAATGGGTGGCCAGAAGTAAGAGGATGCCTGTATGGCAACCCTCTTGTAATGTAGGTAGACTGGAGGGCGTAGGGCGGGATCGTCGTTGATGATTGGATGGCGCTACTCACACCGTGCATACAGCCACGCGAGACAGTTTCATCCAGTTGAATCTTAGGTATTTGTCAAGTTATGCAGGAGCTTAAGTCGCTTCCTGTAGGGCTGAGCGTATATTTCATCTTTTATTCTTGATACATGTTATGATCCCCGCAGAATCTCTTGCGTAAGATCCGGCCTTGGTAGCTCAATAACGTCTCCTACACTTTTGAGCGGGCTCTTCGGCGGATATTCGAGCGGATATAAGGATGATACGTCGGGATCGACGCTTTACCAGGTTCTGGGTATCGATAGGGTATTGTCTCAGCCTCAATGCGGTCAATAAGTGAAAAAGGTGGGAAACCTAATATCTGACATCAGTTTATAGGGTAGACGATGTCGAAAGTAAGGCTTGGATAACTGGGTGCTACCGTTGCACTGATGTAACTGCCTGATTGAACTCGTGTCAAATGCAGATAGCCTATCGGAATCTGGGCGCTGTAGTCTTATAGACTACCTAACTTACTATACCTGTGTAAGATTATAGTCTATAGGTCACTTCGTATATTTATCATCTTCCTTTTATATCGATAGTGCTTTGTCATCTTCGCTGTGGTTACGAATAATTTCGGGTAGGCTACTTCAGGGGTCTAGATAGTAGCATAGAAAACCTGATGTTATGTGTGATAGATATCATAGGCCAAAACAAGCTTCTAGTTCTCGTGCTTTGGAACCTGAGTCACTGAGCGCGGGATTGAAGCCGAACTTTAGTTAGGTATGTTATAGGCTATTGTAGATCATATCGCATAGTGGGTTCATCTTTGAAATCAAGATATACACTGAGATACTTTTTCATATCGGATATAAGATCCATGTGGTGTTGTATAATACAGTATGATAGGTGCAGAGATGTGACTTTGTAATATGGCAACGGCACCGTCTTATCTATCCGAAACCACCGTAATCCAAGAAACCCCGTTCAGTCGTTTTTGCGGGCTGGAGTGCCCTCTTCCAGGGCGCTTACGCATCCTTCAAATGCTTCGGGCCGACCTAGAGACAACAGTCTCACACCCCAGTTACGCCCAAATATTAGCCTTCTGATATAGGACTGATGACATATTAGGAGCTTCCATTTGCACCGATTTTACCCTCGGTCTTTTCCAAGTACTTGATCAGGTCCGCTATCGTGCAAATCTTGAGGCCCCATTTCCTGGCGAATGCGATGCATCCCTCGCCCCTCATCATATCGGGGCCTTCCCGCAATGCCCTTCCGCTAACCTCGTCTCCATCGTGAACCAATTCGCAAATTACAGCTACTTCGGGTTTACCGGCCAGCCTACAGAAGTCTACGCCGGCCTCAGTGTGTCCTCCCCGAGCCCTGACACCGCCCGGGCGAGCGCGCAGCGGGAATACATGTCCCGGGCGCCTGAAGCTACCCGCGGTAGCATTGGGGTCTGCAAGGCGTCGGGCGGTTAAAGCGCGGTCATGTGCGCTGATACCGGTGCTCACGGAAGGGTCGGCAGCATCGATAGAGATGGTATAGGCAGTGCCGCGGGGGTCTTCGCTATTTTCGACCATCTGCGGTAACTTGAGGGTTTCGGTGAGGGCGGGCGTAATGGGAGCGCAAACCAGACCAGACGAGTGCCGAATCATAAAGGCCATCTGTTCTGTTGTTACGTTCTCGGCGGCAATAATTAAGTCGCCCTCGTTCTCGCGATTTTCGTCGTCCATGACCACTATAAATTCGCCATTTCCTGCCGCCATGGATACCTCTGTTAGTTGGCAATTATGCGGAATAGATTATGCATGAAATTCTTCCAGATACCTAGGGACAAGAACACATACGGAAAGCAGCAATTGTGTCAGGTATCGAGTCGAATTGATTGTGATCAACGAATGCGGACGGCATGATGGGCGATGTATCGTGCGTGATATTCTATTGCTATTCTGTTCCAATTTGCACAGGCAAGTTGCGAAGAGACTGCGATTAATTTATATACCGCAGGCTGAGGTATCGAAAGCCACTCGCTAAGGAACTAGAGGTTCGTGTCACAACATTCGACCGCTGTGGATCATATGTAAGGTATATATGTAGAATATAGAGGCGAGAGAATACAGTAGCGCGGCGAAATCGCGGAATGTTAGCGGCGAGATCTGGTCAAGCCTTGTCAAGTTGAGTCTAGCCGCTCTGAGAAAAACTAACAAGATGTGTGTTAAAAGAGATTGAAAGAATAGAATCAAACGGTTAAAAAGACAATACTAAGGACAAGTCATTACTCATCCCGAGATTTCCATAGCTCACAATAGGAAACTTCTTTCAAATGCTGACTGATCAGATGTTAGTAAGGGTCTCCGAGGACTTTTCCTCGGCGGGGTCGGATTCAAGGATGAGGGGCTGCATTTGTGCGACCGAGTCGCTGTTTCTCGGGACCCAGATTACATCACACTCCCTGTAATCCCTCGTTTTTAGTGGCCAATTCCAGGCCCCTGCAGCTAGGGCAGCTCATTTTAGCTTCTTACTCAATTTGGAACTTTTCAATCTTCATCGGCGTCGTATGCAATAGCATCCATTACAACGGAATCAAGCAATGATCTGAGGTCAGCTACTTAAGACCCAGATCCCAAATCATGTCGCGGCATCCTAGAGCTGCGTCTCTCCTCCTCCGCCTCCGCAATTCCTCGTACAGCCCACGACCTATTCGACGCACATTAACAACTCCCAGCCGGAATTTCTCGGCCACAACAGCACCAGGCTCCCCATCTCCCTCGTCCTCCAACTCTAGTTCCGCCGACACCACATATACCAGCGTCTCTCCCGATGAAGTGTCTCACTTCAACGCTCTCGCTTCCTCGTGGTGGGATCCTCAAGGACCATCCCGCATTCTCCATCTCATGAATCCGCTCCGCCATGACTTCATCCGTTCTTGCCGCTCATCTGTCCCCGACGATCCGCCTCCACCTTCGACCGGCCTCAAGTACCTCGATATAGGTTGCGGAGGCGGTATCTTCGCCGAGTCCGCTGCCCGGTTACCCACCACGGCATCCGTAACGGCCATAGATCCCAGTCCCGAAGTGCTGTCCGTTGCCAAGGCCCACGCGAAGCGGGATCCCGCCCTACGATCAAAGTTAAACTATATAAATACTTCCATTGAGCAGTTACCAGTGCCGAGCACGCCCGAACAAGGTTATGATGTTGTCTCGATCTTCGAGGTCATAGAACATGTATCGAATCCGGCGCAATTTCTAGACCGATGTACGCCTTTTGTCAAGCCGGGAGGCTGGTTGGTGTTAAGCACAATCGCGAGGACTTGGATGAGTTGGTTGACGACCAATGTCGTGGCTGAGGACTTACTCCGTATAGTACCGAGAGGGACCCACGACTGGCGGAAGTACATCAACGAAGAGGAACTTAGATCCCATTTCCTTCACAAGAGGACTGGATGGGCCGAGCCGAGGTGTATGGGCGTAATCTACGTGCCAGGTCTCGGTTGGAAAGAGGTGAATGGTAGTGAGAAGATCGGTAACTACTTCTTTGGAGTGCGAAGGATCGCCGAATCAGTCTAACAAGTTATCGTTGACTCGATGATCGTATGAAGTTACCTTCAACATTGAGCGAAGTGTACAATAATGTGGGATTAGCCGAAGCCTCATGCCCTAGGTCGAGAAATCTTGTCCGCTCTAGGGCTTTGTTCTAATTACCAATACACCCACGAGACCCTTGGGGTGGTCCAGATGGCGGTGATGGGATTATGTACTCTTCCCTCAAGTCGGCCGAGGTCATGATAAAAAAGGTAATGTCATAAAATGTCATATACTCACCTTCTAGACTACGGTGCTAATATATGTATAGAAACTGAAGCTCTAGGTATTCAAAAATGTTATCTAAAGGTGAATCTTCGAAGTCTATGCAGCGTCTCTTCTGTCCTCCGTATGCCTGGGATGTGGCCTGAATTATCAATGTTGTAACTAGAAGTTCTGGAATCCCTTAGTCTTTCCTCAACTAGGACTTCGACCACAGGATAGCCTATACCACGCCATCCGCGACATCCTGATGTTGCTTGCTCATTAGGTAGGTATTCCATCCATATCTAGCTCACATATTTTGTCGAGTAAGCATTCGATTGAGCTACAATAACTTCGTCGACCAGTTAAGCTTGAACAGAATCTAGTTCGTGCCTCATAGGGTAAGATATATGTATTAGATAGGTATGATCAGAGATCTATATTGTCCCTGTTCAAATCTCTTATACTCCTGCTAGTAGATGACGCTCTGACGCTTACTACATACTTATCAGTACGTGTATCTGGCTATAAACTGACTATGCGATAAGACTTACTCAACTTGGGATGTCGCAATCCCGACTGCAACCTTATCTACCAATAGTGAGTGGGGTTACTAGAGATCATTTGGTGCTTATAACACCGGAGCAGCTCTTATACTGTTTTCCTAGAAGGGGTTTTACAATCTGATTCGGTTATGTGTTCAATATCTATTCCTCTTAATCAGCCACGGGTAGTGCTTGGGATTATAACATTGGGGGTAATGCATCTATCTAAGGGATTATTTGCTGACTGATCAAGCTTAAATAAGACTTGATTGCTTATCTTAACATCCAGAGAGGCTTGTAAGGCACCGGTATAACACCAGTTCCAATAATGGGGATACCCTCCGCAGAGGAAATTGTCGACGTAAAGGCGTTAACTTCGCCTGGCGATGTCCCCTCTCAGAAGGGTGAAGTCGCTCATGCTAGCAATGGAAATGTTATCGACGATGGTCTACAGCGCGGCCTCAAGAATCGCCACCTAGTGAGTATTCACTTATTGATCCTAGCCATTCATTACACATCAAGACACTCGAGTATCTAATCGCTGTTACAGCAAATGATTGCATTCGGCGGCGTTGTGGGAGCAAGTATATGGTACGGAACAGGGTCAGCAATATCATACAGCGGGCCTGTCGGGGCCTTGATCTGCTTCTTCATCATCGGCGTTGACGTCTTCTTCGTCATGCAGAGTCTGGGCGAGATGTCCACGCTGTTTCCCGTCCAGGGCGCCTTCATCGAGCTTGCCGGTCGCTTCGTCGACCCCGCGCTGGCCTTCTCTCTGGGTGTCAATTACTGGTACCTTTGGGTTACTAACATCGCCAACGACTATAATAACATCTCGCTTATTATGGGTCTTTGGACCGATGCTGTGCCGTCTTACGCCTGGATCCTGATTTTCTGGGTGGGATTTCAGTGTACCTCACTACTCGGCATCGTGGTTTACGGCGAGATGGAGTTCTGGCTCGCATGCTGGAAGCTCATTTGTGTTGTTGGCGGTTTCCTTGTCGCAATCCTTATCAATACGGGAGCTGTAGGCGGCGAGTACGTCGGGTTCCGGTATTGGCGGGACCCCGGCGCCATCGCCAACGGCATCAACGGCTTCGGCAAGACCTTCGTCCTGGCCGCGGTGTACTACAGCGGCACCGAGATGTTGGCCCTGACCGCAGCTGAGAGCCGCAACCCTAAGAAGGACTTACCTAAGGCTATCCGGCAGACGTTCTGGCGCATCCTCGTCATCTTCCTCGGGCTCGTGTTCTTTGCCGGCATCATCGTGCCGTATAACGAGAGCAGCCTCCTAACAGCAACTAGTAAATCCGCGCAGTCGCCATGGACCGTGGCACTCGTGCGCGCAGGCTGGGCTGGCGGCGGAAACCTCGTCAATGTCGTCATGATCACGGCACAGCTGTCGTCCGTAAACAGCGCCATCTATGTGGCTTCGCGCAGCCTCGTCGCTCTCGCCGTGAATGGGCGGGCCCCTGCTTTCTTCGCACGGACGACAACCAACGGCGTGCCCGTCAATGCCATCGTCTTCTCCAATGCGCTTGGCCTCATCGCCTTGCTGAACATCGCCGCCACCCCGGGCAAGGTGTTCACATACCTAATCAGCATCTCCGGAGCGGCGACTTTTGTTGCTTGGGCTTTTGTGGGTGTGACGCACTTGCGTCTTCGTCGGGCCTGGGTGCGGCAGGGCCGAAGTCTGGATGAGCTGCCGTACAAGGCTTTCCTGTACCCGTATGGTGCCTGGTTCGTCGTGCTGCTAAATCTGTTTCTTGTCTTCATTTCTGGATATGAGGTCTTCGTAGGCGGCTTCGCGGCCGTAGATTTTGTGTTCTCGTATGTCGTGATTGCAATATTCACTATATTGTATTTTGGATGGAAATTTGTTAAGGGTACCAAGATCATCTCGTTAGCTGAAGCCGACCTTGTGTCTGGTAGGCGAGATAATTTAGCACAACCCGTAGATAGCCCCTTGGTAGAGAAAGCTGGGACTCCGTGGTATATCGTGGTCAAACGGTTCATTTTTAGCTAGTGCTAGGGAACACGATGAGAGAGTTGGCGAGAATAGAGGCATTGAACTCAAGGGGGTATCATCATATGAAATAAAATCAAGCCAAAACCAGGGTATCTAATAGAATCATTGAAATTTAGCGGGATTGCTGGGTATGAGCCGCCTCAACACCTCAATCTGACGTGCCTGGGCCTTGTTCTTCAAGTCCGACACACCGCGCTTGTCAGTTCTTCTAGTGCCATTCGAATAGACAACTGTAAAGTCTGGTATTATCTCCCCTGGCCGTATAATGCTATGCGGTGTTAATGTGCAATGCTATATAGATCCATCATTAATACTCGAACCATAGTCTTTGGACGTAAGGTAATCTCACCTTCCCCAGCTTCGCTCCTTTACCAACTCTGCAGCCTACACCTACTAGACACCCTTCGCCAATCAGTGTGCCGCCGGATTCTAGTACTGCGCCGACTTCAATCGTCGCATAGTCGCTGATTACTACGCCATCGCGAGATTCACTTGGTTTTGGGTCCGCAGATGCTGCTCCAATACTTGTTCGTTCGTGAATGATACATCTTCGACCGATAGTGATTCGTCCATTAGAAGAATCTAGCTTCGCTCGAGGATGTACGACGGATTCGGAGCTGATATTAATCGTGTGGTTTCCCGTCAAAAGCGCAGAATCCGCTATTATGATGGATGAAGAAAAGTTGACTGGCGCTTTAGGGCCAGATTGGACACGGGGGAGGATCGATTGGCGTTTAGAGGAGGACATATTGCTCCCGTATAGATCAAGCGGGGAGGAGTACCGACGTTGTGAATGACAATGGCAATGGACTCGAGCTCATAGCTAGGTACAAATAAAACAATGCCTTTGTTCGACGATAAGAGAACAACATTGAATTAATTGCATAACTCGGGAAGGGAAGCTAGAAGCACTTGGCGTTATCGGTTATCAGTTATCAGTAATCACATATCCCCATATATATGCATAAATCGGAATATGACCTCACTATGGCCCTCATTAGCTTAGCCACAAGCCACGATAAAACTGTGGTTCAAGCTTCGATAGCCACAGAGACCCGCCTCCAGATCGTCCAGGCCAATCATGATGTGGTCATTTCCATTCAAAGGCCTCACCTTTTCAACGACAAAACCTACGAAATCTTCCCATTGCCATCCGGACTCTCCACTCCCTCAGCTCAATTGAGCGCCGAAACGCCTTCAACATGCTGTCCAGGACAACCGCGCCGTCGGCAGCCTCGGCGAAGGCTCTTTCGCGCGTCGCCTTGCCGTCCTGCTCGAGATTATCACAGACCTCCACATCCCAGCAGAGCCGAAATTTCGCGACAGTCCAAGAGGGAGCCCCGAAGCGTACCTATGGCGGTCTCAAAGATCAAGACCGAATATTTCAGAACCTCTACGGTCGCTTCCCGGCCGACCTGAAGTCTGCTAAGAAGATGGGAGATTGGCACAAGACGAAAGAGATTATCCTAAAAGGTCATGACTGGATCCTTGGCGAGATCAAAGCTTCGGGTCTGCGAGGTAGAGGAGGAGCTGGTTTCCCGTCTGGCCTGAAATGGGTATGTTGGATCCCGAAAGCTCCGATCAGAAGACTACTACTGACCAATGTGCGATGCAGTCATTCATGAACTTCAAAGATTGGGACAAGGATACGAAACCACGATACCTTGTTGTCAACGCTGACGAAGGCGAGCCTGGCACATGCAAGGACAGAGAAATCATGCGAAAGGACCCTCACAAGCTTATCGAAGGATGCTTGGTCGCTGGTCGAGCCATGAATGCCACCGCTGCTTATATTTACATCCGTGGCGAGTTCATCTACGAAGCCGCCGTCCTGCAAAAGGCTATCAACGAGGCATATGCCGATGGCTTGATCGGCAAGAATGCCTGCGGTTCCGGCTACGACTTCGATGTATACCTTCACCGCGGTGCCGGTGCATATGTCTGCGGTGAGGAGACGTCACTTATTGAATCCCTGGAGGGCAAGCCCGGCAAGCCCCGTCTGAAACCTCCGTTCCCCGCTGCTGTCGGTGTCTTCGGCTGCCCGTCCACAGTCGCCAACGTCGAAACCGTCGCTGTCGCTCCTACAATCTGCAGAAGAGGTGGTGAATGGTTCGCTTCCTTTGGTCGAGAGAGGAACCAAGGAACTAAACTGTTCTGCATTTCCGGGCACGTCAACAACCCCGCCACCGTCGAGGAGGAAATGAGCATCCCTCTCCGGGAGCTTATCGAGAAGCACTGCGGTGGTGTCAGAGGCGGCTGGGACAACTTGCTTGCTGTCATCCCCGGTGGCTCCTCTACTCCCATCCTCCCTAAGCACGTCTGTGACGACCAATTGATGGACTTCGATGCTCTCAAGGACAGCCAATCTGGTCTTGGTACCGCTGCGGTCATCGTCCTAGATAAGAGCGCAGATGTAGTCCGGGCTATTTCCCGGTTAAGTCACTTCTACCGACACGAGTCGTGTGGACAGTGTACGCCGTGCCGAGAGGGGAGCAAGTGGACCGAACAGATCATGAGCCGCTTCGAAAAGGGAATGGGTCGGGAACGAGAGATTGATATGCTCCAGGAGTTGACAAAACAAGTCGAAGGGCACACCATCTGTGGTAAGTCATGAGCATTTACTATGGTGATCTGAAATCACGCTAATTCCTTCCAGCTCTCGGTGAGGCTTTTGCCTGGCCTATTCAGGGCCTTATCCGCCATTTCAGACCCGAGTTAGAAGCAAGAATGCAAAAATATGCGGCGGAGCATGGTGGCCGCCAAGCTCTAGCTGGTGGATGGAACCCCGATACCCGAGCGGAGGGTAAACTGGTTGCCCCTGGCCAATAAACGAGTGGATTGCATATTATATTATACTACTAGATGGCGTAATTCGACGGGTTAGAGAATTACCCGATATCATTGTACACCACAACTACTCGTTACTTTGTACATATCCTTGCAAAGGCGGCGCTCACGTTCCTCAGTTCCTACTGGTGATATTCTCAACTTCATGAAGTGATTTTAGGGAGTGAAATGATAAATTGCAAGTGCAAATTTCCAAGTTATCACACAGGTGTCCGATCTATGTCTAATATTTTCAGTTCCATTATCTCGTATCTCATTCCAAAACTTGTCTTCGCAATACATCATAATGCTATACCAGCAACCCTAAGCAGGATTAACCAACATTATATCCAATAAGGTGAGTCATCATCGTCAAATTCACCAGGAAACACGAACAATCCTTCGCCGGCGCTCTAACTCCCAGATACCTCCCGTCCACATCTCTCCCAGACCTCCATACCCGTCAATATCGTCGTCACGAACATGGCCAAGCCAACAGTGCCAGGTTGAACCTTGACCCAACCAACCACGCTTCCTGGCAGAAGAATATCAAGAGCGTTGGCAGTAGCGGCACGACCCAGTTTGTATGTCTTGGCTGAGACCTGCTGCTTCCAAAGCCGCGACTTCTCCTTGAACTCCTCAACCGACTTGCGCTTCAACTGCTCGGTCTCCTTTTCATCCAATTTTTCACTTTGCGCGGTCTTTTCCGTTGCCAAAGACGCGGGAAGTTCGGGAGGCGGCATGGATGCCATGGTGAGGGGTATCTCCAGAAGATTATACAAGCAACCGCAGACAAGCGCGAACAACCAGAACCGCTGTGCCTCCACCGTGATGGTGCGCTCCCACTCGGGAGTCCAGACGGCGAGGCCGGGAATCTGCAGCGCGTCTACTATCGTGCTGGCTTCGAGCAGCAGGTACATGCCGTTGAAGGTGCGCGCGAAGACATCGAGCCACGGCCCCGCCCTAACGAGAAACCCCCGCGGCTCGCCCCTCGAGGCTTCCGGGGACGAGAGCTTGGAGTAGAGCTTCTGCGCCGCGTTGAAGGACTCTAGAAACCGGAACAGCCGGAAGAACCGCCGGGCTAGCCCCAGGCGTTGGTTCAGAGCCTTGAGGATCGCCCGCACGGAAGACGAGGAGGGCGTTGCGCCTGTGCTGAGGCTCAGGGTGTAGAGGAGCAGGTCGAATGGGATGGCGAAGGATGCGAGGATTTGCACGGCGGCTTGGAAGAGGCGGAAGGTCCTCTCGAGCCCGACTATGAGTTCATATTAGCGATTTTACGAACATGGTTTTTTTTTTTTCTCTTCCAAAATCGTGAATTTTAAGCTAATGAAGAGGCAAATTAAGAGCCCGCGAACTTCACGGCAGTATTATATCCCGTACGCAGTACGACGTATGTAAATGGATTGGCGTACTTGGACATCAGGGGAAGCCCAGTAGCTGCTCATGCTGTACTCCCGTTTCACCAAATGTTGAGAAGGGCTTGGCTGAACACTGATGCTTAAAAGTTGACAACTTGTTTGCGCACCCAGGTTTCAGCCTGCTATCAGAGTGTCACATGGAAGGTATATAAATTAGTCCCATTGGCTTGGTGCAATGAAGCCGTATCCCACAACGGAGAATATAGGAGGTTGTCATAACTTGACATTTCGTCCAATGATCCATAAACATCAAAAGGCCAATATGAGCAATCAAGTTTATTTGAATTCTATCCCAACTGCAGGATGTGAGGCATTCAATTGGTGCCGTCAATTTAGCTCTAATAATGGAGCGAATTACTTATTCGGCAAAGCTACTTGACTCGCCGGCTGTCCCGGTGTTCGGACACGGTGATTCGGCTGTATAAATGTATAGGAGAAAGGGGGGGAAGGAGACAAGAAGACAATTGAACCGTACCTGAGTCAGTAGTAAACTTAATGAATTGCTCAAACCTAAGAGACATCTTGATTTGTCTGTGGCCACAGCTAGATGAGCAACGGTGGTTCCTGTATTAGGCGTAAGATTTGGAGTTGAAGAAAGAGACCTCTTTAGGTCCCGGGCTGCGCGGATGGAACGACCGAGGGGCTGGATCGGCACCAACCGAAACAGCCTGGAATTTGCGGGCTCGCCTCCCTCAGTATACTCCTACTAGAGTAAATGTGGCTGGGCACCTTAGCTCACACCCCACTACCATTATGTAATCTGCTTTATGCAGGCGGTGAGCAAATCGGGAAGGTCAATGGCAGTAAAGAGGGTCCTCTGGCGCGATCCACAATTTTTTTTCTACAGCAACTGGAAAGTTTTCCGAAACTTCAATTAGAAAGAGTAAACCTGCCTTCCTTTTGGGTGGGAAAGACCTGCTTTGGATAATTTCTCAATCTCAAGGTTATGTCCAACAGCTCGCGCTCTCAACCTTCCTCAACACCTTCTAAAGGCCCACCCGCCTGGCTGTTTAGCAACAATTCGAACAAATCATTTGCGCCTCTGCCGTCGACCAACACTGCTTCAACAACTCAGACAATGGCGAAGAAAACCCAAAAGGCAGCAAAGCCAGCGGCTCCTTCAGCTTCTGCTTCTGCCAGCCGAAGCGATGTACCACCAGCTCAACTCATGGACCTCGTCGAGTCGTTCCTGTCCGATCAAGGTTTCGACAATGCCCACCATGAGTTTCAGAAGCAGAGAGCGAAGAAGGGCTGGAAGGAACAAGATGCTAAGAAGCAGAAGGACAAGACGCATCATTCTTTAGTCAGCGTGTTCCAGACTTGGAAGACATTTTCGAGCCAGAGCAACACACCTATTCTCCCCAAGGAAGATCCTATGCAGAAGATTACCAAGGTCAGCAGTAGCAGCAGCGACGATTCAAGTTCAGAGAGCGATAGCGATAGTGATAGTGATGATTCCCAAGACGTCGCTATGGCCGATGCGCCTGCTGCCGATGAGTCTAGCTCATCCGAAAGTTCCAGCTCCGACGACAGCAGCAGCGAGAGTGATAGCGAGAGTGAGAGTGATGAAGAGGAGGCCAAACCTGCTAAACCCGCTACTGGTGTTGTCAAGAACGGCGTAAACCCTCTGAAACGAAAGGCGGAGTCCGACAG